>JAUPFT010000020.1:19012500-19677500 GCA_036936625.1 Parnassius smintheus behrii
AAAACTAAATTTACGGATTTTATCGCGTTTATTTCACTACTTTTACTTATTTTTTAATTCCCGACGTTTCGGGTGCTTTACAGCAACGACAACGAAACGTCGGGAATTAAAAAATAAGTAAAAGTAGTGAAATAAACGCGATAAAATCCGTAAATTTAGTTTTATTCAATGTGTAGTGTTCGCGTAAATTTAAGAAATCATTATGGACTGTGTGCTGTTAGTCACCCTTAAAAAAGTTGCCTCGATTGGCAAGCAGGTTAGCAATCACAGTGTTTTATTAAGAGCATACCTTGAAAATTTTTTTGGGCGTGGCTTATCCCTTTGTCGGTGAATCTCACGAACAACTGAGGGAGTGTCAAAATGAAAGTGATGCAATGACTTCATAATATGTACGCAAATTATGAGATAGCTATACCGAATATGCGCTCTGCAAAATAAAACTAAGTAAGCGTCAAAAAACATTTTTATTTTTTAACAAAACTTATGGATTAAAAACATGGTTTATGAGAACTTATAGGTATTAAAAATAATTCATTGAACTTATACGTAAAAATATTGTGGTGGCATGAAGAAATGTAACTATTAGAGCCTAATTTGCAATATTTTTCTATCGAGAAAATTACATGTAATCATGTTTTCCTTTTATGAAATCCAAGTTTATATAGTCAAAAACCATATACCAAAAATTTGGTTCGAAATCTATAAAACTAAAAAAATATGTGAAATAGAATAACCGCCAAATTTTCGAGGCAATAAGTATTTTAAATTATTATTAGGAGGATGCTGCCACCCATATCCTGTTTCGTTATTGTTACTGTTGCTTTTCATAACTCCCACGGGATGGTGCGGTGGCGCTTAGGAGATATTTATATTCTTACACCACAACTTTTTTTTCACAAGGTTTTTTTCTATATTGAGACATAAAATGTTCTTTACAATGTTTATTCAAATAATGAAAACGTCTTATCGATATTTCATAGTATTTTCATAGTATTAGGTGGGTAGGTAGTGTTTTTCCGTCAAGAAAAGTAATTCTCAGTAGTTACCCGGAGTCGTGAAGTTGGCGGGAGTGAGCGGGCACTTGGGCACTATAATCCTGTCCTGCGCCGATGGCTAGTCTCCGCTGAGTTCGCCGTAACTGAAATTCGGTCTGAAGTTCATTGTTATTGTTATTATTATAGTGCCGCGCTGTACACAAATGGGTCCGCTTAAATGGGAAAAGTTGCGTTTTTACAAACTACCAGCGTAAAGCGCCAGCGCCATGATGCTGTGGTTTGTGTGCTGGATGTTGGGAACAGGTAATCGTTTTAAATGCTAGGCAAGGTATTCTAACTTAGTCCTCAGGGGTGAAACCTGTTCTGTATATTAAATATATACTCTAATAAATTAAGGGATACCTACACCTTTAAAATTAAATTATTTTACTCGAAACGAGTTCATTCCGCAATTTTGATGGCAATTAAGTAACTGCCGTTATAAATACTGTGGTCAAAGAGTGGTTTTTTATATTATAGACCTGAACATTAACAACTACTTCATGTCATTATTACGAGTAAACAAATTTTGAATTTCCAGTTGCATACCAAGAATATAAAGAAGGTGGTCTAGAAAATTGGAGTGAACCTTATGAATGCTTTAAGTGCCAACCTGGTTGTGAAACTTGTAGTGGCCCAGAACCGTGTCTTGCCACATACAATTGGCCTTTCCGGTGAGTCTTAAACGAAATTATAAATAGGTATGATATAACCAGCTAAGCTTATAAAAATAATTTAATTAAATAATTTAATTCAAAGAAGATCGAAAAGATCATAGGTATTATGTTTAATAATACTCAAGGGTGAAGCGACTAAACTTCCTGAATTTTGTGGGACAGTCCCGCAGCTGTAATTGTGATCTGCCGTTGTAGTTATTTATTAAATCTAGATACATTGTTTTGTTTTATACAATTGAATATCGGGTGAATATGAGAAAAATTATTATATTACTATTTGAAACACTATATATGTACCAAGTAGGTAACTCATTGTAAAATTTTAATAAGAACAGCAATTAATACTTAAACTGCTGTCGGCATAGAAGGGGGTAATCTGTGGTCATGTTTTAAATGCAATATTCCGTACAAAGTTACTGGCACAGCACGGCATCGGCAGTGAAAGACTTGCGCCTGTTTAAATTTCAAAGCAACTATATAGTTTACGTTGGAGACCATAGATATAGTTTTGTACTAAATCTATGTTTGAGACAATATTGCTGCATCATGCCATTGCAACTGTTACGCTCAAGAAACATTTAAGCTTTTGTTAACAATAAATACTTTTAATAAGACTCAACTAATATACACCAAACCTAAAAGAGCATAATAAATATAAATAAATTATTATTGTTAATTAATATAAATAAATTGCACTCAAACTATCATCCACAACTGGTTTGTAGGCCATACAACTAATTGTTTCTTGCGGCATTTGAACTAGCAGACTACATCGCCACAGCCAAATGTTTAGCTAGTCTGCCACCGAGCCGAAATTTATGATGAAAATTTTTTCAACTAATTTGGTCGCTTTGCAAATGAGAAAGTAGATAAGCTTTCAAGTGAATAGGTGTTTACAACTATTCTACGGTATTGTGGACTCTTCTCTAACTAGGAGTCCGTCCGGGTAGATGAGTCTGTGCTCTGAGCCAGTGTTGCCGTTTCAGCGCATTTGGCGCTAGATCTGGTGCAATTTCTAGGGTCTATAACTTCTTTTTTTTTTGGGAGTTTTGGCGGGAACTTGGCCATAGACGGATTGTCGCACATGTTTTGTCGCTTGTATAATGGATAGAAGTGGATTTTGATTCGTAAAAGTGATGCGATTTTGTGGAGTGCGATGTGTTGGAACAATTTGATTTGAAATTGCTTTGATGTTTATATAAACCTCAAGTTATTTTAATCGCTTGGGCGCCTCATGAACTTGAGTGGCTGTCGTCATCAACTGTCCGCTGGGTTGAGCTGTCGTCAAAATATCCTAAGGGCTTCGCAATGTGACGCATCAGCATATTGTGAAGAAAAAGTATATAAAAATCAAGATTCCGAAAGAAATGAAAGGCTCAGAAGGGCTAGAACCCAGAGCCGTAAAGCCAGTTAATAAAAAATAACGTTTTTTTGAATATCTATATGCTAAAAATATCTAGTAGACTAGTAGAATAGATATTTTTAGCAAGTAGATATTTAAAAAAAAAGCGCTATAGACCCTAGAAATTGCACCAGATCTAGCGCCAAATGCGCTGAAACGGCAACTCTGGTCTGAGCACACAAACTAGATAAATTAGTCCTAAGATACTGGATTAATTAATTAGGCCCTTTTTATGACTAACAAGGCATTCCATCTTAGTTCTAAAATATTACATTAAGGAATTTATGGATGATAATAACCCCTGGGAAGGGTGACCCCTACCAAGTTATTTCTAATTTGTTTTGTGTTGTTAATTATAAACATGATTGTAAGCTATTATTTGAAAAAAATATAGTCCCGCTGGGTTTCTTGCTGGTTCTTCTCAGGACAGAAGTTTTTTTTTTGCGAACCAGTGGTAAATGAAAAAAATGACTTTCATTATTATTACTTATTGTTTATAATACATACAACACAATACATTGCATAAAAAAGAGTCTGATTCTGTTTCTGTTTCTCAGAGTCCAGGGGTAACAATGATTAAGCATTTTGATTTTTAATGCAGGATAGATGTAAAGTGTCTGTGGGGCGCAGTATCAACCTACCAATAAGTGAACTGTGTAGCTCGTTTTTCACTTTAACTTCTATACAAAATATGACAGCTTATTTCTACCTATTTCCTATTTCTTTTACCTATTTCTGCCGTCATATAGCAGTGTTTGCACTGCTGTGTTCCCGATCCAGTAAAATACAAGATCTGAGCAGGCATATTTAGGCAATTAATTACCTATTGTATTGTAGGTATATGAATAGTAAGAATACCTTTTATAAATAATTAGGTATACATAAAAAACTAAGTAAATATATATCTTAGAAAATAAAAAGTAACTGAATCTCTATTGGATTTATTCATTTTTATACTGCATGCTATGTTTTATATCAAATGGGACTAATTATACAGATCTAGTTAGTACTATTATTACTACTAATATTTCTTTCTGTAAATTACAGGATATCATTGCTGGTTATATCAGTATCTTGTGCAGGGTTGACAGTATGCCTTACAATTTACACGCGCCATCATCGTCGTGTTAAAGTGTTTCGTGTAGCCAGCCCTGTATTTCTCTCTATAACATTATTGGGATGCGCCATTATGTACATGGAAGTAAGTTATAATTCATATAATGTGATAACATTTTATTTAAATAATTTAGATACCTGTATCCATATTCCATAATATCTGAATTAATAAAAAAAAAAACGATTTCGTTTCATTGACAAGTCATGTAGTGATTTAAAAGTGGTACCTATTAAATAACACTACAAACGATGTATAAAATAAGACAAATTTAGAACAATCGATGGTTTATTGTTTTTCTTTAAGTGATATATGATATTTTGTGAGAAAAATAAATTATCTCTATTTTTTTTTAAATTACTCTTTATCTTCTCCTGTTAATGTTAAGGCCTTTTACATATATAAATTTCACATGAACGAACATAGTGGCTCAGAAAAATTATTTCTACTTAGTTCATACCAAACACTTGTTCATTGTAGGATTCGAATCTGCGGTCGCGGTACACAACAACAAATCACTTATCCGCTGCGTAAAAGAGGAGTGAAACAAATTATTGCTTTATTTACAGATGGCAGCTATATTTCCAGTTCTTGACAGATACTCCTGTATTGCCACAAAGTGGACTCGTCACATGGGATTTTGTATCACTTACACAGCCCTACTTATGAAAACATGGAGGTAGGTTATTCAGGGCTGTGAAATAGAATAGAACGTCTTTATTTAACGACGGCTACTGAAATAAAGAAAGGTAGTAAAGTGGCAGCAAAGTACCGGTAAGCGAAGTGTTAGGGCGATCTCTTACTAGATTGAGTGATGCCCTGGCCCTGAGTTACAATAATCGTGATTAAAAAATAACCCTTTTTAATATTGCCTTGGCCTTCACACCGTTTTTAGTAACGATACGGACGTTTTCGAGTATGAGTCTTGTCAAGATTCACAGTCGGCTATTTGACTTAGTCCACTAGGAGATAGGAAAAGGTTTACCCTTCATATGGCTGATTTACTATTCTTCCATTTGGTGACGCTAAATGCTGCGTTTACAGGTACAGAGCTAAAATTTTACTCGCAGATGAACTTGCAGTCTACCTGATGGTGTATTCAATGAACAAACATTTTGAGTTTAGAGTAGTGCATGTTTTAAATAGTGTTTCACCGTTCAGTAGCGGTGTAAAAATATTGACTAAGGTACGTAAGGGTAATATTGTTACCTTAAGTTTTGCCACCTTATAAAACCAAAACTAGGAGAAGGACAGAGACAAAAACACAAAGTCGGATACTCTAATTTAAAGAAAAAAATTAGCTTACAAGCCTTGGCAATAATTAGTAATACTTCGAAATATCTAATTAAAAAAATAACTACACTGCACCACACTAAAATCGACTAAAATATTTACTATAATATCAACTGTCAAAATGGCGTCGATAAAGCAACGCCTTTTTGACCCTTTATTATTTGATTGACCGATGAAAAGCTACGGTATCACAAAGTCATCTGTACAAACAAGGCTGTAGTTTTGAGTACCTAATAAGAAAGTGACCATATTAACCGGATGACCATATTACCCTCACGTACTACGCTACGCTATGAAGCCTACGCTATGCTACGCTACTATCATCCCATGTGTCGTAAGAACAAAGGTAAAATGAAACAGGATATGGACAGCTGCATCTTCCTGATAACAACTAAAATTTTTACGTGGTAGATCCATGCAGTTATATTAGTAGTATAGTTGTAGCCCGAATGGGTCGGCTCGACCGGGGAAAAACCACGCTCTCACGGAGCACCAGCGTCAAATAGTAGCTTAACGCTGCTGTGTTTCGTATGGTGACTGTAGAGAACCGGAGACCCTTTTTACTGGAAACGAGGCATTCCACCTAAGTCCTCACGGATGACAACGCATCTGCATTTTAATTCGTAATCGAGGATAGATGTAGATGTCTATGGGCCACAGCGACCACTTACCATCAGATGGACTTTGTCACCCTATCCTATAAAAAACTAACAGTGGTTGCCAACCCGCTTACCAAGCGAAGCAGTTGCCCTGGGGGGGGGGGGACATTAGCGTAGTTACGCTAAATATTCCCTATGGGAGACGCCTATGATCGAAACAATGGGCTTTTGATAGACTATAATGGCAATGGTAACACGATGTTCTCATTTCTTTTTTTTGTTGTTTTTATGTGTTAGTTCTTTTCGGTCGCACAGTGTGAGTGAGATATGAGCTACGTAGTACGTAACCACTTAGAATAATTCTTAAAAAATATATAATAAATTGCAGAGTTTCTCTCACATATCGAGTTAAGTCCGCACACAAGTTAAAGCTGACTGACAAACAGTTACTACAGTGGATGGCACCGATACTACTTATAATGCTAGTGTATTTGTGTACATGGACGCTCTCTTCACCGCCAGACGCTGAAGTTGTAAGTATCTGCATATTATACAATAAGGCGAAACATATCTTTCTGGAATATTTTCCACAATAATGACAATTTCCTTACAGTCAAATGCTACCGAATTCGCTGGATAAATGTACGTCGTTACCTTCAACATATCCAATCAATACTAGTGTTAAAATAGGTGTTATAAGTGAAGTCTGAGATATTTACATATTACAATTTAGCAGAGCAGGTCGCTAGTTATGAAAATCAAAGCTATAAAGAAAGCGATCAAGCTTCAATATCTCAAAGAAGCTTTTTCTAGATCGAATCAGTTTGTATTCAGTCAACAGCATTCAATTATAATGCCACAAGTGATGCGAAAAAAAACTTGCGTTCTAACCATATTTAATACTCAAAGGACCATAGTAACAGTTATTGGGGCGATGACAAATGAACCGGGCCCGATAACCAGTACTTTTTTTTGTTTTTTCACATAATATGTTGGGTCAGTAGTTACGTTGTACCAGTTCTGGCGCACTTGTAGAAAGGTTGTACCAGTTCTGGCGCACTGAGTCACAAGTACGACGTTCGTCGACTCACGATCCTAAAAAAAAAAAAAAAAAAAAAAGTTTTGGCATGCTCTGATCACGAATCTGCGGTCCATTTTTGCGTAGGATGCACGGTTCCGGAGATGTGCAGATCAATTAACTCTTATCTAATTGATATCCGCTTCGAGCCTCCACCGTCATTAGCGCTCCATTGTTCTTATCTACTTATCTATTGTTCATTCAATACCGTCATTATCTATTCTTCCTCAGCGTGGTGATATTGTTATATACTCCTTTGTTCCTATCTACACTAATCTGACTCATTAATAAAACACATTACCCAATTTTGTTAAAATTTTTATTTATAAAATACAAAATCTTATTATCTATAAAATAGGAGCGAAACATCTCATCCACTAAAATATCGTTGTACAATGTGTTCCCTGTAAATATACTCGTAAAACTATGCATTGAACATCCCTGAAACTTATATAGCAAATACATTAAGCAATATTCGCCACAAACTGAAGTCCACTCATTCTGAATCCTATCAACATTCCAGTTCCATCTTTTACAATTTCTTTTAAAAAACTCTAGATGATATCGTACAGGTGCCCGTCCGAATGAATCAAAATATTGACCGACGTCATTCGTATCGATATATAAAGCTGCCCAATGTGACCCTGGTTTATCATCTGTATCCAAATTGCATATTATATACGTTGGTACGTGGGTGTACATGGGTAGTTTATTGGCAGCATAAACATTATTTTCTAGAGTGGGATGAATCTTTTTCAGATGTTGTTGTACATCTAGTGTATCCATAATATTACTGCTATTAGTAGATTATTACAGTACCAATCTACTCAATGACTAATATAGGAATGATCAATTATAGTGATATCTAAATATTAAATTACATTCTTTGTGTTATACAAATCGTATTTGAGTCACCAATACACTGAACAAGACACGACAGGAAGGACGTAGGAATGTAGAGATAAGCAACAGAATGTAAGGTAAGCTTGTTGACGCATAAAGATACTATCAATTCTATTGCAGAAATTCTTTAGATTAGAATTATTACTCACTGGTACTATATAAGACCAAGCAACTGCAGTCATGGAGTTAGTGTATGGTCGTTTGGCCGCAGTGGATCTATCAATACTAAGTTTGTGTTACTTCAACGCATCAAAGGCCATGGATGTAAGTGTTTATTCTATTGACAAACTTACTTTTCTTTCTGTTATTTTCTTACGTGTGTATGATTTAGTGTTAACAAATTATATTTAAATATTATGTGTGTGTATATGGTTAAGCCGTGGTAGCTCAGATGGTTAGCGCAAAATGTAAAATTCACAGTACGCGACCCGGGTTCGATCCCCGCCGGCACCAATTAAATTGTTAATTACAATTTTAAGTGTTAATTTACCACGTGCTCAGCGGTGAAGGAAAACATCGTGAGGAATGCATGTCTGAGATAATTTCGAAGGCATGTGAAGTTTGCCAACACGCATTGAGGTATCGCAGCGAACATTTCCTAGCCCTAAAACCCTCTCAGAAATGAGAGGAGGCCTATGTTCAGCAGTGGACTTTAATAGGTTGTAACTTTAGCTTTTTTAACTTTTATGATTAAGTGTTACCAAATTGATATTAACATGATAACTGTGTTGTTGCAGAAATCATTGAGCTTCGATGAAAATACATATAAACAGTATTACTACTCGCCACTCTCCCCTCAAGAAGAGAGTGATGACATCGTCATTAATAATAACACATGCGATGGTGGAAAAAGAAAATCGCAATATTGATCATTTTTTTGAAGCTGAATCAAAAATAAAAAAGAGGAAGCTGTTATCATCAACCGTAGCACGAGCCGCTAGAGATGGTGTATCATACATTTCTACTAATTCTGACGATGGAGACCAAGCGACGCATCTCATCAAAATTGAAATGTACGATATGAAGAAGCTATCCAAGATTCCAACTACTGATCATTGGAAACATGCTTCCACGAGGATTAAATATTACGTAAAGACTAATAAGGATAGCATCTACGACAACACAAACGCCCTCGTATACAATATTACAAAGACAATAGCAGAAAGTGAAAAAGTTAAAAAATACTTTTTTAACAATGACAGTCATTAGCTGATCATTAGTGAATGTGATTCTGTTTACTTAAATTACTTCCGTGTACTCATTATATTCTATTTCTAATCCTTTGTTAGACTTAAATATCGGACATTATTTGAAATTTGGGTATCAGTTGGTCTACCAACACTGAACTGTTACTTACTCTGCTACCTAATTTCTTCTTTACTATAAGGATGGCAAACTTCAGTGAAGTGTGCACCAGTGCTTTCTTTTCCACAACCATGGAAGAGAATACGGAACTATTCAACAGCGAATTAAATCAGGAGTTGTCTAAAGTTTGTGATGAAATGGAGAAGGATCAACTGTTCGATTCATCGTATGATGATGATTTGTATAATCACTGTGCGATGGTTGAAACACAGTTTAAGTAAGTAAAATAAACATTCATTTCGATCATAATTTACACAATGTCTTGTACAGTTTTTAATAAATTTAAACATTTTAGTAGTCAACCACTACAACTTGGAAGAGGAACGAAGCGAACGAGCAGCAAAGAACCCAAGATCATCAAAAAACCAACAACGGAAGCAGAAGCGCCTACCTCTGCAGGGAACAGTATCAGTAACGATGATCAAGTGGAATGTCTAACGTGTCATATATTTATCAAGAAACGGTATTTAGCTAATCATTTTAAAAGTAATGTTCACAAAAATAATCTTTTAAATTCACATAATTCTTTATCAAACGTTAGTGTTATTGAATCTGCTTTTGGAAATAGGATTTTAACTTATAAAATCAAGAGTAGAGTAGATAGTTCGACATTGGTAAATTTTGAAACTCCTGAACTATTTTTAAATTCTATTAAAGATGATATTTTATTTTTAATACAAGAGTGTATTCATCAACACATAATTTTTAAAGTAAACTTCATATTGCATGCTGATTTTGTTCAACAAACTAAAGATATTCATGATACGTTCGATTTTCAAACGATTAACTATATTATTTGTCAAGGAGATGACTTAAATATTTTTTCTTTTATCTTTAAATGATACAATTACTACTAAAATTAGTGCATTTGAAAAAAAAGATAGTGGATGGAGTCTAAAAAACATAAAATCTATAGACATGAATGTTAATAAATTTAACCCCCTACGCGGTACTTCATACATAGATCTTCCTCGTGACATAAAATTAAAAAAGGCTGTTATAAATGTAAAAAGCAAGGATTATTTTTGTTTTAAATGGGCGTTACTCTCGGCGTTATATCCCGTAAACAAAGACGCGGATCGTGTATCATCGTACGTTAAACATGCAAATAAACTTAAATTTGATGGTATTTCCTTTCCAGTTAAAATTTCTGACATAGCAAAAGTAGAGAAATTAAATGATATTAGTATTAATGTTTTTGGGTTAGAATATAATAAAGAAAAACGATGTAATTCTATAGTAGGTCCATTATTTTTAACAAAGTGTCGTAAAGATAGACATATCAATTTATTATTTTTTTCCAAGGATACAAAAAATCATTATTGTTACATAAAAAATTTATCGCGGTTAGTTAGTAAACAAATTTCAAAAGACGGTCACATCATGTACATTTGCGAAGCATGTCTACTTCACTTTCCATCTAAGGAAAGTTTAAATAACCATGAACAATACGATTGTGCCGACATTTGTACAGAATTACCAAACAGTGAAACTTTAAAAAAAAAGAATTGGTTTGGTCAACCTATTTCAAATGATAAAATTAAATTTGATAGTTATGAAAAAAAGTTGAAGATACCATTCGTAGTTTATGCTGATTTTGAAGCATTTTTAAAACCAATAGAATCATGTTCTAACGATCCTTCCAAACCTTTCACACACAATATTCAGAAACATGAAGTACATAGTTTTGGTTATTATATAAAATGTTCATATGATGATAAATTATCAAAATATGTAACGTATTGCGGACCCAACTGTGCACAAGTGTTTATGGAAAGTTTATCTAACAATCTCAAAGAAATAAATAGAATTCAAAAATATCCTCCACTTCCGCTTACAAATAAAGACAAAAACCAAATTTCAAATGCAACCATTTGTCATATTTGTGAAACAGAGTTAGCAGAACATTTTTATGATTTTGATTGGTACACCGGTAGTTTTATAGGTGTTGCTCACGGATCATGTAGCTCGAAGTTCAGAAAACCTCGTTATATACCAATATTTTTACACAACCTTAG
Source organism: Parnassius smintheus behrii (assembly GCA_036936625.1). Classification (NCBI taxonomy): domain Eukaryota; kingdom Metazoa; phylum Arthropoda; class Insecta; order Lepidoptera; family Papilionidae; genus Parnassius; species Parnassius smintheus. The sequence continues at coordinate 19,023,984 of JAUPFT010000020.1, forward strand.
TCGCTATGATGCTCATTTTATTGTTCACGCGTTAAACTTTTGTGATGGTGAAGTCGAAGTTATCCCTCAAAATAAAGAAAAATATATATCCTTTTCCAAAAAATTAAAAATGAATAACCACGAAATTATATTAAGATTCATAGATTCATTTAAGTTTTTATCATGTAAATTAGAAGAATTGGCCAAAAATCTCAGTAATGATCAATTTCAAGAATTACGTAGAAATTATCCTAATGATGAAGATTTCTTTCGTTTAAAACGGAAAGGCGTTTATCCATATGAACTTATGACTAATTATGATAGTTTAAGCCTAACATCGCTCCCCGAACAAAAATTTTTTTATAGCTCGCTCACAGATTCCCATATTTCAAATGATGATTACAATCATGCTAAAGATGTTTGGGAACACTTTGGGTGTTGTAATATGCTAGATTATTCAAACCTGTATTTAAAAACAGACGTTTTACTTTTAACCGATGTATTTGAAAACTTTAGAAAGTTATGTATTAATACTTATGATTTAGACCCTGCCCATTATTACACAGCACCCGGTTTAAGTTGGGATGCAATGTTAAAATATACAAAAATAGAATTAGAACTTTTAACAGATTATGAGAAAATTGCATTTATTAGATCAGGTATCAGGGGTGGTGTATCTCAATGTAGTAATCGTTATGCTAGAGCTAATAACAAATATATGGGGGATTATGATGCAGGGAAACCAAATTCATATATCACATATTTTGATGCCAACAATTTATATGGTTGGGCTATGTCTCAATGTCTTCCTACTGGTGGATTCGAATGGGTAAATCCGAATACAGAATTTAATGTGTGTGAGACATCGAACTTCGGTTTTATTTTAGAAGTTGATTTGGAATATCCAGATGAACTTCATGATTTACATTCGGACTTTCCTTTATGCCCCGAAAACATTTGTGCAGGCAATATTAATGAAAATAAACTAGTCCCAAATTTAAATAATAAAGATAAATATGTAATTCATTACAGAAATTTAAAGCAGTGCATAGAAATGGGGGTTAAATTAACTAAAATTCATAGAGTTTTAAAATTTAAACAGTCTCGCTGGTTGAAGATGTACATAGATCTAAACACAAAATTAAGAACGTTAGCAAAATCAGATTTCGAAAAAGATTTTTATAAATTAATGAATAATTCAGTCTTCGGAAAGACTATGGAGAATATTGAAAAAAGGGTTAACATAAAATTAGTTACACACTGGGAGAACCAGGGCAAAGCTTTAGGTGTTCAAGACCTAATCGCTAAACCACAATTTCATAGTCTTTCAGTATTTTCGGAAAACCTAGTTGCGGTTCAGTTGCGAAAAACAAAGTTAATATATAACAAACCAATTTATTTAGGGTTTTGCATTTTAGATATTTCAAAAACATTAATGTATGATTTTCATTATAACTATATGGTTAAAAAGTTTAGTAAAATCAAATTATTGTATACAGATACGGATAGTTTAATATATCATATATTTACAGATGATTTTTACTCTGATATAAAACCTGACCTTTCATCATACTTTGATACCTCAGCTTATGATGCAAATAATATTTTTGAATATCCAAAATTAAATAAAAAGAAATTAGGTTTTTTTAAAGATGAAAATAATGGTAAAATCATGAAAGAATTTGTGGGTTTACGATCCAAAATGTACGCTTTTAACTTAGAGAATAAGACTATAGCCAAGGCAAAAGGGGTAAATAAATGTATCACTAAAAAGATGACCATGGATAATTATAAGTCTTCTCTATTTAATAAAAAAGTGCAATATTATAGTATGCTTAGATTTAAATCAATTAAACACACAATTTTTACACAAAAATTAAATAAGATTGGTTTATCATATAATGACACAAAGAGGCATATTTTAGATAATAATATTGAAACATTAGCTTGGGGTCATTATAAACTGCGTTAAGTGTTGATAGTTTTTAATTTTATGTCTGCATGTAAATAAAATTTGTATTGATTGTAAAATAATGATAATAGTATAATATGACGTAGAGTTTATTACATATTTAATCGTTGTTTTATTGTAAATAATTTAAGTTAATTGTTGTTTATATTTGCGTGTGTGTGTGCATTTATTTGAGGTTGAGTTGATTGTAAAATTATGATGTACTAATTGTGTTAGAAATAGTATACAGATCATTCTGTTTTATATAATGTTTGCAATATATATTAATTGTTAACACCAACACTTTCATTTTTTATTTCACCCCTTAGTACTTTAGACGTGTGTAATGTTTCACTTTATCCATCCGTTTACTGCTATTGTGGCGGGGCCAAGTGGATGTGGGAAGTCAAATTTTGTAACAAATTTCATAAAATCAGTTACAGAAATATGTAATTGTGATTTTAATCAGATCACATGGTGCTTTGATGAAATGCAACCTTTATATAATTTACCAAATGTTAACTACCATCAAGGAATTCCAAATGTTAATATGTTTGACGGTGAAAACCCACATCTTGTTATTATTGATGATCTAATGAGAGAGTCCGATGGAAGAATTGTGGATATATTTACAAAAGGTAGTCATCACAGGAATCTTAGTGTATTTTATTTAACACAAAATTTATTTCATCAGGGTAAAGGGCAAAGAGACATATCCTTAAACTCAAGTTTTATAATATATTTTAAAAACCCTCGAGATAAAACTCAAATAAGATATTTAGCACGACAAGTGTCACCAGATAACCCAAAATTTATTGAAGATGCCTACAGGGATGCAACTCTAGAGGCGCATGGATATTTAATGGTAGATTTAAAACAGAATACCAATGATTTTTGTCGTATCAAGACAAATGTCTTCCCATTTAATGGTTTCTGCACAGTCTACGTCCCCACAAAAGAGTTTAAATACACCAAGAATCAAACATTTCAAATCATTGCTAAATGATGCATCGTCGACTCACAACGCATAAACATTTGCTAAACGCTTTGCATACGCTTAAACCAAAATATCAAAGAGCATTACTTAAAACGTGTGATGAAGAAGAAATTAACTGTATTTGTGAGTGTATTCATAACGTTTTACAAGGAAAAGTACCTCTTAAAGATCAAGATAAACAAAAATTGAATAAACACAAAAATATACTCCGTCAAATAGTGCGTAAGTGTAAACATAAACTAAGAAAAAATATAATTATACAAAAAGGAGGGGCTTTCTTACCAATAATATTAGGTGCAATATTGAGTGGATTAGTGAGTGGACCAGCCAGTTAACATGGAAAATGCAAAGAAAATGATACTTATCGAACCTGGATTGATTGAAAAATTAAAACAAGAAAATAAGATTAATACGAGTAGTAGTTTATCTCGATTAGATATTGAAATGCAAAATATTATGAATAGTAAGACGGAAGACCGAAAGAAATGGATGTTATATTTACAAACACTGCAAAGATACCTTCATTTTACCGAAGAGGATCGTCAACCACTCAGATTACCAATTTATTCTGATACATCTAATGAAGATTCAAACGAGTCTAAAATTGGTTTTAAAAATAAAGATAGAGATCTAAAAACTTCAGTTGATGCTGAATCTTTGTTGGAGGAGAATCGATCCATCAAAAGTAAAGAAAATGTTGAAAATCCACTTTACACACCAGCTCAAATACTCAGTTTAATACCAAAAACTTATAATAAAAAAGGACAGTTATTATTAAACTTAGTTGAAACAAGTAAAGGTAAAATACATTGGGATAATGAAGGTACAGTCATAATTGATAATGAAAAAATTCCTGGAAGTAATATTGTTGATTTAATAAATGATTCACTAAGACCCTTAAAAAGAAGTGATCCAGTAGGGTGGGATAGATTTGCTGAAGCATTAAAAGATATTAAAGTACCACTTACTTATATTGGAAATCCAAAGAGATGTGAGTTTATTAACCAACTTCAAGCAAAAGATCTGAACAAACCCTCTGAGATTGAATTTCAAGAGTTTTCTACACCGAGCAGTAGAGATAAAAAGTCTACAACTAAAATACGTAAAAGGCTGGAGTGGGAAAAATGGACCCCGTACTAGAAGAAATTAACAGGATTTATTATGATCCATCTAATCCCGCTGGTTTTGGTAGTATTGATAAATTATCAAAAGCCATGAAGGGTAAAATGAATAAAAAGCAAGTAAAGGAATGGTTAAAATCACAAGAAACATACACATTACATAAACCCATTCGAAAAAAATTCCCGCGTAATAGGTACATTCTATCAAATATTAATGAACTGTGGCAAGCTGATTTAAGTGATATGCGAACTTATTCTCAATATAATGATGGTTTCAAGTATATACTTTGTGTTATTGATGTATTTAGTAAATATGCTTTTGCAAGAACAATGAAAAACTCAGAAACAACTAAAGAATGTTTTGAAAGTATATTTACTGAAAGTAATTTAACACCTACTCACATACAATCTGATAAAGGTACAGAATTTGTTTCAAAAGATGTACAAAAATACTTTAAATCCAAAAAGATTAATTACTATACCACTAACAATCCTGACATTAAGGCCAGTATTGTTGAACGATTTCAAAGAACACTAAAAATGAAAATGTGGCGTTATTTCACTCATAATAATACTTATAGATATATAGATGTTTTACAAGATTTAATATACTCTTACAATCACAGCTTTCACTCTAGTATTAAGATGTGCCCATGTGATGTAAATTCCAACAATATTATGACAGTTTGGACTAATCTTTATGATAGACGGTCAAACAAACTTTCTTTAGAAAATCCTAAACCAAATTTCAATGTGGGTGATTATGTTCGAATAACTAAATATAAACATGCTTTCCAAAAAGGATATGAATCAAATTGGAGTGATGAAATATTTATTATATCTTCAATAATTGATAGATCTCCATGGGTTGTTTATACAATAACAGATTTACAAAATGAACCAATAGTTGGTACTTTTTATGAAAGAGAATTACAGAAAATCACTTACAACCCCACCTCACAATATAAAATAGATAAAATAATTGACACTCGTTACTCAGGTAACAGAAAAGAAGTATTAGTGAAGTGGAAAGGTTATCCAGATAAATTTAACAGTTGGATTTTAGCTTCTTGTTTAAAAGAAATATGAATAAAGAAAGTTTTTATTTAACTTTGCTCAGCAATAGTTCAATGGAATACTTTCCTGATAACAAGACCACAAATTTTTCAACGAAATTACCGAAAGCTATTAAATTAGAAGGTGAATGGTCGGTTGGAGTTGTCGAGTTTCAATATCCATGTACCATGTTTACTGTTCAAGATCATGAAAATGTTATATACATTACAAAATCTATGTTAATGCCTAATGAAGATAAACCATCCACAGTGTACTACAAAAACATATTCCAGCTACCAACTATGATAACGTTGAGCATATTTTAAGAGTGTTAAATGGTATCGGAGAGAACTTGAAATTTCGCTATGATGAAATAACAAAATTTGTGTCTATTTCTGTTTTGGATAAAAATATAACATCCGTAACATTATCACCCAAATTAAGTTTACAACTAGGTTATGAACCAAATAAAAATCTAGAGAGAAATTTTGGAAAGTGTCCTGCTAATTTACACTTAGGGTTACCATCTCAACTCTTTCTATATTGTGACATTATCGATCCTCAGATTGTGGGTGATGTTATGACTCCTTTACTAAGAGTCATTTCATTAGATCCTACAAAATACATTTATGGTGCAAATAAAATGCACGTTTTCTCTCAACCTCATTACTTACCTGTTATGCGAAGAGAGTTCGATACGCTGGAAATAGTTGTAAGATCGAGCACAGGACAAAAAATACCATTCCAGTTTGGAACCGTGTGTATTAAACTACATTTCCGAAAATTATTATAATGAATTCTCTTCGTGATCATCATAAATGTCCATATGAAAATTATTATACACATCAAGCTGGGTCAGGAGTTGGAGTAATTTATAAGGGTGCACCATACCAACGCGGTCATGGTATTGGGAGCTTCTTAGGGGGGTTATTTAGATCAGTTTTACCTTTACTTTCAAGTGGTGCTCGAGTGATTGGTAAGGAGGCATTAAACGCTGGAGTAGGACTTTTATCGGATATGGTTCAAGCGCGTCCTATGGAAGCCTCAATAAAAGATCGTCTAAAGCAAGTTAGTACGAATTTAAAACGAAAGGCTGATGAGAAAATTGATCAATTTAACATGACAGGATCTGGGTATAAAACTAAAAGAAAACGATTGACCTCGTTCATTCCACCATTAACTGCTAAAGTGAAAGCTGCGAAAAAACTTGGTCTAAAACCAAAAAATAACAAAGATATATTTTCAAATTAAATATGTCTTTCCTTCATAATCATTCTTGCGAGTGCGTTAAGTCAGAATTGGATTTGTTTGCACTACCGTCTACACAAACTAGCATTGAAAATGGATTGTGGATTCATTATAAACCAATTTCATCTCTTGGTGATGATGGACCTATCGAGTTTCAAGTTCCTGGGACAGGCGATGACTACATAGATTTGTCTCATACATTACTCCACATAAAGGCAAAAGTATTAAATCAAGATTCAACTAACTTGATATCTACTACAATAGTAGCACCTGTAAATAATTGGCTGCATTCACTTTTTAGTCAACTTGATGTTTATTTAAACCAAAAACTTGTATCACCACCTAATAATACCTATGCATATCGAGCATACATGGAAACCCTTTTAAACTATGCTCCTGCTGCTAAACAATCTCATCTTACTTGTAGTCTTTGGTATGATGATACAGCAGGAAAAATGGATTCTACGGATGGTAAAAACATGGGATTTGTTAAAAGACAGGAATTGATTAGTGAAAGTAAGGAAATAGAAATGATTGGTCATCTTCACGGTGACATTTTCAACCAAGATAAATTTTTAATTAATGGTGTTGAAATGAGTGTTAAATTGGTTCGATCGAGAGAGAGCTTTAATTTAATTGCTGGGTCAAACGATGTAAAGTTTAAAGTTTGCATTACGGACGCAACTCTTATTGTTCGACGAGCACGAATTAATCCAAGCGTATTACTCGCACATCAAAAAGTTTTAGCTTCTACCACTGCTAAATATCCTATTACTCGAGCTGAAGTAAAAGTTTTAACAATTCCATCGGGTGTTCAAGGAAAAACTCTTGATAATATATTTTTAGGGCAGGTACCCAAAAGATGTATAATTGGATTTGTGAACAATTCTGCATTTAATGGTTCCCTTACTAAAAATCCATTTAACTTTGAAAACTATGGTATTAATTCTTTCAGCTTATATATTGATGGTCAACAAATACCTTCAAAAGCTTTGCAACCATCTTTTAATAATAGCATATTTACATCAGCATATCATACTCTATTCTCGGGAACTGGTATTCACTTTCTTAATGAAGGAAATGGAATCTCTTGTGAACAGTATGCCAGAGGTTACTGTCTATTAGCATTTGACTTAACTCCTGATTTATCAGCCAACTCATCAGCTCATTGGAATCTCATAAAGCATGGTAGTGTAAGATTAGAAGTACGATTTGAATCCTCACTAATACAAACAATTAACTGTATAGTTTATGCTGAGTTTGATAATATTATTGAGATAGATAAAAACAGAAATGTTACTGTAGACTATAGTAGTTAAGGTTATAATACGTGTTGTGTGTTAGATTTTATGAGTTATGTGTAATGCATTTTGTGTGTATGTAACTATGTGAAACATTATAAAATTAAATAAAACAAATTGTATGCAATATATTATTTTTTATTTCTTTATAAATATTCTATTTAATCTAATACAAAACTCTGTTCGAGTTTAAATTTTACATAAGCACACTGACTAAACCACTGAACATGCTGCTGCCAAGGATCATCATCATCTTCCCAATCTTTTAAGCCACCACCACAATGGAAACACTTGGTCCTGTCTGCATGGCCAGTATAAAAGAAACCGGCTTCTGCAAGATCTTCAGGTTTCTGTCGCATTACGAGAGGCCAGTTTTCGAAACTGAGCAACCGGCTAGATTTTGAACTGAAGAATGGATATTCAGCTCTTGAGTACTGCATATTCTTCTCGTTTTCATCTCCACTCAGTGTTGTAGTTTTGTTCTTCAATGATGTGTTCTGTACACGTATGCCACACTCATCTCTTTCTTCTGCTCTTGTCTTCCTGTAATTTAAGTAAACAGAATCACATTCACTAATGATCAGCTAATGACTGTCATTGTTAAAAAAGTATTTTTTAACTTTTTCACTTTCTGCTATTGTCTTTGTAATATTGTATACGAGGGCGTTTGTGTTGTCGTAGATGCTATCCTTATTAGTCTTTACGTAATATTTAATCCTCGTGGAAGCATGTTTCCAATGATCAGTAGTTGGAATCTTGGATAGCTTCTTCATATCGTACATTTCAATTTTGATGAGATGCGTCGCTTGGTCTCCATCGTCAGAATTAGTAGAAATGTATGATACACCATCTCTAGCGGCTCGTGCTACGGTTGATGATAACAGCTTCCTCTTTTTTATTTTTGATTCAGCTTCAAAAAAATGATCAATCGATTGCGATTTTCTTTTTCCACCATCGCATGTGTTATTATTAATGACGATGTCATCACTCTCTTCTTGAGGGGAGAGTGGCGAGTAGTAATACTGTTTATATGTATTTTCATCGAAGCTCAATGATTTCTGCAACAACACAGTTATCATGTTAATATCAATTTGGTAACACTTAATCATAAAAGTTAAAAAAGCTAAAGTTACAACCTATTAAAGTCCACTGCTGAACATAGGCCTCCTCTCATTTCTGAGAGGGTTTTAGGGCTAGGAAATGTTCGCTGCGATACCTCAATGCGTGTTGGCAAACTTCACATGCCTTCGAAATTATCTCAGACATGCATTCCTCACGATGTTTTCCTTCACCGCTGAGCACGTGGTAAATTAACACTTAAAATTGTAATTAACAATTTAATTGGTGCCGGCGGGGATCGAACCCGGGTCGCGTACTGTGAATTTTACATTTTGCGCTAACCATCTGAGCTACCACGGCTTAACCATATACACACACATAATATTTAAATATAATTTGTTAACACTAAATCATACACACGTAAGAAAATAACAGAAAGAAAAGTAAGTTTGTCAATAGAATAAACACTTACATCCATTGTAACTAAATAAACACTTACACGCCTTTGATGCGTTGAAGTAACACAAACGTAGTATTGATAGATCCACTGCGGTCAAACGACCATACACTAACTCCATGACTGCAGTTGCTTGGTCTTATATAGTACCAGTGAGTAATAATTCTAATCTAAAGAATTTCTGCAGTAGAATTGATAGTATCTTTATGCGTCAACAAGCTTACCTTACATTCTGTTGCTTATCTCTACATTCCTACGTCCTTCCTGTCGTGTCTTGTTCAGTGTATTGGTGACTCAAATACGATTTGTATAACACAAAGAATGTAATTTAATATTTAGATATCACTATAATTGATCATTCCTATATTAGTCATTGAGTAGATTGGTACTGTAATAATCTACTAATAGCAGTAATATTATGGATACACTAGATGTACAACAACATCTGAAAAAGATTCACCCCACTCTAGAAAATAATGTTTATGCTGCCAATAAACTACCCATGTACACCCACGTACCAACGTATATAATATGCAATTTGGATACAGATGATAAACCAGGGTCACATTGGGTAGCTTTATATATCGATACGAATGACGTCGGTCAATATTTTGATTCATTCGGACGGGCACCTGTACGATATCATCTAGAGTTTTTTAAAAGAAATTGTAAAAGATGGAACTGGAATGTTGATAGGATTCAGAATGAGTGGACTTCAGTTTGTGGCGAATATTGCTTAATGTATTTGCTATATAAGTTTCAGGGATGTTCAATGCATAGTTTTACGAGTATATTTACAGGGAACACATTGTACAACGATATTTTAGTGGATGAGATGTTTCGCTCCTATTTTATAGATAATAAGATTTTGTATTTTATAAATAAAAATTTTAACAAAATTGGGTAATGTGTTTTATTAATGAGTCAGATTAGTGTAGATAGGAACAAAGGAGTATATAACAATATCACCACGCTGAGGAAGAATAGATAATGACGGTATTGAATGAACAATAGATAAGTAGATAAGAACAATGGAGCGCTAATGACGGTGGAGGCTCGAAGCGGATATCAATTAGATAAGAGTTAATTGATCTGCACATCTCCGGAACCGTGCATCCTACGCAAAAATGGACCGCAGATTCGTGATCAGAGCATGCCAAAACTTTTTTTTTTTTTTTTTTTTTTAGGACCGTGAGTCGACGAACGTCGTACTTGTGACTCAGTGCGCCAGAACTGGTACAACCTTTCTACAAGTGCGCCAGAACTGGTACAACGTAACTACTTGGGTCCAGCTGGGTTACAATTTAAAACCCATGGCGATGATATAAAAATACTCTGACTTCTACTTTTTTCGTATAAGGAAAACAAAAACAAATAATACTCTCCTGGAACGAAGAGAACCTCCTAAAGTTTTATTACTAAGGTCATATAACATAATGCCATAAGTATATGTGTAAAGCACTTTTGTGTCCAAATTCATGAGTATCGATATAAAACTTTGCGATTAATTCACAGTCAGAGATCAGGGACACTAAACACAATACAATAGGTACACTTCTAGAAAAACAATTTATGTGTTAGGTAACGTAATATTTACTCAGAAAACACTGGAAAAGATCCTTTACTTGGGCTCGCGAAAGTACCAGATAATTCGCAAGATTATTTCTATAACAATGAGTCCCATCCAATGCGCAAAAATTATCCAACATAGTAACTATCCAATCTATACCTACAAAGTGTCGCAATATCGAGTTTTAAAACAAATTTATTCATTCATTCATTAATAAATGAGAATTTACGTTCAAGTAAACCTAATCACTTAATTGATGCTAAAATGTATAAAAGCAGCCATAAAACATTTTTGTAAAATGATATTTGAAAGGCGAAAAAAGGAGTTTAGGTAGTCATCTATCTCACTTTAGACATCTGGTGGGTTCAGTTATTTTCACATAACTAGATTTATAACAGAACCTTCTGCTCCAATCTCTTTCCCATTTCGAGATGTTAAATCAAAAATTATAACATAAATGAAATCATTGAAAAAGCTTTTTCCAAACTTTCGGTCAGTTGATTTAGAGAGAAAATAAATAGCATAAACTATACTCATTTTCTAACCTTTTGTGTTTTGGATTATTCTAACTTAGACCTAATTATATCAAGCATATTAAAGTTAACAAACTAATTACTATTAAACAAATAGTAAAGTATCATTAAGGTGATTTATTTGCAGATAACCGACGACTTAGGATTAAAATTCAAGCAATGCACGTACAACTGGTGGGACCACAGTTTAGCTATAGGTAAAAAGTTTTATTCATTTTATTATGCACTATAATAAATTTAATTGCAAACTTGTTTCGACACCCGTATTCTTGAGAAATAAAAAAATCGGAGACATGATAAATAAAGCTCCAACTAGAGCCGAGTGGAGTTACTTCTCTGTTCTGTTACCTTCGTAGAATGAAAATAAGCCTGTGCAGAGTTGCAAATAATTAGAACTGTTTGTACTTAACTTAATCATAATTATAAATGTTTGTTTATAATAATTTTTTAACTTGAATTGTAATTTGATTTTGTGTAGGAGAAATCCTGTTTCTACTATGGGGCGTGAGAGTATGCTACCGTGTCAGACACGCTGAGAGTTTATATAACGAAGCTCGCCTCATATCCATCGCTATCTACAACATATTTACTGTTAATTCATTAATGATTGCATTTCAGTAAGTTCTCCGATTAATTTATATAGTAAGTTTTATTAAGCCATTTATGATACAACTAAATTTGAAATTGATTTCAGGAAAAATTTAAATTTCTTTTACAAAGTGCTGTCTAATGTTTTTCAATGCAAATAGAATCTGATGAACCTTGTTCATTCCGATATTTAACTAGTAAACGAGATACTAAACTAACTTTGATAAATTCATTAGGTTTATCACGAAACGTTTGTGAAGAGCACTCAAAGTTTTATCCGTCAGGTTCTGTCATTAGTGTGAACTCAGAAGAGTTGATTTTAGATAAACAAGGTGATGAAGAATTATCAATTACATCAAACTCAAACTCTTTACAGTAGGAATATCACTCAGGAATAATTGTATACAAAAATATAAAATAAGCGCCTACAGCTACAATTTGAAAAATGATAATTTTGTCGATGTTCACTATTATATCCGAGCAGAATGGTGCAAAAAGCAGGAATCTGTTCAGAAGACTTTATGCCGGCTATCTTATTTTATCAATCTCTAGCGTTTGCCAGCTAATTTGTCAGAGTAGTACTTAAGCAAAAAAAAAGCATCAATCATCTACAGATCTATAACAGTGGTCTTAGATTACTTAGTTCAATTATCAAAAAACCACTTTATACTTAGTTCTTATTTTGAAAACTATGTACGATATGAGAAAATGGTTTTAAAAATTTAAGATTTATTAATTTCACTTAGAAATTTCTAATTAATATTCTAATGGTGTTAAATTATTATAAATTATTAAAAGCAATAATTTTGCACTAAAACAATAACAGACAAAGTGTCAGGACCTTTTTTGTATAAGTAGGTTGCAAATCAGAAAAGTTTTGTTCGAAACTTTATTTACCTTATTTTATTTTATCGGTTTATCGATATTACAAGCAGATTTAATGGATTTTAATAATTATTAAACTATGGGCAGACTATTTCCTGATAATCCAGAAAGACTGGTTGCCTCACTCATTAGTGTAACATATAAGATAAATTTATAAATTTCTTTACATTACTTTATATAAGATTAATATGTATTTAATGAACCTTTATGAAGATTTATATGTACTTAATGAAACTTTATATGTATATAAGACTGTTTTTTTAAACTAAGGCACAAATAACGTGATTGTAAAGCGAATTATTTTCTTTTCAGTTTATTAATATTGCCGCGAGCCGGCCCAGATATCAAATATCTTCTTGGCTTCATAAGAACTCAACTGTCCACTTCAACTACCGTATTATTAGTATTTCTTCCAAAGGTAAGATAAAAGGGCTACTTGTCGTTTTTAGGGTTCCGTAGTCAACTAGGAACCCTTATAGTTTCGCTATGTCTGTCTATGTCCGTCTGTCCGTCCTCGCTTAATCTCTGTGACCGTTAGCACTAGAAAGCTGAAATTTGGTACCAATATGTGTATCAATCACGCCGACAAAGTGGTAAAATAAAAGTTGGAAATAATGTTTTATTAGGGTAGCCCCCCTATATGTAAAGTGGGAAGTGATTTTTTTTTAATTTCAACCCTAACGTGTGATATATTGTTGGAAAGGTATTTAAAAATGAATAGGGGTTTACTAAAATCATTTTTTTATAATTTCAATAATTTCGGAAATAATCACTCCAAAAGTAAAAAACAATGTGTCCCCCCCCCCCTCTAACTTTTGAACCATAGGTTTGGAAAATATGAAAAACATCTAAAAAGTAGAAATTTATAAGGACTTTCTAGGAAAATTATTTTGAACTTTGATGGAAACAACAGTACCCACTACCGGGAGCAGTTGCAGGAGCGCGGAGCGCTGTTGGAGCGCGAACATAATGGATACCTACCTACCTTTAAACTCATAAGTGGGAACACTTATTGTGACGGACGGGAAACTACAGAACCCTACACTGAGCGTGGCCCGACACGCTCTTAGCCGGTTTATTCTTAAATATGTTACACATTATCATTATCTCACTATGTTTACCTTTAGTAATGCAAAAAAAAAATATTTAGATTTATTTACAATTTTTTTTATAAATAGGTATTGTTTATCCCGTTCTACGTATACGACATAGCCGACTTCAATGCCAAATTTAAATAGAATACGACCAGCCGACCTTACGTGATTGAAGGATCAACATTAAACATCCAAACCAACATAGATTAACATTTTTAATATTAGTAGTTTTAAAAAAAAAACTACTACACGTCAGCGGGAACGGCATGGGTTGGTTTCTCATTCTATCAGTCAATACGAATTTATTACCTGTAAACTACGAAAAGCTGAAAACACACTTTACAGCGAATATTACGGTTCTTCAGGTGTTGCGTGTTGTACGCGGCACGGGGGACAAATGGGACAGCCGCGCCCGAGCTCGGGGAGTCCCCGCTTCCTCTTCACTCAACGGTATTGGTCTTGTGCCTGACGAACCACCGGACTTGTACCAAGAGAACGAAGAATTAAAGGTTCGCTACACTTTTAACAGCAGTTTTTTCTTTCTTCTTATCTTCCTTCTTCAGTAGTAACTAGTAAACTAAGTAACTGCCAGCTATGTCCCTCCATCGTTGCAAGAAGGATTTACCATAATCGTCACGTTTTGTACGTAGATTGGCGTGAATAGTAACGCTAGTGTAGTGTTTCCTAACACCGGTCTCGGTGTTTTACGGGTGACGTAAATGAAATAATCATTATTTTAATATTTTAAGTTAAAGTCAACACAAACCCAAGGTGATGATGAAAACTTCCAAATACCGACGGAACCTATGAACTGAGAAGAAGATATTATAGTGGCTCAAGTAGACGCTCAAACACAAATGCACGTGTAATAGTCATTCCCGATATAACGCGTATAACTGTGCTAGAGTTCAGAGTAAAACATAGGGAATCAGGCCCATAAATTATGACCCAGCATGAACTCTAAATCAAGAACCAGCGATGTTTTACCCAACCAATCAAGCATACTCGTACCAGAGCAAACAATAAAACATTGGCAGACTCAGTCGTTATCAATGTATAAGTAAATAATAAGAATTTAAATTAGGCTTAAACAATTATAATTTAAGGAACGTCACATATTTTTGACTGAAGTTCCGTTTAAAAAAATTGCTATTGTATGTATAATCCGGTTAGTTCTTCTATACTAAGTTGATCAATAAGTTTTTGTAATTCCGGATAGTTATATGTAAATTATATTTATTTTTAACGTAATCGCCTTTTAAGCTAAAACACCTTGAATAGCGGTTTGCAAGTTGGTTAATTAATTCCCTTGAAACAAAAGACTCGATCCTGGGACTCGAAAAAGCCCTCTACAGCAGACATCACCTCATCGTCACCGTCGAATTTTATCGCAAATACAGGTTCAGGTGAGTAAAAATGTAAAAATCACTCTGAGCCAGGTCCGGAGAATATGATGAGTGCTGCATCAACTGAAACCCTGCAGTTCTGATTGCAGCGCCTGCAACATGAGATCGATGGGCAGGGGCATTATCATGATGAAAATGCACTCCAACACGCAATTTTCTTCGACGTTTATTCTTCAGTTCTTCGCGTAGTTTTTCGATTAATGTTGCGTAATAATCTCCAGTTATTGTCTCTACTTTCATTATCCTTTCACATTCCAGAAGACAGAGGTTATTATTTTTCCAGTGGATGCAGGCACCTTGAATCTCTTGGCTAACGGAGAAGGTGGTTTTTTCCACACTTTTCCACAACACAGATGTACAGCTTTCAGTTGTTTTATGCCTTAGGTTCTACAATAACATTTTTAATTTGTAAGACAATGCCTAAAAAATGCACTGTTACACAGCTTTTAGCTGTTTTAATTCCCTTTTTTGTGTAATAGCACTTTGAAGTGGTAAATAAAAGCCTAGTACTGCTAAACAGCATAAACGTGAATCAATTTAATACTTGCATTTTTAATGATCAACTGAGTTCTGTTATACAGCTAAGCATTTGAATCGAATGCACGTGAATTATTGTAATGCGTAAAGCTCTAAATACATTCATTTTACTGTATTCGTAAAACCATTTGCCGGCCATATTGTGGAAAAAAATATTATACACATTTTTTGTTTATCATATCATTTTTAGCGTAGCGTTTAAGTAATGGCACTATTTCAGTCTACATAAAGTCTACTAGTATACCGATGAACCCATATAGATCTGGCCTTTGGCTTAATAATTGTTCACATGTAACTTTATATTATTTATACTGCTGACAGCAGTATTAATACTCACTCAGTTGATAAGTCTTTTTAAAGGCTCACCAAGCTGCTATAGACCGACACTATTTTGCAAATACTTTATAACCAAAAATATTATCATTCGGACCTATTTATGAAAGCAATAGATCTATTAATAATGATATAACTTAATTTAGTGCTGCTCAACCAATATTATTATGTTAATTATGCAAAATTCAGTATATACTAGAAACACACAATTGTTTTGGTTATTTCACGATGCGTTATAACATATAACATTTGATATTAAAACCACAAAATAGCAAAGGTGCGTGAAAATTTGCAACAAAACTTTTGCAGTAAACTACAATGCGCACTAATACTTGAAGGCATGAAATAATAAGAGTCACAAACTTTACAAATTATGTTTTGTGCAAACAAATATGTTTGTGTCACTCATTTAGTTTTTACTGCCTTCCTTCGTCCAAATTAAGTAGATCAATTTCAAGGTTGATTGTATTGTACCTTTAATATCGCGTAAAGGGGATGTTTTTGCAATGATGTAGGGTTTATTCAAGTCCTAACTATGAACATTTAAATAGCTCCAATAATTCTATTTTACTACATTCTAATGCTAGTCTAATGCTTTTGTAATGCAATCAACATCTTCATTATCAATAATATTGCCATTTTAATGTTTCTGTAATGCAATTAAACAACTATTTTGAACCTATTTAGAATCTAAAACCGTATAATTTGTACCCAAATAAGCATTACAGTAGCCGTATAAACGTTTGTAAGGCTTCCACAGAACTAACCCAAAATGCGAAAACGATACAGAAATGCTGTAAATCGGCCGTTATAATGCTTTAATGTATTACTTCGGCCGTGACCATGAGTGCTAAAAATTACCCGAAATGTCATGAGTTTATCAAAATTAAACGCGACAAAATCCGTAAAATTAAGGTTCGAGATATCTTTATTTCTCATAAGATTTTACAACAGTTCACTTACATGAAAAAGTTTAAATACATACAAACAAATAATAGTCTTATCATAGGCGTACACTAATATATCGAATTAATTTCACTTAAACACATTCAATTGAAATTATACATTTTTAGCAATTTTTATTTCTAAGAACAAACAAAGTACAATTAACAGGGTACTTTTAAAGAACTAACATAGCCTAGGAGCAAACAAAGCTTATATGCGCATCTTACACAGACCGAGCGTACTCGTAGCTAGGAATCCGCGCGTGCAATAGTGAAATCAAATCAAAAATTAGTTTCCTTTAACATAATTCCTGAATTTGTGGGTGTACCTAGATGACTACATAATAACAACTCGAATTTATACCACATGAAAAAACCAAAGCCGACGACAAGTTGGGAGACGTCTAGTAGTTCTGTGGACGTTCTGCCAAGAGTGATCACTACAGCAACTACTACTACTATACTACTAACGGAGAAATTCATATCCAGCGCTGGACAGTGTACAGGCTGATAATGAGGAAGATGATATCTTAATGACGTGATCATTATCTTCTTTTACTTTCAGGAAGAAGTACAAAAACTCGCAGCACAGATAGAATTTATGAAGATCGTGCAAATGGAGATGCACAACAGGCATCTGCGACCACGGCCCGGTGGCTATTTCAGTAGCCAGGCACCAACTTCGCACAGTCCAGTGCATAACAACGCTAACTCTCAGGTACGTGTAACGTTCTCAGGTAACCAGGGTGGTCTGAAAAGCTTCCGACCTCAACGTGAAGATTGCAGCACTCGTCACTAAAAGCTAGTGAATGTAGTTGTGCATCTTTTGAAAGTTACACACCAAATTTCAGCCTTTTTGGACGTGTAGTTGTTATTTGAGTCGTTTTACCGTTTGTGTGAGACGTAGTGTGTATTTATGTGAAAATAGAAAAAAAAAATAGTAATGGGCTGTCATTAAATTTTTGTTTTTGAAAGGTGATACGACTACGCAAATCAAAGCTGAGTTGGACTCTGTTAATAGGGACTCATTTACCACAGTGAAATTTTAGGTAGCTGAGTTTAACGTGGTTGTGTGAGCTTAAAGACGATAAACGTTCAGGACCTCCAAAAACAGCAAAGCTACTGACGATAACATCGCTAAAGTTCACTAAATGGTGCTAGATGCCCGTCAAATTAAAGTGAAAATGTATTGTTTAAAATGTCCAAAGAACGTGTTTGTCACATATTGAATCAAGATTTAGGCATGAGAAAGCTGTCAGCGCGTTAGGTGCCGCGTTTAGTCACATTCGGCTAAAAACGTGTTCATGTTCGTGTATGAACATTTCCAACGCTCCTATTGGCGCAGTTTAGGCGCAATAAATCCTAATTTTGGCGCCGATTGATACTGTAGATGAAACTTGGATACATCATCATACGCCCGAAACAAAAATACAGTCAAACCAGTGGAATGCAGAGAGGAATCGGCTTCAAAAAGACAAAAACTGTTTTTTCGGCTGTGAGAATGATGGTGACTGTTATTTGGGATAGTCATGCAGTTATCTTAATCGATTATCTTTAAAAAGGAAAAAATATTACAGGAGCTTACTACGCATCATTACTTGACCACTTTTGCAGAAAAAGAAAATCCTGTTTTACCATGACAACGCGCCGTCTTACACCTAAGCGGTTGCCATGACGAAAATCTACGAATTACAGTTTGAACTGCTGGACCATCCGCCTTAGTCACCAGATCTAGCCCCAAGCGACTTCCTTTTGTTCTCTCATCTAAAAATTGCGCTCGGAGGACAGAGATTTTCATGAAAAGAGGAGGCAAGAGACTATGTAGAAAAATAAAAATAAATTTTAAGAAAAAAATTCTTGCATCTTTGTTAGGTCGGAAACTTTTCAGACCACCAACGTAATTTGATGAGACTACCTAACTACCTAATCTTACTGTCTAGACCAGCTATACTCTACCTTTTTTTTATAGGGCCACAAACATGGCCGCAAAGCAAAGCAAAAATTATTTAGGTCTTAATTAAAACGTAATTCCAAGTTAACGATTTATTTACTTTATTAATGAAAAAAGAAGTTTTAACAAAAGTTTTAATGCAATTTTTGATACTATTAACACTTTTTTAAAACTTTTTCAAGATCTGGCTTGTTGCTACATGATAATCTTATGAAATCATCCCAATGAGAATCCGTAAGTTTGTTTCTGTACACGTTCTTTGAGTATTTCATTTTTGAAAAAGACGATTCGCACACCCAAAGAATTTTAATAGTATTTCGGCACATCTTTGGACGCTTTTATATTTTTGGGGAACAATACTCCAAAATTCCACATACTTTAACGTTTGCCCTATTTTCTTTAAACAGAACTTCTAGATTGGTGTCGTTTTTTAAAATCGATGAATTTATCAAACAACTCTGAGTAATTTAAAACTGAAGCCAACTCTGAGATAGTCGTTGTTTTTAAATGCCATGGATTTTCTATAAGTAACAAACATTTTTTTTATTTTTCTTAAATCTTCAATCCTTTTTTCGAAATTCGTTAAAAAGTGCCGTTATATAATTTGAAATTATGGAACAGTTTTCTACCGAAATGTTGGTACCGTCCTCTGTAGCTTTTATCATAGTTTGAAATTTTTGCAGCCGTTCGTTCTGTATTCCTTCATGATAAATGCTTAGCTTTTCCTTAAATACAAACACTTTATATGCCATATTGAAGACCATATTAGTTTCACCTTGCAAATTCCGATTGAGATTATTGAGTTCTTCTGTAATAGCACTTTATATAGGACCTTTTCCACCGAAACATCTAGAATGTTCTAGAATGCCGAAAGTTCTAGCAAAGAATCCTCCAGAAAGCCCTCGCCACTCGACACTAGACGGCGCTAGTGGGAAAGTTGTAGAAAGATCTTGACGCTCCTATTTCTGCTACTTGATACTAGATGGCGCTAATAATCGCCCGCCATATACCGGGCATTAATTATGGCGCGCAACAGTATCAAGGTAATCTGTGCCTCTGGTTTTAACTTTCGTTACTAGGAATTCCAAAAAATTTCCTGAATTTAAATTTTTTTCTGTATAATATCTAATAGCTCCTCTACACGATAGGCCAGCACTGGCTCAGCGAGATGGCCATGCGATGGTTGAAACTTAATTACACGATGGTGACATTCAGTTGTTTTCGAAACGTTTTCCGAGATAGACGTGGAAGAATTAGCCGCTGCGGCAATATCTATAAAACACGTACTTTATATGCACAAGAATAGAGTTATCAAAAAGAAAAGACGTAGAAGAAGGTGGTGGTTCTTATCTATCTATCGAAATAAATCTAAATATGTCCTAAGTCAATTTAGTAAAGTAAAATTGTAAGTTAGTAAATAATTATTGATTTAATAAAAATAAATAAATAAAAAATTAATTATGTATAATATGTTCTGATTTAGTAGCTCTAGGATTAACATTTTATAACTTCATTATGAGACCACGTATTCGTCATTTTTAATTCGTTAATTAATATTATAAACAATATATATTATATATTAATAAACAAAGCACGAATGTCCACACTCAACCGTCGAGCGCGCACAACTGTGGAATGGGCCACGTGTAGATGTGTACCGCCATTGCTGGTCCACTACCTTTGATGTGCGGCGGAAAAACCGACACCGACATCATAGTGGGCCATCGCTATGGCCCATCGTGTAGAGGAGCTATAATAAACACCGAGCATTGCGATGTTACTGAAATGTCGGTGCTGGATTCGAATGTCAAGCTAAAAAATTTGCATCATTTATCATCGCAAATAAGTTTAGAAATGTCTTCAATACGCCTCATACAGGTTGAATCACAGAACTTTTTTTTATCAGATAGTATTAATTTGCTTTTTGTTACTGAATTTATCAAAAAGTATATTGGCAGCACTAACAAAGCATTCCTTTACAATTTCTGCATCGGTAAATGCTTTCATATGCTTGCCAAGAATGTAACAATTTTATGATAAGATTTGATGATGATAATGCCACAGACATAACATTTTGTTGTTAATTCTCTCTTGATTGATCTCTTAAAAAAACTCAATGTTTCATTTCTCAAGGAAGATCCAGGAGAAATTGTTTCGTCGAAAGATTTATGTTTTGTGGTAAAATGACGCGAAATATTGTATTCCTTCAATATAATATTTTCACGGCATATATAACAAATAGCTGAATTGTTTTTGCTTCGCAGAACAAAATAATCCGTTTCCCACTCATCTTGAAACAATCTATTTTCACTAGATATTTTTCTTTTAAACTTAGGGGACACTCTTTCACTTGTCACACGGACATTTTTTGAAAATAAAATATTAATTTTACTCCAAAGAACACAATTAACTGCAATTACTGGGTGCGATTAGCTTTGAATTGATTATTTATCTATCTGTTACCACCGTAACGTAGCGCAGGTACTCGTAGTTGAGTCTGGGGAGCGGTACAGAAGCTTTTTTTCAAAACTACAAAATATGTCTCGATGATATTTAATAACTATTACATTACAATTATGTATTAAAACTAATTCAGTGCAATACTGACTTACTTAACTAAATGATTACGTGACTACGATCAGTTCTATAATGCATTTTATTTTAAATGCAACGGCTTATATAGATGGTCAAAACAATGTCCGTTGACTGAAAGTATGACGCTTTTGTTTGACCAACAATAACAATTCTACAGTGGAGTCAGTGTCCTCTGTAAGTCTGTAACGTAATACTTCTTAACATGTTTTCGGTAACCTAATATTAAAAACTTAATGGACACAATTCGTGAAAACACGTTATTGTCAAATTATAGGTATTTGATAGTATCGTGTTTACGAGTAATTTAATACCAAAAGCTTAGTCAGAGCAATTTGAGACCAACGGGTTGTTATTTTGCATATATATGTTGCGACTATTTTCAGATTGTATAACTAGATATGTAAACAAATTCAAAACAAGTTACGACCAGCAAACAAAGCGAAACGAACAGGTTCGTGGATTCCGCCGCGCGTTCTGTCTCGCTCTTGCAACCACAGATGACTAATAATAGGCTGCGATCCGATTCACGCCAAAATCGCTGATAACGCTCAGCTCATATTCCCGTTCCGAATCACCCGTTCTCTGATGGGCGCGAAATTTAAAATGTTGCACAATACATTTGGAACTTCAGATGGACCGTACCGTACGTAATTACAAATGCCCGGCGGGCCGCAGGTTGAGTATAACTAGTCTAGATACATAGCGTTAGCATCTTATCTATTCGTATCATGTGATGGAAAAAATACGCTCACGCTCAGCTTTAAAAAAAAAGGTAACAACTTTTGAAGTGATTGTGACAGTAATAATGTTTCATAGGAGACAACAGAATGGACTGGGCCGGTGTGACTGGTAGCGCAAAGCGACAGCGGCTGGACGTGGCCCGGGCCGGCCGCGCGCCGCGTGGTCACTACCGTCGACCCGCGACCGCCCGCCTTCGTCTAAACCGCTAGTAAACGCTTCTATGATTTGTTAAATTATTTGCGGTTTAATAAGGATTCAAAACCGGTTCCAGATTATGTTACGGTTCTCCATTGAGTTCTAATATAGGTTCCGTTTTTTCTTACGACTCCGATTTAAGTAACTGTTTTAAGACACAGGTTTCAACTATCGATTACACATCATAAGTTTCCATGTTGATGGAGGAAAATTCTGCTACAAGTGGAAGTCTCAAAATAACACTGCAAAACCAAAACCAAGCAAATCGTTATTTTGACACCGGTATCTTAAATCGGTAGGTTCTTATCTGGAGTGGAATACCGGAACCATAGTTTCTTATTATAAATTAACGAAATTAAAACCGGTTTTGAGTCAGTACTTTCACTTTTTCGCTAATTATTAATACATATAATGAAACCATTAAACCAAAAATAAGTAAACCAGTGAGATGCGGAAGCGGTAGAAGTACCTTTCAATTCGAAGGTAATACCATATTTATTTAAGCTATATTTATATAGAAAAAAGGATATTTACATTAGTTTTTATTCAATGAATTTAACGCTTATTTGTTAAGACATTATTGTAGACATGTTGTTTTATAACTAAAATAAGGGATGTACATAGTACATATTTGCTAGGTCGACACAGGTATTATGTACCACTAATCTTTTGCTATGGCATAATTTATAGCGCACTGCATGTCAGTTTCCGGATTCAGAAGAGTTATTATTCGGAGAAACTGTTACTGCGGCTTTAAGTCGTGCCGACTTTTACAGATTTCTTATACAGATTCTCTAGATCTAGTAAAGAAATTGTTAGTTAGATTTAAGATATTGTCAAATTCTCAAGGGTAAATTGTTGTATTATCCTATTATGCATTTACAATATATTTATATTTCTTAGATTATTATAATTATTTCAAAATGCGAGAACAAAATTAATGATGAAACACAGAACGACAAACATTAAAAATAATATAATAGATAATTAACCGTATAAGACTATCTATCCACTACACCACATCCTCCCATGAATGACTTAAGAGGATACCTTGAAAATGAATCGAAGTTTTGGGGGCGTGGCTTATTCCTCTGTCGGTGAAGCTAACGGACGACTGCGGGAGTGGCAAAATGAAAGTGATGCAATGACTTCATAGTACGCAAATTATAAGATAGCCATACCGAGCAAGCGCTCGGAAAAAAACTAGGTAAGCGCCAAACAACATTTTTATTTATTTTAACAAAACTTCGTTATGGACTAAAAAACTGGTTTATGAAAACTTAGATATGATTATTTACTATGCCTTAAAAATAATTCCATGAAATTATTCGTAAGAATATTGTGGTGTCATCGAGAAATGTAAATAATTAAAGCCTACTTTGCAATTTTTTTCTATCGAAAAAATTACATGGTATCATAGTCAAAATTCATATACCGAAAGTTTGGTTTGTAATCTATATAACTTAAAAAAATATGTTAAATAGAAAAACCACCAAATTTTCGGGGTATCACCTTAAGAAGCGACAAAGGAAAACAAACCAGGAGATGGGCAGCAGCGTATCCCTAATAACCACAAAAGCCAAGCGTGGTAACTTTGGCAAGTCCAATTTCAACTCCAACCTTGGCAATCTGTATGAGAAACATTTGATAGGCTGTAACAGTTACGGGAATGGTAATAGATGATAATATTCATAAAGGATATCTGGAAGCCAAAAAAATAGAGTAGGTTTGCAAGTTAGTAATGACATATTGCTATCGCAGTGTACCTGAATAACCGAAATAGATAACCGAGAGCGACAACTGCAGCTCGAACTGATTATAAGAACCTGTGAAAATTTGACGAAACCATCATCCAGTATTCCCAAATTTCTACCTCTAAAACTGAACATATTCCACTATTTCTTCCTCTAAAATTGGATATATTCACCTATTTCCTCCTATAAAACTAACCTATTTTTCCAAGAACAAGATAAGAAGGATTGTGGCAGTTTCCAAAGTTTTTATATTAGTTAAATTTGTTTGCTGGATGTCTAATAACGGCGTCTTAACTCAGCAGTTTAATTCATTTTAGATTCCTGTAAAAATACATAATTAAAATAAAATAAAAAATCGACTAAAGTCGCATTTGACGTATTTAATGTGTTTTGTCTCTCTATATTTATTGTGATACCAACATTGAGAGATTTGTTGCAATTGGCATTTGTTACAATTGGATTTGTTGGACAAGCTTCTTGGACGTGTTCGGAGCTCAGTCAGCATAATTTGGTTGTGTCTCGCCAGCAACGCAAAGTCAGGAATTTGCATTTAGAAGAAGTGAGCTAGTTTGGTGCGAAGTTTAAAAATTAGGTGCTCTAAAATTTTCACTTGAAATTTGCGTTGCTGGCGAAACGTATCGCTAGCAACGCAGTGACGATAATAGATATACAATAAATATTAATAGCAAGTAATTAAGTGCTAACTATACCTAAAACCCGAAAGTAGTAGTATCCAGTTTTAGCCAAAAAAAATTGAATTCCTACACCTAAGTTTAATCGACAGCAGCACCTGCCTGTTAAACCAATGTGTTACCTCACTTCGGCTTTTAGCCGTGACTTATATAAATTATATACGATCCACGGGTTTTAGAGATTTCTTAGACATGCAGGTTTTCTCGCGATATTTTCCTTCACCGCCGAGCACATAGTAAATCAGTATTTAAAAACGAAAATAACAGTTTCATTAGTGTCGGCGGGGATCAAAGTGATTGTCTACGCTAAGAGCATGAACCGGCACGGCACAAAACAATGATTATTTAAAGTTATTTTATTCATTCGTAAAGATATATTTTATAGGTATTTATAATCAATATCATTACAGCCCTTCACAAGTCCACTGCTGAACATAGGCCTCCCCACACGCCACAAAGCACGGTCCTCAGCCACCTGCATCTATCGACTTCCTGCATGTCTTACCAGATCGTCACTCCATCTAGTGGGCGGTATAATGCAATATGTATATATATATACACTAAAGGATGGAAAGTGTATACATGTAGTATACATTTATACAGTAACCAGTACCATAATAAAGGATGGGAAGCTATAAATACTCGAAACTAAAAATACCTGAGAAATTAATGTCAATGCAAAATAGCAGTTGTTATTTATAATAAATACGGATAATTTAAACACTTCGTAAGTTTAAAACTTACCTAATTATTCAGATGATAAGTACAAGTACTTACTTATAATCTAGTCAAGCATTAATTAAAAAAGAGTAGAATTAAATTCTATTCTTTAAAAATTATCTTCAATTACTATGTGTATATCCTATATCCCAGTGTTAAAATTATATAGATATTACTGCAGTGATAGCCTAATGCTAACTGACTACATAATGTAGAGACCTGATGAAATAGTAAATTGGAGGGTCACTACCCTCCAATTTACTATTTCATCAGGTAAGGTTAAGGCTCAGTCCGCGCTTTTATAAAAATATGACGGTGACCTTTAATTAGCAGTGAAGTTGTTATGCTGTAATGAATATTATTATAGCGAAATCAAACATTAAAAGGGGCCTATCCTATAGTAGGTAGGGTTTGCCACAATTGCCACGCTTGGTAGGCGAATTGACCATCGCAGTATTAGACGTACGTACGAATATATTTAAATGTATATTGTGTCTGTATGTACAATGTTTATATATTTTAATGCATGTACCTACACTGTTTTTGTAATATATTTCGCACCTGCCAACAATTGTCTTTGGCACCCAGGGTTGACTGGCAGAAAGCGCCACATGGCATTAAGTCTGCCCTATTTACTAAGGTGTTTATATTTAACCTTCTGAAATAAAAAAATATAATGTCTCGAACTTTTGACGCCGCTCTCCGTCGCTGGTGTGTATTTTACATCTGATGAATAAAAAATAGTAATACCGCCCCCTGTCGAAGACCATTAAGTTTTTTTTAGAATAAGGGTGCGTGCACACAGTCTACCTGATGGTAAGTGGATGCTGTGCCCCATATACATCTACGTCTATCCTCGATTATCTTGTCCATGAATTTATTAACCTACTATCTGCTTTCTCTACCTTACTCTAGCCAGCTTTTCTCTTTCTTCCTCGTCCTAACGTTTGACTTAGCTTAGATTAGGGTTCGCTTTACTACTTATCCTCCATTTCACTCGGTCTTGATCATAGTCTCCATATAGTAATCTATTGGTTCACATATCAGTCAATAATTTAAGGCCTCCCTTTTCGGCCTTGCGTCAACGCCCCGGATTATTTGGGCGTTTGCAGCCATCTTGACGAGACTCTCCTGTAATAATTATCTGGATATAGTTCAGCCTTCGTCTTCTGGCCTTAAGGATACGATATTTCCTTGCTAACCCACATATACAGCGTAACATCTTCATTTTAGTAACGTGAATAACTGTAGATTCCGCGCTGACACGTCTTATGCCATACATAAACACTGATATAACCATTTACAAACCAGTTTATAAACCTTCTATATTTACTGGCATTTTAGTATCATATAACAACTGTCACTTAACCATTTAGCTCAAGTTACTTACTCTAAATCATGTAAAAAATAGTGACCCACGATATTAAAAAGGATTTCGGAGGTCTCACACCCTAACTTAAAAATACAAATATTATTGGTATATTTATATAAGGTAACATGCATATTTTTATTGGTCTGAGATGGCATGCATATAATAAAAAAATATTAAAGTGAATCTCTAGTCCTTAGAATATAAGAATAGCGATGTGCAATGTTTTATTAAACATATATTTTTGTCAAATATTGTTGTTATGCTATTAAAATATACATTTAGAACAAAAAGTTCAGAGGTCAGACAATAAGATGTTGCAAATGAAAAATTTCATTTTAATTCTAGTAAATGTAGTACTTACCTGTATCAAAATGAACAAAATGTCCCATATAAATTTAATTTGCATAAGCAGTTGATCTGATAGCGTAGAATATATTATGACATTAAATATTTCCTTACTTTAAGTATTAGAATAATAAAAAAGAAATTGTAAATATGAAACAAGATAAAGCATCAATTCTAAAAATTTGTACATATAATAGGTGTATTTCTGATTTCTATTAATTTAATGTCTGTGATAATTGTTTACTTTATTTTTTTTAAATATTGACCGCTTTACCACAATTGTGTCGTTGTTGTTGTTGTAATCAATGCAATGCGGTTTGAAGATTAAAGTAGTTATAGGTATCTACAGTATAAAAGCTGAAAACAAGAAGTGATGTACACTTCCTGTTACACACTAAAGATATTCTTCATAAAATACTATAGGGGAAAGTGGGGTACAGTGAGCCAAGGCATACAGTGGATCTTTATTTGTTATTTATTTATTAAACACAACAATATAAGCTTACAGTACTTACTGAACCAAATCGCTTATATGTTATACTAAGCATGAGATTACATTTTATGACATCACTAATTTAAGGTGATACCGCGAAAAAATGCACCTACTTACATCGAATAGTATAGGACTACGACACCATTAACGAAAGTGGAATTTTGATATACGTAAATGTCATGTCTTTATCTTGAATTTGCTCGAAATCGAATTTGTTCAAAAACACGATTGTATAATTTTGACTCGATCATAATTATTTGCAAAAACACCTCTAAAAATCACTATAGTTGAAATTATAACGAAATTACTTAATCTATATGCTTGAGAAACACTCAAATATATTCATAACATCAATATTCGTAATTTAATTGTTCATTATTTTCATTACTTAAAACAATAATTTAAAAAAATATTTTAAGATTCTGACTATTTCTAAGCGGTGTTAATCGTTGCGGCGTTTTTTAAGTTTTTATAGAAATTATGTATTCACTCGGATCAGTACGGCGTTAGCCTGAAGCCATTATTTGATGTGTCGCCTTAAATTATTTAAATAAGAAAACACATATATACTTCCTATTTACGTCTATCTCGCACCAGTAGTAGTCACGTTGTAATTGTGGATGGATGCCTTGAAGCCATCGCGCTATGCGTAAGTACCAAATGTATTTTTTCCGGTGTTTAAACGTTTTTCACTCGAACCTATTAAGAATTGTTTTGATATTATTATGCTACTTATAAAACTATCCAAAAAAACTCCCTTAATATTAAAGACTTAAATTTTTTATACAGGTTGTGTTAATTACAGAAGTGGAAGTGGAATTAAATTTTAAAATATAGTGCGTTGGCCATCATTGGACCATTTTGATTGTCTAATACAGTATGAGTCAGTAATTTTTAGACAATAATTAACAAGGAGCGACAAAAATTTATTAAACACCAAAAGATGATTGTTTAATAAGGTTGATTACAAATATTTAACACACTGCGTCAGTCCATTGTTACCCAGGTATAATACGGGCATGGTAATTTCATGCGTTGGTTCACTGTGTCCCGCTCCCGCTACGATCCACAGCACCCCACACCCACAAGGAGATCCAGTGTATCCCGTACGCGGCGTGTATTGGATCAATCCCCACTTTTTTTGAAAACCTTCGTGTATAAAAACTATTAGTGATTTTGACGAATTTGAGATGAAATTTTATGATCAACATCTCATGCAATCAAAAAGCTGTAAAAATAGTAAGTTATCGTCTCTATATTGCTTTTTGTCGTCTTTAAAAAAACTGATTCACTGTACCACGTTTTCCCCTGTACAAAATATCATACCAGACTTTGAATGCCAAATGTTTTCTACATCTATAATTATTGTAAATGAATGCTAAAATCAATGTTACGTTAGGCCCGATAAAACTCGAAAACGGTTCGAACGATTTTGATGAATTTTTATGTGTATTTGAGTGGTTTAAAATGGATGGTTTAAAAACTCGGTTAGACCCGATAAGGAAGCTGTTGTCGAGACCAAGAAATCACCCGTGCGAAGCCGGGGCGGATTGCTAGTTTTTTTTAGTAGGATAGAGTGACAAACGAACACACAGTTCAAACCTGATGGTAAGTGGTTACTGCGGCCCATAGAAATCTACATCTATCCTCGATTACGGATCAAAATGCAGATGAGTTATCACCCGTGATAACTAAGATGGATTGCCTCGTTTCCAGTAAAAAGGGTCTCCGGTTCTCTACACTCACCGTACGAAATACAGCAGCGTTAAGCTGCTATTTTACTCTGGTATTAGAATATATACATAGATGAGAGTGTGGTCCTTCCCCGGTCGAACCGACGCATTCGTGCTACAACTATACCAGTAATATAGCTGCAACATGACTCTGCCACGTATAAAATTATTAATATGTTGTAAATAAATGTCCAAATAGATGTGACGCCGCGTTTGTTAAATTAGAAATAAATATCTGTATGTATAAATAACGCTCTTCTTGTTAATTATAAATTATTAAACAGCAAACTTTGTAGTACTTATATGAATGTAATTTTATTATTTTTTATTAAATGTGTTTAAAAATTCTATTTGTGCCATAAATGTAAAGATTATCAATTTTAATATTATGTGTTTTTAGTATTTACCAATATATTGAGAGTTGGACCCTGGTTGCACCCATTCATCCACCTGTAGATATTACGATTATAGAGTAAAATGTATAAATGTGATAATAAACGTGGATAGAATACCTATCACTAGAGTGACGATTAAATAGATTAAATAATTTATTTTATTATTAATACTATTTGTAGAATCTCCAAATTTTATTCCTTATTAAAATAAAATTAACTGTGCCAATTTATAAATTTTAGAAGCTATTTTATCTGGAATAGAACGTAACCAATTTTTTTGTAGTTTTCATGTGTATTCAGCAAATTAAATAGATGCAATTATCTGAGGCAGGCAATGTAACTAATGTTGTTATTGGTTGTTATTCTCTGATAATAGATAGATATAATTTGTGTTTTTACATTAAAGTTTTAAAAAAATACTCGTTGTATTTATTATATTACATCGTGTAGTGTCTGTATAAGAATTTCCACTATACCCCATATTGTCCCATGGGTAACGTAACATTCGACAGACCAAGAGATGGGCAGTAGCATCTTTCTAATAACAACACAATTAACCCTTCAATCCCCATAAAAATCCCAAGCAGTCGCAAGCGCCCGGCAAATCTCGAGCGGTGGCATGCGACCGCACCCACCCACATCACTTAAAACCCTTAAAACTTATATTTAGAGACTACTTTTCTAAGAAGAAGTTTGGCATTACAAAATCTATATATAATTTTCTATCCTGTGGTCTAAACAAAAGTCAGGTTTTACTTCATTGCAAAAAGATTTTATTGTATTTTGATAACAAAAAAAAAACATATCAAGCGAATATATTACTCGAAATTATTTACGTAAAAAGATAAATTATATTCACTCAAAAACTATTATTACAATTTTATCATAAAACATTATATTTAATATAATAATAATAAAACACTAATAAAACACTAGAAAAATCCAAAAATCAACACAATAACATTCACGCGAAAATGGCGTACGAAATGAACGTGGATTATAAATAAATATCTTTAGGATAACTAACTTTTTATTGCACTATAAGATAGAAAATTTCATATTGATTCTATAATGCCAAACTTTTTATAGAAAAGTAGTCTCTATATACCTACAAGTTTTTATGGGTCAAAGTGCTGTGGGTGCGTGCTGTCATATTTGACCGCTTGAATTTTGACGGAATATCGAAGCGCTCAAATTTGGCCGCTTGGTGTTTGAGAGGTTAAAAAAAATGTCACTTGCCGACCCACCTCTTAATCGTGGCAATTACGGATAACAAATAACCACCCCATCTTATTAGGCAATATATTGGGAGACCTATATTCAGCAGTAGACTTTTGCTGTAATAAATATGCAAATGAAAATTCATTAGGGACTACCGACAGATGTGAAAAATCATATCCACAGATTCAATAATATTACTACGTCATAACTATGAAATATTAGTGATTTTTTTTTTTTGATTTTCAAATTAATTGTAGTATCTCTAGGTACTTATCAAAAAAAGTTTCATAATTTGGAAATCAAAATCATTAGCATTTCTGTTATCAATAACGAGTCTGATTTTCACATCAATCGACACTCCTGTTATATATTGCTGCTATTACAGTATGTTGATGACGTGCCGACAAATTAATCCGCTCGGTGAGATCGAGCGCGGGCGGGGCAGTGCGGGCGCGGTTCAATGAAACTGTGCACGTACATTATGCATTTCATTACTTCGATCTCATAAATGCGCACGTGCGGTCATATAGTTGGTTTCGATCAGTAATCGATCTAATAATTGGTATTAGATCGATTACTGATATCCGATCGCCGATCGCCGACCGAAAGTGATAAAATAAAAATTGGAAAAAAATGTTTAATTAGGGTAGCTCTATATGTAAAGTGGGAAGTGATTTTTTTTTATTTCAACCCTAACGTATGATATATTGTTGGAAAGGTATTTAAAAATGAATAGGGGTTTACTAAAATTATTTTTTGATAATGTCAATAATTTCGGAATAATCGCTCCTAAAGTAAAAAACAATGTGTCCCCCCCCCTTTAACTTTTGAACCATAAGTTTAAAAAATATGAAAAAAATCTGAAAAGTCTTTATAAGGACTTTCTAGGAAAATCATTTTGAACTTGGATGGAAACAACAGTACCCACTACCGGAAGTAGTTGCAGGAGCGCGGAGCGCTGCTGGAGCGCGAACATAATGGATACCCACCTTTAAACTCATAAGTGGGAACACTTATTGTGACGGACGGGAAACTACGGAACCCTACAGAGCGTGGCCCGACACGCTCTTGGCCGGTTTTTTAACCTCTCAAACACCAAGCGCTTCGATATTCCGTCAAAATTCAAGCGGTCAAATATGACCCTTTAACCCATAAAAACTTGTATATAGAGACTACTTTTCTATAAAAAAGTTTGGCATTATAGAATCAATATGAAATTTTCTATCTTCTAGTGCAATAAAAAGTTAGTTATCCTAAAGATATTTATTTATAATCCACGTTTATTTCGTACGCCATTTTCGCGTGAATGTTATTGTGTTGATTTTTGGATTTTTCTAGTGTTTTATTATTATCACTTAACTAAATATAGTGTTTTATTATAAAATTGTAATAATAGTTTTTGTATGAATATAATTTATCTTTTAACGTAAATAATTTCGAGTAATATATATTGAAATAATTGTGATTTTCACGCTGCCGACATTCGCTTGACATGTTTTTTTTTTGTTATCAAAATACAATAAAATCTTTTTGCAATGAAGTAAAACCTGACTTTTGTTTAGACCACAGGATAGAAAATTATGTATAGATTTTGTAATGCCAAACTTCTTCCTAGAAAAGTAGTCTCTAAATATAAGTTTTAAGGGTTTTAAGTGATGTGGGTGGGTGCGGTCGCATGCTACCGCTCGGGATTTGCCGGGCGCTTACGACTGCTTGGTATTTTTATGGGGATTGAAGGGTTAATTGTATTGTTATTAGAAAGATGCTGCTGCTAACACTTAAAATAAAATGTTAGTTTAATTAGACAAAAGATTCCCAATTACTGATAAAATTGTAGTTGTGGCACTGTTGGATTCTCGGTTCATAAATTGAAGTAAGATTGCTTCGTACCTCAAACAGTGCCGGATTAACCACGTATCAAAAGTAGCAATTGCCACGGGCCCCGCGCAATAGAGGGCCCTGCGTATCCAAGCATCCCATCATCACCTTAGCGTACATTTTTAAGTAAAACTTATTAAGACGGTATATTCAATTTGCTTTATGTCACATAAACGTGAAACGTTGCAAATGACAGTGGGTAACCGTTTATTCAGTTGGCGAAAACTAAACACAGAATTTCATACAGTAAACGCACAAGTTTCAACGGCTCGGTTCTCTTACTACTGATCATGCTGGAAGATCTGTTTACGGCTTTGTTTTGGCGTGTGGTCTGTCACAACTGGTCACTTGCCCACGTAGATTCCAGATGTGGAGGATCATACTTCTTCCCTGTTGGACCTTCTGCCGACCTCACACCCGGACGGCTATCAGGTCTCCGTCGGTGCCCCTTTGGCTCTCAGATCATTTACTGATACGTAGTACAGTGTCCATCACTTGCTCATTGCAGGTACGATCTGTAGGCTACCGCCATGTGTAAGAACTCATTAATGGATTATTTTTTCTTGTGAATTTAATATAACTACATTTACCCGGATTGAGCAGCATTCGGTTTGTTTCACACATTTATCTTCTCGCTAGATGATTAAAAAATTCGTTGCTGAGTCTGTCGCCGATGTTGTGCGTCAGGGGATGAAACTTTAGATCCCGTCAACCCGTACGAGACGACAGATCCAAGTATTGGTTTGGACGCTCCTGCAAAACTGCGTCGCGGCAAAAGCAGGAGTCTTAGAAGGCCTTGGCTGACCGGTTCCGGTCATGGTCCATCCGTCCACCACTAGCACACTCAAAAAGAATTACAACTCTCTCTCCAGCTCCTACAAAAGAGTCGCTATCGCAATGTCGGAGGACATTGGGAGAATCCGCGAGAAATTAGTTAGCCTTCCTTCGCGTACACTTGCGTTATTTATCCCTCGGCAAAGCTGCCGAAGAGAATTTCTGTAAACCATCATTACTATCTTTGCGTAAGAAGGATGACTTGGCCATGCCACAAATGAAAAAGCCTATCTTTTAGGACCTCTTTCTGCGTCCAACTTGACTTTCGACGATGGGAGGATTATACCGCCGACCATCCCGCGCTCCATGCCGGATGTGCTGTTAACACAGCGCTCGGTGCGCAAAGCATTCTTGTCTCCGGACATCTATAAAGTACATCTATGAGTGAGGCTGATGGAATCCCCCAAATCGTAGTGAAGACGTGTGCTCCACAGTTGGTATCGATTATAACGCGTCTGTTCCGGTTCTCTTACTCAAACGTCAACGTTCGGAGTCTTCCAACTACAGGGCTATCGCTATCACCTCCTTGTTCTTCAAAGTAATGGAATCCATTATTAACTGCAAGCTCATGCGGTGCCTTTAAGAGCATCAGCTGATTAGTGACCATTAATACGGTTTCCGTCGAGGTCGCTCAGTTGATGGTCTTTTTGTCTACCCGACTCACCGATAACCGATGGGTGGAGACATTCGAGACCAAGAGGGAGGCCATGGTGGATAGTTTGGACATAGCGAAGGCCGTCAATCGAGTAAGCGCTTTTTTCAAAGATGCCCTCTTGTGGGCTTCCCCAGAAATTATGCAATTGGGTCACTAGTTTTCTTACAGATCCGAGTATGAAGGTCGTAATCGACGGTGCATGCTCCGACTCCAAGCCTGTGAATGCTGTTGGTACACAATGCTGCGTGCTACCTGTATTGCGTACTAGTAATATTCATTGTAATTCAGGCGACAGTACTGGCGATGCTTTATACACCGGCCGTGCTAATATTTCTCGGGAATACGTCGTTAAGTGTCGGAACCACAGAAATCGTATAATAAGTCAATAGAAGTCGCGTAGACTCGTGACCTTGTCCCCGCTATGATGTGTTGACGAATATCATTCACCACATTATGTTGCGCGGAGAACGTCGTACGTGAATTTATGGTATTATAATGGTGAACTGCAGCGTAATCATAATGATTTCTTATATTTACGCGAACACTGCACATTGAAATAATACTAGTTTTAACGGAATTTATCGCGTATATTTAACTTTTTTACCCGACGTTTCGAGAGCTTTACAGCACCCATGGTCACGGGAAGGACTGAGATGTTCAACGTCCAGCTGTCATAGTTAACCGCGGTTACCATAGATTAAAATTTTAACTTTTATTCCGATCTACACAGTATGAGCTTATGGTATCATGGAGTCTTGCAGTTGTATGCTTGGGTTGGGATTTAATTTTATTTATTATAGGATCCCAAGCAGATGGTAGCACCCAGCCATCTTCTCTATTATAATTAGGATGTTTTTTGATTTCAATAGCCTCGCAAATCATCCTTGGAAGGAATCGGTGTTCTTTAGCGAGGATTTGTGGTCTATCAAATCTGATGTAGTGACGGGGGCGATCTTGTACATGTTCACAGACTGCAGACTTCCCGGAGATCTTCGATTCTTCACATCAGCTATATGTTCTTTGACGCGGGTTTTAATTGATCTTTTAGTTTGTCCTATGTAGGAGAGACCACATTCACAATCAAGCTTGTACACTCCTGCATCTTGCAGAGGGACGTTACTCTTGACTGATGGTAAAAACTGACCAATCTTCTTCGGCGGCTTGAAGTATGTTTTGATGGAAGCGCGCTTCAAGATGTAGCCAATCTTGTCAGTGACTCCTCTAACATATGGCAGTACAGCAGGTACACGCTCGACTGTGGCCGGCTTCACTCGTTCTCTGTGACGTAGGCGTGGGACCCGAAGCTTGTTGTCATGCAAAACTTGCTTGACATGTTGGAGCTCGGCAGCCAGGTGTTTACTGTCACAGATCCCTCGTGCTCTCTGAAACCAAGATTTACCCACGGTAGCAAACTGTGAAGGATGGTGGTGAGAATCACCGTTTAAATATCTATCTGTATGGGTCTTTTTTCTATACACAGTATGGCTCAAGGTGTTATCAGGATTCCGAATTACTAACAACTAAAAAGCAACCATTGACAAACACAGATTATAGATTAATCGCGTTCTATAATCTGTCAAAACAAACACTGGATGATGCAACAATAAAGGTTTTATCCAAAGGACTAAACTACGCTGTAACTCCTAGCAGATTACCGTACGAAGAAATTATCTGTAGTGTCGAGGACTGTTTATTTAAAAACAATATGCGGAAAGAAGATTTGGAGGCGATACGTCAAGACATTTCGTCTATGTTACGTCGATGTTCAGTGCCTAAACCGAATCTTCCCAGAGACGAATTTATAGCGTTAAAGAACCTACGCAATAAACCAGAACTTACGATTCTCCGCGCAGATAAGGGAAACGCCACGGTGGTCATGGATACGTCAGATTATAATTCTAAAATACAAGAACTTTTGTCGGATGTAAGTACTTATAAAAAGGTTAAAAACGACCCAACAAATAGCACACTAAAAACAACTAGTGACCTCATAAAGAAACACTCCGAAAAATTAAATCTGGACGTAAAATGGATAATACCTACGTGCGCCAAATCACCAAAGTTGTATGGGTTACCAAAAATACACAAGCCCAATGCTCCATTACGCCCCATAGTGAGCCAAATCGATTCACCAACTTACAGATTGGCTCAACACTTAGCGAAAATACTCTCACCGCTCAGGGGACATACAAGAGCACACATAAAGGATTCCTACCATTTTGTCAGCGAGATTAAAGACCTACGTCTGGCAGACAATGAAACTATGGTCAGTTTTGATGTGCAGTCATTGTTCACATGCTTACCTGTTGAAGACTGCATCTCAATTGTAACTAGAAGGCTGGAAGAAAACAACATGCCCGCAGAATATGCAGTATTACTCAGACACTGCCTTACATCTGGCTACCTATTGTGGAAGGAGGAGTTCTACAAGCAAGTAGATGGTGTGGCGATGGGCTCACCTGTATCTCCCATTGTCGCCGACATATTCATGGAAGACTTTGAGGAGAAAGCCCTGCTTACTTCTCCCATAAATCCAAGATTCTACAAGCGGTACGTAGACGACACTTTCACAATTCTACCTTTAGATAAAGTAACTGCATTTTTAGACCATCTTAACTCTATAAATTCTAAAATTCAGTTTACAATGGAGTTAGAGGCAAATAATTCCTTAGCTTTTCTAGATGTGTTAGTAATTCGGAATCCTGATAACACCTTGAGCCATACTGTGTATAGAAAAAAGACCCATACAGATAGATATTTAAACGGTGATTCTCACCACCATCCTTCACAGTTAGCTACCGTGGGTAAATCTTTGTTTCAGAGAGCACGAGGGATCTGTGACAGTAAACACCTGGCTGCCGAGCTCCAACATGTCAAGCAAGTTTTGCATGACAACAAGCTTCGGGTCCCACGCCTACGTCACAGAGAACGAGTGAAGCCGGCCACAGTTGAGCGTGTACCTGCTGTACTGCCATATGTTAGAGGAGTCACTGACAAGATTGGCTACATCTTGAAGCGCGCTTCCATCAAAACATACTTCAAGCCGCCGAAGAAGATTGGTCAGTTTTTACCATCAGTCAAGAGCAACGTCCCTCTGCAAGATGCAGGAGTGTACAAGCTTGATTGTGAATGTGGTCTCTCCTACATAGGACAAACTAAAAGATCAATTAAAACCCGCGTCAAAGAACATATAGCTGATGTGAAGAATCGAAGATCTCCGGGAAGTCTGCAGTCTGTGAACATGTACAAGATCGCCCCCGTCACTACATCAGATTTGATAGACCACAAATCCTCGCTAAAGAACACCGATTCCTTCCAAGGATGATTCGCGAGGCTATTGAAATCAAAAAACATCCTAATTTCAATAGAGAAGATGGCTGGGTGCTACCATCTGCTTGGGATCCTATAATAAATAAAATTAAATCCCAACCCAAGCATACAACTGCAAGACTCCATGATACCATAAGCTCATACTGTGTAGATCGGAACAAAAGTTAAAATTTTAATCTATGGTAACCGCGGTTAACTATGACAGCTGGACGTTGAACATCTCAGTCCTTCCCGTGACCATGGGTGCTGTAAAGCTCTCGAAACGTCGGGTAAAAAAGTTAAATATACGCGATAAATTCCCTTAAAACTAGTATTATTTCAATGCAGCATAATCAGTTGTAAAAACTCATCAAGGATGTGTAATTCAACTAATAAAGGCATAACATTTCAATGGTAAGTTGATTACTTACTAATTATCATTGTTTTAACTAATTTACATCTAGATGAATAATTTACTATGATATTTGCCTTTGTAAACTTTCATTTATTACTTTTCGTATTGTAAAATTACCATTGCTACTTTTCTTCTACCGTAATACGCGACGCACTCAACGTTGACAAATTCGCCAAGCAAGTAATGTGAAACATTAGATATCATTGTGCACTGCGTATATTTATAATACGTCTGCAGACATCAGTTGCTTAATGCGTATGTGATAAGATGAGGCGAAATTGGTTTTGAAAGTAATCGAGCGCTAATTCATTTCTATTGTCTTATTATTACTGTTTCTGTGGCCGGAACTTTGTGTCTGAAGTGGAGTCTTTGTTTTTTTTTTTTTTATAGAAGAGGGGGCAAACGAGCATGCGGTTCACCTGATGTTAAGTGACTACCGCCGCCCATGATCAACCGCAACACCAGGAGAATTGCGGGTGCGTTGCCGGCCCTTTAGAAAGGAGTAAGCTCTTTTCTTGAAGGTCCCCAGGTCGTATCGGTCCGGAAAAATCGCCGGTGATAAACTATTCCACAGAGAGGTTGTACGTGGAAGAAAACTCCTTGTGAAACGTACAGTGGTGGACCGCCAAGCATCCAGATGGTGTGGATGGTATCGGGACGTTTGCCGTGTCGTGCGTTCACGAAATTTGGCGGCTGGGATTAATCCGAACAATTCCTCAGAGCACTCCCCGTGATAGATGCGATAAAATACGCAAAGAGATGCAACATCTCTTCGCAACGCCAGTGAATCGAGCCGATCGGAAAGCACTCGGTCGTCGACGATTCGAGCCGCTCTGCGCTGGATGCGGTCAAGTGGAAGGAGCTGGTACTGGGGAGCCCCAGCCCAGAGATGGAAACAGTATTCCATGTGCGGTCGAACCTGCGCCTTGTAAAGTTGCAGGCGGTGTGCCGGCATGAAATACTGTCCCGCTCTGCTGAGCACGCCAAGCTTTTTAGAGGCCAATTTGGCCTTCCCTTCCAAGTGACCACGAAACTGCACGTCACTCGATATGTCGACGCCGAGGATTCCGATACTGGCTGAGGCAACAAGGGGAGTGCCTTGAAACTGAGGGGATACGACAAAGGGGTTCTTTTTAGCGGTTAACGCGCAAACTTGTGTCTTCTGGGGGTTAAACTGGACTAGATTTAGTCGTCCCCAATCCGAGACTCTGTTCAGCAAAGACTTGACTTCAGACACAAGTTTGTCCCGGCACTCGGAGACGTTTTCCCGAGAAATATTGGCTCGGCCGGTGTAAAGAGCATCACCAGTGCTGTCATCTGCATAGCAATGAATGTTACGGGTATGCAACATATCATTGATATGCAGAAGAAACAGCGTTGGCGATAGCACGCAGCCCTGTGGAACACCAGCATTAATAGGCTTGCAATCGGAGCTTGCACCGTCTTCACAACGACCTTGATGCTCCGATCTGCAAGAAAGCTGGTGATCCAATCGCACAATTTCTCGGGAAGCCCATAGGAAGGGAGCTTCGAAAGAAGCGCTTTGTGCCAAACCCGATCGAAGGCCTTCGCAATGTCCAAACTAACGGCCAATGCCTCCCCCTGGAACTCTACTGCCTCCCCCTGGAACTCTACTGCCTCCGCCCATCTGTGAGTGAGGTAGACCAGAAGATCACCAGCTGACCGACCACGGCGAAAACCGTATTGGCGGTCACTAATCAGCTGGTGATCCTCAAGGTACCTCATGAGCTGGCAGTTTACAATGGACTCCATTGTTTTGGAGAACAAGGAGGTGATGGCGATTGGCCGGTAGTTGGACGGGTCTGAGCGGTCGCCTTTTTTAGGGATCGGGTGGACGAAAGCCGTCTTCCATGATTTTGGGACTACGCCTAGGGAGTAGGAGTACCGGAAAAGACGCGTTAAAACCGGTGCCAACTCTGGAGCACACGTCCTCAGCACAATTGGGGGGATTCCGTCAGGCCCACTCGACTTGTGGATGTCCAGGGAGAGGAGTGCTTTGCGAACCGAGCGCTGTGTGAACTGCACTTCCGGCATGGAGCACTCACACCGCGGGATGGTCGGCGGCGTACTCCCCCCGTCATCGAGAGTCGAGTTAGACGCAAAGAAGGAGCCTAGAAGATCGGCTTTCTCCTTTGCAGTATGGGCCAGTGAGTCGTCCTCCCTGTGCAGAGATGGAAGAGATGGCTGAGAGAAATTCCCCTGGACAGCCTTGGCGAGAGACCAGAATGCACGGGTTCCAGAAGGAAGGCGAACTAGTTTCTCGCCAATTCTGCCTATGTGCTCTGACTTTGCCTTGGCAATGACTCTTTTGAAGGACCTAGAGGCGGAATTATACTTCTTTTTTAGAGCGCTGGTGTTTACACCCCGGGACGCTGATGCATCAACCCAGGCTTGGTAGCACTCCTGCTTATAGCATGATGCTATTTTACAGGAGCGACCAAACCATGGCTGAGATTTGCCTCCAATGGGCACCACAGAGGAAGGAATAAAAAGTTCCATACCCTGAAGTACCACATCAGTAACAGAATCCGCAACAACGTTGGGATCATCCGGCGAGAAGCAAACCCGCCCCCAAGGGTAGGATGCAAAGAAAGACCGCATCCCATCCCAATCGGCTGACCTATAGTGCCAAACACGGCGGCAGCCTGCAGAATGCAACCGCGATTTCAGCGTGAGTGGCACAACACTCCGGACCAGACAATGGTCCGAGGAGCCTAAAGGGGCGTCGACGGAAATCTGATATCCGTCCGTGTGAGAGGTCAGCAGAAGGTCCAACAGGGAAGGTGCATGATCCTCCACATCTGGAATCCGCGTAGGCGAAGTAACCAGTTGTGTCAGACCATATGCCAAGGCAAAATCATGAACAGATCTCCCCGCATGATCGGTTAAACGTGAACCGAGCCATTCGGCGTGATGGGCGTTAAAGTCGCCGAGGATCACGATCTCTGCGGAGGGGATCTGCTGTAGCAACGAATCTGCAGCCATTTGGACGTGGTCGAAGAGTCGGTCTGTTTCGGCATTACCGCTGTGGGACCTATAGAGGCACCCGTAGACGCGCGGATGGTCGTCGCTGTCTACGCGTAGCCAAAGGATGGACAGGTCCGAACCTTCAAGTCTGCCGAGGCGTCGAGAACAGATGTCCTCTCTGACGTAAACGCAAACTCCAGCCCGAGGCACAAAAGAGTGTTCCAGTTTGTACCCCGGGTAGGAGAGATACGAAACATCAGCCGGAGAGGTCACCTGCGTCTCGGTCAGATAGAGCAGAGCCGGCCTCGCCGTCTCGAGATGGTAGTGGACGGCGTTTAGGTTAGAGTGAAGTCCCCTGATATTGCAGAAATTCACGGACAGCGTGGCAGGGGTCGCCTTGGTCTTGTTGCTCCGTTTGCCCCGAGCAGTTGTAGTCTTGAGCGGAATTTCGCCCCCCCCCCCCCCAGAATACGCGGGGCAGCCTGAGCACCCACGCTCAGAAGTGGAGAAACATGGTCGTGGATGCTCAGCGAGGGATTCTTCAGGGGTGCTGGTACCCTCCTGGGGTAGTCTATCTTTATTTAATTCCGTTACCATGTTGATGGGGGGGGGGGGATTTGGGCCTCCGGCCACCTGCACTCACCAGACGAAACGCGGAAGCAGAACTTCCACTTCACGCCGGTATTCTGTGAGGTCGTGGTACCACCCCGGTTTGAGCTGGCCCATACGTGCAACAGCAAAGCTGCCGCATGGCTCTACCACTGTTAAACTAAGTTTAGGATTGGGGGTGACTAAAGTTTAATCCCCAAAAGACAGAGGTTTGCGCGTTTACCACAAATAATAACCCTTTTGTCGTATCTCCTTGGTTTCAGGTTACTCCCCTCGTTACCTCGGCCAGCATCGAAATCCTTGGAGTCGACATTTCGAGAGATTTAGT
Source organism: Parnassius smintheus behrii (assembly GCA_036936625.1). Lineage (NCBI taxonomy): Eukaryota > Metazoa > Arthropoda > Insecta > Lepidoptera > Papilionidae > Parnassius > Parnassius smintheus. The sequence goes on from JAUPFT010000020.1 coordinate 19,066,266, forward strand.
TTCGTAGGCACTTGAAAGGGAAGGCTAAACTGGCATCAAACTTGTATTGCTCAGTAGATCACGACGGGATTTCACGCCAGACTACCGCTTAGGTACAGCTTTACAAAGCACAGATTCCGCCTCATATGAAATACTGTTCTAATTTCTGGGCCGGAGCACCCTCAAAATCAGCTTTTTAATTTCAGCTGCTAAATTCCACCATCGCACATCGTATACTGCGTCAGAACTCGAAATTCCATCTGCATTATCTCGATGGCTGACGGCAATATAAATTCCTAATGGATAATTCATTGGAATCATGTTTCTCAAATTTAGAAACTGTTTAGCGCGTTTATTAACTCATGATCATTAACTGCAGTGGTGAACGTTCATTTTGGACATTGATCCGTATAAAAATTAATTTAGAGAACACTATGAGTCAAGAACGCATGAATTATTTCCCTGATTATTACTGTTTTGAGAAATTGATATGGACAAAATTATTTCTAAATTTGTCCACATGAAATCTGCAAAAGTTACTTCGTAGATGTTTAAAAAGTATTAGAAGAAACGGATAAAAGAAAAAGTACTCCATTAATAACATATAACATTAGCTATTCCTGAAAATACACGAACAAAGTTGTAACCTATATATCGCAAATAAACCTATTGAGTATTGAATTAGTACACAACTTTATATACCTAATAACCTATGACATATCAAGGGTCCTTCGATATAATTTGCTACGGGCCCCGCGCTTGCTTAATCCGGCACTGACTATACTCCGTACTGTCTCGTAGATAACGTAACAGGTGACTGACCAAGAGATGGGCAGCAGCGTCTTTCTAATGACAACTCAATATAAAAAATTCCAGCTTCAAGGGGTAAACGGACATGGTAAGTGACTACCGCCGCCCACGAACAACCACAACACCAGGGGAGTTGCAGGTGCGTTACTGACCTTTTAAAAAGGAGTAAGCTCTTTTCTTGAAGGTCCCTGTTTAGGCCAAATCGTAACAACTTAAAACTTTCAAAAACGCTCGTCTCGGGCGAAAAACCGGTTTGGTGGTGCGCCGGGGGCATTCGTTTTATGGCCTGCGGCCGCGCCCATTAGTTTAGAATAATCTATTGTCCGCGACGGCCGTGTCGGTTAGATGACCTGTTCAGATAACGGTGAACGCCCACTGGAGTGACTGCACCTTGTGGAGCAGGGCAACGCATGTGGTTCTGCTGGCCGATTACATTGGTGACGTCAGGTTACATTACACACCTTCCTACACCACTCACACTTACCATTTAGTTGGCCCTGACGGTACCTTGTGATCGACCCTACCTCCGGAACTCAGTAAGTTTGTGTTTGCTTAACCAGCCATAGGCCATTTGGGCCCGAACCCTCTGTTGCCCGTCGAGTTGGGTTACTGATGGGCCCTAGCCCAGTCGACTTCTGTCGGGGTAACTGAGGGCCGTAACATTTTCTGGTAGCAGAGCGTGGTTGATTGTTTCTCCAATCACGCCCGGTCGTAATATATTTTTTTTGTTTTGTTAACGGATCGGTGGTCATAACCAGGCCCGTTAGGCTGCGCAAGCAGGAGTGTAGTTTAGAGTTAGGTACCTACGCGTCAGGTATTTCGGGTAAGTAGATTAAATTGCCGAAGGGTCGGTCTCCTGAGCGAGGCTGACCGACTGTAGTGTGTACTTGCCGTGTAGTGTAATTGTATTTAATTTAATTTAACAGTAATTTGTATTTAGTAGTGGTGCCATCGCACAAGCCACCGGCGCTTCGCCTGTAGCCGGTGCTGCGCTGGGCCGCGAATGCCCATACCTTGATAGGCGACCCGATCGGGTCCATAGTTTAGAGAAGCGGCTCAAGCAGGTCATGGCCCGAAGGGCCGTAGTGGACGAGGCTTGCACTGAGCTTTTGGCCTCGGATGCGGAACAGGGAGTCCTAGACTCCTGCCTCGCGGACTACGAGCAATTCTTTTCGCTCACGGACGACTTGATCGAGGCGGGGGCCAAGTATGCTAGTGAAGCGCGTGAAGCTCGGCTGAGTGGCCTGCCCGAGCCCCCTCGGAAGCAGCCTACTCAGCCGGAGCTGTTAGGACGACTCCCAACTCTGGACCTGCCAAGGTTCTCCGGGGTCCTCTCCGACTGGCTGGCCTTTGTTGGCCTTTTTAATAGCCTAGTGGACGCCCGGAGGGACTTGACACCAAGCCAGAAGATGGCGTACCCCCTGGCCTCACTGGAGGGGGAGGCCTTGGGCGTCGTCGGCCATTTGAAATTGTCGGACGACGCCCACCAGGCCGCCCGGGACCTCCTCGCAGGAAGGTACGCCAACGTTCGGCGAATTGCGGACGAATACGTTAGACAGATTCTAAACCTCCCGCTGCTTAGGGACCGGGCCAGACTACGTCCGGACATCGTAAATCCAGTCGTGGTAGCCTGTAATTCGTTGAAGCGGCTGGATTTACCGGTGGACGAATGGTCCTTCTTGTTGCTCCACATCGTGCTGTCCCGCCTGCCTCTCGATCTTCGGATCCATTTTGAGGAGAGGTGCGGCGGGGACGGCGCCTCCTATATTCCGCCCTTCAGGGACCTGCTGCGGTTCTTGGTGGAGCAGTACCGGCAAATTGAGAACGCAGCGGGCACCGTCGACGACCTACGGGTTGCCAATCGAGCCGTGACCAGGGAGGCGGAATCCACCGGGCAAGTAGTCGCCAACCCCCCTAAGACCGAGCGGAGCTCCCGCGGGAGGGTGCCGCCCCCTACCATCTTATAGCGGCCTAGCAGCCAGGAGACGCCCCCCTGCTCCTATTGTCGAGCATCCGATCACCGGGTGACGTTGTGCCTGAAGTTACTGGATAAGCCGGTCCCGGCGAGGCGAATCATCGCCAAGGAGCGCCGTTGGTGCTACTCGTGCTTAGAAAGGCACCTCCAACTAGACTGCCCGCACCAGCGGCCCTGTCCGCACTGCCAGGGCAACCACCATGCCGTTTTGTGCCTGGGTGCGAACGGCGCTTCCTCTCGGAGCTCTGCCGGACCCTCAACTCCCACGGGCTGGGGCGCTCAAGCTCGCTCTCTGTCGGGCGACGCTCGGCGCTCTCCTGCCGGCCACCGTGCCACTGGGTTTGAAGGAGTGTCCTCCCTCGACCAGTCGGAGGGCGTTCCCCCCGGGGCGGGAGGGTCGTCGCCCCCCCTCAGCGTGTTGAGAGGAACTTCACGGCCACTCAGCGATCAGCTAGACCCTTCTCACCCCCGTTAGCTGAGAGGCCGCGACTGGAGTACCACCCTCCCCCTTTTGGTCAGTACCGGTACTATGGGGTTCCTGCGACCTCGAATCTGTCCCGGGCCTCAAGGCCGAGGTTCCCCGAAGCTTCCAGTTCGACCCGTTCGGTGATTTTCAACCACGGGTCATTGAGATGCCGTCGGAATGCCGCTTTCGGGACCCCCGGTTCGAGTGCCGGTCCGATGGAGGCAGCTCCAGCTAGGTAGCTGCCACCCTAGCTCCCACCACAGCCGCCTTCACTGATCTTTTGAGCCGTCAACAGTCTACTTGTCAAACTGTTCTATTGTCGACGGCCTCGTTGAAGATGTACAACCCGAGTGGCGACTGTTTAACGGTTCGCGCTCTATTGGATTCGGGTTCACAACGCAGCCTCCACTAGGTTGGTGGGAAGACTAGGGCTCCCCTAGAGCTCTGAATCACGTCCAATGGTAGATATCGGAGGTGCCGAGCCTCTTGCTCCTAGGAGACAAGCGGAGATGGTTTTTGGCCCTGCCAGCGAACACCTTCACATTTTAGTTAAAGTAAATGTCCTCGACGACATTGTAGGTTTTCTCCCTAACGTCCGTATAAATGACAGCGCGGTTCGTTGTGCGTCGGGTTTGAGACCGGCAGACACTCAATGGTCCCAACCTGGGCCTATAGATTTTTTGCTGGGGGCCGACGCGCTGGGGTTCATCTTGTTAGCGAGATACGAGCCCTACAGCCCGATGGCTTGTCAGCCATGTCCACTGTATTTGGGCCCAGTTTCTTTAGACCGGTTCTTTGGTCTCCATCTCCTCAGACGGCCGACCCGCTCTCTGTGGTGGGCGTGTCCCTTTCGGACGTCGTCCAGCGGTTCTGGGAAATTGACCACACGCGTCTCGAGTCAACCCTCTGGACCGTGAGTGCGAGTGGTTCTACCAGAACAATACCTATCGCCATCATCTCCTTGTGCTCAGAAATAATGGAGTCTATTATAAACTGCCAGCTCATGAGATACCTTGAGGATCACCAGCTGATAAGTGACCGCCAATACGGTTTCCGTCGTGGTCGATCAGCTGGTGATCTTCTGGTCTACCTTACTCATAGATGGGCGCAGGCAGTAAAGTCTAAGGGGGAGGCATCGGCCGTTAGTTTGGACATAGCGAAGGCCTTCGATCGGGTCTGGCACAAGGCACTTCTTTCGAAGCTCTCTTCCTATGGGCTTACCGAGAAATTGTGCGATTGGGTCACTAGTTTTCCTGCTAATCAGAGCATGAAGGTCGTGGTGGACAATACATGCTCTGATTACAAGCCTATTAACGCTGGTGTTCCACAAGGCTGCGTGCTATCACCAACACTGTTTCTTCTGCATATCTATTATATGTTTTACACAACATTTTTTGCTATGCAGACGACAGCACTGGTGATTCCTTATACACCGGCCGGCCAATATTTCTCGGGAAATCGTCGCAGAGTACCGGGACAAACCTGTATCTGAAGTAGAGTCTTTGTTTAACAAAGTCTCGGATTGAGGGCGACTAATTCTAGTCCAATTCAATCCCCAGAAGACACAAGTTTGCGCGTTAACCCCTAAAAAAAACCCTTTGTCATATCTCTTAGCCGCCAAATTTCAGGAATAGCGTCAAAACTCCGGATACCATCCTCACCTTCTGGATCCTTGGCGGTCCACTACTCTACGTTTTACTAGGATTTTTATTCCTCTTACAACTTCTCTGTGGAATTGTTTACTACCGGCGACTTTTCTGGAACAACTTAGGGACCTTCAAGGAAAGAGCTTACTCCTTTCTAAAAGCGTGGCAACGCATCTGCAAATCCCCTGGTGTTGCGGTTGTTCATAGGCGGCGGTAGTCACTTACCATCAGATGAGCCGAATGCTCGTTTGCCCCCTATCCTAAAAAAAACTATGGTGAAGGCCTACGCTTAGCAGTAGACTTTTATAGGCTGTAATGGAATGAAAGGAATTATGTTCAAAATTTATCATTTAAAATATATATTATATCTCCTTCAAATACGTACACTATCCCCGTTACCACTAGTCCCAAACCACTAATCCTCACGCCAAACATTGGACTACAGCTACCGAAAGCCTATTTCAGCTGGGGATGCCTCATTTAAGTTTATTTTTAATAGAATAAAGGTGACAAACGAGCACACAGTCCACCTGATGGTAAGTGGTTGCTGTGGCCCATAGACATCTAGGTACATTTATCCTCGATTAAGAATCGAAACGCGGATGCGTTATCCCCCTGATGATTATATGGAATTCCTCGTTTCCAGTAAAAAAGGGTCTCCGTATCTCTACACTCACCATACGAAGCACAGCAGTATTAAACTGCTATTTTACGCTGGTATTCTGTGAGAGCATAGTTCCCTCCCCGGTCGAGCCGACCCATTCGTGCTACAACCATGATATAGCTGCTGCGTGAGCGTATAGTGAAACGCGTGTCGTATTATCGACGGTGGTGTGTCTTTTCTAGTAGAATAGTGTTGGGAAAAGCAGTGACGGGGATAGTGCTTGAAATTAAGGGAGGTTCTTTAAACAAATTTATTTCATTATGCGGATCTTAGCTATTTAATTTGTAACATCTTTAATATAATGGATTTCCGCAAAGTAACGCCCTCTATTAAGTACTAAGGAGACTCATAGTTCATAACCATAGTTGTACTCGTGCGTTGAAAATGCGAAACTGCAGCGGGTGGATTGCTACACAGTTACAGAAATACCACGCCAGATGTTGACACCAAACCACATGTACCTCATGATCTCCTAGTCCTAGGCAAAAAAGAAGTTCTGCCAATTTCCACATCAATATTGTATATTGGCTTCACCTGGGTGAGACCTATTAATGTGCCATTATTTAGATTTAAAATAATCTACGTAATATTTATATGGAATGAAATCACCCTTTTCCATGGCCCACAAAGGGTTGATACTTGATGAGGAAATCCCAAGATTATGTATGGACTAAAAACTTAATTTTATAAACTTGCTTGGGTGTTGTAAGAGGCGAGAGAGGGATGTGGCAACTATGGCAAGTATCCCCCTATAAGGCCAATTATGGGAAGGCCGAAGTTCAGCAGTGGTCTTTGAAAGGTTATAATGGGTAACTAAACATGATTACAATTTACTCAGTTATTCTACTAACCATAACTGGAATTATTAAATATATCAGAAATATTAATTAAAAATAAATTAAGTTACAAATAAAATATTGTAAGCATACTGTTCAAGCACATGAGCAAATAGAAATATAAAATTTTCCTTAGCATGCCATCTGCAATAATGGATTTTACAAGTTTGTTGGTATGGGGCTAAAACATATCATCAAATTTAAAAATCATCACATGATGGATTTCAAGTGTGATGGCAAATTCCAATTAATATCAGAAGTTCTCAATTAAGCACTACACATTTAATTGCTGTATAGTTGTATATTATGATGGTAAGAAAAGGTCGGCTCAAGTGGGGAAGGTCCTATGTATTACAGAATCTTAAAGCGGGAGCTTAATGCTGCTATGTTTTGTATGGTGAATATAGAGAACTAGAGACCCTTTTTACTGATAATAAGAAGACTAGCAACAAATATTAGGCTATTACGCAGTATTTGGCCTATTCAGCTTCTTTAACTATTCGGCCCAATACCAAACACATAAGTAAGAGGTTTTATTGTAGTCAGAATACTGGTAAAACAAAAATATTTATTTTAAATGTTCTTTTTTTCTTGTAATCATTAAAGTATTCACAGCTATATAACCAACTTCCATATTATGAAAATTTAAAAAGAACTATCAGATAAATGTCTATGCACTCAAATTATTGTGTGGTAGTGTAGTGGAAAATAATTGTACAGATAATTCCTTTTCATTAAGAGAATATAATTTTCATAAGAGAATTTGTGCAGGCAATCTCAGTCTCCGAAAAACAAACAATACTTCCTTCCACCAAATATTTTTGCTTAATATTTATCTATTTGGCCAGGAAGTTCATAAAATATTCAGTATTTGGCGTGTGGCCAAATATACTATTTGTTACAAATAAGTCATTATATCATAGTCCTCATCCTCAGGGGTGACTGAGTGATTGTTGTCAGCCTTACTTCTCAATAATAGCAAAAGTCCCCTTGTGGGTGCTGTAAAGCACCTAAAACGTCAGGAATTAAAAATAAGTTAATTCAACATGATATAATCCATATAAAGTTTTCCTTCTAAATAAAAATCCTTGGTGTACAAGTTGTATTTTATTATAAGGTAAATAACAATTAAACATGAAACAGCATTTACATACCTAGTATTTTCTAATCTTTGCTAGTCCTGTCCACTTTTTAGTGAGTTCCAAGCAGTTACCGAAGAGTTTATTATTACTATTTCATCAAGGGATTGATTGAATGTTCCGAATAATAATAATACTTAAATAATTAATTTAAATGAATAATACTTAAATAATTAATTTAAATTAATAATACTTACATGTAACTTTTAAATTATAAAATACTTCACTTTGCTGCTACTTCTACTACTAATTTTCACAAATGAGAAGGAACTTGCTATGTATTCTAAAACTAACATGTCTAAAACTTTGAATATGGACAAATCTCTAACCTCTAGATTGTGACATTTATGTCTCCTATCTAACAGAAGACTGAAAATGCTGTTTTTCAATAATGCAATTTCAATAATAAAAATATGTCTAGCAATGAGAAAATCAAAACTTACTGTTAGTATAATTAACAAAATATAAACTGCATTATCTATTAGTATGCATTTCTTAAGCGTAAAGTTTAAGTCATTAGATAATTTAAGATTAAAATATGTCACCATATTGTGATGAGCTTGTAGTAAATCTCAGTGCAAGTGAGGCTTGAACTGAGTTTGCTTGCACAATATAGTAAATCAGAGGATAAGGGATACTTAAGCCTCTGTTACACAAAAAGTAATTCAATAACTATGACTTTTATTTAATTTACACAAACCTTGTTGATGAACAAGTAAAACTGATGCTAATTTATTTTTATAGATATCATGTAATTAAAAACAAAATATATCTCAACTGTCCAAAATTGTATTTTCACTTTTCTTTATAAATGGTACACTGGCACAAAGAAACTGTGTTTCATTCTCAATAGCTTTGACACTTTCACTTGTTTCAAAGCTTTTTTGAAGTAAATCCAACACCTCCATGTCCTTTTTGGCAATTTCACACACCTTTTCAACAGATGCAAGCTCCTCTTCTTCAGCTATAAGCAATGCTTCCATTAAAGCCGCACGTTCAACACGTTTTCGCAATAGAGATACTTCTTCTTTCAATTTATTACATTCCTCATTAGACACTTGTTGCAGTTGAATCTCGTCTCCTGGTAACAAAACATTTTCGGGAACTTTTAAAATTCTCTCAATTTCGTCATCAATAATTTTAAGACTTGGACCCGCACGTTCGCAATATAACTTTATTAACTTATCACAAGAATGTGTTAAAGTTGATTTATCAGTGTCGTTTAGATCTAATGTCTCTTGCAAATATGACTCCATATCCTTGACGCCCGTTCTAATTTTTTGTTCCACCATTTGTCGCACAGCAATTTTAAGACGTTGGGCTCCAAAACCAAAATGTTGAGTTTCATACTCTTCTTCAGTCCCACCACTCCAAGGTTCTGTTTTAATCATCTTTAGATTTTTACTGGAGACAATTTTTTAATTATTACTTTAAATTACTTGACACAACAAAAGCTCGAATCTCAAATCTCAAATTCAAAACCAAGACAAAACGGCAAAAATAAACAAAACCGTTTTAGTCGTAGACAGGTTTTAGTGAAATATATAATGTACTCTGTGGTGAAAGTGAAACCAAAAAGTGTTTCACTACTTTTTATTGAGATTTTTAGCTTAGATGCTTGTCTTTTAAGCCATGTCTTCCTTTCATTCGGGATCTTCGGTTTTACAGAATTTTCTTCACAATATTCTGATGCGCCACATTGAAGGTTTTTAAGAGATCTACACGACATCTCAACCCAGTGGATTGATGAGAAACTACTCCTGATGGCGTGGTCATCTTTGGTCTCTTTTTACACTACTAAATAAAAATGTTAATAAGATCGTAATTATTTGATCCAAGATCTTACTGGCTGATTTATTTGGCAAATTTACTTTTAATTAAGTCGTATTATTTATTCCAGGTATACATAATGTACTCTGTGATTTATTGTGACGTGTGACGATGTTATCTTTTATATTTTACTAAAAATATTATTATAAAATTGTATCTTTAAATAAAATATATCAATAGGTATGGCTTGTTTTATACTGGGATGCAAATCCCATTCTTCCCGTGAGGAACGTGGTTCAGAATTCGTAAGCTTCTACCGGTATGTACGTTTTTATTGTCCTAGAATAAAATAACATTATTACTCTAAGTAAATTGTATTTCACATTTTATTATTTATTTTATACTGTATTTCACATTAATTCCACTTTTTGTAGAAATGAGACTGTATTTGTTATGAATAGAATCGCTAAAAAACATTGAAATATAAAATTAATTTTAAGCAATAGTGATGCAGTTTTAAGGCATATCGACATTCTTCTTTATATTTTCGTTGTTTGAGTATGCCTAATATTATATAGAATTGGAAAAAAATGTATCAGAATTTCGCTTCCAGTTAAAGTGGTTGACTATACGCCAGCGCAGAGATTTTCGAATGCTGTCCACTGTGTTTTCAGTTATTAATGATTCTTCCTCACCCCTTTATCTAAAAGAAAGATTCCTATTCCGTATTGATACTCATTCTCTCAATCTCCTATCTTCACACAATTTATTACTGTCTACTCACCATTCTGGGTTTATGTCAAATTCTTTCACAGTAACTTCCATCTCCCTCTGGAACAAATTGCCTGTTGACCTGCGAATAATACCTGCCAAAAACGTTTTAAAAAAAAACTATACGAACATATCCGTAACCAACAAATTTGAGTCCACTTACTTTATATGTTTATAGTTATTTGTATATACATTTATTGAGATATATGTATAAATATGTTATTATTTATATATGTGTGTATATAATATATATATATATATATATATATATATATATATATATATATATAAGTATATATATTTTATGCTGAACATAGGCCTATGTTTTTTTTTATATAGGATCGGGTGACAAACGAGCACACAGTCCACCTGATGGTAAGTGGTTGCTGCGGCCCATAGACATCTACATCTATCCTCGATTACAAATCAAAATGCAGATGCGTTGTCACCCGTGAGGACTTAGATGGAATGCTTCGTTTCCAGTAAAAAGGGTCTCCGGTTCTCTACACTCACCATACGAAATACAGCAGCATTAAGCTACTATTTCACGCTGGTATTCTGTGAGAGCGTGGTCCTTCCCTGGTCGAGCCGACCCATTCGTGCTACAACTAAACTACTAATATAACTGCAGCATGGCTCTACCACGTATAAATGTATGTCTATGTTCAGCAGTGGACTCGTGAAGAGCTGTAATGATGATGATGATATTTTATGTATGTGTAGTATGTACATATTTGAATTGAATGTGATCATGACAACTTTACTGCCCATAACTCACTCTCTGTTCTACCCAAGGTTAGCTGGTAGAGAATGCCATATAGCATTAAGCTCGCTTTTTGTACAAAATCTTTGGTGCAATAAAGAATAAAATAAATAATAATAAAAAAAATATTGTTAACAAAGGGAAATAGCGAAGGCTGAAATCAAATGCAACTCCTACTTTATCGTAAGAATACAGCTATTATGTTTAATTTTATTTTTAATTACGTATCATTTAATACAATTATGTCAAACCAGCATACCGTCAATGGGATACCAACAGGCTAATAGCATTATTAATAATAATATCATTACATCCGTTTTGAAACTCCAAATATGTTTTGGTACGTTTTAGGAACCAGAGGAGATTATAGATAATTCGCACCCTCCCCTCCCCCAGGAAGTGAAAAATTGATTGAGTATGAGAATAGTGCAATCACTTTTGAAAATAACTGGCTGAGAAATATTAAATAATAATATTTTATATAAAACGAAAGAATAAGTTTGCAATTATTTTCTAAACTTCATAAAATATTAATCTAGAGCCAGAACCAATGAACATTAGTGAAAATTAAGCTCCTTCCACAAGTTTAAATTGTGTTTTAGATAATTTACGTATACATAAGTTGGAACAAAAATTAGCTAAAGCTGAGAAGTTTTCGAAAAAACGTCTACTGAAAATTAAATCTCTTTAGCAAAGTTCATGCAGATATAAAAAGAAAAAATAACCTTAAACGATAGATTGCAAGAGATCCTAAACAACCAACATTTAGGAAACGAGAAAATACTTACGTTGGACGCAGTAAAAATAAAAAAATATACAAAATTATTTATTTAAACCGCCGGGAAACACGGTGCGGTCATATAATTACGAAATTAAGAAATTTTCAGTTATATTACATTTTTATCTCCACGCGCGTATAATACGAGATGAATTAGGAAAATTTATCCCGTAGTGTATGTGCCTCCACCCTACTAGCATATGTTAATAAATGTACTTACTCTTAGGTTTAAGTGACAGTATAATTAAAGTCTTGAGTAGAGAAACACGTCTCCCTTTTATTTACCAACCGTACAAACACTACATGGCGACCCTGCCAGGTGGTGCGCGGCGACAATGCACGCGCACCGCCGCGGCCTGCATAAATAGTTAAAGAAAATGGAAAAATTAATATAAAACTAAAGGAACAATTTTCAACTATTGAATTGACACTACCGGATGTGACAAGTAAGCCGAAACGGAGACATAAGAAGAGGCGATAAGGTTATTATTTCTTTAAGGAGATATGCTAATAAAATCTATTAGAAAAAGAAGAAAAATGTTACGGAAAAAACGGGAAAGATCAACGTCAGAAACAAATATTATGATGGCTTCAAATATTACATGAAGATTAAACGAATTGGATGGTGAGACCACAAATTTAAGAAAAATAGAAGAAACTTAAGTCCTGCAAGCCTTAGCCGATAAGAAGATAGAAAAATTGAGCCCAAAAGAACAAAGAAGAAATCAGGAGGTAATTTTCGCACCTGAGTGACTTTTATTCAGTTATAATTTTATGTTATTTTATTACTGTGTTCTGCCTAAAAATTTACGTGATAATAATATAATAGATTACATTTTTACGTACTTGATTTGAAATTTCACTGTGATATATTTCACAGCTTTTTTTTCTCCGTATCCAAAATTTGAAAATATCGTTTTAAGTTTTAGCTTATTTCTGTAAAGGCATTAAATCATTAATTTATATAATAACTTACGAAAAATATTAAATTTTGTTCTTGAATTGAATATTTAAGTAAATTAGTGTGGCGTTGTGTTAAGTTCATAGATGTTATACTGGTTTTAATTATTTTGTGTAATCGATACAATAAAATATCATATTTCTAGAAATCTTTTTCGATCTACGTAAAAGTAATATAATTATTAACAATGTAACTATTTCTTGACTTTTGTGTAAATTAAAGAAATGTTTAAGAATCACTTTTAAGGTACATTTTACTTGAATTCATATTATACCTGGTAACGCCAGTTAACAATCTACTTTATCAACATTACATTACATATCGCATTGAGTTCGTCCTAAGTTATATCTACTTTATCAACATGACTAGTGCATATTTTTTGTTTCCTTCCTTCCTTCCCTTTCCTACCGCACGCGCTGCCGCCGAGGTGAAAAAGAGGATCTCGGCGCGCGTCATTATACTAAGTGATATTACGCCATCCGCAACGCACGGCCACCCGTCGCGTCTTATGTACATTAACCGCAAACCGCGCAGGACGAACATTTAGTTCTCCTGTTTATGTTTAATATTCACCGCATCAGACATTGTGTCTTTGTAACTCATAAAAGTGTGAGACGCCCCCGTAAGGGCAAAGGTGGAGAGTGTGGGACTTCACGAGACTGTTCCGAGAGTGCGTGTGCGCCGAACCACGTGGCGAGCTCGCTATATAGCAGACACTCCAGGAAGAAGGCGCGGCAGCCCTCATCAGGTCAGTGCGTGCTATCCCACCTATTTATTTTCCCCTTTGCCGTATGCACCAAAATTACAGTCCACTAAATCTTTATCGAAGATACCTTAAGTTACTGGCGTCTCCATTTTTTAATGGTCACTTCTCGCTGGATTGACCTTGACTTTCCGCCCTTATTAGATCGTTATCGTAATAAGCGTTTATATAATTAATTATTTATATTTTAATCCGACTTCGGATTAACCCCGCCCTTATTAGAACACTAGAATAGGTCCTAATAGGTGACATTCATAGTAATTTTAAAACTATATTCATAGAATGAATAAGCATATAATTATCTATATAAATTATTTGTTGTATGTTCACATCACGTCATCAACTTTTAACTACATCTACAGATTATACTGTTAAATTACATTTATTATTTGCACATATATTTAAGCATTATATTCGTTATAAATAACTTCATAATTATTATAAAAGTTAACAATTAAAGTTCATCGTTAACAAAACTAATATTTAATAATTCAACCGCGTAGCGAGGTCGCTTACAGACTACCCGCTTATAATTATATTATTTTTGCCGCATAACTTAAGTTGTAATGCCGCCTCAAAAACAAATAGCATCGAATAATAGCGATTCCTCGGATAATGAGGGCACACCTGATGCTGAGTTGGTTTTATTGTTAGCTAAACGAGATGCTTTATTTGAAATAGTGCAAAAAATATATGATATGTCCTCGGACATCCTCACAAACACTTCCACGATGGAGCGTTTTCTTGATGGAAGTTCTAATATTAATGCTTTACGTATTGAGTTTAAACAGGTCTTAGATAATTATAATTCACATTTATTAAAAATAAACCCTATTGCTAAACCTGATTATAACAGCCTCATTGCGTTTGAATCTCTTTGCGGTAGAATAAATAGGCTTTATTTACAATATTCGCAATCTAATTTACAAAGTACTAGTACACCATCTAAAGCCAGATTCACACTTCCGCCTATCGAACTTATGCCATTTTCGGGTGACATTCGCTCATGGCCTTTATTTTATGCTAGCTTTAAATCAACCGTCCATGACAACACATCGCTTACCGACGCTGAAAAGTTATACTATTTGCTAGGTAAACTAACGGGCAAAGCCCTATCTGTATGCTCAGGTATAACTCCTTGCGCTGAAAATTATAAAATTTTATTGCAAGCACTCGTTGACAAATATGAAGACCGGCGTATGCTAGCATCTACATATATTAATCAGATGTTCGAATTTAAGCCATTGCAATCGGCCACCGCAAATAATTTTGATTTATTTACTGATAACTTTATAAGTGCAGTGCGCGCTTTACAAAACTTAAAGTTAGATAATCTCGCGGACTTGATTGTTCTTCATATCGCGCTTAAGAAGCTGGACCCGGATACCATTCGCTCTTTCGAATATAGTCATAACTCGATGGTACCTACCTTTGATGATTTAGTAAATTTTATTAAGACCCGCTCCAAAGTTTTGCAACGCACCGATTCTAGTACAAATTCTAATAGCGCACCAAACAATCGACGAGGTAACGGCAATAATCGTCGCTGTAATAATACTTCGTCGCCGAAGTATCAGGCGTACGTAAGCACGACGACTAGTTGCTCAAAGTGTCTGTGCGATAATATTGTGCATCAACACCTATTTAAGTGTGCAGACTTTAATAAAATGACGCCGCAGGAACGATTTAAATGCGTAAAGAGTAACAATGCATGTGTGAATTGTCTCAGTTTAAGTCATCGAGTGTCTAGTTGCTCTTCAAATTATAGTTGTCGAGTTTGTAAATTTAAACATCACACATTGTTGCACTTCCACCGCAGAAGCGATAATGCTTCCCCTGCGCTGGCACGTTCTCCACCGCTTCAGCCAGTTACACTGAAGTCTACAACCCCCGCGCCCGCACACTCGCCACCCCTCACCGCAGGTGCGCGTTCAGACGTCGCGCTGTGTACTTCGTTCAAGAATGTTTCTCAACGTTCACCGCCTCCCGCGCGCGCAAGTCGTTCGCAGAGAACTGTTTTATTATCAACCGCTCAAGTATTTGCTTACGATGCTAAGGGAGAGAAACAAATTATTCGTATATTATTAGACTCCGCGGCTCAAAGCCATTTTATGACTAAAGAGTGCTGTCATCGTTTAGGCGTTCAACAACACGATACCGAATGTACTGTAGTAAAGGGATTCGGTGGAGTTGAAAAAATTGTAAAATCGAAATCGATTGATATTAAAATTTTCTCACGATTCGACTCGAATATTAACTTCAATATTTCAACGCTAGTTGTTGATCAAATCACCGACCTTTTGCCCACTGCTGTGGTAGACACATCTGTCTTATCACACTTCCATGGCATAAGACTCGCTGATGAATGTTATAGCATGCCTAATAAAATTGATGTTTTGATAGGCGCATCCCTTTTCCCGCACTTACTATGTCCAGACGTAATTTATTCGTCTAACGACTTGTCCGGGCCCTCAGCTTTGAGTACGGTATTTGGTTACGTTATTATGGGCTCAGTGCCGACACTTCAGGTAAATCATTCTTTAACGTGCTGCTCAGTTCTAGAGTCTCCTATCGTTGACAAATTAGTGCAACGATTTTGGGAGCTTGAACAGCCACCCTCCGCACCGCCCATTCAGTGTCCTTCAGACATTGAATGTGAAGAGTTTTATAAATCTACGACATCCCGCGATCCTTTTACTGGTAGATATATTGTTGGCCTGCCATTTAAAGATGACGTTTACTCTCTCGGAGATTCTTATGAAACCTCTCGACGACGATTCATGTGCTTGGAGAGGAAACTTCAAGCCTCGCCTACATTAAGGTTAGCATATGATGACGTCATAAAGGAATACTTAGCTAAAAATTATATATCCCCCGCACCGCCGTATGACTCTCATGAACCCGCTCCAATATATGTCATACCGCATCATGGAGTCTTACGCGAAGATAAGAAGTCAACGCGTCTGCGCATCGTCCTGGATGCTAGCAGTAAGACTAGCACTGGGCGATCATTAAATGATATTCTGCATTCAGGACCAAATTTGCAAGGCGACTTGTTCAATATAATTTTAACTTTCCGCTTACATCCAATCGCTATGATAGCCGACTGTCGCCAACAATTTCTGCAAATAGTTGTTCGCGATTCTGATCGTCGTTACCAATGCTTCCTATACCGCTTCCGTCCACAAGACCCACTTGTGTTATACCACTTCAATCGCGTGTCCTTTGGTTTAACTTCGAGTCCATACCATGCATTGCGCACGGTAAGACAGCTCATTGATGACGACGGCGCAAAGTATCCGCTTGCGAGTCGTATCGCATTTACTTCGCTATATATGGACGACATCGCGTTCTCTATGCCCAGTGAATCCGAGGCCAGTGAGACCTCTCGGCAGCTGATAGACTTATTCAAGGGTGCCCAATGGGACCTGATAAAATGGCATAGCAACCGTCGATCTGTTTTAGATGACCTCCCTACTTCCCATAAAATTACAGGAGAAGTAGAGTTCGATAAATCAATGCCACATAAAATACTAGGCTTGCATTGGTCTACCGATAGTGACGCCTTTTATTTTAAGATATCTGTTCCCGCTGATGTGACGTGCACTAAGCGCGCCATCTTATCTACTGTCGCTCGCCTGTGGGACATAATGGGTTTCGTTGCTTCCACAGTCGCGTACGCCAAATTGTTAATAAAGCAGCTTTGGCAACTTAATTTAGATTGGGACGACATACCACCACCGCCAATTATTAAGATGTGGAGGCAATTCTGTGCTGAATTACCAGCTCTTAATGATTTACGTATCCCGCGACATGTTGGTGTATCCAAAAACTGTACTGCGTCACTCCTGGGGTTTTCCGACGCCAGCGAGCACGCATACGGTGCCGTAGTCTACATACATGTAAAGAGCGTCAATGGTAACACCGTCCAGTTGATTTGTGCAAAGACTAAAGTCGCACCGACGAAACCACTATCTATTGCACGCCTTGAGCTTTGTGGAGCGGTTTTACTCACAAAATTGCTTCGCAGAGTACTCGACAATTATTCTCTTGACCTTGCAATATCAGTCTATGCCTTTGTAGATTCAAAAGTAGCTCTGTACTGGATAAAGAGTTCGCCACACAAGTGGCAGACCTTTGTTGCAAACCGCGTTGTTCAGATTACCGACAATATTCGCGCTGATAACTTTTATCATGTCGCAGGTACTGAGAATCCCGCTGACATACTTTCACGTGGCGTTACGCCAAATAAATTAGTTTCAAACCCCCTGTGGCTCCATGGGCCTCAGTGGACTTCGTTAGATCCATCTCAATGGCCTCTTCGTACTTTAGACAATGAGGTTATTGCAAATATGCCTGAGAAGAAGATTTTGTCGCACACTGTGTGCACATCCGTCTGTAATTCTGCGATTTATGAGCTCGCACTCCGCATCTCTTCTTGGAGTAAACTTCTACGTATAATTGCGTACGTGTATAAGTTTGCTAAATTATTGCCCCGCCGCAACACTACTGTAGTGACTGCTGATGATCTCAGTTTCTCTGAGGTTATAATCCTCCGCGCCCTGCAAAAACAGCATTTTGCAGTGGAATATTTAAATATTGAAGGTAACAAACCTTGCTCGCCCGCTTTCAATCGTTTAAGGCCTTTTATTGAGAATGGTTTAATCCGCATTGGTGGTCGTCTTTTGAACTCCGCATTAGATTACACGCAAAAACATCCAATTATACTCCCGCGCAGTGATCATGTAGTGAACATGATCATTGACTATTATCATATTAAAAATTTACACGCTGGGCCTGAATTGTTATTGTCATTGCTCCGTCAAAAATTTTGGATACTTTCCGCACGCCGCACTGTGAGAAGCAGAGTCTACAAGTGTAATATATGTTTCCGGCTTAGACCCCGTCCAACTTACCCTTTGATGGCTGATCTTCCCCATAGTCGTGTAAGACAAGCTATTAAGGCATTTACACACACGGGCTGCGATTATGCCGGTCCTATCGCATACACTCCTGTACGTCGTCGTGGTGTACGCAGCGAGAAGGCGTACTTATGTGTTTTCACATGCCTCACGACTCGAGCTGTACATATAGAAATCGCTACAGATCTTAGTAGTTCTAGTTTCCTCGCTGCGCTTAAACGTTTCCTCTCTAGACGAGGGCCGATTCAGTTTTTATATTCGGATAATGGAACGAATTTTAAAGGTGCCGCTTCGTATCTTCGCGATCTCTATAAATTTCTAAACGTTGAATACCGCCCAGAGCTTGAGCAAGAGTGTGCTGAGAATCGTATAACATGGAAGTTCATCTGTCCCAACTCTCCTCATTTTGGAGGCGCCTGGGAGAGTATGATCAAAGTCGTAAAAACGCATCTGTTCCGAGTTATCGGACATCAGTTACTTTCATACGAAGAGCTTAATACTGTTCTTGCGCAAATTGAGTGCTTGCTAAACTCGCGGCCCTTGACAGTATTGAGTTCTGATCCTGCAGAGCCTTCAGCTCTTACTCCGAGTCATTTTTTGAATACCGCACCTTTATTGTCATTACCCGCACCCAAAGTCAAATCTGACTCTACCAGTCTGTTACACAGGCATTCTTTACTGGATAAATTAGTTCAGTCGTTTTGGGACCGGTGGAGGACGGAATACCTTCACGGATTACAAGTTCGTCAGAAGTGGAACACCCCGTCTACGGCTATCGTACCAGGCATGGTTGTAATTGTGATAAATGATAATGAACCGCCCCTTGCTTGGCCATTAGCGATTGTCGAGTCTGTTCATCCTTCGAAGGATGGCGTAGTTCGAGTAGTGACCGTGAGAACTACTAAGGGAACATATCTCCGTCCTGTTGCTCGTATTTGCCCTCTCCCAAGACAATAAATCACGATTATTTTGATTATAATTATTTATCTAAATTAGGAATTAAGTTTATATTTATATATATTAAAAAAGTATTAAACCGCAATATTATATTTATGTATACATTTTCTCGCTTACCAAGTAAGGTTAGTAGATGAGACATGCGCATTGAGCGCATCCTCTCACTTTATATACCGCTTATTTATTTGTTTTCCTTTTACTTTTATATTACGGTTGTCTTTTAAAGGTGACCCTTTAAGGGCGGGAGGAAATGGTAACGCCAGTTAACAATCTACTTTATCAACATTACATTACATATCGCATTGAGTTCGTCCTAAGTTATATCTACTTTATCAACATGACTAGTGCATATTTTTTGTTTCCTTCCTTCCTTCCCTTTCCTACCGCACGCGCTGCCGCCGAGGTGAAAAAGAGGATCTCGGCGCGCGTCATTATACTAAGTGATATTACGCCATCCGCAACGCACGGCCACCCGTCGCGTCTTATGTACATTAACCGCAAACCGCGCAGGACGAACATTGTGTTCTCCTGTTTATGTTTAATATTCACCGCATCAGACATTGTGTCTTTGTAACTCATAAAAGTGTGAGACGCCCCCGTAAGGGCAAAGGTGGAGAGTGTGGGACTTCACGAGACTGTTCCGAGAGTGCGTGTGCGCCGAACCACGTGGCGAGCTCGCTATATAGCAGACACTCCAGGAGGAAGGCGCGGCAGCCCTCATCAGGTCAGTGCGTGCTATCCCACCTATTTATTTTCCCCTTTGCCGTATGCACCAAAATTACAGTCCACTAAATCTTTATCGAAGATACCTTAAGTTACTGGCGTCTCCAATACCATATTATTGTACAAGTTTTCTAAAAATTAGGTGTGAATCACAATGTGTGGTCAAAGTTCGATATAAATGCAAACATTTCCATATACGTACTTTGAAATTTAATACAAAGCTGTTAATTAATTATATTAATTTTTTCGTAAAAATAATAAATATCAGTGAGTGAGCCAGTTATGCGGTATCATATTTCATAACGCTATAATTCTAAAGGTGCTAAAACCGCGCGCGGACATTCAGTAATAAGACACCAAACGGAAACAAAAGGCAACGTCGAACTTTTTCTTCGCATTTATGTAGAATGTGTTACATTTGTGCAATTCTATCATTAGATTAAGAATATTATGTTTGATATTTTGGAACAAAATTATGTCTGTTTAGTAGAAATACGTAATTATTGATTAAAAAAGGGACAAACTAAATACAAGGGTAATGTTATTTCAACTAAGTTAGATCAAGCAAAAAGCGCATATGAAAACTGTTGTAAAATATATTTACTTATTGAAAAAAGTAAAGATATTAATTTAAAATCGGCAATAGATCTTTATCAGAAAATAAAGCAAAAATACGAGGAAATAGAAAAATTGTGTACTTTCCCGTTACAGTAGATTTAGGCAAAATGGATTTTGACATAAAGGTGGCGTGTAGTTTGATTCCAGTAATGGACGGTGTAGAGGCCACCACTAAGCGCCTAAGAGACTCAGTGGAGATGTATGCTGACATGCTGGACAACCCAGGTAAAGTATTATTCATGGGCGTGCAACTTAGAACATTATTTTGAGAACAAATTGATATCTTTTTGTGCTGCCATCTTTCGTGTGGGGCACGTAAACTAAGACTTACTTTTAACGAACTAGAGGGCACAATTATGTATTAAGTCTATGCAAAGGAAACAATCCATGAGTTACGTACATACGCAATAAACAATAATGGCGGTCGCTACTCACTAATAGTAAAGCTAATAGTATAAAAATCAAAATCACTAATAGTATAGAAATCAATTTAATATTATTCCGATTTCTAGTGCATTTATATACTGTGCTGTGTGTGTATTTAGAAAGGATAAAACCGATTGTGAAATTTACAATAACTACATTTGTGATCGGATCTTTGAGGATCGTTTTTTATATCCTCGAACCTTCTGACTTCCCAGACCCCAGTCTTAACCTTGGTAAGTCTATTAAAAGCTTTCTCACTGTCATGTTTAATAGCAATTCTTTTAGCAGTAAGCCCTAGATTATAACGCAGGGTAAGGTTTACAATTCACACACTGGCTTAGCAATAAAAGCTTATTCACTTTTATCGGTTTCTTTGTTAAATATTAAGCTTTAGTCGTATTTTTCATTAGAGTCATGTCATGTGTCCCCTCTACCAACTCTTTTTTGGAAATGTGGAAAGTATACTCAATGGTAGCATATATAATGTAATTAAAAGGAAAACTATCGCAGCAAATTAGAATTAACAAGTTGGATTAGTAAAAATTTTGTTACAACTCCATAGAAAATGACATAAAACAACATTATAACTTTGTAATGCTATTGTGAACTGTAAGAAATAAACATTTTATGAAGAAATCTTACTTACTTACTACTTTCACTTATTTTTTAGTTGGTAGTTATTGTTGTCCCTTTCGAAGTACTCATATAATGAAATAGCCTCACACAGTTTCATTTGTAATACTCTTGGTTTATGCGGGTGACCCACAGTATAATTTAGGGTAGTAACAGATTACCTAATTGGTAAAGTTTTCGATTATTACTTATAACATTATTTTGAATGATTTTAATAGAAAAAAAGCATGTATCACAATAAAAAATATCTACATATAGAGTGTAACTTCATCTTTTTGTAAATTTTAAGTATTTGACTGCTTTATTACACACCTTAATTGCACAGATCGGCAAAGAGTGCCTACTTAGTGGTAATGATTCTTGTAATAATAAAATAGATTCTGTAAACAGTTTTTATAAATGCAGAAAGTTTTTAAAACCATTACCTTGGCAGAGGGAAATAACCATGCGGGGCGAGTCCATTGGGTTTAATGGTTTAAGGTGTGGCCCGCCACGCACTTGGCCCGTACTTTTTATTTTTTATTTTGTGATGTGAATGATTACAATGAAAATACATTAATTTATTCCTTAATATTATAATAACACTTGAATGCCTCATTGGTCTAGTGTCGTAAATGCAATTGTTGACCATGAGATCCTGGGTTGGGCCAAAATCTGTTTTTGGGTATTTCTATCAAGAAATTCTCAGCAGCAGTCTGGAGATAAGAAATTAGCTGCGTTTCACCCCTCTTGCCTTGGAAAGCATGTAAAGCCGTTAGTCCTGTTTTCTCACTCTCCGGTCGTGACGAAATACCATCCCATTGGATTATGAGATGACCTGTGCTTGCACATACACTTGGGCACTATAAAATTTGTCTGGAGGACATTATTATTATTATTAAATCTGTAGAAAAGTTGTGTCTGTAATTCTAATATATTTTTGAAAAAACAAGTCCAAGGGACTAAGTAAAAGGCATTGAAGCCAAATTAGTGGTTTTTGATACTTGACAGTACCCATGGTCACGGGGGGGGGGGGGATTTAAATTCATCATTGTTTTGTTAAAACTAATTTTAATGATGAAGAATGTACATATTAACACAATTTTTTCCAAATTTAAAAAGGTTAATAAAAAATTGATTTTAAGACAATTTGGTTATTGATACCTTTTTTATGGATACATCAGAAGATACACCTGATATAAAAAAATAGCAGGTGATTATAGACATAAGATATTAATGCAATTACGAAAAACTTCATTCACATGTTCCTATAACATATTATATCTATGCCAAATATCAATCATCTATGTTCAATAGTCTTTGAGAATTCAAAACCAAATCTTTGACAAACAGACATAAAGAAAGACACACAGCGAGGTGACTCTAATAGTGATTGAATTTTGCTAAATTTAGAATGAAACAACATTTCGTCCGTGAACTTCTGATACCTCCTAACTCGCATTTTTTTGCAAAACCTTTTTTAACGCCATCGTTTGACAGAGATCAGAACCAATAGAATGCATTAACCTCCTAAATAAAATACTTGTTTTTTTGGTCACAATCCGTTCGGAGAAATACCTTCTAAATTTTGCCGCCCTATTTTTGCTGGAAATTTCTCCTAACTAAAAGTTTGCTCGAAGCGCGTACACGGCTATTTAGTATTCTGGCGTTTGGCATTTAAAAGTATTTTTTTGGTATTTTTATCACTTCGTTGGTATTTACATTAGTGTTATAGCTAACTGAAGGTGTTTCACTGATTTTGTTTCATAAAGTAGGTACGTATATTATTATTAGCTATGATTTATTTCAGGTTAGTTTTTTTGTCAGATAGGAGTAATTTCTTTGAACACTTTTTACTTCAATTTGATAAGTTATGTTTTCAATTAATGCAGTTAGAAGAAATTTCTTAAAAGTTTAGTACTTACTTTTACCTTCTTAAATATCTACGATCTTTTAACCTGTCTGAGGAGTACGATCATAAATTATTTGGTATTTTGTGTAGTTAAAAGATAACTTATTTATTTCAGATTTTGTCATAATGGCATCAAGAAACAGAGCACATGCACTCGTTAATATAATTTGCAATCCAACTGAACCAGAGAATATGGCATCCACGTCTCATACACCTGTTTCTGTTTTGGTAAAGAATGTCCTAACAGAACCACATTCCTTTGAAAGGATTGAATCTCAGTTAGGGGAAATTACTGCAGACAATGACCTCATTCAATTAGAAGACCTAGTGGCGCTTGACTCACTGTCGCTATTAGAAACACCGTCTCCGAGGCCAACTTCACCACCACCTGTGAGAGATGTTTGTGAGGACTTTTCGCCTGATGACGACAGCAATTACGAACCACCCAATGATCGTGGTGCTTTAAATTCGGATTCAGAAAATATCCCTCCAAATGAAGAGACTCTGCAAACGAACGAAGAGGTAGTTCACTTTGGAGATATGTTTGAAGGCCGACGTAGACAGAGACTAGCTCAACCCGAAAGTTGGAAGAAAAGTAAGTACTAAACGGTTAAGGATGGAGGGGAAAAAGTATGTCGGTTACAAAAGACCAAAGGGTGAGAAAGTACAAAGCCAAATTCGAAACCAAAGGGTCATACGCATTGCCAGCTTTAAAAAAAGAGTAGGCTCATTTCTTGAAAGTCCCAAATTGTATTGGTCCAGAAAATTCTCTGGTGGTAGTATAATATTGATAAACTCTTAATTATTGTAACTATATTCTATTACTATACCAGCAAGTGTGCGATTAGTTAAAGATTTAGTGACTGGAATTTAATAATGATAATGTCCTCCAGACTGAATTTCGGTCACTGCGGCCAGCCTCAACGGAGACTAGCCATCGGCGTGGGACAGGATTATAGTGCCCAAATGTATGCGCAAGCACAGGTGCACTATCTACTCCATCACTCTCATATTCCGATCGGACGTAAACCGACACGACCGGAGAGATATCAGGCGCAGGACCAACGGTTTTACGTACCTTCCGAAGCACGGGGGTGATATACCGTCAATTTTCTGACTCCGGGCAGCTATTGAGAATTTCTTGATGGAAAAACCCAATAATTAATTTTTTCGTCCGACCCGGGATTCGAACCCAGGACCTCATGATCAGAAGTCGCGCCAATACAACTACTAAACCAACGAGGCAGTCAATTTTTAAGGCTGGAATTTACTATAATAATAACAAGTACAACATTAAGATTTAATATCCTGAGAATCTTTTTATAGCTGAAACAAGTCAAAAGGCTTTATATCTAAACCTGGCTCACAACTCACTAGGTAAATAACATGTGGGGTAGGCAGTTGACCGAAATTATTCCTGTATCCAAACCTAGGAACGGGTTAGTCGTGGTTGCACCTTGCTTTTGTTGCATCCGAAATAACTAGAACTTTGAGAGGAAGCACTCCAGACTCAAAACTTTTGCAGATATAACTTCAAATTTTTGTTATCACTGGTCCGCAAGCCATGCAGTAGGAATGCTACTTTTTTGCACTGTGCACACAGCAGCACTGTGCCAGCTCCAAAAGCATTCTAATAGTATATTGCATAATATGTATAATATCATTACAATGCAGTAGTTAGAATTAAAATTCTTTAAAAAAGAGATTCCAATACAATCAGGTCTACGCTGTCATTATTTCATCTGATCTCTATATGATTATCTGTTTGGCATACTTTTTTCAGATACATTGATTAAAAGAAAATGTAGATAAAACATAAAGAAAATGTTAAACAAAATAATGATTTCAAAAAACAAAATATAAGACAAAAAAGTCAAGTAACAGCAGCAGAAAAAATTGAAGCTTTACGATTTTGTGCAAGTGTACGTATATATACTTTGTTAAATAACATTCAATATTGAAATTATTTTTTGTAAGATATCTTTTTATCGCATATTTAGTATTTACTTGTATTTCCTCTTGTGTCAAATATTTTATTGCTTCTTATTATTTAAAAAGTGCTCATAACATTTTATTTCTTTGCAGAAAATAAGTTGCTGCCACAAGAATGTGAAGATACGGCAGATATACTACTCCTGTTTGATCAATTGTTTGATTCTTTTAATGGAGGTTCCTGTAATAAAACATACAGGATCTATAAAAATTGTGTAAAACCAAATTCATTGTTTAAGTTAGTAGTTAAGTGTTATTTTGTCATTATCGATTTTAATATGTCTGCCTTTTAATATTTTATTGCACCATCTCTTATGCAATCTTTGAGGGTCTGAACTATGTACAATTAACTTGATCAACAAATTTATGATAAGGGTCCTTACTTTTTATGTTTATGTCATGTTGGAAATTTTAATTTGATATTTATTAACAATTTAATGACTCGAAATATCCCATTTAGGGGGAATCATTGGTCAAATGTTTTTATTTATTTTTGTTATAATCTCCTCAACACATTATGAAGTTCTGTGAAAGTTCAAAAACGTTTTTCTTGAAACTACAAATTTGATGTATTTGCTTGATGTGAGGTTGTCTTACAAAGATTATCATTACAATTATTACATCAATTACATACTATATTAATTTTTGTAATTGCTTGTATGTGTGTTCGTAATTACGTCGACGGAAGTGCTATTCTATTGTATATTAAAGTATTCTATGGTATGTTATAATACATATATGAAATGCTCATTTTGTAGAAAAAATATATTGATTTACACATGTAAACAATGGTATAGTGGGCATAAGAAAGTCACTTTTGTAAATTATTTGTATTTTAAAAAAGTGTAGTTATTACACACATTTAAAAAAAAGTTATGTTACCAAAATATAATAACGTTATCAAGTACATATTTTAAAGATTAATAATGCTGCTCCAAAATGTATCTTTTAATATTAAGTAAAAGATGCAACAATTAATTGATACTAATTCTTAAAATTATCGAAGAGGAGCAAACCTTTGGAGAGGATTCAATTATCAGTGTGCTCTTAAATGGGTAGTAGTTGAGTCTTTCTTGTGGATACCACTGTTTTTCTTGGTATTACTATTGGAGCCATGCAACTGACATTGAAGCCATATTTGTTTTATATAAGAGAGAGACGTACGTTCAATTTATATTATTAACTTTGGCATAGCAATATATTTATGAAAATGTAATAATATAATATGTATTTTTTGTATTTATTTTATTTTATTGATATTTATGTATATTTATCTTTTCATTTTAATTTATAATTATATATTTATAGAAACCAACCAGATGAGAAAACTATACGGATACCCCAAAAATAATAATAATAATTCATTACTGACATTTTCATAGTTCACATACTTTTTACAAATATATACAATACATTATGAATACCAATTTGAAATGGGTAGAAACCTGCTTCTCCTAGCTAGGTTTACTTAGTAACCTGTATTTAGGAGAACAGTCCCATCTCCCCTGTTGATGAGGAATACATAGTTGTATTGTTTAAATTAATTTAATTTTTTGTATAAAGAAATCATAAAATTTTATAGACATAATAAGTGATCTCTCTCTCTCTCTCTCGCAGGCGCGCGCGCGCGCGTGTGTGTGTGTGTGTGTGTGTGTGTGTGTGTGTGTCAGTGCATGTACATGTATTAAATTTGTTTTATAAAATACCTCCTTACTTTTTTATGTTTATGTCATGTTAAAAATTGAAATTTGCTATTTATTAACAATGATTTCAAATATCCTATTTCGGGGAAATCATTGGTCAAATGTTTTTAATTATTTTTGTTATAATCTCTAACACATGAAAAGTTTTCTGAAAGTCGCAAAGGTGTTTTTCTTGAAAAATTACAAATTTGATGTATTTGCTTGGTGTGGGGTTGTCTTACGAATGTCATTATTACAATTATTACATTATTTACATACCTGCATTAATTTTCATCTTTTTATAACTCGTTAAATAAAAATATTTTAGTTTTCAATCTCTGAAAATTTGCTAACTGCCAAAATGTGAGCGGTAAAATACCTTCCATTTACTACCTCTTCGTTTGGAGTGGAGGTCATTTTTACCAGTAAATAATCCAGACTTTATAATATATTATTAGCATCTTGCTAACAATTTCTTCATTCAACTTCCATCTCTTTTTTAACTTCCTGAAATCTCATTGTAATAGGTAAAACTTTGTTTCACAGCATATACGTTCCGAGTTATGTTTTAGACACTTTTTATAAAATCTTTGATTAAAGGAATTAAACAAAATCAAACAAAACTGACTAACAGAAGTTATTATAACAGCCCCGAATTAGCACACGTAGCATTGGCCGCTCCCCGAGCATAACACCTTGCACGGCGATAGATCTAATACAGGTTTTTCCATTGCTGCTTATAAAAGTCCACTGCTGAACATAGGCCTCCCCAATAGCCTCATAGGGGGGGGGGGGATTTTGCCATGTTGCCACGCTTGTTAAGTTGTAACAGTTATTATTCTAAGTCGACCATTTTAAATTTATTCATACTCGTGTAATTGAAGTGTTTGTCTGTACCTAAAATTGAAATAACGGACTTCTGTTAAACTCAGGGGGTTATTTGAATACTGAGTGCGCGAAAAGTGACGACTAAAGGCATGGCGGGTCGAACGATGAAGTAGACAGTATTAGTGTGGTTCGAAAGAAACCAAAACAAAATGGCGGACGTGGCACGTGGCGGACTTTGGACAATATACTTGCTATGAAGTATCTTTGCTCTCTTGGGGTAATTAAAAATGTTTTGAAAATAAAATCAAAACAAAGTTGTTAAAGACAAATATTTATTGAACATTAATTATTAATATGTAATGACTTATTTGCACAAAGTCAAAGACAACCTAATACACGTTGGTTAAAATTCGTGCTTTACTCCTAATTTTAGGTATTTTATCAGGTTACACTTAGGTATATGTCAGCTTACTTGTGCATCATCCGTAGTTCATTTTCTCCCACATCACTATCTAAGAGCAATTATAAATGCTCCCATTTAGCAGTTTACTACGTCATGCGTATAAATCTTAATTCTTTTGAAATAAAATTTCCCCTTTCGATAAGTGTAAGTATCAAATAAAGAGAATTATTTTTTATTTTAAATTTCAAAAGCATTCTTGCTGTCTTTGTCCTATTAACTTAATTATTGCTTACTTTGGTGTTAATTGTAAATTGATCATTGACACCATTTAATCATGTTTGTTATAAATCTTTTATTATATATATTTTTTAATTACTGCCATCGTAGCATTTTTGCAAAATCCATAACTAGTTGAAAGCTTAATATGAACTTTATCTCCTTTATCATCAAACCAAAACATGTTCATCATATTTTCACTCTTAACATCCTCAGTCTTCAAAACCTATGACATTTGCATTGTAATGTAGTGAGGAGAACACTAGCATCTCATCAAGCATTAAGAAACACAAGCACTCTGCCATGCTCAAGTCTTTCATTTCTTTAATTTAAAAAAGTTTATGCCTGGCTTAATTAGTATTTATTTAAGGACATTTTTAATGTCCGTTTTGAGTAAAGTGAACAATTTACCTAAGAATATAGGTATATCTTTTAAGGCTTTTTTTGTTTTTATCGACGTGGCCAAACAATTTGTCTTCGAAATTGTACCATCTTCCACGATATTCATATTATGCTGTACTAACTGCACATTCAGGAATATGTGGGTGTGCATAGTCAATGATATCAGTTTTATTGAAATATTATTTCTTAGTATTAAAATAATATAAATGTTGCTTTATGAGATTATATGGTACCTTCCACAATTTATTAGATACAATACAATATTTATTTGCATTCCATAATGTGGATTGATTATAATTTCGCAAATGGTTTGTGAGGTTGTCTTATGTATGAGTATGTTATAATACATATATAAAATGCTGATTTTGTAAAAAAAATATATTGATTTACACATTTACAATGGTATAGTGGGCATAAGAAAGTCACTTTTGTAAATTGTTTGTATTTTTAAAAGTATAGTTATTACACACATTTAAAAAAAGTTTTGTTACCAAAATATGATAACGTTATCAAGTACATATTTTAAAGATTAATAATGCTGCTACAAAATGTATCTTTTTATATTAAGTTAAAGATGTACCACTATTAACAATTAATTGATACTAATTCTTGAAATTATGGAAAAGAAGCAAACCTTTGGAGAGGATTCAATTATCAATGTGCTCTTAAATGGGAAGTAGTTGAGTCTTGTGGATACCACAGTTTTTCTTAGTATTAGACATTGAAGCCGTATGTGTTTTATAAAAGAGAGCCGTACGTTCAATTTATATCTTAAATTGTAAAAGTCGCGTAGAGAAAATTTTAAAGAAATAAATATATTAACTTTGGCATAGCAATAATGTATGTACAATAATGTATGTATTGTTGTACATATATTATATATATATATATATATATATATATATATATATATATATATATATATATACTAATGTATGTACATAAAAACATAAAAAGCTTTCATAAGAATAAAGATGTTTATACTTTAAAAGCTAAGAACAAACATAAGCTTGTAACACCAGTTACTAGACTCCACTGAGTCAGTAGTGCTTTTATGGGGCAACATATACGCTTTTAAAACAAAATTTCAGAAAATGTACAAAATTTGTTATTATAATATCAAAAAATACATCAATAATAACCCCTGTGATTGAGGTGATCGCCACCATGCCTGTACTATTAAAATTTATTTAAAAAATGTATAAACAAAATGATTGTAAAGTGAAATATGTTTTAAAAAACGTCCCGCTGGGTTTCTTGTTGATTCTTCCCAGGACAGAGCTATCTGTAGTAAATAAAACATGACTTTCAATAAGTATTATGTAATAATCTATATTTAATAATAATAATTCTATTGTATTGTATTCTCTGTAACATAATATATTTCCTAACTAACCAGTTAAAAAGAATATGTTTAAAGAAATCAATTGATATTGTGCAAATATTGTTAAATTTAACACATCTAATGTTATTAATTTAGGCAAGAAATTTTTAAACAATAAACATTTTAAATATATCCGGTTTTTATTTTATTAATAGGAACTAGCAATTAGCACAAGAAATATAAAGAACCATTAATTACATTGCAGCACTTATGCAATGTAATTAATGGTTCTGAAAATATAAAATTGTAAAGTTCAAATAAAGGGCGGGCCCAAAGCACTCTTAATTTTACGCCACCTGACGGTTGGGGCACGGAACTTAACGTAAATAAAACTTGAGTTGCTCATCTATCTCTAGTATATAGTCAGTAATCTATGGTATTATTAATTACTTTTGTTTTGATAAGTCGGTTGAATGAAAATGCAAAATTACGAATTGCAAGCTCATACAAAACTATCCAAGAATTAATTGATGATATGAGGAAATATCTTTTACCCAAAAATCATTTATGGATATACAGACGAAGCTTCAGAATATTCAACAAGGCTCGAGATCCATTGAGGATTATGGTACGGAGGTAGAAAAGTTATTTACAGAGCTGACAATTACTCAGGCAGATGGAAAAGAGGAAGTATTCTCGATTTTAAAACCAATCAATGAAAGTTTTGCCATAAAATGGTTTTCAGATGGCCTGCGTAGCGCAAAAATGAGCACCATCATCCCAGCACGCAGCTTCAGCAGCTTGAAAGATGCCATACAAGCAGCAAAAGACGAGGAGTGCACGTCTTTCCAACCACCAGGTAACATTTTGTATGCATCTAAAAATGGACGCCACTCGGCACACAAATTTAGACGTTCTCAAGGTCAAAGAGGAATGTACCGTAGTCAAATGGTAACAATTACCATCGTGGGCATAAATTTAATAACCACTACAATCAAGGACAAGGTTCTAGCGAAAATTCTAGAGCAAATTATCGTCCTTCATATAATAATCAACGAGGAAATAGAGGTTCTAAATATGTTAGGAACCGTGGACGAGGTCAAAACTCATTTCCAGTAGAAAAGTAGCTGACACTCATCAATGCGATAAAGACGACAATGCAGGTACATCGAATCAGTTTTTTCGATCCTAAGCACTTAATATTATCATTACAAGGTGATGCGAAATATGTTACTTTTTATATTAAAAACATTAAATACTATTGGCTTATTGATACGGGTACAACATTACATAATACAAAGCTGTTTCAAATTACTTGCGCTGCTAGGATTACAATTTGTATTTTGATTTGTCCGTTGTTATGGTAATGATGACGAATTAAGTACCCAATTTCTTGGTTCTGTTCATTTTAATATGCAATATAGTAATTTAATTTCGGTTTAATATTGTTAGAATACTTAAATCTTCTCAACAATTCTAATGTATTAACTCCTCGAAAGAGAGTACTTACTTGTGAGGATTATGAAATAATTTCTTGTTATTTATGACTTTGAAACTCCTTTTATGTAAAGGTACACTTTATTTATTTAAATTTTGTTGTGCTGATATTGTGAGCCTCATTCTGTGACTATAAATGATATATACCTAAATACTATATAAGACTATATTACATAAATTTGTAAAATATATAAGTAAAATTATGAATAAGTAACAGAATACATAATTAGAAATGAAAAATATTGATAATGTTGTAGGTTTGAGTGACATAGGTAAAGAAAATTGTCGGTGATTAGCATATCCACATACAAACAGCCTGATCAGCTGAGAGTTTGGAAAAACTAATGACCGATAAATTTTTTTAGGTTGTTGATACTATAAAAAGCGGAATCAGTTTTAATGTATTTTTAAGGACGAAATGAGAATTTATCATGAATTGTATAGAAATATTGTCCATGAATGTTCGCGAGCCATGTACGTGAAATTTTATGGGACAACTAAATAATGATCAATAAAATAGTATACAATATGTAAAAATAAATGGAAATCAAACAAAAGTTGACCTTAATAAATAGGTAATGGAGAGATACGGGAACGTCCATCACTGGTATAACATGTAGTCCTCGAGCAGGGTATGTTTCCATGATTGGATGATAAAATCGGGCGTAACGGGTACTAGGGAACAATACCTTCAGTAAAAGTGATGTACACGAGTTGACTCATATTAGTACTGTTAGGGACCAGAGAAGTCTTAAATTTCTTACCCTTAATAATGGTACATTGAGTTCACATCCTTCGTTGGATCATGGTGCGAACATAGTTTTCCTCTGTGACAATTGTTGGAGTCCTTTAAAAGTGACTTAAAAACGTAGACCTCAAGGTTGTGCGCACAGCCTAAGGTACGTTTTACCTTGATATAAAAAGAAATGTATGTACCAATAAAATGAAATGAATGTTACGAAAATGAAATATAATACCCAAATAAATGGGGGGCCCATATTTATAAAGTACCCGCGTGATAAATATCACGAAATAAAATATAAATGAAATGAATTAATACTCCGATTCCCGGTATCTAATAAATAAATATATATATATATAAGTGAATGGAGAGAAAGAGAGCTAGCTAAATGTCAAAAATATTAAGAAAAAAGAAAGTACGTACAAGAATTATGGAAAAAATGCCTATTAATTGATGACAATACGGGATAATAAGGGGATCCCCGAGCAAATTAAAAAGTGTGACAAATGTATGATAATCTAATAGTGAGATAGGTATAATATTATAGTTATAGTTATTTTGCATTTCTGTATTAATGCTTACCAGAATGCCACTAACAAGTTACTCATGTAATAACTATGGGGATTGATGCACAAATATAAAACAATTAATCAAATTATACAATAAACACATTTTCATGTTATTGTCTTACCACATTCTATAAGGACTTACCAGATTTTTTTTTCATATTTAGGCACATTGATTCATAGTTACAATAACTCTACCCTTTTCTTTTTATGTTGTGTTTCTTTTTGGTTTATGTAAAATTTGTACATTTTAAATGCTTACTCTAATCAAATCCAAAGTGTGTTATAAGCTTGATAATGTAATAGTTTTTTTTTCTTTCTTTCACAGCGAAACCTAAAATTATGTTAGAATATATTTAGTTAAAAAAAATAGTTCTCTTCTCAAATGTTAATCAATATTTTGTTATTAACTTTATTAAACTTAATTTTATCTATTAAACTCTGTGTTCAATTCAGATAAACGTTATTCTATGAAATCTTGAAATCTTAAAATAAATAGTAATTAGTTAATGAGTTTTGATTATTATGAATAACTTAATAAATACACTTTGTATGTAAATGTATTATAACAATGCAACTATCTTAACGACATAAATTTAAAAGTGTTTAAAACTATAATTTTCAGATACATTTCACTTGAATTTTTAAAAGAACATCTTATAAGTTATATTTAATTAGGTTCGTATGTGTCATAAGATGTAATTGCAAACCTTTCCTTATACGTGCTTTGGACTTTATAACAAAGAAGTCACAATCCGCTTACGCGGCTGGGATTGCAAAATGTATTTTGATCTGTGTTGTTATTTTAATATGATACCTTTGCATTAGATTATGTTCTTTGTTTTGTTCATCTTAAAATGAAATGCAATATGTGCGGTATTATATTCATAGAACCTTTAAACCATATGCTTTTAACTTTTATATGTCATTAGTTTCTGAAATAATGGTAGAGTGTTTATATCTAACCCGTTTGTGTGGATCATTGAAGTAATGATTAATCAAATATTACGTGGTTATAAAAAAAAAATAGAGAACTTTCTTTTTTTTTTAAGTATCGGGGGAGGTGTAGTGTATGTGCCTCCACCCTACTAGCATATGTTAATAAATGTACTTACTCTTAGGTTTAAGTACCCACATTGCCACACCAACCGTACAAACATTACAATCCCTCATCCTAAAACTATTAGCAAATGGTATATAAAAAATTTAAAGTTCCCTTATAATACTTTTGTTATTACCACAAACAAGGCTACAGGATTTATTGGATTTATAATTTGCATGAAATGTCTATTGCATTTATCAACACATTTAATCGAAAAAGGAAATAGCACTTTAAAATGTTTTTGTACATATAAGCTTATTCAGGATCACATTGAATTTTTTTTTTGGTACAATTAATTCTCAATGCCAATGATTTCAAAAGGAAGATAGGCCCATCTAAATATTTTACTCATAACTTTTTCATACAAGAAAAAGTAGCGCATCTGTCACAATACAAACGTCATATCATAACGTAACCAGGGTCGGATTTCATAGTATAATTATCCTAATTGTGCCATTATTTCATAGTTTGTAGTACATAGTATCGTAATAATACTAGGCGAAAATACAATAATTTTACCTAAAGGTCGACTTGTATTCTTATTGGGTCTTTTTACGTTTTAATATTAACTCTACGATATCGAGAATTTCTGTATTGTACACGAGTACCGCGTTTTTTAATAAAATTAGTATTAGCTCCCTTTCTGGTCAATCGATGCTCGATCGATCCTTTTCTTTTGAACTCTTTTCGTTTTACCCTTATTGAATATAAAACATATTAGGTACCAATATTCAAAATATAACTTACACTAAGTTCTTTAGACAAAATTTAAACAGAAATTTTTATTTCTGCATGACTCCAAAATCCCGGCACATGGGTAAAAAAAACATGTAATGTCAAATGTGATATAATTTTTTTTAAATTGTATAATTTTATTTTCTGTGTACAATGATGGTCTTAATCCAACCCTGGCCTAATCTTGGTAACGTAACTAAACTAACAGCAAAATAAAACTTTTTAAATGCGTTTATATAATAATTTAATTGTAACAAAATTAATATAAGGTTATTTACCGATGATACGATATCCCACGTTTCTATTATCTTTGTATCGTAATTTTTGCGTTCTTTTACCACTCAACTAAACATATTTGTGACAGGCAAATCTGTCCTGCGCGCGCACCACTGTCGACTGATTCGCGGTGGCCCTAAACTGTAATTTTAGGGCCAACGCATTGGTCCGTTTTAATTGTTCGGTCGGCCCGGTCCTTACGCTAGTAATATATAAGTCAATGCTCAATGCGTGTTAAATAATAATCCATCGGCTAGGACATATCGTGCTGCTTATAAAAAAATTACTTTTGCATGCAGAATTTGAGCCCAGTAGCAGCGGAAATTGTTTGCCCTTTAAAGACATAAAATTTTTAAATTAAAAACCGAAATTTATTTGCAAAATATTGAACGAAAGTTGACGTTTGCTTGAAACACAAGTAGTAGCAGCACAGTGTCGTTAAACTTTAATTAACATGATTTTATTGCCGATCCATATACACTTTCATAATATGCATATGATGTTGTTAATTACATTGCAGGATTTGTGGTCCAAAATTTTAAATAAAAATTGTTTGTGAAAAATGCGTACGAAGTATTGAAAGTCACAGTTCTGATTATTTTTTGATATCTATTAAGGGCTTAGGCGGATTTATAAAACCAGCTGTTAGCAAATAATACAATTTATGTTACAGCATATCACTTTTATTACATCCGTTTATAACTCACAATTTATTTATCATACAAATAATCACTGTTACTTAGTACCTTCACTATATCTTTACACCAAAAACTGTCAAGTCCACAGAACACAAATACCCTTAGGCGGGAAGAACGTCAACTTCAAACAAAGAAAATGGCACCCATAATGCACGCCATCTCTGTCGTGCCACACTAAAACTTTTTTGCGCGGGAATTTTGAAACGTGATTTTTTTTTAGTTGGCGTCTTGGTTGTTTCGTTTCAAAAATGGCTTAAGAATGTAAAATACCATATAGATAGATATAGCTTGTAGTTTTTCGTTTCAATGATATATATATTGCTAAATTAAAACGAAAACAAAAGCACAAAGTTATTTTTAAATTATGGTACTTTACATTCATAAACCACTTTTGAAACGATTAGCAATCATTTTAATATAAAAAAGGAACTATTTTTCAAATAAAAGTGGTTTTTGAAATACATAATTTTTATTTACATTACATACTTGTCCACATTAGTACATAGAAAAACCGTTGGTACATTGATGGACGTAAGTGACGTAGTAATTAACTAATTTGTAACTTTATGCATGTAAACAGTTCTCAACAGCTCTTAACTCAATATCGATTTAATAGTTAAGTAGTTATGTAAAACAGAACAGTCTATTTTTAAGAGGTAGACGTGTTTAAGCGAAGTATAGGAAATAAGCATTTTCGTAACTTCGCTAAAACACGTGTCAATGATTATTAGTTTATAGCTAATTAGTTCATCACTTCACCTATTAAGTAAACGGCATATGTAACATGACATTTAAGCAAAATGGAAAGTAAAGTTACATTGGTTTTATATAAAAAAGATTAGACAATCTAATATAAACACTTTTTTCTAACAAGAAAACATTATTTACCTTCACATTCTACAAACAAGGCAATAGCTTTGCAATATTATGTCTAAACTCCAATAACCTGATTATATTATAAGTAGATGCCACCAATAATATTACATTTGTAGACATTATTTTCGTTATATTATTGTTATTGACTGCATTAAAAAATAATAAGTCAACATTTTCATGTCATTAATTAGCACTACCTGCTGCAAATCCATCCACGAAAAACAAAAAGGATAAAGATATGTTGATAAAAATGAAATATCATCTGAGAAAAATTAACAGGCTTCAAAAAACTGTAAAGCATCTAAAGAATGAAGCATTTCTCAAAGTATTGAGCAAAAATGATTCAGTAAATGAAATATTAAAATGTAAAATATCTCCCTCTTTTGCATTATTTTTGCAAGGAGAATTGCAAAACTATAAAAAAAATCAAAAGGTCGAAGATGGAACATGGACTCCAAAATAATAGCACTAAGACTGTATAAAAGGTCACCTAGGTGTTACAAATTATTAAGAAGGATGATTTGCCTGCCAACACTTAGTTCATTAAAAGCGTTATTAAGCAAGTTTCACATGAGAGATAGAGTTGGTATTAATGACCAAATTTTTAATGTTTTGAAAAAAAAACCAATAAAGCAACAGACTCCCTCAGACAATGAGTATATCCTTATGTTTGATGAGATGTCAATAAAAAAGAATTTGTTTTACAACAAAAAGGAGGACATAATTGAGGGTTATCAAGACCACGCATTGCAGGGCAGGTCACCACACAAATGGCAACACATGTCCTCGTGTTCATGATTGGCGGAATCCGTAAAAAGCTGAAACAACGAATTGCTTGTTATTATTCTAAGGTGAGCATTATGGTCTTTTATTTGTTATTATGTCAATATATGTAGTAGTACTTTTTTACCATATTAATTTACCCTTTTATCATTCTAGGTCCTGCAACATTGTTTTGATGTTGGAATTAATATTTCAGCTACAGTGTGTGATATGGATGGTGTGAATAAGAGAGCTTTAAGTATCTTGGGAGCATCTGTAGAACAGCCATATTATATTCTGTTAAGTAATCGAGAAGTGGTTACCATTTTTGATACTCCACATTTGCTCAAATGCTTTAGAAATATGTTTTTAAAATATGACATTAAATGTCCAACAAATATAACATCAAATGATCAAATTGGATTTGGTAAGATTTTTTGTTTTATTACAATCATAATATTATACATATTTCCAATTTACTGGATATTTACACAAATGTTTTTACAGGTGTTGCTAAATGGAGCCATATAAAGGAGTTTTATGAAACAGAAAACACCAATCCCAATTTTGTGTTTGCACCTTGCTTAAAACAAGAACATTTAAATCCAAATACGAAGCAGAAGATGAAGGTGAAGCTAGCTGCACAAGTGTTAAGCCAATATGGACAGCAAATAAGGACAAGCTGTTTGATTGTGTCAACGCATGCACACCAGACCTAAGAAGGGGGAAACCATTTTCGACAAACATGACAAATAATACACCACATGCCAAACATTTCACTTTAATGAAGAATTTTTTTAAAGAAATGACGCTTTTGGGATGCAAATGAGCCCCTCCATCCCAAGAAGGTTAGATATGGTCCATCAATGGAATAGAACGAATCTGGCGAAATCTCAGTTCTAAACACAAATCAATAAAAAGTTTGGAAACAAGAAGGCTCCAGCAGGACCCGTTAGAAAATCTTTTTGGGTGCATTCGAGCCAATTGCGGCTGCAATTCAAATCCCACTGTTGGGCAGTTTGTTGCGGGTCTTAAAACGGCTGTCCTTAGCAACTTATCTTTTATTGGGACAGGAAATTGTGAAGAAGACCAAAATCAAGTTATATTGACAAATTTTAAAACTTTATTGTCTCCACCCATAGACACACGCACTGCTTATGCCACAATTTTAACCGATGAGTTAGAAGAAAGTGTAAATTCTACATTTGAATGTAGCTTGGAAGAAAGCAGTGGCGAAATACAAGCATGTGCCTATGTCTGTGGGTTTATAGTAAAAAATAATGTCAACAAATGTGAAATTTGTAAAAAAATTTTTGTATCTGAGACACAAGAGAGATCACATACTTTTATTGACTTTAAAGAATATAGTGATCTAAAAATGTCCCTTAAATACGCCTCTAAAAACCTCATCTACTGTATTGAAAGTAGTGCTAAAATGATTTATGATTTTTTAGAGGTAGAAGCATATGAAAAAAATTAAAAGGGACAATTAAAGTTTTGCAAGCTTACTCTTGAATCCAATAACAATTTCGATCCAATCTCAATTTCAATCCAATGCTGACAAATTAGCGTACTCTTGAAAACAATTTTGACAACATTGGATTGAAATCGGAGTTGCGCTCGGATTGGCCAAAAATTTTGTTGTACCACATGAAGTTAGCTGCGTTACTCTTAGCAACAGGCATGTTTTATTTATCGTTAAACCGGTAAAGTCATAATAAACCCTTTGTAACTTTCATAAACGAGCGTTTAAGTAGTAAAAATACTTAATAAATGGTGTAATTCGTCAAACATAACATCTTTTCATACAGTTCTTATGAAAAAACGCTATATTTGCAAGTTTTAATTAATTATAAGGCTGTATAGGAGCGTGTCTTTGCCTCATTTTTTTGTGGTCAGAAAAAAATTGTTATCACGACGATCATGAAACAATGTAAACAAATATCAACTTTCGAAGAACTCTTTTTAAGTTTAAAGGTGAAGTGCTTTTTAAGTATGTGTAGAGTGAATTAATAATAGACCTTTCAATTTGGGTACAACAGTTTGAAATAGTTCATTACCGCATTAACACAATTAAGCATCATATGAAACAGACGAAATGGTCACTGTTAGCTAATTAGGAGGAACAAAATAAATAATAATGGTCAAGGATAGGCTAAAGTAAGTATAACAATGTTTTTTAAAAATTTTATAGGTAGATATGTTTTTTAATTCGGGTACAGAAAAAAAGCAATTTCTGGCCTGTTGAATAACATTAAACTAGGGATTGATAGCAGTCACAGATGGTCAAGTGTTGCTTTTGAATACTCAACTTACAATTAACCTTTCTCACTACTTAGTTGTTACAAATAACAATGTTGATTCGTTAACTTCTCAATATTTTTGTGTGGCATCTAATAATAATAACTATTTTTTTACTCACTTTTAAAAACAAACATTTTAATATTATTTTATTTTTCTAGGAATATCTAATGGATAGGCTAGGGCCACGGCACCAAATGGGCCAACAGCTGTTTAATTTAATGGAGAAAAGAGACTCTTTACGATGAACGTTATCTTCTAGATATGGCAACATAGAAATTGGACTTGGTCGAGCCCCTACCTACAGTTTGGTAAAAATAAGGAACTTGCCATATGTATGTCTTACACTCGAGTTGTAAAAAGGTAATCCATCATTTTTAATTGCAATAATTTACATAAATTGACCTCATATGTGTTATCTCTTTGTGTAGAGAATATAGATGTTTCAATAAATCTTAAACATCCTTTTAAATGGTTTGTGGTGGATTAAAACTTCTAATTCAAATATTCCACCTTAATTTTGTCATTGATTTATAATTAACAACTATTAAACATTACTCTACAGAGATGGGATGTTATCAAATATTTATTTTCATTTTAGAATCACAACTTAATTCCATACCACATTCCCCAAGTAACAACACTCTACCAACAAGAAATGATCAATATATGGAGCATCCGAAAATAAAGTTATAATCAAATGCAATGTCAAAAATAGCCAGGACAATTGAGGGGTTTAATATTATTGTTTTAAATTTTCCAAACAGAGTACAACAACAATAACAATCCTGTAATTCAAAATAAGACTTTCATTTAATTTTATAAATGTTTTAATGTTATTTTAAATTTATTTGTTTTCTTTTAATTACTTTTGTAAAAGAAACTGATTTTTGGTTCACTGAAGATATAATTTTAAGATTTTAATTTCTAGTGTTATCATTTGATATATAATCAATATGTTTTTGATTACATATGTTAAGCTATATTATCAAATTTCAAATATGAAAAATAGATTTAATGTAGATTTAGTACCTAGGTAAGAATATATACTAATAGTAATAGGTTGATAAAAATATGTTTGCATTATATTAAATAAATGATCAAAGGAGACGATCAATTTTTCTATGGAGAATGGGCCCACTACAAATTTTAAAGATTATCAATGAAATGCAAGTCGATTTATTCCTTATAATCCATAGATTACGATAAAATTATTAGTTTTACTGCATCTAAACGGAGTCCTAAGAAATTAACAAATAAAATATGAATCTAACAATAACCTAAAAACAAACTGAAAGCGATTTTCTAGTAGTATTCATCGGTATTATAAGTTAAAATAGTGCACACTTGAATAATAGTACATATAAAACTAAGCTGTAGGTATATTCAGCATTTATAAATATTTTAAAATCGATGTAAAACCTTTCACTAGTTCGGGCAAAACATAGTGCCTGTCTATGCACAAATGTCGTATCGATTCTAACTTTGACATGTATTGATTGGTTGTGAGTGTAATTCTAAATACCAAGATGGCTAAGGGATAATGTCTTGAATAATAGTACATATAAAACTAAGCTGTAGGTATATTCAGCATTTATAAATATTTTATAATCGATGTAAAACCTTTCACTAGTTCGGGCAAAACATAGTGCCTGTCTATGCACAAATGTCGTATGGATTCTAACTTTGACATGTATTGATTGGTTGTGAGTGTAATTCTAAATACCAAGATGGCTAAGGGATAATGTCTATTTATATTTATGATATTACCAACACACAGTAAGATACGTTTTAAACTGATTGTATTACAAAAAAGAAAATATAATGTAGGTAATTCTATTTATTATTGTAAATCATAATTTATTTAAGTATTCTATTAACAGTAGTAGGTACAGAAACAGAAACCTTTTATTCAATTTAGATTATAAATAATACTTATTGAAAGTCACTTTTTTAATTTACCGCTGGTTCGGAAAAAAACCTCTGACTTGAAGAGAACCAGCAAAATACCCAGTGGGTCTTTTAAAAAAAAAGCCAGCTTACAATCATGTATGTCATAATTAACAACACAGAACAAATTAGAAATAGCTTGGTAGCGATCACCTTACCCACGGGTTATTGTCAGCCATAAATTCCTTTATACTATAATAACCCCTTTTATACAAACTTAATGTAATACATTTTTTGAACTTTGATGATTGACTGACATATATAGACAGCAGCGGGGTCAAGACATTATTTTAAAATGTTTTGGTTGATTAGTAAGTAGTATACATCATAATACAATGACTAGGAATTAACATGCCTTATCTATGTTATTACACAATGATAAATAGTGAGGAAGTAAGATGTTTTAAACTGTTTGTGTAAGGATTACAAAAACACAGGCTTAATTTAAATGTATTTATTACTAGCGATGCGCCTCAGCTGTGCACTGGTGATTAATGGATCTCGACAACAGTGCCATCTACCGAGTCCAAATGTAAATATAAACCATCTAGGGATCCATCCAAACACACACAAACATTTTCATTTAAATTGGTTGGAAGGTTTCTTATGTTTTGTCTATAACGGACATAGGTAGAAACATTTTAGTGTTAGATATATTTCTGAAGGTTTTTTGAAAATAACTTGATGGTAACATGTACATTTATGATATTGTAAGCAATCAGAAGGAACTTTCAATTATAAGATATATGATATAAGACTGTTGTCTTCAATATCCATACACT
Source organism: Parnassius smintheus behrii (assembly GCA_036936625.1). Lineage (NCBI taxonomy): Eukaryota > Metazoa > Arthropoda > Insecta > Lepidoptera > Papilionidae > Parnassius > Parnassius smintheus. The sequence continues at coordinate 19,108,951 of JAUPFT010000020.1, forward strand.
TTTTTTTTCTGCAAGCCTGCACGGCATACAGATTTATTCTAAGCGATCCACCTGAAAAGAAGTTAATGACAATTGTAAAGGTGTCTTAACTAAATAATAATTCTTATCAATATATTATTTTTTTCTATATTATATAGGAATTAAAAGGACATTTTTAATAATAAGAGATATGAGATAAGACTATGCCTTCAATGTCAATAAACAGTATTTACATATTTCTGTGAGCATTTTCTTATATCTGCCTTTTCATATGTTAAATAATAAAGAAATTATTATAAATTATACAGCATTAATCAGCTCCAGCTGATCAAATACAGAAGCAGTAATTATTGATTAACATCAATGATATTCAACCATGTAAAATTTGTCTCACATTTTATTTTTACCGGTTTCATGTACTTACATAGTAGACAAAGATATTATTGTTATATTAAGTATATCTGATTCTAGATGACAAAATAATATTCCTTTCTGCACAGTGAACAACGCAGCTGTCTAAGCATAATAGAAACAACCATTACACTTTTTTTATGCAAACTATTATTATTAAACTTTATATTTGCTTCTAGTACAAATAATTACTACATTTTTTACACATAAATATATGTAACATTTATATTGCCTATCTACTGTGGCTGGTATAAATCCAGGATCTGTGTCTGGCTTAACAAAAAAGCCATTTAGTATTAAGCAACTTGCTGAATACATAAGGTACCTATTTGTACACAAATGCAGTTATATGAATTGCTCTTCAAAACCCTCTTTAAGTCCCTCGGCCCAAAGATTCTAATTTTCTTTTAACATTATAATAACTTCTTTTGTGCATTTATTCTATTTATTATTTAATTTAGATTTTACTAATAAAATAAACTTAATACTTGGTCACTTATAACAAACTAATAAGGTTCTAAGACCTGTTTATTATTTGTATTTGTTTGAGGTAAAATATACAAACTTAATAATAGATTTTCACAACCTAGCTATTCTATTATATTGTAAATTAATAAACTCTTATATTCTATTTGCGAATTTTACCACAAAAACAAAAAAGAGAAAAACATACGTACTTGTGTCAATTAATATTTGGCTAACCTTTCTGATAATTGATAATATCCATATTTTCTTAAACATTAGTTTAATAATGCTTGTAAATAAAAAACTCCATTTTGTTCTTACCATAATGATGCGACTCCAACTATGTTTTATGTCACTCGAGTGAATCGAGTGAATTTGTCCAACTCGATAATCGATAGAAAATAAATTTTACCGAGTTACCGAGTTAACTCGGCGCAATGTATAGATTCAGAGGGTGCTATATAGATATTAATTTACTTGTATATATTATAAGTCGCTGCGGATGACATCACAAGTTGCATCCAAATTCAAACTTGCATCTGGAATGTTGTAAACAAACCTGAACTTAGTTTTATTTATGATATTGATTTATAGTTTTAATTTCATGTTGCCACATATTACTTATTTATAAAGGTACATATTTAAAAATGGTTTAACTAAAGTAATCGCTGATCTCAACTCTAGTGATAAACTTTTCTGTAAATAGTTGATTTACTCAAAAACTAGTGTACAACTAGAATGACATACATACATACTCATACATACTCGTAAATTAACCCGAGTGGCTCGAGTCACAAAACTCTACTCGAATCGCATCTTTATCTTACGGCCAATGCAGTGTTTGTCTACAATTTAGTGATGAAATCGACTTACTAATTCGAGCAATTTATTGATATATTATGTAATAAATAAATTGATATTAGATAATATGTATATAATGTTGTATCAATTTATGTTATATATGTTAAATATGATATAAATTGATTATATATACTTTGGATAGTCAAATTATTAATAACATTAAAACTTACGTCATAACGTTAGAGTGATATTATTTTATGAACATGTCGATACGCATACCAAAAATAATTAAACCTATTAAGTGTAGTAATAATAATTGTGTTGTATGGAAGAACAATTATAAAAATAATTTGTGAAATATTGACACAGCTTCGTTCATCTAATTTGAATTGTTTAACTCGAGCTCAAAATCGAGCTCGATGAATTTCAACTCGAGTCGATTTTTTCCGAGTTATCACGGGACATCTCTAAGACAATAATTTTATAAATATTACATTACCTTAGCCAATGATCAGAACACGAATGTCAAAACAACTAATTTTTTTTCAGATTTCTTGTTTCCGTTTACATTTTCGAAAAATCTATAGACCATTTACTATTATAATTTGGTGTCTTTTTTTTGGTGTAAATACCATTAAACGTCGTTAATATTTCTAGTGGGCCCAAAAATGATTGTCCCCTTTGTATCAGAATTTTATTAACAAATCCTTTTTAAAAAGCAATGAGTGAATGCTGGAAATAAAGTAAATGGGGCTATAAACTCTATCGTGAAAAGTCAGAATGTGGCAAAAAAGGCACATATTATGGCTGTTAGTCCCTTTTTTAACATATGGTAGTGGAAGTTGGGTGTGGCAGAAGAAGCACGAAAGTAGAATAAACGCAGTAGAAATGCAGTCATTAAGGAGTATGGTAGGTATGAATGTGAGTGAAAGGGTGAGAAATTGCGTGATAAGAGTGTGGTTTGCAAGATGATGTGACCAGTATTGAGAAAGGAATGCTTCGGTGGTATGGTCATATACAAAAAATTAATGAGGAACTAGTGACAAAGCAAATTTATGTTGCAGAAGTGAGTGGCAGAGTTGGAAAGGGATGTTCTAGGCGAAAGAATACCGACAAAATTGGCGATATATTGAAAATGGGCCAAATTAAGGGTACTAGTATAATGATGTGGAGGAGGCAAGAGAGGTGTGTCAGGATTGTGCCAAATGGAAGTCTGTAGCCTTTACCCACCCCTCGAGTGACAGGCATGAGTGTTTATGTTGTGTTATGTGTTATTAAAATTACGTTAGCTATATAATTTTATTTTTAATTCTTATAAAATTATACATTTATTATATTTATATTTCCTTTACGTGTGAAACCCGTCAATAAACCTCTCAGACATGATGAGACCTCTGCCCAGCAGTGGGATGCTTTAGATCATACTTGAGATATCTAAACAATCCTCTTAAAACCTTTGCGCCGCCTAACTATTGAACATATTTCTTCTACAAAACAACCACTTTAAAACGAATTAAAAATGAAGGCTGTAACAATATGATGTAAAATATATTCTCTACGGAGGGTCATATTTAGGTTTTTATTCATGCACTACTTTCTCACTAAAGTCCTTAATAATACAATTATTAGCTCCATAATCATCATCACTCAGAGAAAAAACTTAAGTGCTTAAAACTCATTTCGTCATTTTTTTTAATTGCAATGCACTATTACGGCGTAGAATAATAGACACAAGAGTTAAACATGTCATTATTTTATCGAAAACAATAAGATAATGGCCGGAAAAAATAGATTAATATGAACACAATTCCTAAAACGTTACTGTTTTGCTATTGCCTTAATTCCAACTCCAACACAATATCAAACACAATACGCTGCTGTCAACTAACTGTCAAAAGTGCGTCGGGAGTACCGATTTCGCTCGGACAATTTCAATTCCAATCGTAATTAGTTCACACAATCACCACGCAATACTAAACTAATTTAGCGCTAGAGTCGCTTTCAAGAGTACCAAACGTCATAATTCCAATCCCGATCGATCGGAATTGTTTTCAAGAGTAAGCCTATTGTTCAAAAACTCAATAAATTTGGAGTTTCTCGATAAATGTCCAGAACATAAAGCGTATTTCACATTTGTATGAAGAGATTTTGTATTTTGAAAAATCGGCAATTTGCAGAAGAGTACTCTGCATCTGCTCTTAAAAGAAAAATTGATATCCTGCAGAATAAATAGGATATTACATGGATATATAAGTAATTAACTAATTTTTAACTTTATGCATGTAAACAGTTCTCAACAGCTTTTAACTAAATATCGATTTAATAGTTAAGTAGTTATTATTTATTATTTTTCGACAATACAAGTAGATGTCTAAGTGTCACAGCATTTACTTGCTAAATTCTATAAAAAAATACAAATGTATGTGTTATCCATATCCCACAGTAAACTTAAAAGTTAATAAAACTTAATTTATTAATTAATCTTAACTTAATTAAACTTAAACTTAAAAGTTAGTTGCAAAGCAATACCATTGTTTGTAGAGTGACTAATAAACTATCCGACATTAAACGATAAAAATACTGTAAGGTATGATACGCACCAGTAAAGTGATTAATGATTAGTGAGACTTATTGTCTTATGGCATTCTCTACTAGTTAACCCTGGACGATTTGTGAAACTGTGGCTGGTATAAATATTTTACTAAATAAAATAAGTAGTGTAGATATAAGATACAATAAACAATTTAAAAGTTATTTCAATACGTTTAAATTGGTTTTATTTTCTTTGTAAAGGGCAAATAAATATATTGTTTGAAGTTTTACTTTGTGTTATTTTGCTCACACCTAACTAATGTAAAGCTGCTGAAAAAGCGTTTCCAAATTTCGCATACAGAATTTTTCTTGGTGGGTTTTTTAATATATTTTGACTTTATAGCACGATCGATGTGAATTACAAAATTCACCCAAATTGAAACAACATTTAGCAAAATTGATTCTAAATCAAACGTTTTTAAGTTCCATTGCTGAACACTTCGTCTGTAGCAGGTCTTCTCTTAGTTGGTATCCGAAAATAATGTTTATTGAAAACGTTAAGCAATAGTACCCGGTTGACCGAGCTTTGCTCGGTATTTTTCGCCCGGTTTTTTTTTAATTCGTGTGTTATGGAAATTATATTTAGATACAAATTACATACTAATGAAATAAGAATAATATTTTTTGATCTTAGCGACATAATAGAAAAAACTGAACTGGTTTTTGAATAAAAAATCATGAGTGCAATTAGTTTGATTTAAATTTTCGTGTTTTAAAAAATACTAAAAAAGGGCTCAAAAAATAGATTTTCTCAAAAAAGAAAGGAACATGAAAAAAAAATTAAAAAAAGTCGGTCGGTCGGTCGGTCTGGGCTCGAACCGTGGTTTTAAGATTCTGTGACCGACCGTTATACCAATTAAGCTATTTATAATCCCTTACAATCCGTCAAAATTTACCTTCTTATTCTAACGATATTGTAGCATTTTTTCATTGCCTAAAAACACGGACAAAAAGACATTTTCTAAAAATAAATCCTAGCTAGATCGATTTATTATCCCCGAAACTCCCTGGACACTAAATTTTATGAAAATCGTTGGAGCCGTTTCCGAGATCCCGATTATATATATACAAGAATTGCTCGTTTAATAGTATAGGATTATTAAAATACTGAATTTTATTGAACCATGAATGAAACGAGTATATCGATAAGTGTGTTTTTTTCCATAATTATCATCACTAGAATTGTCTATGGTATATAAAAAGCTAAAAAAAACGTCTACAAATATATATATATATATATATATATATATATATATATATATATATATATATATATATATATATATATATTATAAAACTTTGTAAAGGAGAGATGGTGATATTCATATTACCATAGATTTAGAATGTAAAACGTAGACAGAGAATGCTATAGACAAAGTGATATCTTTTATCGCAGTCACACAAGAGAAAGAGCAACTTACGCCGATGTCTTGTAAAGAAATGAGAAAGAACGATGAGATTTTTTGTTTCGCTTAGCGTGTCGCCATTTTTAATATTTAGCAAACCACTTTGCTAAATAAAGTTTGAAAGCTAAAGTGTAGCGTGATAAATTCTTTGTATAAAATACTGTTTTATGTGTTTTTAGAATAAGAAAGAGATATTTACTTTTTATTGGGATCCAGAAAAAGACTACAATGTTAAGAGGTAATTCATAGTATCATGTGTCCAGTCAAAACCTACAACTAGACAAAGACAGATCAGGAGATGAATCTAAGTTAGGATCAAATACTTTAGTGTATTCTTTGTTGTTAATGGTATAACAACAGCAATCTATAAGACAATGTTTCTAAATTTCCCAACAAGTGGTTAAGACTGAGATAAGACAATACATCCCGTATTGTTGAAAATGACAAAAGGGGGAAACATAAACCATCTAACTAAACGGATCCTGAAATTATTAAATCTGTTATGTCCCACATTTCATCTCTCCCAAAGTATAAATGTTAATACAATCATGAGAGATCAAAGAGATGTTATTGAACGAATGTACGATCTTTACAAATTACTTTATACTTGTGACGATATGTTTTCAGCAAAACTTAAAGGGATGTAGGATGGCACTGAGAAACAACTTCTGTAAATAGAAAAAGATTTACCTTTAATTATTGAAGCTGATAATAGGTACAAACATAAATCGCAGGATATGTCTGAATCAAAATACAGACCTAAAATGGGGTTAATTTATATAGGAGAAAAATTTGGATATTAAATTACAATATTTATGATGGTTCTGACAGTTCTGCATTTCTATTTATGTGGGATGAAACTAAAGCTCAAAGGGATGGAAACGAAATAGCTTCAAACATCTTAAACTGGGCATCTAAAAATGTACCAGGATCAGATATTAAACAAATGACCATATCAGTCAGTGACCAGGTCAGATAACTGTTATGTGCAAAATAAGAATATTTATGTTGTCATGTGCATGTTTATCCTTCTTAAAAATTTTCTTAGTTCAAAGTTATATATATTATAAGCAGATACAATATTAAGAGAAGATGTAAAAACTTACCTACACCTACACACCTTGGGACTGGCAACAATTTATTCTGCAATGTTTTTACAAATATACAGTCAACAATATGGAACTTGAAGATTTTAATATTTATTATTTACTAATGGTCCTTTTATTAATAGAAAAGTAAATATTGATAAGGAACCATTTCAAATTTCAAAGTCAGTTACTTTGCAAGTTAGAAAAGAAAACTGGGTATTTATTTTATAAAAATTCATTTGATAATCAAAATTTTAAAATGACAGACTTAAGAAGAGGAAGGAGTTGAATTTTCCAGGAAGTTTACAAAATATGAACCAAAACTTAATTTCAATTTCAGCCAAAAAATATAAAGATACCAAGATTTACATTCATATTGAATTGCCGTCATATTGTCATGACTATTATAAAAATTCCACAATCTTCCACTGCATCGGACTTTCCCGACGATGATAATGCTTATGAATAGTAAACAAAACTTGTGATTAATGAAACATGATTTTCATTGTGCCTTGAAAATCAGGACTTAGAATGTTCTTTTATTACATGTAACTTATAAAAAATTATCTTTAGTGTTAAGAGGTAGCATATCCCAAGTTCATTATTTAGTTAGTTAATTACATTTTTATTAATATCTTATTGTAATCAAAAACTACTTTTAAACAACAAATAAATTTTTATTTACAATTGTGTAGTAATGTTCAAATTAAGACTTAAAACATGTGCACTGAACAATTAGCTTAATGTGACTTATGATCATTTGCCTAAGGTGTACAGATATGTATTCTGCAGTGTCTATTAATTAAATATCTGAAAGATTGAATGGTTTGTTGCAGTTTTCCTGAACATGATAATTTACGTCGGAATTGGATTGTAGCTACAGGACGAACAGACTGGACACCAAAACCGTCATCAAAAATTTGCAGCAGACATTTTAAGGATAAGATGTTAATAAAAAAGAAGAAACTTACTCTGCTAGTACCTTATGCTGTACCAATTCTGGTAAATATTCAGTTAATGACATATTCATACTATTTAGTACAATTATCTTGTTTGTTACAAACATTATTTTGTGAATTTTAATAGCAATAAATGACTGAGACAGGCTTCTTTTAGACTCTGAACGCGATTCAAGTTTTAACAATCAATATTAAAACTTGAATCTTGTTCAGAGTTTAATATACCTAGAACTTTAAATTAAATTTTCTGTAAAATGCATCTTTCTACACCTATTTTGTATTAATTAATGTTATAAGGATAATTAACTTTTAGGAAACAAAAGCTTGTATTCCAACATCTTCCTCCATCAATTTACATGTAGAATCACTTATGGAAGTTGATAATAATTTATGCATTCATGTAAGTAGGTAAACAATATTAAATAAAAATAATATTATTTTTCCTCGACCCAATACCAAATTCAAGGGTTAAGTGGGCAAAGGTGTAAACTAGCAAATAGTTTTAAACAACTAATGAGCCTTTGAAAATAATAAATAATCAAATGAACTGAGGAACTGAAGCATATAGTTTTAAAATACAATATTAGTATCAATACTTAGATAGATTGATTATTTTATATATTATATTGAAAAATAGGTTATTCTATGCAAATTTATTTAAAAAACAATGAAAGTATGTATATACACCTTTGTTTCCTACAAACCATATTAATTAGTTAAGAAGAACTTACAATGGCTTTATGTGGTAAAAAAATAAAAATAACATTATTTATATGAAATAGTATTATTATTTAAAAATAGGTATGCCACATGTTCTTACACACTATTTATGTGGCCTGTGGCCATCTCTAATGCTATAGATATCTTTATTATAAAACCATATTTGCCTTAAATAAAATGCTTTTGATATGTTAATTTTAGGTAGAGGCAGAGTTTGTTGTATGTCAAAAGTGATTTTTTTTCCACTAATACACATCTCTCTTTCTTGTTTTTGTAACTCAAATGCTCTTTTGTAGTTATCAATATGCTCTTCAGTGTGTGTATTAGAATCACATTTGTTACACACATCAGTTTTCATCATCATCATCATCATTATCATCATCATCATCATCATTACAGCCTTTCACAAGTCCACTGCTGAACATAGGCCTCCCCCAAGTAATGCCACAAAGCACGGTCCTGAGCCACCTGCATCCATCGACTTCCTGCATGTCTTACCAGGTCGTCACTCCATCTAGTGGGGGGTCGCCCTACACTACGCCTACCGGTACGAGGCTGCCACTCGAGAACCTTTCTTCCCCATCGGTTATCGGTTCTTCGAGCTATATGGCCGGCCCATTGCCACTTCAGCTTACTAATCCGTTGGGTTATGTCGGTCACTCTGGTTTTACTGCGGATATCCTCATTTCTGAGTCTATCACGCAGAGAAACTCCGAGCATAGCCCTCTCCATAGCTCGCTGAGCGACCTTAAGCGTCCTCATACGGCCAGCAGTGAAGGACCACGTCTCAGATCCATAAGTCATCACTGGCAACACGCACTGGTTGTACAATCTAGTTTTTAGAGATTGAGGTATACCTGACGAAAAGATATGTCGTAATTTCCCGAACGCTGCCCAGCCGAGTTGAATCCGTCGATTGACCTCTCGGTCGAAGTTGGACTTACCTAGTCGGACTATTTGTCCCAGGTAAACGTACTCGTCAACAACTTCGAGCATAGTGCTCCCAACAACTACCGGCATAGGTGTGACATGGACATTGAACATGATCTTTGTTTTGTCCCGTGTCCATTGTTGTTTGTTGCCGTGTAGTGGCGGTTAAGAATATCCACTACCCCATATCTTCCCGTGGGTGTCGTAAGAGGCGACAGAGGGAGACAGGCAGGAGATGGGCAGCAGCATCTTCCTGATAACAACTGTGACGTAATAAAAAACTGCGGTTGCCAACCCGCTCGCCAAGCGTGGCAACTACGGCAAATACCCCCCAATGAACAAATGCACAAAAAGACGGCCCCCAGTCCCCGGCGGCCCCGCTATTCCTGGCTACGGTGGCGACCATGGTAACGGCGGGGCAGGGGGTGCTAAGAATCTCCGGTGGAGGTTCGGTTGCCACCTACGACGACTCGACCTGGCAACATATAACGCACGCACCCTGAGGACTGACGAGAAGATACTGGAGCTGGAAGAAGAGGTAGACAAGTTGCGCTGGCATATTATTGGATTATCCGAGGTCCGAAGAGAGGGGGAGGACACGGCAATCCTCGAGTCCGGCAACTTGTTCTATCACCGGGAGGGCGACCATCTGTCCCAAGGAGGTGTCGGATTTATCGTCCACAAGTCTCTCGTCAACAACGTTGTAAAGATTGGGAGTGTGTCGACGAGGGTCGCGTACCTGATACTCAGAATCACCAAACGGTATTCGCTGAAGGTCATTCAGGTTTACGCACCAACCTCGGCACACCCCGATGAAGAGGTGGAGGAAATGTATGAGGATATTTCCAGAGCCATACATTCCTCCAAAACCCACTACACGGTGTTGATGGGAGACTTCAACGCAAAACTAGGCACAAGAGAAAGCGGTGAGCTGAAGGTAGGGAAATTTGGAGTAGGGCAACGGAACCGAAGGGGCCAGCAGCTGGCCGACTTTATGGAGAAAGAGGGACTCTTTATGATGAACTCTTTCTTCCAGAAGCGGACCCACAGGAAGTGGACCTGGTCGAGCCCCGACGGTTCGACAAAAAATGAGATTGACTTCATTATGACGACCAGACGCCAACTGTTCAGTGATGTCTCAGTGATCGCAAGGGTGAAAACTGGCAGCGATCACCGAATGGTTAGAGGCACACTGAACCTAAACGTTAAGTTGGAGAGGTCTCGTCTAATGAAGTCAACGCTCCGTCCCCCTCGTGCTCTAATCCAGAATCCCGAAACCTTTCAGCTCGAGTTACGTAACCGCTTCCAGTGCCTAGAAGATTGCAATGCAGTGGACGATATGAACGACAAGCTCGTGGAAACTGTCCATGCGGTCGGAGCTAAGTTCTGCAAGACCCGCCGCAGAAGAACACAAAAACTCTCCGATCACACTCTTAATCTCATGGCTGTTAGACGGGAGATGAGGCTGCAATCGTCAACAGATTTGACAGCATACAGGCAACTGAACAGACAGATCTCCAAATGCATGCGGCGAGACTTACGCAACTTTAATACTTCTCGTATTAAAGAAGCGATCGAGCGGAATCAGGGCTCCAAAGTCTTTGCCAGAGATCTGTCTGCCAGAAAGAGCCAACTGTCAAAGCTGAAGACTGAGTGTGGCAACATCGTTTCCGGGACACCTGAGATTTTGAGTGAGATTGAGAGGTTCTATGGGCAGCTGTACACATCATCGTTGGAGCCACACGCAAGTGTGAGTAACGATCCAAGAGCTAGTCTTATCCGACACTATTCCGATGATATCCCGGACGTCAGTCTAAGCGAGATTAGAATGGCTCTCCAGCACCTTAAAAACGGCAGGGCCCCAGGCGAGGATGGAATTACAGCGGAGCTTCTGAAAGCGGGTGGAACACCGGTACTTGTAGTCCTTCAGAAGCTCTTCAATTCCGTCCTCCATGGTGGCACTACTCCAGAGGCGTGGAGCAGAAGTGCGGTGGTCTTGTTCTTTAAGAAAGGCGACAACGCTCTCTTAAAGAACTACAGACCGATTTCCCTTCTGAGCCGCGTCTACGTGCTGTTTTCGAGAGTCATTACGAACCGTCTCGCACGCAGACTTGACGACTTCCAGCCTCCCGAACAAGCCGGTTTCCGAAAAGGCTTCAGTACCATAGACCACATACATACCCTGCGGCAGATTGTACAGAAGACTGAAGAGTACAATCTGCCACTTTGCCTGGCGTATGTGGACTATGAGAAAGCCTTTGATTCCGTCGAAATTTGGGCGGTGCTACAGTCCCTTCAGCGGTGCCAAGTTGACTGTCGGTATATCGAAGTGCTGAAGTGTTTGTACAGTAGGGCTACGATGGCTATCCGAGTACAGAACCAGAGCTCGAAACCTATCCAACTGCAGAGAGGTGTAAGACAGGGTGACGTTATATCCCCGAAACTCTTCACTGCTGCATTGGAAGACGTTTTCAAGCTACTGGACTGGAAAGGATACGGTATTGACATCAATGGCGAGTACATCACTCACCTTCGATTTGCCGACGATATAGTCCTTATGGCAGAATCGCTGGAGGACTTAAGCACTATGCTCAATGACCTCAATAGTGCCTCCCAACGGATAGGTCTTAAGATGAACATGGACAAAACATCAGTTTTAGGTTGTTTAAAATATAGACAAAATTTTGTATTGAATATATTTCTAAAAAGCACCTTCCTACACCAATTTTGTATTAATCAATGTTTTAAATTTAATTAAATTTAAGGTGTAAACTAGCAAATAGTTTTAAACAATTAATGAGTGTTTGAAAATAATAAATAATCAAATGAACTAAGGACTAAAGCATATAGTTTTCAAATACAATATTGGTAGCAATACTTAGATAAGATTGATTATTTTATATATTATGTTAAAAAATAGGTTATTCTATGCAAATTTATTAAAAAAACATAACACAGCTTTGTTTCCTATAAACCATATTAAGTTTTGTTAAGAAGAACTTACAATGGCTTTATGAGGTAATAAAATCTTATTATCTTATCACATTTTTAAAACACCACAGTTCCCTCCACCAATGGTAAAGAATTAAGTAATAAAATGTAAATTATGCTTTATAAATAGGATTCTTATTTCTAGTAGAACGGACAGCCCTTGTATGCTCTGAAATTTCCACCAATATTGGTATGGTCGAACGGTACCGTTTATCCAAAGGATGGATCATAGGAGCTTACTAACCATTTTCCGAAACAAAAAGGGTATACCTGACAAGGCGGCTAATTAGCGATCTTTTTATCTGCCTATAATTTCACATTAAAGTATGTTAGAATTGACAGCAATGTGGCTGATTTCTTATCACGGTCTGTAAATCAAATACAGAACGAAATTCTCAGATCAGAGCTCAGATCTTTATAAAACATTGTATATTAAATTTATAGATAACTCAGTTATAAAACGAATAACTGTGGAAGATATAAAAAAAGAAACATCCCGAGATAATCTTTTAATAAAAGTGTTAAAGTTTATGCATAAAGCGTAGCCTCGAAAAGTGTCGGATCCGTTATTAAAGCCATATTTTCTTTGTCGGTCAGAGTTAGCCGTAGAAAATGGTTGTATCCTGCGGTGCCATAAAGTAATCATACTGTCAATATTCCGCGAGCAGCTATTAAACAAACTACATTCTTCACACTTTGGCGTGGTAAAAACAAAAGAGCAGGCCAGAACCTGGATATGGTGGCCACATATAGATAGATAAATCTAAAATATATACTTGTTTGGCAGTTAAAACCTTTGCTAGCGTCTGTAACTATGTAACGAATTAGAATAGGCCTGTTTAAATTCAAGAATCATTAAATTTATCATCAGATAAAACTTAAGTTCAGTAAAAATTAAGTTCGTTTTCAAAAAAAAAAGTCGGATTTTTTAATTTTCAAGTAACCTTTGTCCAGTTAGCTCTTCAATTTGGCAATGTATTCTACAGTATTAAAATAAATTACCTTACAAATTATAATATTGGTACATTAGGGTGTTAGGTTGTAATTTATCTATAATATTTATGTATTTAGAAATATATAAGTATGTTTATCAGTTGTTTAGTACCCATAACACAAGCTCTGCTTAGCTTGGAACTAGATGGCGTTTTGTGATAGTTGTGGAATATTATCATTATTATTATTATTATTAATCTTGGTAGAGCCATGCTGCAGTTATATTAGTATTATAGTTGCAGTACGAATGGGTCGGCTCGACCGGGGAAGGACCACACTCTCACAGAATACATGAAATAGTAGCTTAATGCTGCTGTATTTCGTATAGTGAGTGTAGAGAATCGGAGACCCCTTTTACTGGAAACGAGAGGCATTACATCTTAGTCCTCACGGGTGACAACGCATCTCCATTTTGATTTGTAATCGAGGATAGATGTAGATGTTTATGGGCCGCAGCAACCACTTACCATCAGGTGGACTGTGTGCTCGTTTGTCACCCTATCCTATAAAAAATTTCATTATCGAAAGCTTGATCAAGGGATGTTATGAAACTAAAACTGTTGCAGATTTGACATACAAATTAAATGATTTCAGATTGCTCCTGCTGTTGACCTACTGCCGTCGACTAGTGGTCAAAAGCCAGTTGAAATAGTAAACCCTCCAATTTCCAATCAAACATCAATAGTAAGTATTAGAATCAGAAAATGTGTCTGTAGTAACAAAGTTATGATTATAAAACGTTTTTTGGGTTTTAGGACAAGACTCCAGAGTACACTCCTCGAACGTTGCGAAAGAAATGGAAACACTCAGAAAAACTATCGTCCGAACGACTTAAAAAATTAAAGACACTTCGAGAAAAAAGTAGGCGTTTATCAAAAAAAGTAGCTAAACTAGAAAATATTGTTGCAGAACTTAAAAAAAGTCTTTGATAAGTGAAGAAGATGGGGATTTATTGGAATCTGTTGACCCTACTAATAGAGACTTCTTGAAAAAAATGTTGAACCCCGCCTTCAGTGGTAGAAAATATTCACCATCTTTACGCAAATTCGCCCTTTGCTTGCAATTTATAAGTCCTCGGGCTTACAGGTACGTACGACAACAATTTAATACTTGTCTGCCTCATCCATCCACACTTACCACATGGTACAAAAGTGTAGATGCAAACCCAGGGTTTACAACAGAATCATTAGAATGCATTAAATTAGTGGCAAAGAACAAAAAAACCGAACTGTATTGTGCAGTAAGCATGGATGAGATGGCTATAAGGAGGCACGTCCAATGGGATGGAACAAAATGTGTAGGTCTGGTGAACTATGGGGTAGCCTTGGATGGTCACAATGTAGCTGAAGCTAGGGAGGCATTGGTGTTTATGGTGACATTTATAAATAGTGCATGGCGACACAGGCGAACAAAAGGCAACATTAATTAAACAATGTATGGGTTTGTTAGTAGATTGTGGTGTTAATATAGTCTCCCTAACTTTTGATGGCTCTCCAACCAACTTTTCGATGGCTAAAAACTTAGGTTGCAATTTCGATGAATTGAAAGATATTACTTCGTATTTTCTTTGTGATAAGGAGCACATAGTTATATTTCCGGATCCAGCTCATATGCTGAAACTTGTCAGAAATACACTAGGTCAGAAAAATGAATTAACAAATCTGCATGGTGGAATCATTTCATGGCATTTTATAGAATTGCTTCATAATCTGCAAGAAAGGGAGGGTCTCCATCTAGCTAGCCGTCTTAAAAATCAGCATATTAATTTTTCAAAACAAATAATGAAAGTTAAGTTGGCGGCACAAACATTCAGTAATTCCGTGGCAGATGCGATAGAATTTTGTGACAAACAATTAAATTTACAAGAATTTTCGGGTTCCGAGGCTACTGTTGACTTTATAAGGAAAATTAACAACTTATTTGATATTTTAAATAGTCGGAATCTGAATATGTATGGTTTTAAAAAACCTATTAATAGTAAAAATGGCGATAGCATTCTAGAATTTGTCAATATAATGGATATCTACATCAGAGGGTTGCAATTAGAGGGAAAACACAAACAAATAGGAAAGTTGGATTCATTGGTTTCTTAATATGTATACAAAGTCTTAAAAAATTGTATGCTGATATCATAGTAACGGGTAAACTTAATTTTTTGCCTATATACAAACTTAGCCAAGATCATCTGGAGTGCTTCTTCAGCTCGATACGATCAAAGGGAGGCTATAACAACAATCCAAAAGCCTTTCAATTTCAAAGCGCCTACAAAAGACTAGTGATACACGGGGAAATAAAAGGTATTGAGTCAGGAAACTGTATACCTCTAGAGGATATAAAAATTTTAACTCACACAGAAGTGCGATACGAAAATAAAATTAATATGTACTGCACTCAAGATCTCGAAGACTCGATTAAGGATTTTCCCCCTAATAATAATTTCTTGGTCGATGATGACCACGATTATATTTTTAACCCTTCAAAACTGACCACCTATACTGAAGAAATTATTTCATATATCGGTGGGTTTGTAGTTAGGAAATTAAGAAAAACTCTAAAATGTGAAGATTGTCTGCTAGCTCTTATTAGCGACAAATATTTAGGTCTTATATTTAAAAAAGATAAAGGTGGCCTTATTTATCCTTCACGCGATGTTATTAAAGTACAGTAGAGTCCGTTTATAATGACTTCGAAAGGAATTGACAAACACGTCATAATAAGCGGACGTCATATAAAGCGTTATGTGAAATGAAAAACTTTTTTTATGTAAATATGTATGTATTTAAGTATTTTAATACAGAAACATACATAGTACATATGTAATTACATATGTATGTTTATATACATATTAAACCAAAATCAAAATTGCACGTAATCAGCACATTATTATAATAACACATTGTATGTACAAGTGTATTTTTTACTGTAAGTAATCTGTTTTTTTGTCTGCTTTCGTTTTTTCATTTTATTGTAAAAACAGTCTCTAATACTATTGTGTATAGAAGACGTAGCTATGGTCAAATTATCATTTTCAATATTGCTGTGCTCAAATCGTGATAATAATTCTGCAGCTTTTAATGCCTCTTCTGCGGTAGGTAATGGTGCTTCCTCGACTTCCTCTTCCCCATCACTTTCGAGTTGTTCCTTAGCACTAATGTTCTGTAAGATATTTTCATCGGTGGGTTCTTCGGATGTGAGGAGACCGCTATCGATGTCAACATAATCTTCCCACATTTCCGATGCTGCTAAAGAATCTGAGTTTAGGTTTCGTGACCACAAAGATAAAGGAATGTCATCTTCTTCATCGAATTCATGTTCTGATATTTGAATAGGTAAACCGTTGTGGCTTTCAATGAATCCTGCGTGTTTGAAACAGTTATGAATGGTACTTTGAGACATTTTATTCCAGGCATCATTAACCATCAGAATTGCATCTAGCACCGTTACTTTTGTAGAAGAATGGTTTTCATTAGCATCAAGACAATTAATCATTTTGAGCACAAGGTTCTTCCTAAAATTCATTTTGAGTGATCGTATTATTCCCTGATCCATTGGCTGTAGTACTGATGTTGTATTCGGCGGAAGGAAAGCAAGTGTTATAGACTTTAAATCAGTAACATTTGGATGCGCCGGGCAATTATCAACCAGCAATAGAATCTTTTTCTTCTTCTTCACCAAATCACGATCCCAATCACGAAGCCATTTTTCAAAAAGTTCTGACGTCATCCAAGCTTTACGATTGTTAGCATAATCGACAGGTAATGATTTGACACCTTTAAAACATCTTGGTTTTTGTGACTTTCCAATAATGAGCAATTTCTTCTTCTCTGTGCCACTCATATTCGCTATTACCATGACAGTTATTCTATCTTTCGATAACTTACCTCCACTACAATTTTCACCTTTAAAATTTAAAGTTTTATCCGGCATTAATTTGTAAAAAAAAGTCCAGTCTCATCAGCATTGAATATCTCATCATCAGAAAATTGTCTTCGTAAATTCGGCCACACAGATATCAACCAGTTTGTTGTTGAATTTTGATCTACAGACGAAGATTCACCGACAATTTTTCCAGCCACAATGTTATGTCGAACTTTAAAACGACTGATCCAGCTTGCAGAACAATTGAAGTCGAGAATACCAAAACGCGCGGCAAAACCATTTGCCTTTTCCTGTAGCATAGGACCGCTGATAGGTATTCCTTTGTTTCTCACGTTTTTAAACCACTGAATTAATGCTTGATCAACATTTTCTTGTCGTGATTTTCGAAGCCTCTTCGGTTTCAAAACATTTGAATTGAACGATTCCTTAATGCGGTTCTTGTTTTTAAAAATCATTGAGATTGTCGAATGACCCACGCCAAATTCCTTTGCGAGACATGAGTTAGATTTTCCATTTTCTAATCTGCATATTATTGCACCTTTCTCCTCAGTTGTAAATGCTTTACGTCGTGGAGATGACATTTTTTTCACAGTAGCAAACGAAAAACAATGCGTGACCTTCAACCGTCAATTACTCACTGAGAATCAAAACAAAAAAAAGCCACGTGCCGAACGTCGTCGGGAATCAACGAAAAATACCGAAGGTGTAAAGAATCATGTCGGTCATTATAACCAGACATAATTTATTAAAAATGGGTCATAATAAGCGACATGTCACTGTAAGGGAAGTCATTATATCCGACTTTGTTATAAAGAATTTTATATGAAAACCAAACTTCGTAGTGCAAATACGTCATAATAACCGGCTGGTCAATATAGGCGGAGTCATAATAAACGGATTCTACTGTATGTACGTTGGCAGAAATATTTAGGATACATTCACATAAAGAAGTATCATTCTTTGCAGAAAAAAATCTATTACCGAAACTTATTTTAACTACTTTCAAACGATGCCAGGATGTATTTACGACAAATCATTTTGAAAGTCAACCTTTTATTGGAAACCACAAAGTTTTACTTATTAAGGCAATTTCCATGCACTATTTTGAACTGCGTGTACATCACGCCACAAAAGCATTTGAACCCAAACAAAAAATTAGGAACCTTCATACGAAGCTTGTTTTGTTTAAAGGACAATAATACTCGACTCCACCGAGTCAGTAATTCATTCTTAGGCCGATGTATACGCTTTTAACACAAATTCCCAGAAAATATACAATATTTGATGTTGTAGTACTTATCTTTTTTTATGTGTGTTACCTCAGAATATTATTCTAACGATTTTTATAATTCTTTTTTTATTTGAAAGCTGGTGCTTCTCTTGTGATCTCATATAAGTTTGCTCAAGATCTGACTTTGAGTTATCCTTAATAATGCGTATTTAATTGACGTTGATTTTGTTCTCGTTTTGTTTATATCAAATTTATATGAATGCAAAAATTTTATTTTTACACTTCTTGTTGATATTTTTAGTAACGTAACTAAATGTAACTGTATATTGAGAAGCTATAGCTCCATTGCTCATGTCTGATATGGAAGAGAGCTGTAGTAGCTAAACACTTGCTGTCAATTTCATAGTACCCGAGCAATTCGGGTTCGATCCCCCTGGCTTTAATAAAATCGTTTATTGCAATTATAGCTGCTGATTTACCAAACGCTGAACACACAGCGATGAAGGAAAACATCGTGAGGAATTAGAAACTTTTTCTTTTTTTAAAAACATTTGTTTTTTCAAATATTTTTTAAGTACGCACACACTTATTGGGGCAGTTCAGTCGAGACCTTTGCCCGAAAGTGGAACTTATAATGTCTGCAATTTTACTTTTAGCTATAATTATCTGGGCGACCTACATAATAGTATGTAGAATCCACTCAGTTTAAAGTAAATAAATTCCTCGCTTGAACTATCAATCAAAGTTCTAAAACTTTGTTGAACTAAGTTTGTATAAAAATGGTTATGATAATATTAAGGAATTTATAGAAGACAACAACCTCCAAGAAGGGTGATTCCTTCCTCAGAGACCAGGGTCAATTCACCAGACTCTCCAAAACCTGTTACGACACAGGCTTCAAATATGACCGTGCTAAACCTAACATTCTAAACGAACTTCAAGTAGTTCAAAACTAATTTTGTCGTAGAACTACGAACGCGCTCTGGTTCATCTGAAACGCTGACTTTCACCGAGAATTAGAGTTCCCCACAATCAAACAATTTCTAAAATCACTCTCTTAGAACTTCTTCAAAGTCTCAGAGTCTCACTCAAATCATCTTATTCGTGAGGCAGCTTCCTATGCAGCCCCACTCCCTTTCGCTATCGTGTTCGCAGACCGAGAAACTCTCTCTCGCCCCCCACCCCCCCAGCAAGCTTTCGGCCGACCTGGACTGCCTCTTGGCGGCTCAGGCCGAGTCTTCTGTCGAAAGTGGTGTTTAGTGGGTAGGCACTTAGGTTTTCATAGTGAGTCCCACATAACCACGCAGCCGGCTGCGTGGTATGCTAAGAGCATTCACCACCTCCCTCCCCCGCTTCCCGGAGGGTAGCCCTTTACATAGCTTCTGGGCGCAAAAAAAAACCGGCGTCGGCATTCGCGGCAGACTATCGCTCCAGAGGAAAAAAAGATCCCTCAAGCTCCCTATTAGGCAATAAAATAGAGAATAGGTTATAATTAAAAACTGCCGCATTTTATAAATAATAAATAAATTAATGTTAGTTCATTGTACTACCTTTTAATTAATACAGTCCTTAGCAATAATAAATAGCAATATGTTACGGACGGCGAGTGAGCAACCGCCCTGCATCAGAGCGAGGCCTCCGCGACCGCGAGTGCTTACACAAACTCAAGAACAACAAGCAAGAAGACACTTCAGGCTCCCTATTAGGTCACATTGGACGTCAGATTAGTGATAGCTTGTAAGACTGCCGCATTGTGTAAATAGTTTTATAAATTTACTTTTGTTTTTTGTACAATCTTTAATTTAACTCAACCCCTTGCAGTTTAAAATAGCAATAAATTCTCTCAGTAAATAATTAGTCTTATATATCACAGTAACAGCACAGAATAAATAATTTTGTTGCACTCCTTTGATGTCGACTGCTTGCAGACGTTTAATAGCCTACATAGTTATTATTAATCAGATAAATCACGCACGCAAGTTCAATAAAATTTTAGCGCTGCGCACGAGCGTCCATATTACTTTGCATCTTTTCCCCTTCCTACGCCATGGCGGACTTCGTGGATATTAAGGACTATCAAAAAAGAGTTAAAAATACATTGCGAAATGTTAATTAAGTTACTTAGGTGAAGTACCTATTCTAACTATGATCGCCTGACCATATTTTCGCACCTATGTGATTTCTGCGATGCTCAACGCATGCAACTAGCAAGGCCACAACAAATAAACCTCAGATACGATTGCTAACAGAAATGTGATCGTATTCTACTCAGTTAATAATCTTGTTAGAAAACAAAGTTTTAATTTCAGTGTTTTGTGTTATTGTAACTTAAAATATTTTAATTACAAAAGACATAATATATAGGTATGTAAGTATGTAGATACTTGGATAGTGAAGTAAATTTCAACTAAGTTTTGTAATAAAGTACGTATTACTTGTGTAGATAAATTATTACTTAATTCTTTTTTGCTATAAGTACCTACCTAACAAAATAATGAAATAAATTCACCTTTCATAACTCCTTTCTAAAATCCTTCGGTAATTTTAAGGAATGATATATCTGAACCTTTTTTTGGGCATTTAGCATCCATCCACGTAAAAATTGTAGTAGGAACGACGTTTAAGGCCGAATACGAAGAGAACTGGCGAAAATTAATGTATTTCTCTTGACTAGAACTTTGACCTGAAGTAATTCTAAGCTTTAAAACATTTTTGTAGGTTTGTTCGGGTCCTTCACAATGTCACCGTCATTTTAAAATTTTAAAATAAATGAATGTACAAACAAATAAAAAAATGTTAAGAAATGATATATAAAATTATTGTTCTTCCAAAACTCTGTGAATTTTAATTTAGGAAAAATTCTTTTACGTAAAAATGTTTGTATTGTGATTCCGAAGGTACCTGCTATCTTTATTTTCGATACAAAATATTATTTATTAACATAATTCGTTTTAATTATAACACCTAATAATAATATCGTATATTGCCAGATAAAAGTTTGCCGTAATAAATTACCTGGCGCTTCGACGTGTGACGTAAGGCAACAACAGTCGATGTGTCTGTAGCGAAAATCGTTAATTTTGTGTTTTATACGCGTTTAAGTGTCTATAAATGTAAATATGGGTAGGAAAAGAAATAAATGTTTCCTAAGTGGTAAAACAAAGAGAGTTTATCGCATGAACGCCGCTCGAATGTTGTATTTTGAGGTTAATACTTATATTTTTGTAAGGTAATTTTTTGTTTGAGGCTGCCTAATAGGTTGCATTTTTACTCATTTACATTAGCCAAACTGATCATTTACACTTTTCTGGTTTCAAGTGAGAAACACTAAAAATGTAAAATATCAAGACCCAGTCGGAAAAGAATGTACAGAGTAGTGCAAGCACAGAGACCGCAAATAATGTCAGTCAATGTATTGTCCGAAACTCAGATCATATAAACAACAGGAGATATGCTCAGTAGTTGAAAATGTATCGGAACCCGGTGTCTCCAGTTGGCCCCTACCACGCGCCAACTACTACATTATAAAAGCAATAGATACACAATCGCGCACACACTCGCATTTTATAAATCAGAACATACTACACAACCAATTATAAACCTTATCTCATCATACACAGCGTGAATTTACAATGCACCGTACAAAACTTATTCACACAAAAACATCTGTCGCTATCATTCACTCACAAAAGCCGGCAGCGGCTGCTTCACGAAACTATCGTGTGAGTGAGAGTATCAGTAAAACACTTATCCATTGCGCTATTAGACCAGCTGATTCACAGGTCGATTTGTACTTAGCAAGCAATGGTTTTTGTTTTCACAATACAGCTGTTATTTTTGCAAACAATGACTGAACAACGCGGCATTTTGTCAAAAATCACGAGCATTGAAGACGTCACAAGTTGACATTCGACTAATTACCGAAACTGGCATCAGGCCGCTTTGCGGCCAGATGCGTTCGCAAGTGCCACGCCTCCTTGCCATATCTCCTGTTGTTTATATGATCTGAGGGTGATTCCTTCCTCAGAGACCAGGGTCAATTCACCAGACTCTCCAAAACCTGTTACGACACAGGCATCAAATACGACCATGCTAAACCTAACATTCTAGTCAGCGCCAACGTGACCCCGTCGGCGGGAATGAAAGAAGGGCTACCGGCCGGCGTACGACATTCGCGACAGTGCTTAAGACGAGCTCTTAGCACGATTTCAAATTCGTTTTTCACCCGCGCGTCCCGCAGTGGGCGGAGCGCAACCGGCTGTCCGAGAGCGCCGCGTGAACACAGTATGCGCAAAGCAAGCAGACAATTCACCTCCAAACAAAAACTTTTCCGTGAGGTTTACTGTTCTCAACACTACTAGGTATTATAGTAATCATATTTTGAGAACCTACTCACTAATATCAAAACTGTTTACAATATCGGTAGTCTGGACATCACTACATTTTAATTATCAATATTTTTTTAAAGTCAGTTTTATGATATGAGCAGGTACTTAGTCAACTATTTACATACATAAACATTTAAAACGCCACCTCACAAATTCTAAAAAAAACAAGTTTCGTTTGCAAAATAGCTAAAATAGGAGAAAAAGAATAGTTTCAAATAAAACCATTAGAAAATTCAAATTTATTTTACTGATTTCTATTACCTTACCTCCGGACTTGATGGAGTGACCTGAAGGTGTACTTTGGTAATCGGTATTGGAACAGGTCGCCGAGTACTACTAGGTGTGCCGAGTTTGGTCTCGTTTTGTTAGGTATGACGAGCCCTTACCTCCGGACTTGATGGAGTGACCTGAAGGTGTACTTTGGCAATCGGCATTGGAACAGGTTGCTAAGTACTACTAGGTGTGCCGAGTTTGGTTTCGTTTTGTTAGGTATGACGAGCCCTTACCTCCGGACTTGATGGAGTGACCTGAAGGTATATTTTTGTGGTGTAAGAAATCAAAAACAAATTCGATCTTTCAAATTATTAAAATAATTTTATTTGACTACGATTCCCGCAGCCAACCGTGCGTACACTTGTGTGCGTGACTCATGTCAATGTAATAGTTCGATTCTATACCTATATCAATTTTGTAAACGCGTCCTTAAAAAAATCTTAACGTAAATACTGCGGCAAAAAGAGCGACACGTCTCTACAGCACTAGGCATCGGCCGGCAGTGACTGCACAGGCGTTTACGCAAACATCCGTACGTATTATTTCAGAAATAAGAATATGTGATTTTAAAAAAAAAACTATTAGTTGGACTAAAAAATTGAAACACTATAACGATAATATGTTGAATGTTTAAAATTCTGACAAAAAATCAGAATGA
Source organism: Parnassius smintheus behrii (assembly GCA_036936625.1). NCBI lineage: Eukaryota > Metazoa > Arthropoda > Insecta > Lepidoptera > Papilionidae > Parnassius > Parnassius smintheus. The sequence goes on from JAUPFT010000020.1 coordinate 19,132,715, forward strand.
TTGAATGTATACTAGTATAATTTTTACTAGTTAAAAGAAATTTTTGGAGGTATGTTTGTGATTTTTTTCTATCGTATTAAATTAGTGGTATCATGTTTTCAACACACTATCTAACTAGGATATATCCTGTATCATACATTTTTCTGGGTTTGTTTACTGCAGTGGATCATTTACTTTGAGGCATTATAAAACTTGCGTTTAGGGTCATGCCTCGTCTTAAGAGAAGAACAACAAGCAAGAAGACCTCTAAGGCTCCCTATTAGGTCCCATTAGGCATTAGATTAGTGATAGTTTGTAAGACTGCCGCATTGTGTAAATAGTTTAATAAATTTACTTTAGTTTTTTGTACAATCTTTAATTTAACTCAACCCCTTGCAGTTTAAAATAGCAATAAATTCTCTCAGTAAATAATTAGTCATATAGATATCACAGTAACAGCACAGAATAAATAATAGTACTACGTACAGAAGTTGCACTCCTTTGATGTCGACTGCTTGCCGACGTTAAATAGCCTACATTATTAATCAGATAAATCGCGCACGCAAGCTAAATAAAATTTTATCGCTGCGCGCGAGTGTCAATGTTACGGCGCCTCTACACGTTGGCCAACACAGTGGCGAATGTAGTGGCCAATAGCATTGGCCAACGTGTAGACGGGGTGTTTGGGCTTCACTGGTATGTATTGGAACGATGGCCCGCAAGTTGGCGCGAGATCCGTGTGGTGTCGGTTTTTTACAAAAGATCAAAGGATTGTTGGCAGAGTTTGGTCGCCGCGTCCACACGTTGGCCTCGCATTTAGTTTGCTACAAGCTCGCAGAGTGATTACACGCATCTGATTTAAATTTTATATTCTAGCTTTGTAGGGTGGATGCCCCAATTAGCGGCCTTTTAGTGCCAATTTAAACTTTAAACATTCCTAATACTTTAATTAGCGCGATTTAATTATTATTAAACATTTGTTTTAATCAACAAGCTATTTATCAAAAAAAAAATTAACGTTTTTTTACAATCAGATTATTGCGAGAACAATTTTAAAATGAAAAAAAAAATGAAGCACGTCGTTTATAGGTGGTAGAACCATGCAATTATATTAGAAGTATTGTTGCAGCACGAAGGTCGGCTCGACCGGGGAAGGGCCACGCTCTCGCAGAATATCAGCGTAAAATAGTAGCTTACTGATGCTGTGTTTTGTATAGTGAGTGTAGGGAACCAGAGACCCTTTTTAAAGGAAACGAGGCATTTTATCTTAGTCCTCACGGGTGACAACGCATCTGCATTTTGATTCGTAATCGAGGATAGATGTAGATGTCTGTGGGCCACAGTAACCACTTACCATCAGGGGAACTGTGTGCTCGTTTGTCACCCTATCATATAAAAAACGTCGATTTCTTATAATTTAATCGTGCAAGTTTTCGAAGCATTATCATCATTACAGCTGTTCACAAGTCCACTAATGAACATCATCCTCCACAAACTGCCGCAAAGCATGCTCCTGAGCCACTTTGCTCGTCATGAGTTTTTCATTTATGTTTGGAGACGCCAGTAACTTAAGGTATCTTCGATAAAGATTTAGTGGACTGTAATTTTGGTGCATACGGCAAAGGGGAAAATAAATAGGTGGGATAGCACGCACTGACCTGATGAGGGCTGCCGCGCCTTCCTCCTGGAGTGTCTGCTATGCAGCGAGCTCGCCACGTGGTTCGGCGCACACGCACTCTCGGAACAGTCTCGTGAAGTCCCACACTGTCCACCTTTGCCCTTACGGGGGCGTCTCACACTTTTATGAGTTACAAAGACACAATGTCTGATGCGGTGAATATTAAACATAAACAGGAGAACTCAATGTTCGTCCTGCGCGGTTTGCGGTTAATGTACATAAGACGCGACGGGTGGCCGTGCGTTGCGGATGGCGTAATATCACTTAGTATAATGACGCGCGCCGAGATCCTCTTTTTCACCTCGACGGCAGCGCGTGCGGTAGGAAAGGGAAGGAAGAAAGGAAACAAAAAATATGCACTAGTCATGTTGATAAAGTAGATATAACTTAGGACGAACTCAATGCGATATGTAATGTAATGTTGATAAAGTAGATTGTTAACTGGCGTTACCATTTCCTCCCGCCCTTAAAGGGTCACCTTTAAAAGACAACCGTAATATAAAAAGTAAAAGGAAAACAAATAAATAAGCGGTATATAAAGTGAGAGGATGCGCTCAATGCGCATGTCTCATCTACTAACCTTACTTGGTAAGCGAGAAAATGTATACATAAATATAATATTGCGGTTTAATACTTTTTTAATATATATAAATATAAACTTAATTCCTAATTTAGATAAATAATTATAATCAAAATAATCGTGATTTATTGTCTTGGGAGAGGGCAAATACGAGCAACAGGACGGAGATATGTTCCCTTAGTAGTTATCACGGTCACTACTCGAACTACGCCATCCTTCGAAGGATGAACAGACTCGACAATCGCTAATGGCCAAGCAAGGGGCGGTTCATTATCATTTATCACAATTACAACCATGCCTGGTACGATAGCCGTAGACGGGGTGTTCCACTTCTGACGAACTTGTAATCCGTGAAGGTATTCCGTCCTCCACCGGTCCCAAAACGACTGAACTAATTTATCCAGTAAAGAATGCCTGTGTAACAGACTGGTAGAGTCAGATTTGACTTTGGGTGCGGGTAATGACAATAAAGGTGCGGTATTTAAAAAATGACTCGGAGTAAGAGCTGAAGGCTCTGCAGGATCAGAACTCAATACTGTCAAGGGCCGCGAGTTTAGCAAGCACTCAATTTGCGCAAGAACAGTATTAAGCTCTTCGTATGAAAGTAACTGATGTCCGATAACTCGGAACAGATGCGTTTTTACGACTCTGATCATACTCTCCCAGGCGCCTCCAAAATGAGGAGAGTTGGGACAGATGAACTTCCATGTTATACGATTCTCAGCACACTCTTGCTCAAGCTTTGGGCGGTATTCAACGTTTAGAAATTTATAGAGATCGCGAAGATACGAAGCGGCACCTTTAAAATTCGTTCCATTATCCGAATATAAAAACCGAATCGGCCCTCGTCTAGAGAGGAAACGTTTAAGAGCAGCGAGGAAACTAGAACTACTAAGATCTGTAGCGATTTCTATATGTACAGCTCGAGTCGTGAGGCATGTGAAAACACATAAGTACGCCTTCTCGCTGTGTACACCACGACGACGTACAGGAGTGTATGCGATAGGACCGGCATAATCGCAGCCCGTGTGTGTAAATGCCTTAATAGCTTGTCTTACACGACTATGGGGAAGATCAGCCATCAAAGGGTAAGTTGGACGGGGTCTAAGCCGGAAACATATATTACACTTGTATACTCTGCTTCTCACAGTGCGGCGTGCGGAAAGGATCCAAAATTTTTGACGGAGCAATGACAATAACAATTCAGGCCCAGCGTGTAAATTTTTAATATGATAATAGTCAATGATCAGAATTCTGAAGGACACTGAATGGGCGGTGCGGAGGGTGGCTGTTCAAGCTCCCAAAATCGTTGCACTAATTTGTCAACGATAGGAGACTCTAGAACTGAGCAGCACGTTAAAGAATGATTTACCTGAAGTGTCGGCACTGAGCCCATAATAACGTAACCAAATACCGTATTCAAAGCCGAGGGCCCGGACAAGTCGTTAGACGAATAAATTACGTCTGGACATAGTAAGTGCGGGAAAAGTGATGCGCCTATCAAAACATCAATTTTATTAGGCATGCTATAACATTCATCAGCGAGTCTTATGCCATGGAAGTGTGATAAGACAGATGTGTCTACCACAGCGGTGGGCAAAAGGTCGGTGATTTGATCAACAACTAGCGTTGAAATATTGAAGTTAATATTCGAGTCGAATCGTGAGAAAATTTTAATATCAATCGATTTCGATTTTACAATTTTTTCAACTCCACCGAATCCCTTTACTACAGTACATTCGGTATCGTGTTGTTGAACGCCTAAACGATGACAGCACTCTTTAGTCATAAAATGGCTTTGAGCCGCGGAGTCTAATAATATACGAATAATTTGTTTCTCTCCCTTAGCATCGTAAGCAAATACTTGAGCGGTTGATAATAAAACAGTTCTCTGCGAACGACTTGCGCGCGCGGGAGGCGGTGAACGTTGAGAAACATTCTTGAACGAAGTACACAGCGCGACGTCTGAACGCGCACCTGCGGTGAGGGGTGGCGAGTGTGCGGGCGCGGGGGTTGTAGACTTCAGTGTAACTGGCTGAAGCGGTGGAGAACGTGCCAGCGCAGGGGAAGCATTATCGCTTCTGCGGTGGAAGCGCAACAATGTGTGATGTTTAAATTTACAAACTCGACAACTATAATTTGAAGAGCAACTAGACACTCGATGACTTAAACTGAGACAATTCACACATGCATTGTTACTCTTTACGCATTTAAATCGTTCCTGCGGCGTCATTTTATTAAAGTCTGCACACTTAAATAGGTGTTGATGCACAATATTATCGCACAGACACTTTGAGCAACTAGTCGTCGTGCTTACGAACGCCTGATACTTCGGCGACGAAGTATTATTACAGCGACGATTATTACCGTTACCTCGTCGATTGTTTGGTGCGCTATTAGAATTTGTACTAGAATCGGTGCGTTGCAAAACTTTGGAGCGGGTCTTAATAAAATTTACTGAATCATCAAAGGTAGGTACCATCGAGTTATGACTATATTCGAAAGAGCGAATGGTATCCGGGTCCAGCTTCTTAAGCGCGACATGAAGAACAATTAAGTCCGCGAGATTATCTAACTTTAAGTTTTGTAAAGCGCGCACTGCACTTATAAAGTTATCAGTAAATAAATCAAAATTATTTGCGGTGGCCGATTGCAATGGCTTAAATTCGAACATCAGATTAATATATGTAGATGCTAGCATACGCCGGTCTTCATATTTGTCAACGAGTGCTTGCAATAAAATTTTATAATTTTCAGCGCAAGGAGTTATACCTGAGCATACAGATAGGGCTTTGCCCGTTAGTTTACCTAGCAAATAGTATAACTTCTAAGCGTCGGTAAGCGATGTGTTGTCATGGACGGTTGATTTAAAGCTAGCATTAAATAAAGGCCATGAGCGAATGTCACCCGAAAATGGCATAAGTTCGATAGGCGGAAGTGTGAATCTGGCTTTAGATGGTGTACTAGTACTTTGTGAATTAGATTGCAAATATTGTAAATAAAGCCTATTTATTCTACCGCAAAGAGACTCAAACGCAATGAGGCTGTTATAATCAGGTTTAGCAATAGGGTTTATTTTTAATAAATGTGAATTATAATTATCTAAGACCTGTTTAAACTCAATACGTAAAGCATTAATATTAGAACTTCCATCAAGAAAACGCTCCATCGTGGAAGTGTTTATGTGGATGTCCGAGGACATATCATATATTTTTTGCACTATTTCAAATAAAGCATCTCGTTTAGCTAACAATAAAACCAACTCAGCATCAGGTGTGCCCTCATTATCCGAGGAATCGCTATTATTCGATGCTATTTGTTTTTTAGGCGGCATTACAACTTAAGTTATGCGGCAAAAATAATATAATTATAAGCGGGTAGTCTGTAAGCGACCTCGCTACGCGGTTGAATTATTAAATATTAGTTTTGTTAACGATGAACTTTAATTGTTAACTTTTATAATAATTATGAAGTTATTTATAACGAATATAATGCTTAAATATATGTGCAAATAATAAATGTAATTTAACAGTATAATCTGTAGATGTAGTTAAAAGTTGATGACGTGATGTGAACATACAACAAATAATTTATATAGATAATTATATGCTTATTCATTCTATGAATATAGTTTCAAAATTACTATGAATGTCACCTATTAGGACCTATTCCAGTGTTCTAATAAGGGCGGGGTTAATCCGAAGTCGGATTAAAATATAAATAATTAATTATATAAACGCTTATTACGATAACGATCTAATAAGGGCGGAAAGTCAAGGTCAATCCAGCGAGAAGTGACCATTAAAAAATGGAGACGCCAGTAACTTAAGGTATCTTCGATAAAGATTTAGTGGACTGTAATTTTGGTGCATACAGCAAAGGGGAAAATAAATAGGTGGGATAGCACGCACTGACCTGATGAGGGCTGCCGCGCCTTCCTCCTGGAGTGTCTGCTATGCAGCGAGCTCGCCACGTGGTTCGGCGCACACGCACTCTCGGAACAGTCTCGTGAAGTCCCACACTCTCCACCTTTGCCCTTACGGGGGCGTCTCACACTTTTATGAGTTACAAAGACACAATGTCTGATGCGGTGAATATTAAACATAAACAGGAGAACTCAATGTTCGTCCTGCGCGGTTTGCGGTTAATGTACATAAGACGCGACGGGTGGCCGTGCGTTGCGGATGGCGTAATATCACTTAGTATAATGACGCGCGCCGAGATCCTCTTTTTCACCTCGACGGCAGCGCGTGCGGTAGGAAAGGGAAGGAAGAAAGGAAACAAAAAATATGCACTAGTCATGTTGATAAAGTAGATATAACTTAGGACGAACTCAATGCGATATGTAATGTAATGTTGATAAAGTAGATTGTTAACTGGCGTTACCAATGTTCTAAGTTATAATTAGTACCTATTATTAAGTCAGTGTTAATTATATTTATTGCTATTGTTTTTGTCTTCTATATTTTTGTCAAATAAATTATAAGGTATTTTTATCTAATATATATATCAAATGTCTGATGAAACCTGAAATGAAATCTGATGAAACCAAGTAAATGTTTTGCTAAACTTTAAAATCAAAACCCAATTTTAAAACATAGACTAATCGATTATAACTCCTTTAACTTTAAAATAAGTCTTATTAATGGTATTTATTCCAGTTTATGATGCATGTAAAAAATAAATAAAGCTAATTGTATATCGTATATCTATTTACAGCCCCATTAATAACCACTATTATTTTATAATTCTTTTATAAAAACGTTAACCCCACACTAGGATTTTTTCCCGTATCGCGCAGGCAGTTTACAAACATAAATTGCACAAGAACACACATCCAGACCCGAAACAATTATTTGTAGGACATACAAATACTTGTTCCGTGCGGAATCAAACCCGCGGCGCTCGGCGCAGCCACTCATTGCTGAGCCACTGCGCCACGATGCTTATAAATTCGTCCGCACATTGGCCCGAACCGAAGTAAACTGAACGACCTTCCAGCGTGTGGACGCCGTCACCAAATCTCGGCCAATATATTCGCCACTCCATTCGCCACTGTGTTGGCCAACGTGTAGAGGCGACATTACTTTGCATCTTTTCCCCTTCCTGCGCCATGGCGGACTTTTCGTGGTTACTAAGGGCTAACAATAAAGAGTAAAAAAATACATTGCAAAATGTTAATTAAGTTACTTAGGTGAAGTACCTATTCTACCTATGATCGACTGATCATATTTTCGTACCTATGTGATTTCTGCGATGCTCAACGCATGCAACTAGCAAGGCCACAGCAAATAAACCCGAAATATGATTCCTAACAGAAATGTGATCGTATTCTACTCAGTTAAAAATCTTGTTAGATAACAAAGTTTTAATTTCAGTGTTTAGTGTTATTATAACTTACTTATTTTTTATTGCAATTTTATATTTTAATTGCAAGACATAATATATAGGTATGTAAGTATGTAGATACTTGGATAGTGAAGTAAATTTCAACTACGTTAAGTAATAAAGTACATAGGTATTACTTGTGTAGATAAATTATTACCACAGTATAATAAAAACAAACAGTAGGACGACGCCTTTGATCTCGTGGTAAATGCCGACAACGTCTAGACAGCGTATGGAAGTTAGGGTTGTCACAAATTAACAACTTTTACTAATTTCATTATTTATTTTAGATCTACACCGTGATCAACAATATGATTACTAATATAAAGAATAAGTAATAATTTGTTCTTACATTTTTCCTGAAAAGACTCAAAACGCTAATTGCACGCCTCACAACATGAGGGAGTGCTCTACTCTCGATATGTGGCCATACCTCAGTTTCGACTCCTCATCAAAATTGACATCCCTAACATTAAAAAATGATGTCCACCATCTTGGATTTACAAATAAATTCCATTTTCGTTATCAGCACCCCAAGAAACCTCGAAATTGATACCCATATCATATTATTAAAAAAATGTTAGCCATCTTGGATATGAAAATGGATGCCAGTTTCGTAATAAGCACCCCAAGAAACACCGAAATTGATACCCATATCGTATCATTAAAAAAATGTCCGCAATCTTGGATATGAAAATGGATGCCAGTTTCGTAATAAGCACCCCAAGAAACCCCGAAATTGATACCCATATCATATTATTAAAAAAAACCGCCATCTTGGATATGAAAATGGATGCCGGTTTCGTAATAAGCACTACAAGAACCTCGAAATTGATACTCATATCATATTATTAAAAAATGTCCGCCATCTTGGATATAAAAATGGATGATAACATTTAAAAATAATAAAAGCAAGCGCGCGCTAACCCTGGAAGTCGTGTCCCGAGCTACTAATACGATTGGCATAAGCAGATCGGGCTCGTCCTTCCCGCGTCTCACCCCACACACCCCGCACGATTGCCCCGTCTAGACGTCTTAGTCGGACGACTGTATGGATTTATAGACTGTGTTATTACTTAATTCTTTTTTACTATCAGTACCTATCTAACAAAAAAAAAGAAATAAATTCACCTTTAATAACTTGTTTCTGAAATCCTTCGGTAATTTTAAAGAATGATATATCTGAAACCTTTTTTTGGGCATTTGGCATCCATCCACGCAACAATTATAGTAGGAGCGACGTTTTTCCATTAAAAATTATCAAATAGGTAAAATAATATAAATAACACTAAACAAAGACTATTTCAACAAGTATTTACACAAAAAACTAATTACGTAAACACCGTTAAAAAAAGTTTATCGACAAATTGGCGATATTTTGAAAATGGGCCACGTTAGAAGTACCCTTAACCGACGAGCATGTATGCGTAGATATATGAATGTAAAGGAGGCGAAAGAGGTATGTAAGGATCGTGCCAAATGGAAGTCCGTAGTCTCTGCCTACCCCTCTGGGTGACAGGCGCGAGTGTTTATGTTACGTTAAAAAACTCAAAACAAACATTCGATCGCCTACAACGCGCTAGCCCCGACTGCGTATGTTACCCTGGGTGCCTAGCGATTGTAGGTAATTATTTCACGCAGGTAGCAAGAGTGACAGAGGGCTGGTAACAGTTAGTTCAGTATCTTCTTTCTTCAATATTAAAACACAACCTACATAAATACAGCCCACTAAGCTCTTATTCATTACACAATAGTGTCTTTAAGTTTATTAGTCAGACAGATATCAGAATTTTTTAGTTTCTTCTTTCTTCACCACAGTAAATTATAATAAATAATTAGTCAAATACACTCCACTTAGCTCTCCATCAACTACAATAACATATCAATGATAATCGTTAAAGCAGTTCCATTTCAGGCTTACTTCACGTACTAATTTCTAATTTTATAGCTAGTTGTGGGGTAAATTTTTCCTCACACTTGTAACCCTAAATATAGTGACGTATTTACTTTTGTCCCTTTCTGCGACACGCTATGGCGGAGTCTATAGGATTCTCTGTCTACGATGTAAAAGATAGACAAAGAGGTGCTGAAGGCGATACAAAAATAAAAATGCGCATGTGTGAGTGTCATAGTGAAGTCAACATTACGAAATCAAAGTATCTAGCCAGGTGCCGACGAGTCTAACGACCGCGATCTTAGAGAAACTTAGATAATTTATATGCAAGCAAACCCTACCGTGTGTGTGTAAGAAACTAACGCTCGCTGGACGGGAGGCCCTCCGTCTCCATATATTTTGTACGAAACTTCGCACACCGTCAGAAATTTGCTGTAGTGTAAGTCCGGATTGCATAATAAAAGTTTATTTAAAAATAACGAATCAAAAATTTAATTAAGTAGTAAAAATATTGCAGGTTCATTCCTTTAATACTTATTTTTGATACCATACACTAATATTTATTGGCCCCTGAATATAACACCTTTATTCAAGTGGGTTCGTAAGGATTCTCTATCGAACTTTATCGATTTGACTTCATGTTTTAATCGAAGGTCAAAGTATATTTCAATAATGCCTTTCATAAGGAGATATCTGTGATGGTCCTACGAGGCTTGATCTATTAAAACATGTTTCTTCAAAGAATCAAAGAGGTGTTGATTATTGCGCAGAACATGTAATACATATATTTTTCGCATAAATTAAGCCATACATTATTTTATTCTTCATATTTTGGCTAAAATGACCATCATCACTGCAACACAATTTGACAACATCATTTGATGGGTATGTCAGATAACCACATTGACTTATATATTACTGGCATAAGGACCGGGCCGACCAAACAACTAAAACGGACCAGTGCGCTGGCCCTAAAATTACAGTTTAGGGCCAACGCGAATCGGTTGACAGTGGTGCGCGCGCAGGACAGGTTTTTCTGTCACAAATATGTCTAGTTGCGTGGTAAAAGAATTCAAATACTCAATACAAATATTTAAAAAACCTGGTATATCGTATCGTCGGTAAATAACCTTATATTAATTTTGTTACAATTAAATTATTATATAAACGCATTTTTGAAGTTTTATTTTACAGTTAGTAACGTAACCAACGTTACCAAGATTAGGCCAGAGCTGGATTCAGACCGTAAAAACTATTGTACATGGAAAATAAAATTATACTATTTAAAAAAAATATCACGTTTTACGTTTCATGTTTCTTTTTTCACATGTGCCGGGATTTTGGCGGCACGCATCTAGTTTATTCATACGTTTCGTTTTTTGACGGTTTTATTTTTATTTCTGTTTAATTTATGTCTAAAGAACTTAGTGTAAATTAAATGTTGAATATTGGTACCTAATATATTTTATATTCAATAAGGGTAAAACTGAGCCGTGGTAGCTCAGATGGTTAACGCTCGCTGTAAGTATAACAGAACGCGAGTAACCCGGGTTCGATCCCCGCCGGCACCAATGAAATTTTTAATTGCAGTTTTAAGTGCTGATTTACCACCGGCTCGGCTGTGAAGGAAAACATCGTGAGGAAACCTGCATGTTTGATAAATAAGAAAAAAATATTTCGAAGACATGTGAAGTTCGCCAACACGCATTGGGGCAGCGCGGCGGATATTTCCTTGCCCTAAAACCATCTCAGAAATGAGGGGAGGCCTGAACCCAGCAGTGGGACGTATATAGGCTGTAACTTTACTTTTTTACTTTAAGGGTAAAACTAAAAGAGTAAAAACGAAACCAAATCTGCTTTATTAAATCTGAAAATTTGATCCACAAAATATTTTGAAATTCTGTTTCAACCTGATTGCTCCTGGAGCATAGAGTTTTTATCGTGGTAGCCTCTCATCATAGCTTAATCAAGGATGCGTCATAAATGCATCGATCGAGCATATCGATTGACCAGAAAGGGAGCTAATTCTAATTTTATTAAAAAAAACACGGTACTCATGTACACTACAGAAATTCTCGATATCGTAGGGGTAATATTAAAATGTAAAAGGACCCAATAATAATACAAGTCGACCACTAGTTAAAATAACGGTATTTTCGCTTAGTATTATTATGATACTATGTACTAAAAACTACGAAATACTGTTACAATTAGGATAATTGCACTACGAAATCCAATACGATCCGGGGGGATAAGTCGCTCGCGTCCGTAGGCTTCGACCACCTAATCCTAGGCCCACCCCACACGTTTCCCACGGGTGGTGCTAAAAGAGCGACAAAGCCGAAAGCACAGACTCGGCTACTCGCCGTGTGGCAGTGGCGTAAAATATGCCACACCCTAGTTTTCGCACCATGAGGCAAAAAGTAAAAGAAATGGCCCCGAGTTTCCGGCGCCCTTTTAATGAGGCAGGGGTGCGAAGAATCGCCGGGAGGAAAAGCGGCGACGAGGTTCGCCATAACTGTGGATGAAAGAATGAGGAGCGCAGTGGTGGATACAAGGGTTTACCTGGGGTCCAACGTAGGGACGGACCACTACCTGGTCTTATGCCGAATTAGGGTTTTATTCAGACGTTAGCGGCATAGGACATCTGTGTCTACCACTGCATTACAGCGTATAAGAATTGAGAGGTTACAAGATGAAGATGTGAAAGACAAGTACAAATGCAGACTGAGAGAAAATATAAGTAATTTGGATGAGTTGTGTGTGAATGAGTTAGACTAGGAGAACGTGTGGCATAATGTTAAGAAAGGTTTAGTGGATGCAGCTACCGAAGTATGTGGTGTTAGTAAGAGAACGAATGAAAGACAATACGTTATGGTGGGATGATGAGGTATGTATGGAAGTTGAAGCAAAGAAGAGAGCATGTCTAGATTTACTAGCGACCAAAGCTGGTAATTCTGGCGGTAAGAATCATGAGAATGAAAGAAAAAAAAGGCAGAGTTTAAACGTTTAAATAAGAGAGTAAAAGAATTAGTTGAAAGGAAAAAGCAAGAAAGAACGGATAAGAATGATAGAAGAATATCTGATAACTTCCAGGCAAATATTAAAATGTTCCGGAAACTCGTAAGAAATACCAGGGGACTTTTAAAACAGCCTAGATTGAATGCGATACGAGACGAGAATGGCTGTATCCTGAATGATGAAGTGTTGAGTCTAAAGAGATGGAAGGAATATTTTGAAAGCGTATTTATGAGTGAGGAGAAGTGTAAACTAAATGAAATAGAAATTCCGAAAGAAGATGAAAGAGATAGGGAGATAAGTATAGATGAAATAATGAAAGCAATGAAACGCATGAAAGTAGGTAAGGCAGCCGGATATGATAGAGTTTCACTCGAAATGCTAAGGGCTGGAGAGGACGTGGTGGCAGGCCTGCTGTACACCTTGTTTAATTTATGTTGGGAACTAAAGCGGGTACCGGGAGACTGGTGCAAAGCCGTGATAGTCCCAATATATAAGGGAAAAGGGTCGCAGCATTGTGGGAAAACTATATGCTAGGGTACTAATTGAAAGAGTTATGAAAGAAACTGATGAAAAAATTTGAGATGTGCAAGCTGGATTTAGAAAGGGAATGGGTGTACAGATCAAGTCTGTTCCATGCGAATGATCGTGGAGAAGTTTTTGGCGAAAAACCAAAAAGTTTTTTGTGCGTTCATGGACTTGGAAAAGGCTTATGACAGAGTGGACAGGGATGTGTTATGGCAAACGCTGAACGCATTTAGGTTGAGCGCTGGTTTGATACAGGCATTAAAGTCTCTGTATAGGGACTCGAGTGCTTGTGTTAGAATCAACGGGGTCTACTCGGACTGGTTTGGCATCCCTAAAGGTGTCAGACAGGGCTCCCCGTGGCTGTTCAACCTATTTATAGACAGCTGTTTGGAAAATTTGAAAGTTGAAGAATGCGGGTTAAGAATGGGTGAGTTAACCATCAACACCAAAATGCCTTTTGTACGCCGATGATCAAGTCATACTTGCGTCGTCGGCGGCCGAGTTGCAAATGTAACCATCATTAAAAGAATCATTCATCATCATAAATGAACAGATCATTAAAAGAAAGGGGAATGAAAGTAAACGCAAGTAAGACGAAAGTGATGGTTTTTGAAAGAAAAGAAAGCAAAACGATATGTGAAATAAGAATAGAAGGGAGTTAATTGAGCAAGTGGATGAGTTCGTATATTTGGGATGTGTATTCAGCAGGGATGGGAGATATGATAAGGATATTGAACGACGAGTGAATGCAGGAAATAAAGTAAATGGGGCTCTACATTCTATTGTGAAAAGTCAGAATGTGTCAAAAAGGGCACGTATGGCGATTCACAGTGCTGTATTAGTCCCTACTTTAACGTATGGTTGTGAAAGTTGGGTGTGGCAGAAGAAGCACGAGAGTAGAATAAATGCAGTAGAAATGCGGTCGCTAAGGTGTATGTTAGGGCTGAATCTGAGTGACAGGGTGAGAAACTGTGTGATAAAAGAAGAGTGTGGTTTGCAAGATGATGCGGTGACCAGGATTAAGAAAGGAATGCTTCGGTGGTTTGGTCATGTAGAAAGAATGAATGCGGAAAGACTGACAAAGCAAATATATGTTGCAGTAGTGAATGGAAGAGTCGGAAAGGGACGTCCTAGGCGGAAGTTTGTCGACCAAATTGGCGATATACTAAAAATGGGTATGTGTAGGTATATGGATGTGGAAGAGGCGAGAAAGGTATGTCAGGATAGTGCTAAATGGAAGTCTGTAGTCTATGCCTACCCCTCTGGGTGACAGACGCGAGTGTTTGTTTTATGAAATTCGACCCTGGTTACGTCGTGTTTTGATATGACGTTTGTATTATGAGCATAGAGGAAAGTAATATATCGTACGTGATTATGAGATTATGACAGTTGCGCTACTTTTTCGTGTATGAAAAAGTTATGACTAAAATATTCAGATGGGCCTATCCTTCCTTTTGAAATGATTGGATAACAAAGTTTTGGAATGATCTCTCTTTACAATTAATGCATTGTGAAACATTTTTGAAGAACTTGCCGTCAAATTTTGAACACATATATCACACCTAATTTTTTTACTTAGTCGTCTTATAACATTACCAGATTAATATGTAACTATCATATAGACATCTGATACAAAGAAACAGTATTATCCAAAAGCACCATATCTTCGTCAAAATCTATTTGTTTGGTTTGGATAAGTTCCTTACCTTCCTGCAACAGCTCGTTGAAAATTTTATTATAATTTGATGAATTATTAATTCTATCAATTGTCGACATAGAGCTGGTATTTTCTAATTAATAATACTGCAATTTTCTCGAGTGACAAGCAATTGCCACTTTCACTTAATTTTATTTCAGTGTGACATAATAACCTTTTGTGGGCTGCCATAAAGTTCTTAACTGTGGGATCATTGTTAAAGCATCCTTTTGATCGGATAGCGCTGAAAAAAGTCTCCAAATGGTTTTGGGACATTTTATAAGTAGGCTCAGATGAAGTAAAAAAAGGTAGATATCGCACCTAGAACAAGAAACTGTAACAAATTTTATAACTGTGTGAGTCAGAGAAGTGTTACCACTTTTTTTTAAAGTTCCTGAAAATCGAGATACGTCTGTAGATCATTTAAAAGTCTTCTTGATAGATTGTCCAGTGAGTATGTAAGCTACGATAAAATATACAAAATATGTAATGTTAAACATATTTATTATAAAAAAAAACCTTATACAAAAAAAAACTAGTTGGAAGAAAAATAAATTTCCATGGAAATAAAAATATACCTTTCTAAATAAAATAAAAAATATTTTAGTAAATACAAAATAGAACAAACTCCAGCTGGGGGCACAAAGGAGTGTCCTAATTTGTACACCCGGTAGGAAAGACATGAAGTATCAGCCGGAGTGGACATCTGAATCTTGGTTGAAAAGAGCGAGGCTGGCTTCGCCGTCTCCGGGTGGTAGTGGACAGCATTAAGATTGGAATGAAGTGTCCTAATAATGCAAAACTTCACGGATAACGTGAAAGGGGTCGCCTTGGTCTTATTGCTCCGCTTGCTCCTAGCAGTTTTAGTCGTGAACAGAATTCCCCCCCCCCCCCACCTCCCTCAGAATACGCGGAACAGCCTTAACACCCACGCCCGGGAAGAGTAAAGCAGCTTGGTCGTGGATGCTCAGTGGAATCTCCGTCACCAGGAGTGAAGGTAACCTCTTGGTGTAATTTTTATTTGATTCTTTGTCAAGGGGAGAGCGAGTCGGGCCTCCAGCCCAAGCGAAATGCAGAGGTAAACCTCTACTTCACGCAGGTATTCTGTGAGGTCGTGGTACCATCCCGGTTCAAGCTGGTCCATCCATGCGATATCAATAGCCGCTGCGTGACTCTACCACTGTCAAGTCAAGAGGATGGCTACCCTTTCGGTTCATTTCAGCTCAGTCTAATAGCAGCTACCCTTAATTTTTTTATAGGATAGAGGGACAAACGATCATAAAGTCCACCTGATGTTATGTGGTTGTTGTGGGCTATAAACATCTACATATATTCTCTACTACGAATCAAAATACAGATGCGTTGTCACCATGAGTGTATTAAGATGGAATACCTCGTTTCCAGTAAAAAAAGGGTCTCCGGGTTTCTACACTCACCGTACGACACAGCAGAATTAAGCTACTATTTTACGCTGGTATTCTGTGAGAGCGTGGTCCTTCCCCGGTCGAGCCGACCCATTCGTGCTATACCTATACTACTAATAGTATAACTGCAGCATGACTCTACCACGTAAAAAATTCATGTCTTATTAAAATATTCGTTGGTAGCCTGAAAACATAAATATTTTTGATAGTAAAATAGCTTGTAAGTACTCAACAATTGGAACGGAAACATCAGTGACTTAATTACCCTAATCTTGGCCCATTAGAAATAAGAAATACTGGCAACATTCTCCCGTTACGTAATCTCGAAACTATGGAGTGTAGAAGTAAGGAGTACAGACTGTGTAATAAAAAGTGTCCATAAAAACCTTTAAATAAGGTGGCGCCACTATATAGCTACGGAGTAAATTTTAAAGAACGCACCGAAAAATTTTAGTGGGATAGACGACTTTTCGAGGTTATATTTACTAAATAAAATTATTTTAGAGCTACTGAGCAGTTTAGCAGCACACTTCAAACCGTCGAAACTGCTAAGTTCATTTCATCCCAGTAACTACTCCAGCGCTGTTGTGGAGAGTTTTTGAACTGTTATTTACTGCTTACAGACGACCATTTTTTCAACTATTCTACTGTGGGAGTTGGTACTCCTTACTTTTACACTCCATACTCGAAACATTGGTATTCGTGCTTCGATTAACCTTCAAAATTGTGCTGGAATAACAAATTATAATATAGTTAAATGAGTGTTTACGAGTAAAACGATATTGCTTCAGACTTTCTGTTCACTTTAGTATTTATTGTTTTTGCACCATTTATCTAAGCAGGACGGTATTTTGTAGGCAAATTTACTGCACATAGACCCGGGAAGTACTGAGCGAAAATGAGAGTAGTTTAATGCACGTGTGTGCGTGAACGCGTGTACTTACATAAAGGAGCGGAGTTTTTTGGCTTCACCAATAACAAAGGCCTTATCTACCTTTTTTTACTTCATCTGAGTAAGTAGGTAAAAATTTCAAACCATCTTGTTTTTCAACAAAATTTACATATATCCATTTCAGCGCAATAATATTATTTCTAAGGCCTAAAAACCCTAGTCGTCTCTGAATATTTATGAGAAATTTTCCATCTGGACATGTAAGTGTTTGAAAGTACTCATTTACTTCGTCAAGTTTTATTAAAGATGTCCGTTTTATTGTTTGGGTAAAGAGGCTTTTTTAAACCGACATTGTTTAAATTTCTAGAATTAAATATGTCACTAAAACATTGCAGGAATTGCACCGTTCCATCAGTATCCCGAAATTCAGGTTAAGAGATCTTTGTCACAAACATCAATTGCTATTCCTATCGATCTACTTAATAACTATGCAGCTAGTCGAACTTTCATTTTTTGATATTTATAATTTATGTGTCGTGCTGATAATTATTTAGCAAGATAGACCTTCATTTTTCTGCAATTCCAGCAACTGTTCTGAAAATATAAATTCAACTCTGTGACCAACGTTGTCACAAAAGACTTTATGATCATCGAAACAATTCCTGATCAGCTTAATCAGTTGACAGGGATCAAACAAAATCATGTGTTTCTTGTTATTATAATGAAAATATGGTTTATAAGGTGGTGTTAGAATACTCGCACCAAGTATTTGCACCATGTTCAAGTTTGACGCAATTCCATTTTGTGAAAATTTGTGTCTTTCAATAAACCTAAGCAAATTTTTAAAAGTCTAGTTTTTTCTGCAGCTGTGAAGTTTTTTGCAGGAAAAAACCATAAACACTAGTATTTCTTTTGCAACATCAATTTCGTCACCTCTTAAATCGTTCCCCACGTTAACATAACCATAATGTTTTTTGCCTAATATTTCTGACTCTTCTCTAATTTTTATGTCGTCAAAAGTAAGAGCTACAAATACAGGTCCATGTTTGATTAATTCAAATATCGTGTTAGCCCTTTAATTGTTAAGCGGTCGAATTCGACCGAGGCGCTATTCCGTCAAAATTCAAGCGGTCGAATTCGACCGCGCACACCCACAGCACTTTAAAGCATTAAAACTTGTATTTAGAGACTACTTTTATATGAAGAAGTTTGGCATTATAGAATCAATATGAAATTTTCTCAAAATATAATGTAATTCAATTCAAATAAAAATTCAAATAAAAAATAAAATTATATAATAATTTACCCAAATATAAGTTTTAATGGTTTTAAGTGCTGCGGGTGGGTGCCGTCGCATGTGAACGCTCGGGATTTGCCGGGCGCATGCAACTACGTGAGAATTTCAAGGGCCTCAGTCCCCTTTAGGCTAGAGATTCTTTTGTGAACTCACAATTTAATCGTGAATACCATTTTCGAAGAGTGTTTACATGTGGTTAAACTAAGACTAGTTTATCTCTGATATATATATATATATATATATATATATATATATATATATATATATATATATATATATATATATATATATATATATATATATATAAATACATTTACAATAATTTGCCGATCAGCATATTTTTTTGATATTTATTTGAAGTTAAATTTTTTTTCTTCAAAGTTACAAGTATGTCAACAAAAATTTTGATAATGTAATAATGTAAACGATAAACAATATTATTGACCTCCGAATCAGTTAATTTTTATCTCAGTAAGACTAAAACTTTCAGAGATATGACTTTTTTCGTAAACGGGTAGAGAATATCTCAAGAAAAAGACGAAATGGCTGCCTGCTGGAGGGGATTAGACCTCAGTGTGTAGTGTATTTTTATATTAAAATAGCTGTGTTATAAGTACCTAAAATATCGCTAGTCCGTGACCGGACACACTGTATATATGACCTGGGAATGTAGAAGTGAACTGTCAAGGCCAATTTCTTTGGCTCCTCGTCGTATTCAGCTTAATTACTCTATCTGCTTAAAACTTTTTAATAAATTGTTACAACAATTCGTATATTTTTGACATTACGAAAGTAAAACGGAAGTATCTGATGAAGATTTCGCCATCAGGATCAGGAGGGATATTTTCTCGTCTATCCGCTGGGTTGAGATGTCTTGAAAATCTCTCAAAAACTTCCCAATGTGACGCATCAGAATATTGTGAAGATTGATATAAAATTTTACAAAAACGAAGATCCCGAATGAAAGGAAGACATGGCTTAAAAGACAAGCATCCAAGCTAAAATCTTAATAAAAAGTAAACAAATAGTCAAATACTTTTTGGTTGGGTTGGACTAAAACGGTTTTGCCTAGTTTTATTGCCGTTATGTCTCGATTTTGAATTTGAGATTTTGTTGTCGAAGTAATAAATATTAAAAAATTAAGTGCCTCCAGTGAAAATCTAAAGATGATTAAAACAGAACCTTGGAGTGGTGGGACTGAAGAAGAGTATGAAACTCAACATTTTGGTTTCGGAGCCCAACGTCTTAAAATTGCTGTGCGACAAATGGTAGAAGAAAAAATTAGAACGGGCGTCAAGGATATGGAGTCATATTTGCAAGAAACATTAGATCTCAACGACACTGATAAATCATCTTTAACAAATTCTTGTGATAAGTTAATAAAGTTGTATTGCGAACGTGCGGGTCCGAGTCTTAAAATTATTGATGACGAAATTGAGAGAATTTTAAAAGTTCCCGAAAATGTTTTGTT
The DNA here is from genome assembly GCA_036936625.1 of Parnassius smintheus behrii. NCBI lineage: Eukaryota > Metazoa > Arthropoda > Insecta > Lepidoptera > Papilionidae > Parnassius > Parnassius smintheus. The sequence goes on from JAUPFT010000020.1 coordinate 19,152,560, forward strand.
ACCAGGAGACGAGATTCAACTGCAACAAGTGTCTAATGAGGAATATAATAAATTAAAAGAAGAAGTATCACTATTGCGAAAACGTGTTGAACGTGCGGCTTTAATGGAAGCATTGCTTATTGCTGAAGAAGAGGAACTTGCGTCTGTTGAAAAGGTGTGTGAAATTGCTAAAAAGGATATGAAGGCGTTGGATTTACTTCAAAAAAGCTTTGAAACAAGTGATAGTGTTAAATCTATTGAGAATGAAACACAGATTCTTTGTGCCAGTGTACCAAATATAAAGAAAAGTGAAAATACAATTTTGGACGGTTGAGATATATTTTGTTATTAATTACATGATATCTATAAAAATAAATGTGTATCAGTTTTACTTGTTCATCAATAAGGTTTGTGTAAATTAAATAAAAGTCATAGTTACTGAATTACTTTTTGTGTAACAGAGCCTTAAGTATCCATTATCCCCTGATTTACTATATTGTGCAAGCAAACTCAGTTCAAGCCTCACTTGCACTGAAATTATCAATAGCAATTTAAGTGCAGATTTACCACAAGCACATCACAATATAGTGACATATTTTAATCTTAAATTATCTCATGACTTAAACATTACACTTTTGAAATTCATACTAATAGATAATGCAGTTTATATTTTGTTAATTATAGTAACAGTAAGTTTTGATTTTCTCATCACTGGACAAAATACATTATTAATAAACAGCATTTTCAGGCTTCTGTTAGATAGGAGACTTAAATGCCACTATCTAGAGTGACTAGATTCGTCGACATTAAAAATTTTAGACAGGTTTTAGAGTACATAACAAGTTCCTTCTCATTCGTGAAAAAAAAAGTATCAGCTAAGTGTAGTATTTTATAATTTAAAAGTAACAGTTAAGTATTATTTGGAGGATTTAATCCAGTCTCATTTGTAAATCGATGGAACTGTTAGTCTCTTGGCTAACTGCTTGGACCTCATTAAAAAGTGGACAGGACTGGCAAAGATAAGAAATTACTAGATATGTAAATGCTATTCCTTGTTTACTTATTATTTACAGTGTAATAAAATACAACTTGTACACTTTTGTTTTTGTACATTTTTGTTTAGAAGGAAAACTGTTTATATGGATTATATCATGTTGAATTAATTCCCGACATTTTGGGTGCTTTACAGCGCCCATGGTCACAAGGGGACTTTTGCTATTATTTAGAAGTAAGGCTGACAAACCATCACTCAGTCACCCCTGAGGATGAGGACCATGATATAATGACTTATTTGCAACAAATAGTATATTTAGCAGCCACAAGCCAAATACCGAATGTTTTGTGAACTTCCTGGCCGAATAGCTGAATAAAGCTGAATTGTAAAAGAAGCTGAATAGGCCAAATACTGCATTATGGCCTAATATTTGTTGCAAGTCATCTTATTATCAGTAAAAATGCTCTAAAGTGCTCTATATTTACCATTCAAAACATAGCAGCATTAAGCCCCCGCTTTAAGATTCTGTAATATATAGAACCTTCCCCACTTGAGCTGACCTATTCTTACCATCATAATATACAACTATACAGCAAGTAAATGTGTAGTGCTTAATTGAGAACTTCTGATATTAATTGGAAGTTGTCACTATAGTTGAAATCCATCAGGAGATGATTTTTAAATTTGATGATATATTTTAGCCCCATACTGGCAAACTTGTAAAATCCATTATAATTGCAGATAGCATGCTAAGGAAAATTTTATATTACAGTATGCTTATAATGTTTTATTTGTAACTTAATTTATTTTTAATTAATATTTCTAATAAATTTAATAATTCTAGTTATGGTTAGTAGAATAATTGAGTAAATTGTAATCATGTTTAGTTACCCATTATAGCCTTTCAAAGACCACGCTATGGAAAATTTGACATTTCTACTTGCTGCTGTGCTCAAAAAGAATGCTTACATTGTTTTATTTGTCCTAATTTATTTTTAATTAATATTTCTGATATATTTAGTAATTCTAGTTGTGGTTAGTACTGAGTAAATTGTAATCATGTTTAGCCACCCACCCATTATAGCCTTTGAAAGACCACTGCTGAACTTCGACCTTCTCATAATTGGCCTCATAAGGGGGATACTTGCCATAGTTGCCACATCCCTGATCCGGATCTGATCCATTAAAAAGATTAATTTAGAGAACACTATGAGTCAAGAACGAAATCAATTAGTTTTTACCACTTTATATACTAAATAACCTATGGCAAATCAAGGGCCCTTCGATATAATCTGCTACGGGCCCCACGCTTGCTTAATCCAGCACTGACTATACTCCATATTGTCCCGTGAGTAACGTAACAGGCGACTGACCAAGAGATAAGGAGCAGTGTTGTTCAAATGACAACTCAGTAAAAAAAATTGCAGTTGCTGATCCGCCTGCTATCCGTGCCAAATCTTTTTTACAGAATGGGGGCAAACGAGCATGCGGCTCACCTGATGGTAAGTGACTACCGCCGCCCACGAACAACCGCAACACCAGGGGAATTGCAGGTGCATTGCTGACCTTTTAAGAGGAAGCAAGCTCTTTTCTTGAAGGTCCCTAATGGTGACTACCGCCGCCCACGAACAACTGCAACACCAGGGTAATTGCAGGTGCGTTGCTGACCTTTTAAGAGGAAGTAAGCTCTTTTCTTGAAGGTCCCTAAGTCGTATCGGTCCGGAAAAATTACCGGTAGTAAACAATTCTACAAAGAAGTTATATGAGGTAGAAAACTCCTAGTAAAACGCACAGTGATGGGGCCGCCAAGCATCGAGATGGTGAGGCGAGAGCGGAATTGCCCCCCCCCCCCTCCACTCTCCCCACGGAATGAAAACGAAGTGAATACTCATAACCACAAATTAAATAATATTACTAGGTACGTTATAAAAATTAGTAGTATTATAACAAGTCTGATTTTCACACCTATCAGCACTCCTGTTATATACTGCTATTACAGTATGTTGATGATGCGATTTCATCGATTCGAAAATCGCCCAACATGCTTAAAGAAGTAATTACTGCAAAAAACCCTTATACATACCTACCTGGCTAGCAACTTTAGTAGTGCAAGAGAATAACACTACGCAATAATATCATCCCGTGGGTGCCGTAAGAAACAATAGAGCGAAACTGATACAGGAGATGGCAGCAGCAGAATTTTAGCGATATATTTATGATATATCATAATATGGTTCTAATCGCATATAATAAACATATTAAGGGGTAATATAACCTCAAATGGCTTAGCAAATCCTCTGTTATGCCGAAAATATTGCAGCATTAATTTTGGGCGGTAGGTGAAGAATAAGTTAACACATACGTAAAATTTTAATTTGTATTTTAAATTAACTTATACAATATTCTATATAATTTGTTACATATTAGAGTGCTAATTAACACCATTTTCTTGGTAATCGACTTTGTACAGCTGTGTATATGTGAATTCATTCCATCTAAATACACCACCTGCTAGCATATTACACACACTTGGATTTCATATATATCTTGGCACAACACAATGTCTCAACTTGATGAGATTAGAACTGCACAGAACAGTTTGGAGGAATGCTTTTCAAAAAGGATGGCCGAACTGGAAGCACAGTTACTATGGGGGGATCCGCCAAGGACACGGTTGCAAAGGTGGCTGAGTTTCGAACCTTCCGTGAACTCGTGTTCATGCTCTGTATGCTCCGTAAACAAATTAATGAGTGCCCCCATATGGTTGACGCTATTGAGACCAGGCATCGACGAAAGGCTCTCCTTTTCTTGGGTGTTGCTGAAGAGGAGAAGGAGGACTGCAAGGCTACAGGGTACGACTTTCCATTGACGTCCATCGAATTGAGGGGGGAGGGGTAGGGAGGGGGGGAGGTTTAATACCCCCCCTTAAAAGGAAAAGTTGCGGAGCCCCCCCCTTTTCGAGTTTTTTCATTTTTAATTCTGAGAAAATTTTCCTCATTTTATGGATTAATATTAAGTGTAAAAAACCAGGACACCTTGGGAGAGGGGGGTTCCCCCCTACGGAAGGGGGAACCCCTTCACCCCCTACATCCCCTTCCTGCCGGACGTGCTTAGTTTTTTTTATAAATTTTTAAAAATCTCATTTTGAGGTTATGTTTCGTAATTTTTATGACAATTTAACCTGATTTATGGGGAGAGAGAGTTGGGGGACGGAAGCCCCACGCCACTTAACGTGGTGCAGTAGAGGGAAGCCCAGTCGACGGAGCCCCGCTTCGCGGGGCTCCTGCTTCTGAGTGGTTTACAAAAAAATAACCACGAAGGAGATGACGGGGTCTATTCGCTCGCTTCGCTCGCTCACTCGACCCCGTCATCTCCTTCTAACCTAACCTGTCCGAGTCGGGGTGCCCCACGTCCTAGGCTCGCTTCGCTCGCTATTGCACCCAATATAACACCAAAATATTAACTTTTATAACTACTTTAATTTATAAACATAATTTATGGCTGCCACTATTTGTAAGAAAGGATCTTTGCGATATTTATCAATATTCCGCAGCCACAAATATTCCACTATTCACCAAAATTATGAAACTCTGAAACAACGGCATTACGAAAAACTGTCAACAAAATGGAGTACGTAAACGATCTCAACTGCTAGGAACACAAACGATGACAGTGACTGAGGATAACACTGACTACACAAAATAGCGTCCTTTTTACGTTTCGTTCCACAAGCCGGGAAAAGACCGTAAACACTGCACATTTTAATTTTAATAGCTCGTAATGAAAATAATTGTTATTTAATTAAATATAAACTGTGAAATATATATGCATGCATGAAAACTATTAAAATGGATACAAAATATAATTATTTACGGAAATTTTTATAAAATGAAATGTTACCCAACATATGACAAGTTAACCGTACTTAAAACGGAACATTCAACGGCGTGATATATCTGTAATACGATATAATCTATGGTAGGATTTGACATAAATATTGCAAAAATTATTGATTTTCGATAATTTTTTTCTCAAAAACTACGCGTTTCCGCATGTTAAAACTTTGCGTGTGTACTTATATTAGTGTCATCCTTCTGTAAAAAAAAATATCAACCCCCAACTCGACGGACGTCAATGGAAAGCTTAGCCCTAGGATTGGCCGGAGACGATTTTTGGTGGCTACTCCAATCCTGTGGCAGACACTAATGCAAGATGCTGTGATGTCCTTCAACTCCATTTTGTGGATTATACATAGCACTGTAGCCGGCTAAGCTTTCCATTGACGTCCGTCGAGTTGGGGGTTGATATTTTTTTTACAGAAGGATGACACTAATATAAGTACACAAGTTAGCGTTGACTTCAGGTCATCAGTATGGAGGGCGAAGTCTAGACTGAAAGGTTGTCCAGTTTCAGTAAAGGAGTTCTTGACAAAGTCTCAGCAAACTGTTTTTGGCAAAGCCCGTCAGCATTTCGGCATGCGTGCATGCTGTACCCAAGATGGAGTAATTGTGAAAGTTACAGATGGATCCCGGCATAAAGTCACTACCTTAGATGAGCTGACTACTCTTACGCAAAAACACCCTAAGGCGACTGCTGAATCCTCAACTGCAGGCGAGCGCATTGCAGGAAGCAATTTATCGTCGCAACCCAATTCTAGATAAGGCCACGTAAATAACTACGCAGTATTGCGTTTTATTGTCTTAATTCTCCTTTTTCCTTTTACTATAACTTCAAATTTATTCAATATTGTAGTATTACTTAGTATTTATTATTACTTTCTATCCACTGTCACCAGTCACGGTTTCGTGTTTCACGTTGAATTATTTTACGACACGGGATCGAAATATTTACAACCTTTGTACTTACGCTTATTAACGTATTTATTTTTTTAAAACTTGTTTTGCTTTTATGTAACCTTAAGCTTCTTTCTTTCTCATTTATTTACATTTTTTTAAATTAGTTAATTTCTAATTTCAATATAGTTTTTCGTTTTACATCATTTATTAAAACTTGTATATTTTCACTTTAAATTTTAAATTACATTTTAGGTTAAGTTCTACTTAGTTTTGGTTGTTTTGCTTTAGGTTACATTTTGTCCACTCCATAGATTAATAGATTCGTTGCAAGTGCATAGTGCAAGTTCTCTAGTATAAAAACAGTAATCTATGGTGCAAGTTAACTTTCGGTCGCTGGGAAGGTTTTTTTTTTAATAATACATGATCATGGATACAAAGTCCTTTGGACACAGTATATTTGTCGCCTATGAGACACTTCTCTATGATACTTTTTATTTGTTCTAAGTTCTGCTATTTATTATTAGTAATCTTAACGTAGTTTAGTTGTAGTTGTCTTGCAAATCATTTTTATTGTTTTGTGTATTATTTTTGTCTTTTAATTTTTGAGTATGTTAGCTGGCGGGTGGTGCAGGGATTGCAGTTTAGCAATCGAAATTATTACTATTTTTTTACGTTATATAATTTTAATTATACTAATTTATTTATTCTTATAGCTTAGCTCTATATTATTTATTTATTTTTATATATTCTATTACATATAGATAAGTTCCGATGATGATTCTTTTCTTTCTGCCAACGAGTTTTCTTCATCAAATGACAGTTATTGCTCTATTACTGAAACGTTAGGGGATTTTGTGCGACATATGAATCCCGCTCATTGTTTAATGTTTGCCACATTAATGCACAAAGCGTACCTAGTCATTACAGTGATCTGATTGAGGCTTTCTCTGACGCTGATGTTCATGCCGTCTTGATTTCGGAGACTTGGCTTAAGCCCCATCTTCCTTCTACCTCTTACCCTCTCTCTGGCTTCAGTTTGATACGCAACGATCGAATTGATAGGAGAAGGGGTGGGGTCGCTATATATATCTTCGTTGTGACTTTTCTTATAAAATTCTAGCTTCTTCTTCCTCCTATTATACTGCATCTGCAGAATTTATTTTCCTTGAAGTTTGCGTAAAAGGAGCCAAATTAGTACTTGGCGTTGTCTACTGTCCTTCTGTCGATTACTTCTCCAGTCTTGAAACAATTCTGGAATCCTTGGGGTCGGAATACTCACATCACGTCATCATGGGCGATTTTAAACAGATCTCCTCACTCCGCACTTAACCCGTTCCTCTAAGCTCCTTCAAATTGTCGAGTCGGTTGGCCTTCACATTTTACTTTTACAAGCCACTCACCACAATATTGATGTGGAGGATACCTGGCTTGACTTAATCCTTACCTCTGCTCCTTCTCTTGCCTTCTGCCACGGTCAACACCTTGCACCTGCTTTCTCCTATCATGACCTCATTTTCCTTTCTTACGTCCTTAAACTTCCTAAACCTCCAGCTAAAACTCTACACATGCGTTGTTTTGGTCGCTTGGATGTTGAAAAGCTTTGTATGGATGCATCTAAATTAAACTGGAACAGCGTGGTTTCTGCACCCACTGTGGACGAAAAAGTTGGTGTTTTGAATGAAGCTATCCTTAGATTATATGACGTACATGCTCTCATCAAAAAGTGAAGCTCAAGCGTCCAACTGCGCCTTGAATGACGATTGGGGTTCGAATTGCGATGAGACGTAGGGATCGCGCTTTCGGCAAATTTAGAAAAGATCGATGTGATCAAAACTGGACGCTTTATAAAGTTGCAAGGAATCGGTTCAATCAGATGATACGCAACATCTCATCTTCTTCCCCTGCTAATATCTGGAAGTTCCTTGGAACCATAGGTATCGGTAAACGACACCGTTGTGAGTTTCAAAGGAGATTGGTCTGGATGATATCAATTTTCATTTTGTCTCCAACAGTCCTCTTGATCACCAGACCAAGCGTCTTACTGTTGAACACTTAATGGGTTTACCTCGTCCTGACATTAATCTGTTTCAATTTTCTCCAGTAGCTGTGGATGAGATCAAGAAGATAATCCTTTCCATTAAATCTAATGCTGTAGGTTGCGACAACATCAGCCGACGGATGATTATCTATATACTTGACCATATCCTCCCAGTTATTTCGCACATCATTAACTTCTCTTTGGATTCTGGTAATTTTCCCTCACTGTGGCGTAAGGCTTACGTTATTCCCTTACAAAACATCCCAAATCCCACTTTACCCAATCATCCTTCCCTTCTTATCCAAGGTCCTTGAGGCCTGTGTCCACAAGCAACTTTCGCAGTTTATCTCACGTAATAACTTATTAAGTCCCTTGCAGTCTGGCTTTAGGCCCGGTCATAGTACCGTTTCCGCACTCCTGAAAGTAACTGGTGATATTAGGGCAGGCATAGAGGTCACTAAAGTCACTGTGCTGGTTTTGGTTGACTTCTCGAACGCCTTGAATACCATTAGTTATGACATTCTAATTTCCATCCTTTCCCTTTCTATGATCTCACCCGAAGCACTGGATTGGTTTTCATCATATCTTCGAGGGCGCCAGCAGTCGGTTCGCATCGATGAGCTGTCATCTAGCTGGCTTGACATACATGCTGGTGTCCCTCAATGCGGCATATTATCTCCTTTGTTGTTTTCTGTATTTATTAATCTCATTACTCAAAACCTTCAGTCTGCGTATCATCTGTATGCTGATGACTTGCAACTATACACACAAGCGAGTATTGACGATATTTCTACAGCGGTGGACATACTTAACAGGGACCTTGAGTACATTAAGAACTGGTCTGACAGGTTTGGCCTAATGGTCAACCCTTCGAAGTGTCAGGCCATAATAATTGGTAGCCGTCCGATGATCCAGAGATTGAAAACAGTAGCTCTACCTCCTATCTTTTTAATAGTACTGAGATTCAATTGTGTTCCACTGTGAAGAATCTAGGTTTATTAATTGATTCTACTTTGAGTTGGAAAGCCTAAACAACGACCGTTAGCTAGAAAGTCACTGGTACCCTGCGTTCTCTCTATCGCCTAAAAAATTTTCTACCGTCTGAAATTAAGACAATGCTTGTGCAGAGTTTAATTTTTCCCCTAATCGACTATTGTGATGTGTGTTATTTCGACCTGAATGCAGATCTTCTCAACAAATATGACCGTCTTCTGAATAACTGCATTCGATTCATTTTCAATCTTTGAAAGTATGACCATGTATCGACGTACCGATCTCAATTAAAATGGTTACCTATTCATCAACGCCGTAGTTTGCGTGCACTCACCACCCTTTATTCTATCCTGATGTCTCCAACTTCCCTTTGTACTTATCTCCTTACTTGCAGTAGCTTAGTGCTAGTCATGAGAGAAACCTCCGCTCTACGAACAACCTTCTTCTCCTATGTCCCTATTGTTCATTCTTCTTTCCACATTCAATCTTTTCTCCTTTGGAATGCACTCTCTCTCGAAATCAGGACGGCTAGCAATCGGTACACGTTCAAGATGAAGGTTCGGGAACACTTAAATTGGCAGAATCATCATAGTAACAGTTTATTTATATACAGGCTGGTCCAAAAGGTGAAACCAAAAATTTTTTTTGGAATGCTGACCTTTCGGACTACATGAAAATACCCCATGTATGTTCCGTGATTTTTCTTAGCTTACGAGATATGATTTTTTTTGTATTATTTTGCAAAATGTCGACTTAGCGATTCAAAAATTTTTTTCTTAAAAATTCTGCTCTCTTTTCTACTTTTTTTATTCTTAGCGTGGTCTTCATGAGTTGGACTGTGTGACATAAAAAAATAAGCTGCCTACCATTAATACAAATTGCAAAAATTTTAATCGAAAACAAATTATGCAGATATGATTGAATCAAAGTTTAATTTTGAAATTTAGACTAAAAATTAAATAATGAGTTCCATGTTTTTAAAGTAATTTTAAAATCTTCGCAAGACCCTAAGCTTTAGTTATAATACAAAAAAAGTGGTGGTCAATGGGCCTTTTTTAGCCCTAGTCGGCCTTTAAGTGCACAGAGGCGAAATTGTTTATATATATATATATATATATATATATATATATATACCGGCAGCGATCACCGAATGGTTAGAGGCACACTGAACCTAAACGTTAAGTTGGAGAGGTCTCGTCTAATGAAGTCAACGCTCCGTCCCCCTCGTGCTCTAATCCAGAATCCCGAAACCTTTCAGCTCGAGTTACGTAACCGCTTCCAGTGCCTAGAAGATTGCAATGCAGTGGACGATATGAACGACCAGCTCGTGGAAACTGTCCATGCGGTCGGAGCTAAGTTCTGCAAGACCCGCCGCAGAAGAACACAAAAACTCTCCGATCACACTCTTAATCTCATGGCTGTTAGACGGGAGATGAGGCTGCAATCGTCAACAGATTTGACAGCATACAGGCAACTGAACAGACAGATCTCCAACTGCATGCGGCGAGACTTACGCAACTTTAATACTTCTCGTATTAAAGAAGCGATCGAGCGGAACCAGGGCTTCAAAGTCTTTGCCAGAGATCTGTCTGCCAGAAAGAGCCAACTGTCAAAGCTGAAGACTGAGTGTGGCAACATCGTTTCCGGGACACCTGAGATTCTGAGTGAGATTGAGAGGTTCTATGGGCAGCTGTACACATCATCGTTGGAGCCACACGCAAGTGTGAGTAACGATCCAAGAGCAAGTCTTATCCGACACTATTCTGATGATATCCCGGACGTCAGTCTAAGCGAGATTAGAATGGCTCTCCACCACCTTAAAAACGGCAGGGCCTCGGGCGAGGATGGAATTACAGCGGAGCTTCTGAAAGCGGGTGGAACACCGGTACTTGAAGTCCTTCAGAAGCTCTTCAATTCCGTCCTCCGTGGTGGCACTACTCCGGAGGCGTGGAGCAGAAGCGCGGTGGTTTTGTTCTTTAAGAAAGGCGACAACGTTCTCTTGAAGAACTACAGACCGATTTCCCTTCTGAGCCGCGTCTACATGCTATTTTCGAGAGTCATTACGAATCGTCTCGCACGCAGACTCGACGACTTCCAGCCTCCTGAACAAGCCGGTTTCCGAAAAGGCTTCAGTACCATAGACCACATACATACCCTGCAGCAGATTGTACAGAAGACCGAAGAGTACAATCTGCCACTTTGCCTGGCGTATGTGGACTATGAGAAAGCCTTTGATTCCGTCGAAATTTGGGCGGTGCTACAGTCCCTTCAGCGGTGCCAAGTTGACTGTCGGTACATCGAAGTGCTGAAGTGTTTGTACAGTAGGGCTACGATGGCTATCCGAGTACAGAACCAGAGTTCGAAACCTATCCAACTGCAGAGAGGTGTAAGACAGGGTGATGTTATATCCCCGAAACTCTTCACCGCTGCGTTGGAAGACGTTTTCAAGCTACTGGACTGGAAAGGATACGGTATTAACATCAATGGCGAGTACATCACTCACCTTCGATTTGCCGACGATATAGTCCTTATGGCAGAATCGCTGGAGGACTTAAGCATTATGCTCAATGACCTCAATAGTGCCTCCCAACGGATAGGTCTTAAAATGAATATGGACAAAACAAAGATCATGTTTAATATCCATGTCACACCTGTGCCGGTAAATGTTGGGAGCACTATGCTCGAAGTTATTGACGAGTACGTTTACCTGGGACAAATAGTCCTACTAGGTAAGTCCAACTTCGACCGAGAGGTCAATCGACGGATTCAACTCGGCTGGGCAGCGTTCGGGAAATTACGACATATCTTTTCGTCAGGTATACCTCAATCTCTAAAAACTAGAGATCTGGCGACCCGCACTAGATGGAGTGACGACCTGGAAAGACATGCACGAAGTCGATGGATGCAGGTGGTTCAGGACCGTGCTTTGTGGCATTACTTTTTATTATCTTAGTTATTTTATATTTCATTTTATTATAATTAATTTTATCTATTTTTTGCGATGTACCATTTATATCTTATGTATTTTATTTCCATGTATTACAATTTTTTTTGTTATTTTATTTTAGTATTCGCATATTAACTTTTTATTACACCTACTTCATTCTATCTCTGCATCATCCCAAGGTAGACTGGGAGAGAATGCCTTAGGCATTAAGTCCGCCTATATACCACTTGTGTATATGAAGTTTTAAATAAATATATGGTAAAGTTGAGGATTAATGTTAAGGATTATGTTAGACGAAAACACGATTCCGTAAAATTTTCTCGATAGAAAAAAAAATCCAAAGTTACCTCCAAAATAAACAAAAAACCGCTGTTATTCATAAAATACTTTAAATAAGATCATGAAACTTTGCATACTAACTGAACTCATTATAAAGCAGTGCTTATGATATGAACTTTTTTTAAAATACCATTATATTCACTGTAAAAAGAAATTACCTAAACTATCGGCGTCTTGAAGAGTAGAGTAGAGATAGTAGAGTAGAGATTCCTGACGCCCGGTCAGTTTCGCTTCGGCCTTTGAAGGCGGAGGTTGTGTCGCTTACGATCAGAATACACATTACGCAACAGGACGACGTAAAATTAAAATGGGAAATAACCGTAATAAAAATAAGAAGCGACTGGCTTGGCGTTAAGAAACAGGCATAAATATGATAAACCTAATGAAATGTCTAACGACCTACCTTCTTACAGTATTAGTGATTACAAACATGTCGGTACATAGCATACGACGCACCGCCGAAATTAGAGTTTGAGCTGACTTACTATATCCCCTTAACAGTGTACATATTTATAGGATTAAGGGTAACAAACGAGAATGCAATCAACCTGATAGTAAGTCAATGCTGCGGTCCACATCTACCTTCGATTAAGAATTAAAATTCAGATGCAACGTCATCCCTGAGGGCAAAGATGGAATGTTTCGTTACCACTTAAGAGGCTCCGGTTTTCGTCACTCACCATACCAAACACTACAGTGTACCCCCGGTAATCCGGCCTCTGGCTAATCCGGGGTGGATTCCGATATCTCGTAATTATTATTATTGTGGGAGTATCAATATAGTTTTCTCATCTGGTTGGGTTCTATAAATATATAATTATAAATGGAAATGAAAAGATAAATATACATAAATGTCAATAACATAAAATAAATATAAAAATACATATATAAATAAAAGCCTAACCAGATGGAGGCCCTCGGCAGGGGAGACCAAACGGCCGAGGGTTAGGGGGAAAGAGAAAGAAACCGGCGGACGATGCGGGCGGTATCGAGGAGCACCGCCTTCTGCATTTGAGCCTGGAGCGGTCCGCCACGTAGTCTCAGCCGCCTCAGATGACCCGAGAGACTACTGGGATTAGCCCGTTTGCAGAGACGACTACAGGAATAATTTCGGTCGGCAGACCACCCCACATGTCGGTCACCTCGTGAGCCAGGTCCAGATATTTTGTTTGCTTATCTGTTTCGGCTTTCACGAGGTTCTCGTCACACGGAATGGTAATGTCGACCAAAAATATCCTTGACTGTGCCCGGTCCATCAGCACAATATCAAGCTTATTCGCAAGAATAGTCCTGCCTGTGATGATGGCCCGGTCCCAATAGAGCCCGGCGCGATCATTTTCGAGCACGGCTTCCGGCAAGTACTTGTAATACGGCAATTTCCGATCCACGAAACCGTATTTCAGAGCGAGCTCCTGGTGTAGAATTCTGGCTACTAGGTTGTGCCTGTGCAAGTACTCAGAGTTAGAAAGCGCCGAACAACCGGAGATGACATGCCTAAGTGACTCACCGGGATGGTGACAAGCTCGACAGATGTCGATGGTGCCATCCTTTAGGATGTATCTCCGATAGTTGTTGGTCTTAATAACCTGATCCTGTATTGCACAGACAAAACCCTCGGTTTCCCCGAAGAAGTCACCAAAGCGTAGCCAGTGGAGGGAGGTTACTGGGTCTACGAAAGGTCCATGTAGAGACTTGTAGAACCTCCCGTGGAGCTGCTTCTCCTTCCATACGGTCTCCCGGTCGGAAATCGTCTGCACTGCCGGGTCTTGCCACTGCTCGTTGGCTAAGGATAGAGGGGTAAGTTCTTTATCACAAGAAATGACGTCCTTATAGAATGGATCATCCGATCTCGCCAGGAAGTAATTACGGAGGCTGCACACTTCGCGATTATGCATGGTGAGCGCTCTCAAGAAGCAACGCCCACCATGCTTTCGCGGCAAGTACTTATCCGTCCCCAGCTCCATTCCAATAGAATTGCTAAATTCACAAGTGATGTTTAGCAATTCCATAAGATGGGAGCGACTGGAGGCGAATAATTTGAGGTCATCCATATAGAAAAGGTGGGTCACTTTTGTACCTCCCTTCCGAAGCTGAAATCCCCTCCCGGAGCCCTCCAGTAAAGTACTTAGAGGGTTCAAAGAGAGGCAGAACCAGATTGGACTCAGACAGTCGCCCTGGAATATACCCCTTCTTATCCTTATGTGGCTTTCCGCAGCCGTCATCCGCTCGCCCAGATGACAGAGGATCGTACTCCACTGCCCCATACACTGCTCGAGGAAGTCTCGAACTGTACAGTCAATCTTGCACAGCTCGAGGGTCCTCGAGCTGTGCAAGATCTTTAGCCATGTATGGGGCACCGAGTCAAATGCCTTTCTGTAATCTATCCAAGCGGCGGAGAAGTTCCGACGGTTGCGTTTCACCACTTTGCCAATGACCGCGTCAATGAGGAGTGGTTCCTTGGTTCCACGACCGCCGCCCCGACATCCATTTTGAGCGCGCGACATCACCTGATTTGAGTCCAGGTGACGAGCGATTCTTATTCGATTATTATTATTATTATTATTATTATTTTATTTGTTTTTATTTCTCCCTCTGTATTGAGGGGTAGAAAACGGACACACGGGCCTTGACCAAGTGTGCACGCAGGAAAATAAGAAAGAATTACAATGATGACGGTGATGAGTTAAGAAATTTACGTGTGAGACGACAGGTGTTAAGAAGGACTGCTTTTTGTATAAGTGTAAGAGTGGATTTAGGCATTTGAAGCATGTTGAGGCTGGTTTGAAGGGTCTTTGGAACTACACCAGTTGTAGATATGATGATAGGAATGACTTTTACGGAGTCTACTTGCCATTGCCTTTTTATTTCGATAGCCAGGTCAACATACTTTGTCATTTTTTCCGAATGTGTAGTAATGAGGTTGTGTGTGTTGCAAACTGCTATGTCTATTATAAAAACAGATTTTTTAATTTTGTCTAGTATTGTTATGTCCGGTCTATTGTAATGTATAGTCTTGTCTGTTATAATTGTCCTGTCCCAATATATTTTGACGGAATCACTTTCTAAAATAGTGCTAGGAATATATTTATAATAAGCGACCTTTTTTTAAAATGAATGAATGTTTGTGGGCCAGGTTTTGGTGGACAATTGCAGCAACTTGGTCATGTCTATGTTTGTAGTCAGTTTGAACTATAGATTTACATGCACCTGTAATATGTTGAATTGTTTCTGAGCTACTGTGACATCGTCTACATAAGTCAGTTGGAGGGCTGGGAATATGAATAATGTGTTTTTGATAGTTACGAGTATCTATTACTTGGTCCTGAATAGCAATTACAAAAGCCTCTGTCTCTGGGAAGAGTTCTCCGCGTCGGAGCCACTCATTCGACGCTTGCCTGTCGACATGTGCTTGACCGAGATCGGCAAGGTGCCTACCATGTAGAGACTTTTGTGACCACAAATCTATTTTCTGCTGTTTACTTACTATTTTGAGCTGAAAATTTCTGTCATTTAGATTAAGAGGAGTTAGTTTTTTGTCTATACCTACAATATATTTGTGCAGTTGCGAATGTTCAGATTTTACATAGAAATATTTGCGAAATTTGTCTATTAGACTGTTGTGTAAATTTTGTATATCGATGATGCCTCTCCCTCCATCTTGGCGTGGTAATGTGAGACGCTGTGTACATGACCTGGGGTGGTGTTTTCTGTTTACTGTCATATTTGTATTAATTGTGCGTTGAAGTTTAACTAAATCACTCTGAGACCAGTTTATTATTCCAAAAAAATAGATGAGAATGGGTATCGCGTAGGTATTTATGGCTTTTATAATATTGCGTGAATTTAGCTGAGTTCTTAATATTTGGTTTATTCTAATTTTAAATTTTTTAGTTAAGTCTATTTTTGCTTGTTTTTGATGTATCTGTTTGGACTGATGAAATCCTAAATATTTATATGTGCTATGTTCGTCCATGGGCTCTATTTGTTCACCAGTACTGAGTATATATGTATTGTTTATTGATTTTCCGCGAATGATAGAATGTACTCTGCATTTATCAACACCAAATTGCATTTTTATGTCTGTAGAAAATGACTGTGTTAAGTCTGCTAGTTTTGTAAGTTCAGTGTTGTTGGTTGCATAAATTTTTAAGTCGTCCATATACAGTAAATGTGACAGAATGTGTTATGAGTTATTATATTTTAATTTAAAACCTACATTAGTACTATTGAGTAATTCTGATAACGGGTTGAGGGCTAGACAAAACCATAACGCACTAAAAGCGTCTCCCTGGAAAAACCTCTTTGTATTTTTATTGATTCAGTACTTATGGAACTGTTATTTATTAATTTTAGTTTCGTTTTCCAATGGAGCATGGCTACATTTAAAAATGAAATCAGACTGGTACGAATTTTGTAATATTTTAGTACATAAATTAACCAGCTATGAGGGACAGAATCAAATGCCTTTTTGTAATCAATGTACATTATACGAATATTTCTATTTTTATTGTGTGCTTGTTTCGTGGCTATTGCATCTATTGTCAACTGTTCTTTACATTCCTGGCTATTTTTCTTACAGCCCTTTTGTTGTTCTGCAAGAATATTTTGTTTGTCTTTAGATTGTTTCGCTAATGCATCCTGTAATAATCTTGTATATCGTTTGTAGGCATGTTATAGGTCTGTAATTTGCGGGGTCTTTTGGATCTGAGCCTTTCGGAAGCATGTAAGTTAGACCGCTTGTTATGAATGTTGGCATATTATGTGGTGAATGTATGAATTGACAAATATGATTGTAGATAAATGGATGTGTACATGTGAGCTTTTTGTACCAATAATTATGTATATTATCGGTACCTGGTGCTTTCCAGTTTTGTGTGCGTTTGATTATTTGAATGAATGTTTCTACTGTGATATTTTCAAAATCCATTTGAATAATATTTGGTGCTTTTGCTATTTTGTCTAACCACTCAGCCTTAATATTATGTGCTACTGGGTTTTCCCATAAGCCTGCCCAAAATTGTTGTAAGTGTTGTGGTGATGGGAATTGAGTAGTACGTGTAGTATTATATATTAATATGGTGTTCGTGCCCTAAAGTTCTGTAGAACTGTTTTTTATTATTTAAAAAGTTTGCATTTTGTTGTTTCCGTTTAGTACATGTTAAATATCTTCTCAATCTATTTGATAGCGCGTTTAATTTTTGCTTGAGTGTGTCGAGAAAATGTTGTAGCTCCGTATTAGATTCTTCATGTTGAGAGTGTGTTTTATATTTCCTCTTTATTTCTCATACAGTCTTTTATATTCTCTGATTTCTATTTCCTATTATATATTGTGTTAATCTTCCAATTTCTAATCTATATTTTTCTATTCTGATTTCAATTCTTCTTTGCCAGGTAGGTTTTCTATTTCGATTGTTTGCAGTTATATTTCCTTCTGTGTTAAATCTGGTACCATTACATAAGGCGGCTGTATAAGCTGCTGAATATATTAAGGTATGTAATGAAATAAAATCTAAGTCGTGACTAAGATGCCTCGGTAAAATTTAATTATTCAAGTAGTGAACAATCTGTGAAAATTTTCGTGAATATTTCTGTTTTGGAATGTATGGTCTTGCTTCAGCATGAGTTGTGCTAAATATTGCAATAGCATTATTAAATTCTATTTCAATTTTGTTACTTTCCATGAGATTTTGTAATTGCGAGTTTTCCTTTTGAGCATTACTTAATGTTCATGTTTTTATGACAGTGTTTGTACTATCTATCATGTTTTTAAGTTGAGTATGCTGTGTGGGTGTAAAGATGTCTGTTGTGCTTTCATACGGGATTTGTTGAGTTTGTTCTACTACGGTATAATTTTGATCTGTAACTAGTTGTCGATTATTCAGCTCCAATTTCAATTCTACTTCTCTTCTCAATTCGTGAATTTTATTTGAGTATTTCTTATTTTTAAATATTAATCTTCTTTGGTCGGCAATCCTCTGTTCAGTAAGGTAAGATAAATCTGGATGTCTTTCTATGAATAGCTCATACAATTTTTTCCGGTAGCCAGTTTGATCTTTCTCCAACTCAGTTACTTCAAGATAAAACCTAATGATGTCTTCATTTATTTCATCCGACCATTTCATCCTGGTATTGTTCGTAGTATTTGTTTGTGATGGTGCTGTAATTTGAGTGCTGTGTGTGTGTTTATGGTTCTCTTCTGTATAATATATTCTCTTACTTCATTACCTATTTCGTCTAATAGTTTTTGTGGCAGTAGTTTTCTTCTTAATATAGCTTGTTTTTGGTCTCCTAGTCGTTGCCGAGTGGCTTTCATTTCGGGATATCTACTTTCAAATTCCTGGTGTAAAATTTCTAGGTAATTATTCATGTGGGTCGTTTCGCATTTAGTTATTAATAGGTATGTACGCCAAATAAAGCGGTTCATATCTTCTGTCCATTTTTTTCGCGCACGTAGTTGCCCAACAGTGGGTGCAGGTTTAGTAGCTGATGCCTCCTGCACAACAGCTGTTGACCTTGTAATTCTTGATGTATATGAAGATGATGGCGATGAATCAGGTGATCGAAATAAGCTATGAGTTGAAGAAGGTGATGTAATATTACCAAAGAGTGAATATTCGGAAGATACCGTAGATGAAGGTGAATGTGATCGTTCGGCTGTAGCAATTTTTTCGAGGGGAACCCGCCTGTTCAGTCCCCCGTCGCCAACGGTTCGCATGCTGTGGCATCCAGCGTTGGCTCCAGATGCGCCCCGACGAACTCCGGGAAGCGGCCGTAAACTATATCTCTTAGATTGACTGTCCATACCATTCTCCATAAAATGGGTTCAGGATCGTTAGTTTGGGTAGGTTATTTATTGGCAAGATGTTAAGGCCGAGCTACCAGTACTTAATCCCGTAAGCCCCCCACCACGTCAAGGTGATCCCACGGGGGGTTATTATTATTTTTGGGGTATCTATATAATTTTCTCACCTGGTTGGGTTCTATAAATATATAATTATAAATTAAAATGAAAAGATAAATGTACATAAATATCAATAAAATAAAATAAATACAAAAACTACATAAATAAATAAGATCCAACCAGATGGGAGCCCTCGGCAAAGGAGACCAGACGGCCGAGGGTTAGGGGGAAAGGGAAAGAAACCGGCGGACGATGCGGGCGGTATCGAGGAGCACCGCTTTCTGCATTTGAGCCCGGAGCGGTCCGTCACGGAGTCCCAGTCGCCTCAGATGACCCGAGAGGCTGACTGGGATTAGCCCATTCGCAGAGACGACTACAGGAATAATTTCGGTCGACACACCACCCCACATGTCGGTCACCTCGTGAGCCAGGTCCAGATATTTTGTTTGTTTATCTGTTTCGGCTTTCACGAGGTTCTCGTCATACGGAATGGTAATGTCGATCAAAAATATCCTTGACTGTGCCCGGTCCATCAGCACAATATCAGGCTTATTCGCAGGAATAGTCCTGTCTGTGATGATGGCCCGGTCCCAGTAGAGCCTGGCGCGGTCATTTTCGAGCACGGCTTCCGGCAAGTACTTGTAATACGGAAATTTCCGGTCCACGAGACCGTATTTCAGAGCGAGCTCCTGGTGTAGAATTCTGGCTACTAGGTTGTGCCTGTGCAAGTACTCAGAGTTAGAAAGCGCCGAACAACCGGAGATGACATGCCTAAGTGACTCCCCGGGATGGCGACAAGCTCGACAGACGTCGACAGTGCCATCCTTTAGGATGTATCTCCGATAGTTGTTGGTCTTAACAACCTGATCCTGTATTGCACAGACAAAACCCTCGGTTTCCCCGAAGAGGTCACCGAAACGTAGCCAGTTGAGGGAGGCGGCTGTATCTACGTGAGGCTCATGTAGAGCCCTGTAGTACCTCCCATGGAGCTCCTTCTCCTTCCATACGGTCTCCCGGTCGGAAATACTCTGTACTGCCGGGTCTTGCCATTGCTCGCTGGCTAAGGATAGAGGGGTAAGTCCTTTATCACTAGAAATGACGTCATTATAGAATGGATCATCCGCTCTCGCCAGGAAGTAATGACGGAGGCTGCACACTTCGCGATTATGCATAGTGAGCGCGCTCAGGAAGCCACGCCCACCATGCTTTCGCGGCAAGTATAGCCTCATTACCGACGATCTCGGATGATGCATCCTATGGGACGTCATTGTAGTGCGGACTTTTCTATCCAGGGCGTTAAGTTCAGTCTGACTCCACCTGAGTATGCCAAAGGTATACATGAGGACAGGCATGACCCAACCGTTATATGCATGTGTCTTATTCACACCGGACAAAAGGCTGTTAAGCACTTTGGTCAAGCGTGCATAAAACACGTCGCAAACTAACTGTTTCATACCAGCCTCATCGATACCGATGTTCTGTGACATACCCAGGTATCGGTATGTTTCAGCCTCGGAAAGGGCCCTTAAGTTGACGGGCATAGTTAAGTCTATGCCCTCAGAGTTAGCAACCCTTCCCCTTTCAACATGGAGGACCGCACACTTATCCGTCCCCAGGTCCATTCCAATAGAATTGCTAAATTCACAAGTGATGTTTAGCAATTCCATAAGATGGGAGCGACTGGAGGCGAATAATTTGAGGTCATCCATAGAAAAGGTGGGTCACTTTTGTACCTCCCTTCCGAAGCTGAAATCCCCTCCCGGAGCCCTCCAGTAAAGTACTGAGAGGGTTCAAAGAGAGGCAGAACCAGATTGGACTCAGACAGTCGCCCTGGAATATACCCCTTCTTATCCTTATGCGGCTTTCCGCAGCCGTCATCCGCTCGCCCAGATGACAGAGGATCGTACTCCACTACCCCATACACTGCTCGAGGAAGTCTCGAACTGTACAGTCAATCTTGCACAGCTCGAGGGTCCTCGAGCTGTGCAAGATCTTTAGCCATGTATGGGGCACCGAGTCAAATGCGTTTCTGTAATCTATCCAAGCGGCGGAGAAGTTCCGACGGTTGCGTTTCACCACTTTGCCAATGACCGCGTCAATGAGGAGTGGTTCCTTGGTTCCACGACCGCCGCCCGACATCCATTTTGAGCGCGCGACATCACCTGATTTGAGTCCAAGTGACGAGCGATTCTCGCGCTCAAAATGGATGTTAGTGTCTTGTATATAGTCGGCAGACACGTGATGGGGCGGTATTTGCTCGGATCTGTGGCACCCTGATCTTTAGGAACCAAATGAGTGATCCCAGTAGTGAAGAGGCTTGGGAGCGACTTCTGGTTGAGAGCCTCTTGAAACTGTTGGGCGAGCACAGCGTGACACACCATGAACCCCTTCAGCCAGTAGTGATTTAGCCCGTCAAGCCCCGGACTTTTCCAGTACGGGGCCTTACGGACCGCCTCAGCTACGTCATCCGGCGTTATGGTGACGGGATCCATGGGCGTAATACCCGCACACTGACTCACCACAACTTCCGTCCAAGGGCTCTCGTTGTGGTTTACGGGCTCTGACCACAGGCTGCGCCAAAATGCGACCGTGTCGGCCTGATTTGGTGCTGGGCCCATTCCACTTACTATTGGTCGCTCCAATGATTTGTAGAGCCTCTTCTGATCACTCTGGAAGAGACGATTCTGGTTGAACCGTGTCGACCTCTCGGTATATCGCCGAATCCGCTTTCCCCAAGCAGCGATCATTTGCTTCAGGTCGTCTATGCGCTCCGTCAGTTTTTGCGTTATATCCGGCTGGGACAAACTAACATTTGTCCCAGATAACGCCACCCTGACGGTGCGCACAATCCATGGCCTGGTATTGCCTGACCTGAAGCATATCAGTCTGCCGATGAGGGCCCTAGCCCTTGCGATACGTTCCTCAATTCTTCTTCTCCATGCTGGGATAGCGCTACTATGGCCAGTAGCGCGTCCAGCCGTGGAAACCTTGGCGCCTATGATACGGCAGACTGCCAACGCGGCGCCAAAAAGAATTGAGTCCGTCTCGCAAAGGTCCCGGCTGGCTTCCAAATAGGTCACCAACATTGGGTTCAGAGCCCTCACGACAGCCCGATTCCGCTTGCTTAGGGCTATGCGGGGAAGTCGCGGTCAATTTTCGAGAGGCATACTGCGCGTTTCCACAATCGCCTCCTCCAATGTACTCCTCTTATTATTATTATTATTTATTATTATAATGATTTCTTATATTTACGCGAACACTACACATGATTACAACTACTTATGGATTTTGTCGCTTTTTTTTATTCCCGACGTTTCGGGCGCTTTCCAGCACCCATGGTCACGGTGGACTGAGATGACTGACGTCCCGATGTCATTGTTAAACCCGGAGTACCTTCAGCTTTTTTAATTACCATAAACAATAATTAAAAAAGCTGAAGGTACTCCGGGTTTAACAATGACATCGGGACGTCAGTCATCTCAGTCCCCCGTGACCATGGGTGCTGGAAAGCGCCCGAAACGTCGGGAATTTAAAAAAAAACCGATAAAATCCGTAAAAGTAGCTGTAATCATTATTTATTACTATTATTATTTTATTCTTTATTGTATCCTTAAACAAAAGAATACAAAGGGCGGACTTAATGCTTTGAGGCATTACCTATATACAAAAGACTATGAATATATACGTCTGTTTGGCAATACATATTAAATAGATGAGTCATGTAAAACGCGTTGTCTTTAAGAAATGATCACGGACCAACTTTTTAAAATCATACTTATTGGGAGTTTTTCTAATGTCATCGGGCAAGGAGTTCCAAAGGCGTGTAGCCTGAACTGTGAAGGAGTTACCATAGAACTCGGTGAAGTGAACTGGTAATCCGATATATCTTTATCGTTTTTTTATAGAAGAGGGGGCAAACGAGCATGCGGCTCATCTGATGTTAAGTGACTACCGCCGCCCATGATCAACCGCAACACCAGGGGAATTGCAGGTGCGTTGCCGGCCCTTTAGAAAGGAGTAAGCTCTTTTCTTGAAGGTCGTATCGGTCCGAAAAAATCGCCGTTGGTAAACTATTCCACAGAGAGGTCGTACGCGGAAGTAAACTCCTTGTGAAACGTACAGCGATAGACCGCCAAGCATTCAGATGGTGTGGATGGTATCGGGACGTTTGCCTCGTAGTGCGTTCATGAAAATTGGCGGCTGGGCTGGCGAAAAATAATGCAAAGAGATGCAACATCTCTTCGTAGCGCCAGTAAATCGAGCCGATCGGAAAGCACTCGGTCGCCGACAATTGGAGCCGCTCGGTGCTGGATGCGGTTAAGTGGAAGGAGCTGGCACTGGGGAGCCCCAGCCCAGAGATGGGAACCGTATTCCATGTGCGGTCGAACCTGCGCCTTGTAAAGTTGCAGGCGGTGTGCCGGCATGAACTAACAAGTTGCAACTAGTACGTGCCACCACGATTCTAACTTGACGCGTATTGTCTCAGTTCAAATGTGACAATGGCAGTGGCCTAGCGGGCATTCATTATCTACTGCTTAGATATTCACTGTACATCACATGACATTTTTATTATTTTATATTTGGTATAAAATTTGTCGGATTACAAGGTACTCTTTTTCAAAAAGTTCCGAACTATCAGGGGACTGTGGCAGTTCTATAATCCGACACCGCCTTGTAAAACGTTTGTCGGATTACCGCGGATCAACTGTATTTCACGCTGGTAAAATGTGCGAGCGTGGTCCTTCACCGGTCGCCCAAATCGTGCTGCAGGCAATACCTACGCTGCGGCGTCGCTCCACCACCAGTGGCGAAGCTTCTATAAAAGCCGAAAAGCCGGGCTTGCCTTATTACAACTGGATCAATCAATAATATCAACTAATAAAATAACTCGTAAAATGTTTCAAACTATTTCAAATTTCCCGCGCACTCCACTGTTCGACACATGTCGACCGATGACCTCGTATTGCCTTAGCGATACTGCTGCCGTCAACCGTCATAAAAAATGAGTTTTAATAGAGAGATTAGTTGTCTCCCTTGCTCGCGTGGCCTTTTTACGGGGCTTTCGAGAAGACGATCGCTATCTTTCTAACCTATGGCAAAATATTCTATAATGAAATATAACTACGATTGTATATATAGCAATTAGTATGGAGATTTAAAGCCAGGCTTTTCGGAATAAATTTGTTAAAAGCGGGGGCGCGCGGGCATTACGTTTGCAAGTTCATTTCACGTTTTAATGTTTATTTACTCTGTGTGCTATTCTTAAGCGATTTAATATTACGAGTTCAAAATTTATGCTTTTTTTAAAGATTTTTAATGAAAATGTAGGATAATAGTGTTCCTTGTGATGAATTGAAGTGTAACACACTTCAATTCATCACAAGGAACACTATCTAGCGCTAATCGGAGAGGAAATCTTTAAACTTTGTTGAGATAATACACAAGGTTAAGAGTGTATTTCAGACTTATCAATTATCGCAATTAAAAACAGTAATTGGTACAATGAAAACGTTCACCAACATTTTACGTGGACGTGATTAAATCTTTCCATAAGAAAGCGAGACGATTCCACTTATCTTATCTTATCTCTTATCCATTAGAATGTAAATAATTTTTTTTTTAATTTTGTACGTAGTTTGTACTTTGTTCATGTTTTACTTTTGTTCATGTATTGTATTGGATGGAAACATTTTTTTCTTTCGCTTAAACAAACCCAAACGGCTTTCTTCAAAGCCACCGAAGCTATGCAATTGCTGATATGTAATACAATCTATCTAGCAGTGGTATGCATTCTGTGTGGTTTGTTAAACACGTCCTTGACAGCACTGAATATGAAACTGAAGCGTGGAGACAGATCAAGATTGGTGTATTTTTATAAAACTGCTAAAAACAACAATCTATATTTTTATCAATTTATATCTTGGGCTTGCCCTAGCTTGGAGCTCTAGCTTCGCCACTGTCCACCACATACCTGAAGGTAAGTGCCTATTTTAGTCTGTGGACGCCAGTAACCAACAAAAAAGAATACCACGGCCAATTTCACCCAAGAATATTATGAAATAAGAATTATTATAATATGATAAAAGTTAGCTAAATAATACAATGAATAAAAGAATAATGAGGAAATTGAAACACATGATGGTCAGACTCATCCTCCTGACAACAACCCAATATAATAAAAACTGTGTTTGTCAACCCGCCTGCCAGGCGTCGACTATGGCAAAATGCCTACCACGAGACAATCTGCTAGCTGCCGCCATGTTTAGCACTATAGTTCGGCTGATTGGAATGGGATGCGGTGTTTTTTTGCATCCTACCTTTGGGGGAGGGTTTGCTTCTCGCCGGACGATCCTAGCGTTGTTGCTGATTATGTCGTTGATGTGGTACTTCAGGGTATGGAACTTTTTATTCCGTCCTCTGTGGTGCCCATCGGAGGCAGATCCCAGCCATGCTTTGGTCGGTTCTGTAAAATAGCATCACGCTATTAAGCAGGAGTGCTACCGGGCCTGGGATGACATATCAACGTCTCGGGATGTAAACACCAGCGCTGTAAGTACTATTCCGCCTTCAGGTCCTTTAAAAGTGTCAAGGCAAGGTCTGAGCACATCGGCAGAATTAGCGAGAAGCTAGTTCGCCTTCATTCGGGAACCCATGCATTCTGGTCTCTCGCCCAGGCTGTCCAAGGGAACTTCTATCAGTCATCTTTTCCATCTCTGCACAAAGAGGAGGACTCACTGGCCCATGCCGCAAAGGAGAAAGTTGATCTGTTAGGGCCTCTCTTTGCGTCCAACTCGACTCTCGATGACGGGGGCAACACACCGCCGACCATCCCGCAATGTGAGTGCTCCAGCTCCTTGAGGATCACCAGCTGTTAAGTGACCACCAATACGGTTTCCGTCGTGGTCGATCAGCTGGTGATCTTCTGGTCTACCTTACTCATAGATGGGCGGAGGCAGTAGAGTCCAACGGGGAGGCATCGGCCGTTAGTTTGGACATAGCGAAGGCCTTCGATCGGGTCTGGCACAAGGCGCTTCTTTCGAAGTTCCCTTTCTATGGGCTTACCGAGAAATTGTGCGTCACTTGTGCGTCACTAGTTTTCTTGCTAATCAGAGCATGAAGGTCGTAGTGGACGATGCATCCTCTGATTACAAGCCTATTAACGCTGGTGATCCACAAGTCTGCGTGCTATCACCAACACTGTTTTTTCTGCCTATCAATCGTATGTTGCAAACTGATAACATTCTTTGCTATGCAGACGACAGCACGGGTGA
This sequence comes from Parnassius smintheus behrii, assembly GCA_036936625.1. NCBI lineage: Eukaryota > Metazoa > Arthropoda > Insecta > Lepidoptera > Papilionidae > Parnassius > Parnassius smintheus. Next base: position 19,178,818 of record JAUPFT010000020.1, read on the forward strand.
TGCCTTATAACACCGGCTGGCCAATATTTCTTGGGAAATCGTCGCAGAGTACCGGGACAAACTTGTATATGAAGTTGAGTCTTTACTTAACAAAGTCTCAGATTGAGGGCGATTAAATCTAGTCCAATTCAAACCCCAGAAGACACAAGTTTGCGCGTTAACCGCTAAAAAACCCTTTGTCATGTCTCTTCAGTTTGAAGTCACTACCCTTGCTGCCTCGCGTCACTGGAGACGATGAGAAGGCCAAATTGGCCTCTAAAAAGCTTGGCCTGCTCAGTAGAGCGAGACAGTATTTCATGCCGGCACGTCGCTTGCAACTTTACAAAACGCAAGTTCGGCCTCACATGGAATACTGTTCTCATCTCTGGGCCGAGGCACCCCAGTGCCAGCTCCTACCACTTGACCGCATCAAACGCAGTGCGATTCGAATCGTCGACCACCAAGTTCTTTCTGATCGGCTCGATTCACTGGCGCTGCGTAGGGATGTTGCATCCCTTTGCGTTTTCTATCGTAGGGAGTGTTCTGAGAAATTATTCGGATTAATTCCAGCCGCGAAATTTCAGGAACGCACATAGCGTCAAAATTTCCGATACCATCCTCACCATCTGGATTCTTGGCGGTCCACTACTCTACGTTTTACTAGGATTTTTCTTCCTCGTACAACTTCTCTGTGGAATTGTTTACTACCGGCGACTTTTCTGGTACGACTTATGGACCTTCAAGGAAAGAACTTACTCCTTTCTAAAAGCCCGGCAACTTATCTGCAATTCCCCTGGTGTTGCGGTTGTTCCTAGGCGGCTGTAGTCACTTAGCATCAGATGCTCGTTTGCCCCCTCTCCTTTAAAAAAAAAACTATAGGGCAGACCTACGCTTAGCAGTAGACTTTTATAGGCTGTAATGGAATAAAAGGAATTATGTTCAAAATTTATTATCTAAAATATATATTATATCTCCTTCAAATACGTACACTATCCCAGTCACGACTAGTCCCAAACCACTACTCCTCACGCCAAACACTGGACTACAGCTACCGATGAGTCTATTTCAGCTAGTGATGCCTCATTTAAGTTTATTTTTAATAGAATAAAGGTGACAAACGAGAACCCACCTGATGGTAAGTGGATGCTGTGGCCCATAAACATCGAGGATGAATTCCTCGATTAAGAATCGAAACGCGGATGCGTTATCCCCCTGAGGATTAGATGGAATTCCTCGTTTCCAGTAAAAAAGGTTCTCCGTATCTCTACACTCACCATACGAAGCACAGCAGTATTAAACTGCTATTTTATGCTGGTATTCTGTGAGAGCGTGGTTTCTCCTTAGTCGAGCCGACCCATTCATACTACAACCATGATATAGCTGCAGTGTGAGCGTATAGTGAAACGCGTGTCGTATTATCGACGGTGGTGTGTCTTTTCTAGTAGAGTAGTGTTGGGAAAAGCAGTGACGGGGATAGTGCTTGAAATTAAGGGAGGGCGGGAAGTTCTTCAAACAAATTTATTTCATTACGCGAATCTTAGCTATTTAATTTGTAACATCTTTAATATAATGGATTTCCGCAAAGTAACGCCTTCTATTAAGTACTAAGGAGACTCATAAGTTCATAGCCATAGTTGTACTCGTGCGTTGAAAACGCGAAACTGCAGCTTGTGGATTTCTACATGCTTACAGAAATACCACACCAGATGTTGATACCAAACCACATGTGTCCCATGATCTCCTAGTCCTAGGCAAAAAAGGAGTTCTGCCAATTTCCATATTAATATTGTATATTGGCTTCGCCTGGTTGCCGTTATTTAGATTTAAAGTAATCTATACTATAATAATGGAATGAGATTGCCCCTTTCCATGGACTAAAAACCTATTTATTTTATAAACTTGCTTGGGTGTTGTAAGAGGTGAGAGAGGGATGTGGCAACTATGGCAAGAATCCTCCTTATGAAGCCCATTATGGGAAGGCCAAAGTTCAGCAGTGGTCTTTCAAAGTTTATAATGGGTAACTAAACATGATTACAATTTCCTCAGTTATTCTACGAACCACAACTAGAATTAGTTATTAATATATCACAAATATTTATTAAAAATAAATATGGACAAATAAAACAATATAAGCATTAATTTCGAGCACATCAGCAAATAGAAATGTCAAATTTTCCTTTTCATGCTATCTGCAATAATAATGGATTTTACAAGTTTGCCGGTATGGGGCTAAAATATATCATCAAATTTAAAAATCATCTCCTGATGGATTTCAACTATAGTGACAACTTCCAATTAATATGAGAAGTTCTCAATTAAGCTCTACATATTTAATTGCTGTATAGTTGTATATTATGTATATTATGATGGTATGAATAGGTTAGCTCAAGTGAGGAAGGTCCTATCTATTACAGAATCTTAATGCGGGAACTTAATGCTGCTATGTTTTGAATGGTGAATGTAGAGAACTAGAGACCCTTTTTACCGATAATAAGAATATTTGCAACAAATATTAGGCTATTACGTGGTATTTGGCCTATTCGGCTTCTTTTACTATTTGGCCGAATACCAAATACATAAGTAAGAGGTTTTATTGTAGTCAGATAACTGGTAAAACAAAAATATTTATTTTAAATGTTCTTTTTTTCTTGTAATCATTAAAGTATTCACAGCTATATAATCATCTTCCATATTATGAAAATTTAAAAAGAACTATCAGATAAATGTCTATGCACTCAAATTATCGTGTGCTAGTAGTGGAAGATAATTGTCCAGATAATTCCTTTCATTAAGAGAATATAATTTTCATAAGAGAATTTGTGCAGGCAATCCCAGTGTCAGAAAATAGACTCTCCGAAAAACAAACAATACTTCCTTCCACCAAATATTTTTGCTTAATATTCATCTATTTGGCCAGGAAACTCATAAAATATTCGGTATTTGGCGTGTGGCCAAATATACTATTTGTTGCAAATAAGTCATTATATCATAGTCCTCATCCTCAAGGGTGACTGAGTGATTGTTGTCAGTCTTACTTCTAAATAATAGCAAAAGTCCCCCTTGTGACCATGGGTGATGTAAAAGCAAAGTTAATTCAACATGATAAAATCCGTATTAATAGTTTTATTCAATCCTTAGTGTACAAGTTGTATTTTATTATACAATTTAACACGAAATAGCATTTACATACCTAGTATTTTCTAATCTTTGCCAGTCCTGTACACTTTTTAGTGAGTTCCAAGCAGTTACCCAAGAGACTATTATTACTATTTCATCAATTTACAAATGAGGCTTGATTAAATCTTCCAAATAATAATACTTAAATAATTAATTTAAATTAATAATACTTAAGGCTAACTTTTAAATTATAAAATACTTCACTTTGCTGATACTTTTAATTTTCACAAATGAGAAGGAACTTGCTATGTATTCTAAAACTAACCTGTCTAAAACTTTGAATATGGACAAATCTAGTCTCTAGACCGTTACATTTATGTCTCCTATCTAACAGAAGACTGAAAATGCTGTTTTTCAATAATGCTTTTTGTCTAGCAATGAGAAAATCAAACTTACTGTTACTATAATTAACAAAATATAAACTGCATTATCTATAGGTATGCATTTCTTAAGAGTAATGTTTAAGTCATTAGATAATTTAAGATTAAAATATGTCACTATATTGTGATGAGCTTGTGGTAAATCTGCACTTAAATTGCTAGTGACAATTTCAGTGCAAGTGAGGCTTGAACTGAGTTAGCTTGCACAATATAGTAAATCAGGGGATAATGGATACTTAAGGCTCTGTTACACAAAAAGTAATTCAATAACTATGACTTTTATTTTTATAGATATCATGTAATTAAAAACAAAATATATCTCAACTGTCCAAAATTGTATTTTCACTTTTCTTTATAAATGGTACACTGGCACAAAGAATCTGTGTTTCATTCTTAATAGCTTTGACACTTTCACTTGTTTCAAAGCTTTTTTGAAGTAAATCCAACACCTCCATGTCCTTTTTGGCAATTTCACACACCTTTTCAACAGATGCAAGCTCCTCTTCTTCAGCAATAAGCAATGGTTCCATTAAAGCCGCACGTTCAACACGTTTTCGCAATAGTGATACTTCTTCTTTCCATTTATTGTATTCCTCATTAGACCCTTGTTCCAATTGAACCTCGTCTCCTGGTAACAAAACATTTTCGGGAACTTTTAAAATTCTCTCAATTTCGTCATCAATAATTTTAAGACTTGAACCCGCACGTTCGCAATATAACTTTATTAACTTATCACAAGAATGTGTTAAAGTTGATTTATCAGTGTCGTTTCAATCTAATGTCTCTTGCAAATATGACTCCATATCCTTGACGCCCGTTCAAATTTTTTGTCCAACCATTTGTCGCACAGCAATTTTAAGACGTTGGGCTCCAAAACCAAAATGTTGAGTTTCATACTCTTCTTCAGTCCCACCACTCCAAGGTTCTGTTTTAATCATCTTTAGATTTTCACTGGAGACACTTAATTTTTTAATTATTACTTAATTACTTAGACACAACAAAAACTCAAATCCTCAAATCTCAAATTCAAAATCAAGACAAAACGGCAAAAATCAAGGATCAAGGAATATAGGTAGTACTCTCCGGAGAGCAAAAATAAACAGAACCATAGATTACTGCGTACTGCAAAGTTGTTTAGCAAACTCTACAGTTTGCTAAACAACTTTGACAACGTAGCGATTTAAGGAGTTTACAAGTTGGTTTAAGTGAAAAAAAGTGTTTTGTGAGCTTAAGATTGGTGAATCTTGTTCAGTTCAGTTCTTAGAATAATTAAAATTTTTATCTAAATGTGTTTAAATGTCATAAAGATTATTCAATAACCTAAAAATTCGTTATCGTTCTTTCTCACTCGAGGCCACGCCGATCATAGGTCTATAGGTTTCTCTGTCTACGCGTTTTAGTGAAACCAAAAAGTAATTCATTACTTTTTATTGAGATTTTTAACTTAGATGCTTGTCTTTTAATCCATGTCTTCCTTTTATTCGGGATCTTCGGTTTTACAGAATTTTATTCACAATATTCTGACGCATCACATTGAGAAGTTTTTAAAAGATCTTCACGAGATCTCAACCCAGCGGATAGATGAGAAACTACCCCTAATGGCCTGTCATCTTTGGTCTCTTTTTACACTACTCAATAAAAATGTTATTAAGATCGTATTTGGTTGATCCAAGATCATACTGGCCGATTTATTTGACAAATTTACTTTTAATTAAGTCGTATTATTTATTCCAGGTATATGTAATGTACTCTGTGATTTATTGTGACGTTTGACGATGTTATCTTTTGTATTTTACTAAAAATATTATTATAAAATTGATTCTTTAAATAAAATATATCAATAGGTATGGTTTGTTTTATACTAGGATGCAAATCCCATTCTTCCCGTAAAAAACATGGTTCAGAATTCGTAAGCTTCTACCGGTATGTAAGTTTTTATTGTCTTAGAATGAAATAAAATTATAACTCTAAGTAAATTGTGTTTCATATTTTATTATTTATTTTATACTGTATTTCACATTAATTCCACTTTTTGTATAAATGAGACTGTATTTGTTATGTATACACTTACACACAAAAAATATTGAAATATAAAATTAATTTTAAGCAATAGTGATGCGGTTTTAAGGCATATCGAAATTCCTCTTTATATTTTCGTTGTTTCAGTATGCCTAAAATTATCAAGAATTGGAAAAAAATGTATCAGACTTTCGCTTCCAGTTAAAGTGGTTGACTATACGCCAGCGCAGAGATTTTCGAATGCTTTCCACTCTGTTTTCAGTTATTAATGATTCTTCCTCACCCCTTTATCTAAAAGAAAGATTCCTATTCCGTAGTGACACTCATTTTCTCAATCTCCTATCTTCACACAATTTATTACTGTCTACTCTCCACCATTCTGGGTTTATGTCAAATTCTTTCTCAGTCACTTCCAACTCTCTCTGGAACAAATTGCATGTTGACCTGCGAATGATACCTGCCAAAAAGCGTTTTTAAAAAACTATACGAACATATCCGTAACCAACAATTTTAAGAAAACTATACCAAAATATCCGTAATCAACAACTTTAGTCCACTTACTTTATATATTTATAGTTATTTGTACATACATTTATTGAGATATATATGTATAAATGTGTGTATTTATTTATATATGTGTATTTTATTTTAACCTTCTTTGACCCTCCTCTGGTCTACCCGTCGAGCTGTTCCACTATGGGACCTGGGGCAGTCGAGTACGGTCAGGTAGTCAGAGGCAGTAACAATATGGTTACTATAAGATGTTGTTTGGTTAGCTAATTACGTCATAACTTAAAACAGAAGGACCCTTAAGTAGGGACTGAATAAATTAACCGACTTGGTATTACATGGATCTCACAACATTTTACGGTAGAAGAACTGAGTTGCGAGGCTTGGTTTTTTTACAAGTTATGTTTTTAATGGCATTAGTGTTTCTTGTTAAGTAATTCCCGGGAAATAATTGTAACATTAGTAATAGATAGTAACATTATAAAAACAAAACAAAAACGACTGCATGAAAGTAATGAACTGAAAACATAGGTTTAACTTATAATATATTTCGGTAATCTCCTTTTAATTTCCTTTATTTTGATACCCCTATCGATAGGTTGAGTAAAAAAATTAAGGACTTACAATTTGGCGCCAAAAATCCGTCATATTGATTTAAAAAACCTAAGAACACACGGGTGTTTGAGACGAATCACACGAAAGAATCTTTTTCTAAATAAGCGCCACATTATCGATATTAAGTATAGTGCGCAGCACTACGTCAAGCCACCATCTTTGTGCCAGGCTTAGTTTAGATCGTAGACAGAGAAACCTATAGAAAAATTGACGCTTTTCGCATTCGCACACGAAAAGTATAGATTTATGCATACGTCTTGCATAGAAATGAGACAGAGTGGTGTGATTGTTTATCCCTTTCTCCGTGCTGGTTTTTTTGTTTATCCAACTACACTTTTCTAAACACCTTTGACAGTTCGTAGCGATCTAAGGAGTTCACAAGTTGGTTTAAGTGAGAAAAAAAAGTGTTTTGTAAGCTTTGAGTTTTTGAAATTGGTGAATCTTTTTAAGTTCAGTTCTTAGAACAATTAAAAATTTTATCTAAATATGTTTAAAAGTCATAAAGATTATTGTATTACCTAAAACTACGTTATCGTCCTTTCTCACTCGAGGCCATGCTAATCATTAGTCTATAGGTTTCTCTGTCTACGGACTCAACAAAAACTTGGATTTTAAATTCAAAACAAAAGCGTTTTAAGAAACCAAAAACTTTTTTATTACTGTGTTTAAGATTTTCGGTTTGGATGCCTGTCTTTTAAGTCGTCTTCCTTTCACTCCGGATTCGCATTTACGGATTTTTTCTTCACAATATGCTGATGTGTCCGATTACGAAGTTTTTGGGAGATTTTGACGACAGCTCAACCCAGCAGATATTTGATGACCACAGTCACTCATGTTCATAAGGCCCCTAAGCGATCGAAATAACTAGAGGTTTATATGCATAACGAAGCACAACGACACACTCGTCATTTTCTGGGACATGGCTCCTTTAATAGACATTTATTAACCATAGGTGTTACAGATAGTCCCCTGTGCAGGCCATGTATGGGGGAGGAAGAAACGGCGACCCACATGTTGCTGACATGTCCGGAGGTCGCTGCATACTGGGCTAAACATCTCGGCACGCCGTGGTTACTCCCCGAAGTTGCTTGCAACATCAAACGACTGTTGAACTTCTTCGGGGAGATTTCATGGCTCGAATAATCACATTATTCTTGTCCACACGCAAAATACGCGATTAGACATGTAGACGAAAAATAGCCCGTCGTAAACTAAATTAAACTAATCCACTATACCCCATATTATCCCGTGGGTAACGTAACGAGCGACAGACCAAGAGATGGGCAGCAGCGTCGTTCTCATAGAATACTATATGTATGTATTATAGTATTCTATGGTCGTTCTGATGACAACTCACTAAAAAAATGTTGCAGTTGTCGATCCGCCTGCTAAGCATGGGAAATACGGATAACAAATACGTGACATACATATATGAGGCGGCCTATATTCAGCAGTGGAATTTTGCCGTAATAAATGAAAATTCATTGGGGGACTGTTTATAGAAGTGAAAATTCGTAACCACCTATTAAATAACAATACTACGTCATAACTACGAAAATCAGTTATTTTTTTTGTTTAATTCAAATTAACTCTAATATAACAAGTCTGATTTTCACATCTATCAGTACTCCTGTAAAATATTGCTATTACATGTTGATGACGCGGAAGTAAACCCGGTGCAACGACTGACAAACTACTTGAATCATCTCTTGAACTATGTAAAGACTATAATAAATTCGATTATGTTGTAATTGTGTGCGGTAATAATGATAAGGATCCATTAAGGTTACAATCAACCCTATATTTTCATTTGGATAAACTAGCACATACGAACGTATTACTCTGTAACACTAAAAGAGGTAGATTCTTAAGTGAGATAAAACTTTGTGAAACATTCCACCACATTTGTTCCCAGTTTAGTCACAGTATATATATAAACATAGATTATAAAGTCTCATATACTTCATTCTTTGTGATACTATGTAGATTAGTTCTAAAGGAAATATTGCATTTAAATTATTCTTATAATTATAAACAATACATCGAGTCTAATAGGCAAAATATTAAGAAAAACACAATATCAACTTCCACGCAAACAGATCTGTTACTGCAACCTAATTTATTATCAGTCGAAACTCAAACGGAAAATCATTTATTTCGAGACTGACAACTTTACAATACAACACAATAATATACAAGGCATAAGATCAAAAATTTGTGATTTAGAATTGTTAGTAGATTCAAGAAACATTGACGTTCTTTGTCTAAGTGAAACATTCTTTCGAGATAAAAATGCAGATATACTACAGTTATCAAACTATAAAATGGCAACTTATTTCTCAAGAAAAAATAAATCTCGAGGTGGTGTATGTATTTATGTTAAAAACTCAATTAACTACAAAAAAATTGACTGGATCTCCGAACTAGCTGTTGAAAATCACTTTGAGTGTTGTGGTATAATGATTCCAGAAACAAATTGGTATATATTATGTATGTACAGAACGCCCAACGGTAATATTAATCTGTTTATTGAAAAACTTGAGATATTATTATTTAAACTTACTATCAGATTAAGATCCATGAATAAAAAAATATTTATTCTGGGTGACTATAATATAGATACACTAATCTGTTCCAGCAAAAGTGAGTTATTTAAAAACACCTTAAAAAAATATAATTTGCACCTAACTTTAAATGAGCCAACACGATTAACATCACACTCTGGAACCTGCATTGATAACATCATCACAAATATTCGTAAATACGAATCTGAAATATGGGATTTGGGTATATCAGACCATACAGGCCAAGTTATAAAGATACCTTGCAGTGTAAGTTTCAGAAAAAAATACTGGTACAAAATGAAACGTAACATAAATTATTACATCGAAATATTTTTAAAATACATCTCTCAAATAAAATTTGAGGACGTGTATCACTATAATGATGTAAACAGAGCTTATGAAGAATTCATTCATTTATTTAAACTTGTATTTGATCTTTGTATTCCAAATGAAAAAGTTAAAATATGGTATAAAAAAGATACATCCTGGAAAACCAAAGGTATCATAGTCTCAAGTACGAGTAAACGTAAAATGTACCTTCAAACAAAAAATAGTGGCTCACAGGAATTAAAAATTAAATACGTTCGCTGCTGTAAAATCCTAAAGCGTGTAATAAAAGAGTCCAAAAGAATCTCTAATGCTAAATATATCTCATATAGTACAAACAAAACTAAGGCAACCTGGACATTAATTAAACGACAAACCCAAATCACAAATGTAATTCAGCCTACAATAGACTACATAGTGCAAAACGACAATGTTATAAAGTCACCTACAAAACTAGCAAGTACTTTCAATCATCACTATATTAATCAAAACTCTAGCACATTAAAATCAAATAATCATAAGCCACAACACAGTTCTAACTTGAAAAGTATGTTCCTTTATCCAGTAGATAAGTGTGAAATAATAGACATAGTTAAAAAATTAAAAAACAAACCCAGCTATGGATATGATAATATACCCATTAGAGTAATCAAAGAAAGCATATCCTTTATTGCTGACCCGCTTGTATATATCATAAACATAATGTTGGAAACAGGAGAATTTCCTAATTCCTTGAAAAAAGCTCTTATAAAGCCATTATATAAAAAAGGATCACGGTACGACATAAATAACTATAGACCAATTGCACTGTTACCAAGTTTTTCTAAAATATTTGAAAAAGTAATATATATCAGAATCACAAAGTTTTTAGATATTAATAATATTCTAAATAAAAACCAATTCGGATTTCAAAAGAACAAAACTACATTTCTGGCAATATATAAACTATTTAATAGCATTTGGCATAAAATCAATGATAAAAAACAATGTTCTGCTCTCTTTATTGATATGTCAAAAGCGTTTGACTGTGTAAAATATGATATTTTGCTTAATAAATTAGAAGGCATAGGAATAAGGGGACTATCACTTAAATTAATAGAAAATTATTTAAATAATAGAATGCAAGCAACTGTTTTTGAGATATATAATGAATCTACAAAAATGGTTGAGGTAGTTAAATCTGAATTTGAAAATGTAATACTGGGTGTACCCCAGGGCAGTTTATTGGGGCCTCCTTTATTTTTATTATATATTAATGATCTCCCAAACATAGTTACACACCTATGCGTAATGTATGCCGATGATGCAACTATATTTATTTCTAATGATGACTTAAATGAATCTGATTATGAAAATGAAATAAACAAAACATTAAAAACAGTTACTGATTGGCTACAGTCAATAAACTTAAAAGTAAACCTGTCAAAAACCAAACTCGTACAATTTAGAAATTACAAAAGTGTACCCGCCAAATTAAATATAACCGTGAACGATATAGCGGTCGAAGAAGTAATGAACATAAATTTTCTAGGAGTCGAAATAGATCAACATCTAAACTGGAAGGCACATATTGCAAAAATAAACAAAAAGATATTCAGTGCGTGTTACGCATTGTCCATCCTGGCAGAGACTACAAATATAAGTGTTACTAGAAATGCCTATTTTGGAAGCGTTTATCAACTTCTAACTTACGGTATCATATACTGGGGAAACTCTACAGATATACAATCCACATTTGTTCTCCAGAAAAAATGTCTTAGAACAATATATAACATGCATAGTACTGAATCATTAAGAGATGTCTTCAGAACAAAGGGTTTCCTAACACTGACTGGAATCTTTATCCTAGAGTTATGTTTATTTGTTAAAAACAATATGCAATATTTTAATTTGAAATATGATTCAAAGAAAAACATTCGCAATCAATATAAATATGATATAAGCTTACCTATTATTAAAAATATGATTTACTATAAAAGTACCTACATTACTGCTATTCGTGTATACAATCATTTACCACCAGCTATTAAACAATTAAATGGAAATATGTTTAAAAAAAATTAAAGAAATTGTTAATTGAAAATGTTTTTTACAATCTCAATGAGTATTTTAATAAAATAAATGTTAGTATGTAGTAAATTTAAAAGTTATTTTTTTTTTATTGTTGCATACCCGAAATGGGTAAACTGTTGAGCCTAAAACTATATGTTTTTGTACTAAGATCTTATTGTACACAGTTATGCAATAAATGTATCTTTATCTTTATCTTTATCTTTAAAACTCTTACGAATTCATCCATACATAAGGCACCCAACGTGCTTAATGAAGTAATCACTTCAAAAATCCTTGATACACGCCTAAGTACTTGATTAGTAACAACTGTAGTAGCGCAAGAGAATAGGTGAATCTCACGATCATTCTTCACAGTTAGCTTTCGTGGATAAATCTTTGTTTCAGAGAGCACAAGGGATCTGTGACAAAAAACATCTGGCCGCCGAGCTTCAGCACGTCAAGCAAGTATTGCAAAACAACAAGCTTTGGGTGCCACGCCTATATCACAGCAACTGAGTGAAGCCAGCCACAGTCGATGGATGAGTTGTGATACCACCTGCCATCCGCAAAATCTACTCAAACGCAAGCATACCACTGCAAGACTTCAAGATACTGTAAGCTCGTTCTATGTAGATCGGACCAAAAATCAATATTCAAAAACTGAAGATAGCCGGGCTAACTATGACATTGAGACGTCAAACATCTCATTACCCCTCTCTCGCGACAATAAGTTAATTAAACGCAATAAAATCCGTACCTATATGTATTTTTATTCAATTTGTAGTGTTTGCGTAAATTTAAGAAATCATTAGAGTACATGTACAAATATATGTATTGTTTTATTTATATACATTGTTTTATTTTTCAATAAATTTGAAATAAAAATTGATCAATATTTGTTTAGTAATAATCAATAAATCGAACGGCATATTTAGTACCGCATACTTTTTTTTCGTTGTTTTGTTATAGAATTAATACCAGATATTAAGGCAACTAAGCAATTATCATGTAATTTTCATATTTTTAGAACTTGGGATTAATTAATAATATCAATTAAAAGATTTTAATAAATAAAGCAATATAAGTAGTATATAAGTAATATAATCATAAACTAAACGCAATGAGAGCTATCGCGTATGAATTCGGCGCTAGAGGCGCTAGTGTAGAGTGAGGTCTCCGATATGTCAAATATCACTGTTAGTAGTAGGTGGGCTACGCGTGTTTATCTCCGATAGGAGTAATAGTGTTCTGTGGTGTTTATTTCTTTTTGGAATAATATTGTGAATATATTGTAATTCCTGAGATTAATTATGGCCAATATGAGTTACGGGTCAATGAATGTCAGTGCTTTAAAAGCAGAGCTAAGAAAAAGAGGTGCAAAATTAACAAATACATACATAAACACTCACGCCTGTCACCCAGAGGGGTAGGCAGAGACTACAGACTTCCATTTGGCACGATCCTGACACACCTCTCTCGCCTCCTTCACATCCGCACCTACGCATACCTACATGCTCGTCGGTTAAGGTACTCCTAATTTGGCCCGTTTTCAATATATCGCCAATTTGGTCGATAAATTTTCGCCTAGGACGTCCCTTTCCGACTCTGCCATTCACTTCTGCAACATAAATTTTCTTTGTCACCCTTTCCTCATTCATTCTTTCCACATGACCAAACCACCGAAGCATTCCTTTCTTAATCCTGGTCACAACATCATCTTGCAAACCACACTCTTCTCTTATTACACAATTTCTTACCCTGTCGTTCAGATTCAGCCCTCACATACTCCTTAACGACCGCATTTCTACTGCGTTGATTCTACTCTCGTGCTTCTTCTGCCACACCCAACTTTCACTACCATATGTTAAAGTTGGGACCAACACAGCATTGTGAATTGCCATACGTGCCTTTTTTGACAAATTTTGACTCCTCACAATAGAGTGCAGGGCCCCATTTACTCTATTTCCCGCATTCACTCGTCGTTCTATATCCTTATCATATCTCCCATCCCTGCTAAATACGCAGCCCAAATATACAAACTCATCTACTTGCTCGATCAACTCCCCTTCTATTCTTATTTCACAAATCGTTTTACTTTCTTCTCTTTCAAAAACCATAACCTTCGTCTTACTTGCGTTCATTTTCATACTCCTTCCTTTTAATGATCTGTTCATTAATGTAACCATCATTTGCAACTCGGCCGCCGACGACGCAAGGATAACTTGATCATCGGCGTACAAAAGGCATTTGACGGTTAACTCACCCATTCTTAATCCGCATTCTTCAACTTTCAAACTTTGCAAACAACTGTCCAAAAATAGGTTAAACAGCCACGGGGAAGCCACAAAGCCCTGTCTGACACCTTTATGGATGTCAAACCAGTCCGAGTAGACCCCGTTGATCCTAACACAAGCACTAGAGTCCCTATAAAGAGACTCCAATGCCTGTATCAAGCCAGCGCTCAACCCAAATGAGTTCAGTGTTTGCCATAGCACATCCCTATCCACTCTGTCATGGGCCTTTTTCAAGTCCATGAACGCACAAAAAACCTTTTGGTTTTTAGCCAAAAACTTCTCCACGATCATGCGCATGGAAAAGACTTGATCTGTACATCCCATTCCCTTTCTAAATCCCGCTTGCACATCCCAAATTTTTCCATCAGTTTCTTTCATGACCCTTTCAATCAGTACCTTAGCATACAGTTTTCCCACAATGCTAAGAAGGCTAATGCCACGGTAGTTTTTACAGTCCTGCTGTGACCCTTTTCCTTTATATACTGTGACTATCACGGCTTTGCACCAGTCTACTGGTACCCGCTTCAGTTACCAGCATAAATTAAACAAGGTGTGCAGCAGGCCTGCCACGACTTCCTCTCCAGCCCTTAGCATTTCGAGTGAAATTCCATCATATCAGGCAGCCTTACCTGCTTTCATGCTTTTCATTGCTTTCATTATTTCATCTATACTTATCTCGCTACCTCTTTCCTCTTCTTTCGGAGTTTCTACTTCACTTAGTACACACGTTGTCTCCTCATTCATAAACACGCTTTCAAAATATTCCTTCCATCTCTTTAAACTCAAAACTTCATCATTCAGAATATAGCCATTCTCGTCTCTTATAACATTCATCATAGGCTGTTTTGAATGTCCCCTGGCAGTTTTACAAGTTTCCAGAACGTTTTAATATTTGCCTGGAAGTTATCCAATATTCTTCTATCATTCTTTTCCGTTCTTTCTTGCTTTTTTCTTTCAACTGCTTCTTTTACTCTCTTATTAAGATGTCTAAAGACTGCCTTTTTTCTTTCAATATCATCATTCGTACTGCTAGAATTACCAGCCTTTTTTGCTAGTAAATCTAGCCATGCTCTCTTCTTTGCTTCAACTTCCATACTCTTCCATATCTCATCATCCCACCATAACGTATTATTTTTCCTTTCATTCTTTCTCTTACTAACACCACATACTTCGGTAGCTGCATCCACTAAACCTTTCTTTACATTTTGCCATACATTCTCCAAGTCTAACTCCTTCATACATAATTCATCCAAACCACTTATATTTTCTTTCAGTCTACATTTGAACTTGTTTTTCTCACCTTCATCTTGTAACCTTTCTGTTCTAATACGCTGTAACGCAGTGGTAGACACAGATCTACGATGCCGCAAACGCTTGAATAGACCATTAATCCGACATAAGACCACGTAATAACACGTACGTTGGACCCCCGGCAAACCCTTGTATCTACCACTGCGCTCCTCATTCTTTCATCCACAATTATAAAATCTGTCACGCTTCTATCATCACCTCTTTCCCATGTATGCATGTGAATCTTCTTATGACGAAAAAAGTGTTCGTCACAAAAATATTCTTTTCCACACATACGGTGAGGAGGTCTTCGCCATTTTCATTTATACTTTCATCACCAAACTTTCCGAATATCCTTTCATAACCAGACCTCTTCACCCCAATCATTCCATTAAAGTCTCCTAACGTAATAATATTTTAATTTTCCTTACATTTCATCATCAACACCATCCTTACCATATCTCAAAACTGCTCTCGGATATAAGTGGGGCGTAGACCCCTAAGTACATGTCTGGGGCGTAGACCCCTAACACAAACAACTTCTTTAAGCCCACTTTCATTCGTATCCATAGCAGTCTTGGGCTTACACATTCATACTCTTTCACACATTGGCCCATTCTTTCTGAAAGGATGATACCTACTCCCTGCCATGCCCGCTCGATCTCGTCTACACCAGACCAGTATGCGGTATACATGCCATGTGTAGTGACATCCTTCCCCTTCCTTTCCGTCTCATTTACACATAACACATCTATTCCTCTATCATACATCATATCGCATACTTCATCCGTTTTATCATTCATTGCCCCACATACATTCAACGTAGCCAGACGGGCCTCTGCAATCCACTTTTCGCCTCTCCGGGAGACAGAACGTGACGGGTGGTGAACCTCGTTGCCGGTTTTTCTCCCGGAGTGCAAAATTAAGTGGGTTGAAAGGACAGTTAATTCAGAGGTTAGTTTGCTTACTATTTACAAATACATTTTTTGTCAAAATTATGCTTATTTACCAAGTTTACAGTTTGGCTAATATTTCCAATATGGACCATCGATTTCAAAGCCCATATTTTTTTTGTAGATAGTACTCTATACTAAAATAAAGCGTTTTGCAAAGTTTTAGGTTGCGGAAACTTATGGTTCGTGAGATATATTTTTTTAAACTTTTCATATAAATTGGCAAATAACACGCAATTACAAAATAAATTTGACAAATGATTGATGTCAAATGTCAATTAGTGTAGGGTTCCGAAAACTTTGAAAGTATCGATACCTACTCGATACCAAGTATCGCATCAAAAGTACTGGGTATCGAGTACATTTCGCTAATTTTGGAGACGAAAAATTATGATTAACCATTTAGATGCATATGAAAAGCTGATAAGTGCAATTAAATACGTGTATACAATAAAATAAAGTTTACTCTATTTTAGTTTCACCTTAGTACTTGTATTTCATTGTTTGCAACCTGTTTGTATTTTTTAATTTGTACAGCTTTTGTACTTGTATTTTATTGTTTGCAACTTTCTGTATTATCTAATTCTTACTACAATAAAGTGTTTACTTACTTATTTAATATCCAAAAAGTACCCAAAACCGAATCAGAGCACCCCACTATCGACGTGGTCTTGTCTGCCCTACCCCTAGAGTGTATATAAGAGCCCGGAGGCGCGGAGGAGAGTAGTGCCCGCCTGCCGTAGGGAAGCGCAGCTCAGGTGCCTGCGCTTCCCTACGCTAGGGCGGAGGCACTGCTCATCCCGCAGCGGCGGAGCTGCCACGGAGCGCCGGAGCACAACTTCCCGGCTTCTTACACCCCCCCCCCCCCTATAACCAATAAAATTAGTTGCCTTCAAAGTATTGTATCTAGTCCTTTGCACTCTAAGATTCGATACCCCCTAATTTTAAATATTAGAAAGTCTGTGTACTATTGTCATAAAAAAGGGCTGATCATTGTATTGGCTTGGATCCCTAGCCACTGCGGGATTCAGGGCAATAAAATTGCTGATAATTTAGCTAAAGATTTTTTATTCGTAAAAAGTGTATCGAGTACAAAAATACTTGGTATTGAAATGAAAGTATCGATACTAATCAGGTATCGATACTTTTTGCGGAACACTGCTTAGAAAGAACCGCGAAACGACATCATTGTGGACCGTTGCCCTTGCAGTTGAGATCGTTTTACGTACTCCTGTAAGCTTACAACGTTTGACTAGCATGGCGTCTCCGAAGCATGGGGCTTCGGAGACTTCTGTGTCTGAAGAGTTGAGTGAAGTGCAAGTGTTGTACTCAAATGAGCCACTTGTCACGGCTTCCTCTTCTGCGCCGTCTTCAAGTAGTGCGCGAGTGTTGGACTCAAATGAGACGCTTGTGCTCCCGTGTGTGCGATTCCCGGTCCTTGACGAACCGGTTGCTGGTCGCAAAAAAAATAACCCCCCCCCCAAACAACCCCTTCCCCCCTCCCATAATCCCCACTCTTACCTTCATTTAATCTAGTTCATTTTATCGCCCCTATTCACTATCCCCGCCCTCCATTTCATCAGACACTTAACCTTGAATATCTCCATAACCATGGGGTTCCGGAGGGTGGGGATGGCACAGGGGGGTAGCCCTCCCTCCCCCATCCCACCCTCCCCCCAAAAACCTCAAATATCGATGGTCAATATTGAAAATGCCAACCCAATGTTTTCTTTTTACAGACAAAGACTATGATAGAAATAATAGTTTTAATAGAAACATAGAAGATGAAATACTACAAAATGATTTGGCGTATATTGTTGAGTGGCCTTCAGACAGTTTGTATAACTGTATAACATCGAGAAGTGTATCTTTGATATAGTGAATATTACCACTTACTTTTTAGATGTTTACAGACAATGTGGGAATGACTGAGTATACTGAAGTTCACAGAAAAGGCTATAATATGATGATAAATTAATATTTAGAGGCTCTAGTGACATGTACACAAAATAATTTACTTTCTATAAAGGACAGGTCCACTCTGAAAACACGAAAGCATTATCATATTTTTTAAATATTGCCTTTGAATCTGATTGAAAAATTGTTCAGTCTATGTGTGAGTGCGCTGCTGGTAAAGGGCCAAAGGCAGTTTGTAAGCATACAGCTTGTGTATGTTATGCAATTTTACGATTTAAGGAGTATTCTGAATGGCGTATTAAGAAAACACCCACAGAAAACAAGCAGAAATGGCATGAGCCAAAGAAAAAACTGAATCACTTAATAGCCGTAGTATGTCGGTTTTTCTTAATTATGTACTTAGCCCATACTTTCGGACAATACATTGACTATGACATTATTCGTCTCTGTGCTTATAACTACTCTGTACATTATTTTCCGACTCGATCGTGATATTTACATTTTTAGAGTTTCACGCAGAAACGTATAAATAATCAGTTTTGCTAATATAAATTAGTAAAACTACAGCCTATTAGGCAACCTCCAACAAAAAAGTACCGTAAAAGTAAGTAAAATATAACCTCGTAAAAGTAAGTAAAGTGGAACCTACCACACTCGAGGAGCGTTCTTGCGATACCATTGTTTTACCACTTAAGTAATAATTTTTTTTCTACGCTTATTCACATTTATAGTCACTTAAAGGCATGTGAACCCCTATATTAACGATTTTCAATACAGACATAACTGACTATTTTCACCTTACGCCTCACATCGAAGCGCCTGGTAATTTATGACGGCAAACTTTTATCTGGCAATATATGTACAATATTATTACTAGGCGTTTGTAACCAAAACGAATTATGTTAATTAAAAAAATTGTATCGCAAAAAGTCGAAAATGAAGAAGACATGCACCTTCGAAATCGCTATACAAATATTTTTACGTACAAATAATTTTTCCTAAATTTATATTCGCAGAGTTTTTTTTTAGTTTTCCAGTTTTTGAATTGGTATATTGACTTATTTTTAAATTTTAAAAAGGCAGACACCTTGTGAAGAAACCGATCATACCTATGTTCGGTTCCTTCACAAGGTGTCTGCCTTTACTGAACAAAGTACGTTTTAACGCTTAGAATTACATCAGGTCAAAGTTCTAGTGAACAGAAATACACAAAGTTTCGCCAGTTCTCTTCGTATTCGGCCTTAATGTGTGTTTTGACGGGAACTTGACCGTCGACGGATCGTTGCTCCTGTTTTATCGTTTAAATAGTGTTTTGAAGTGGATTTTGATAAGTAAAATTTATGCGATTTTTTGTATTAAGTCTCTGCGCATGTGAACTAACAGAGAAAACGACGAAACCAGTTCTTCGACGTTAATATAAACCTCAAGTTATTTTGATCGCTTAGGCATCTTATGAACATCTATGAGCTTACTCCCGTTCTATCTAAAATAGCTGATAAATATTTGATTTATTCAGCTACATCTGTAACACCTGTGCACCTTAACATATAAAACAGCTGAATATTTATATTTTATGAGTATTTTCGAAAACTGTTACTGTAAAATATTGACAAACATAATCGTCATATTTAAATTAAACAATAATTAATAAGAACTATTATCTAACATTTTCATACACTTATAATTTAATTTGCTTAATAAATATAATAAATGAACTAAACTAAATGACTTACTCTCAGGAAGTCAATGGATGCAGGTGGCTCAGGACCGTGCTTTGTGGCATTACTTGGGGGAGGCCTATGTTCAGCAGTGGACTTGTGAAGGGCTGTAATGATGATGATGATGATGATGATGAAATGACTTACGATTGTTTTTTTTAATAAAGCCGATATATCGATATTTTTTCAATATATAAAACTCCGATATTGACTTACTGTATATTAACTCACGATATATAAAACTCCGATATTGATATATTTATATTTATCAATATATCGAAAATCCGACATTCTAAAAGATATCAGCAGTTCTAGCTTTAACTGATCAGTAGGAATGATCAGTTGAACCTGACCGTGTGTGTGGTAATTTCTTTAGCTTAAATCCGTTTGAACTGATATCAGGTCAACTGACGACTTTAATTGAGCGTGTGTGGTGACCATTAGATACAAGTCAGTGGTGTCATGTACGTTCGGAAGATAATCCAGCGGACTGTGCTTCGAGTGGTATAAAACCGTCAGAGATTCTTAATCTCAAGCTGAGAAAAGAAGGTGCATTTTGGTTATCTGATGTAACTATCAACGTCGCATCCGCGCCGCATGTATTGCGATGTAAGTTATAAGATTAAATTTTATTTATTTTTTAGGAGATTCATTATATTTATTTTGTGAAAAGGATAACATGAGGAGAATAGTTTTGTTTATGTAATCCGGTAACGATACCCATAAGAACAGTCAGGAATCGGACAGAGTGTCTTTTACGTATTATCTACTTGTATTTTGGGGTGAGTCGCTCGCGTCCGTAGGCTTCGACGACCTAATCCTAGGTCCACCCTACACGTGTCCCCCGGGTGGTGCTAAACACACAGACAGCCCGAAAGTACAGACTCGGCTCCTCGCCGTGTGGTAGCGGCGTTAAATATAACACTCCATAGTTTCGCACCATGGGGCAAGAAAGAAAAGAAATGGCCCCGAGTTCCCAGCGCCCCTTTAGGGGGGCAGGGGTGCGAAGAATCTCCGAGGGGAAAACCGGTGACGAGGTTCTCTATCCGTCACGTTCTGTCTCCCAGTGGGGCGAAAAGTGGATTGCGGAAGCCCGTCTGGCTACGCTGAATGTATGTGGAGCAATGAATCATAGTATGGACGAAGTATGCGAAATTATGAATGACGGAGGAATAGAACGGAGGAATAGATGTGTTATGTGTAAATGAGACGAAACGGATGCCACTGCATATGTCATGTATACCGCGTATTGGTATGGTGGAGACGAGACCGAGCGGGCATGCCAGGGAGTCGGTTTCATCCTTTTGGAAAGATTGGGTCAGTATGTAAAAGAGTATGAATGTGTAAGCCCGAGGGTGATATGGATATGAACGAAAGTGGGCTTAAAAAAGCTTTTTATACTAAGGGTGTACGCCCTAGACATGTCTAAGCCCACTTATATCCGAGAGCAGTTTGAGACATGGTAAGGATGGTGTTGATGATGAAATGTAAGGAAAATTAAAATATTATTATGTTAGGAGACTTTAATGGAAGGATTGGGGTGAAGAGGTCTGGTTATGAGAGGATATTGGGAAAGTTTGGTGATGAAAGTATAAATGAAAATGGCGAAGACCTCCTCACCGTATGTGTGGAAAAGAATATTTTTGTGACGAACACTTTTTTCGTCATAAGAAGATTCACATGTATACATGGAAAAGAGGTGACAATTGTGGACGAAAAAATGAGGAGCGCAGTGGTAGATACAAGAGTTTACCGGGGGTCCAACGTATGTATCATTACGTGATCTTATGTCGGATTAATGGTCAATTCAAGCGTTGGCGGCATCGTAGATCTGTGTCTACCACTGCTTTACATCGTATAATAATAGACAAGTTACAAGATGAATATGTGAAAGAGAAGTATAAATGTAGACTAAGGGAAAATATTAGGTGTTTGAATGAGTTGTGTATGAATGCTTTAGACTTGAATACTGTGTGGGACAATGTTAAGAAAGGTTTGGTGGATGCAACCACCGATGTATGTGGTGTAAGTAAAAGAACAAATAAAAGGAAAAATAATACGTTGTGGTGGGATGATGACGTGC
This sequence comes from Parnassius smintheus behrii, assembly GCA_036936625.1. Taxonomy (NCBI): domain Eukaryota; kingdom Metazoa; phylum Arthropoda; class Insecta; order Lepidoptera; family Papilionidae; genus Parnassius; species Parnassius smintheus. The sequence continues at coordinate 19,200,696 of JAUPFT010000020.1, forward strand.
GAGTGGAGGTAGAAGAAAAGAAGAGAGCATGGTTAGATTTACTAGTAACCAAAGCAGGAAGTTCTGGTGGTATGAATGATGAGATTGAAATAAAAAAGGCAGAATTGAGACATCTATATAAGAGAGTAAAAGAAGTAATTGAAGGGAAAAAGAAAGAAAGAACAGATAAGAATGATATAAGGATATCTGATAATTTCCAGGCTAATATAAAAATGTTCTGGAAAATCGTAAGAACTGCCAGGGGAAATACAAAGCAGCCTATAATTATTGCTATAAGAGACGAGAACGGATGTATTCCGAATGATGAATTTTCGAATTTAAACAGATGGAAAGAATACTTTGCAAGCGTGTTTATGAGTGAAGAGTCGTCTGAATTGAATGAACTACAAATTCCAAAAGAAGTGAAAAGGAGTATGGAGATAAGTGTAGACGAAATAATATAAGCAATGGAAAGCGTGAAAGCAGGTAAGGCAGCTGGATATGATAGAGTATCACTCGAGATGCTAAGGGCTGGAGAGGGAGGGGTGGCAGGCCTGCTGTACACCTTGTTTAACTTATGTTGGCAATTGAAACGGGTACCTGGTAAGACTGGTGTAAAACAGTTATAGTCCCAATACATAAAGGAAAATGGTCACAGCAGTACTGCAAAAACTACCGTGATATTAACTTGTTAGTATTATGGGTAAACTGTATGTTAAGGTGTTAATTGAAAGAGTTATGAAAGAAAGTGATGGAAAAATTTGGGATGTACAAGCGGGATTTAAAAAGGGAACGGGGTGTACAAATCAAGCTTTTTCCATGCGAATGATTACGGAGAAGTTTTTGGCCAAAAACCAGAAAGTTTTTTGTGCGTTCATGGACTTGGAAAAGGCTTATGACAGAGTGGACAGGACTGTGTTGTGACACTCATTTGGGTTGAGCGCTGGTTTGATACAGGCATTAAGGTCCCTTTATAGGGACTCTACTGCTTGTGTCAGGATCAACGGGGTCTACTCTGAATAGTTTGGCATCTAAAAAGGTATCAGAGAGGACTCTGTAGCTTCCCCGTGGCTGTTTAACCTATTTATGGACAGTTCTTTGCAAACTTTGAAAGATGAAGAATGTGGGTTAAGAATGGGCGAGTTAACCGTCAAATACCTTTTGTAGGTGATCAAGTCATATTAGCATCGTCGGCGGCTGTGTTGGAAATGATGATTACATTAATGAACTGGGCATTGAAAGAAAGGGGAGGGAAAGTGAACGCAAATAAGACGAAAGAGATGGTTTTTGAAAGAGAAGAAAGTAAAACGTTATGTGAAATAAGAATAGAAGGTGAATTGATTGAGCAAGTGGATGAGTTCGTGTATTTGGGTTGTGTATTTAGCAGGGATGGTAGATATGATAACGATATAGAACGACGAGTGAATGCAGAAAATAGAGTGAAGGGTGAATGTCAAAAAAGGCACGTATGGTAATTTATAATGCTGTGTTAATCCCTATTTTAATGTATAATAATGAAAGTGGAGTGTAGCAGAAGAAGCACGAAAGTAGAATAAATGCTATAGAAATGCGGTCTTTAAGGAGTATGCTAAGGTTGAATCTGAATGACAGGGTGAGAAAATGTGTGATTAGAGGAAAATGTGGTACGCAAGATGGTATTGTATTAAGAAAGGAATGCTTTGGTGGTTTGGTCACGTAGAAATAATGAATGAGGAAAGAGTGACAAAGCAAATTTATACGGCATGTGAACGGCAGAGTCGGGAAGGGACGCCCTAGACGAAAGTTTATCGACCAAATTCTTTTCATTCGATTGGCGATATTTTGAAAATGGGCCAGATTAGAAGTACCCTTTAATAATACATATACCCTTTTATACTGACATGACCAATGCTTTTGATTATGTGGTCCACACGATCTTGTTGAACAAATAACATGGTTATGGTATAAGAAGGAATATTTTCCAGCTACCTAAGTAATAGAATCCAATGCACAGAAATTTCTAGAATATGTCCAAAGAATATATTAGAAGCTACATATTTATCGAAGTAAAGGCAAATTAAATACGGGATGCCACAAGTTAGCGTACTAATAGTACGTGCCAAATCGATTGATAAAAACGGACAACGACCTTTCGGTCGTTTAATCAGGGGCTACAAAACTTCAATATATATAGTTACTTTTTATACGTAGTACTTTCTTTATTTATAACGTTTTTTTTATTACGATTGATATAATATATATTTATTAACTATTATTAAAAACTTACGTAAAAGCTGTAGAAGAAAAATCATCTATTTTTATAAAATACTTTATTAATTTAACAACAAAAAGCATTAATTTATGACACATATAAAGATTCGAGTGATAACGACACCGAATAAATACGTACTTATTCAAAAGATAAAACTTTAGTTTCAATATTATATAAGAACTTTATTTTTATTCGGTGCATGCGGACCGGCCCAAAAAAAGTGACGCATCTGCCATTGTCACGTTTCTTTTAGAATGAACTGATGTAACTCGCGTTTTGTTTATTTTAAAGGGATGAATTTGCAAAAACTCAATATGGTGATTATATTGCTTTAAATATTTTTTAATATGAAATTAAATGAATTGCTGTGTTACTTACTATAAATTGAAATAAAAAATATAACACATTTTTCGCGATGTACCGTAAGATTTTGTGATGTTTATAGGAACCACAGACAATATTATTTAAGAAACAAAAAAAAAAACATATGTGGTGACCTAGATGTGTATAATATCGTACAAATCGTACGTGTGAATAATATAAATATTTAAATATTGTTATCACATCTAAATTGAGATTTTGTAATTTACGCCTTTTGACACTCGGCTCATATCTGAGATCATTGTCCGTTTTTCTCAATCGATTTGGCACGTACTATAGGGTCACTCATCTCGCAAAAATAATGTCACATGAAATGGTTCTCTTTGCGGATGACAGTACAGCTATAATAAAATTTACAAACCAAGTTAATTATGAAAGTGACATCAATTACGGGCTGGAACAAACACGTGCGAGCTGCGCACCAAGATGCCCGCCAGAAATTCCTAAACTGGGTGTGGTATGGAAGGCCACGAGAGGGCTCCTTATACATAGATATGTGCGAGTCGAGAAAAGTTTTTAAAAACAAATTGAAATACTGCCAAAATCACCAAGAGCAAATTAAAATGAATATACTAGCTTGTAAACATGAAAATAAAGACTTTCGGGGTTTTTGGCAGCAAACAAAGAAAATGTGTCCAAAGTCCGGCGTCCCGGTGAGTGTCGACGGCGCTAGTGACCCTAAGGATGTTGCAAACTTGTTTCGAGCGCATTTCCAGGTTCCGCCTGTCACCACCACAGGCAATGCTGGTAAATGTGATAGTGTGGTTGCTGAGCCGATCGTGACCGGCGTGCCAGAACGTTTCACTGCCAAGGAGGTTTTCGAGGCGATAAAGGGAATGAAGCGTGGCAAGTCGCCAGGGCACGACGGCCTCAGCATTGAGCATTTCCTTTACGCGGGGCCTCACCTGCCAAGGTTGCTGGGAATGCTGTTCACAATCTGTAGGAGGCATGCCTACTTACCTGCGGATCTAATGAGAACGGTCGTAGTTCCAATTGTTAAAAATAAAACTGGGGATATTTCGGATAAGACCAACTACCGACCGATCTCATTAGCAACTGTGACGGCTAAAGTACTTGATTGTTTGCTTGAGAGACAACTTAAACAACATCTTAAGTTTCACGACGCCCAGTTCGGTTTTCGGCCAGGTTTATCCACTGAGTGTGCTATTATGTCCCTCAAGCATAAAATCAAGTACTACACTTGCAGAAAAACATGTGTGTATGCTGCTTTTCTGGATCTGTCGAAGGCGTTTGACTTGGTACATTATGATATTCCTTGGGCGAAGCTGTTGGCGAGTGGTGTCCCGAATGACATTGTCAATGTGTTTAAATACTGGTATGGACATCAGACTAACCAAGTCAGATGGCTTGGACAGTTTTCTGATGAGTTTAAGCTTAAATGTGGGGTGAGACAAGGTGGTTTGACCTCTCCCACACTATTTAATTGCTATATTGATCAGCTGATTCGTGGGCTCAGCAGCATGTGTGTCGAATGCTCTATAGACGGTCTTTGTGTCAATAGTATTAGTTATGCCGACGACATGGTGCTGCTGAGTCCATCAGTCGCTGCTCTCAGAAGACTGATGAGCGTTTGTGAGCGTTTTGCTGAGTCTCAAGGTCTTCTTTACAATGTAAAGAAGAGCGAGTTTATAGTATTTAAGGCAGAGAGTCGCAGAGCTCTTAATGTTCCGCCAGTGTACCTAAACGGAGTAGCTCTACATCGCGTATCGTCCTTCAAGTATCTCGGTGACATTGTGAACGAGAAGCTGAGGGATGACTGTGATATGGAGAGGGAAAGGAGAGCGTTGGCAGTCCGCTGCAATATGTTAGCCCGCAGATTTTCACGATGTACCACAGAAGTTAAAATAACATTGTTTAAAGCCTTCTGCCAAACAATGTACACGTGTAATCTGTGGGTTGATTATACGCGGGGGGCTCTCGGTGCACTCCGAGTACAGTATAATAATGCCTTCAGGGTGATGTTGGGTCTGCCGCGATTTTGCAGCGCATCGGGCATGTATGCGCAAGCGCGCACTGATAGTTTCGAAACGGTGTTGCGCAAACGTGTAGCCTCGCTCATGCGCAGAATACGTGGTAGCTCCAACACCATACTGAGGGCTATTAGAGGCAAACCAGATTGTCCTATTATGGGACACTGGGTGAATATGCATGTGCATAAGCCCAGTGCCTCGGGTAGGCCTGGTTTGTACTTAAACTAACTAACTAAAACTAATTATAACTAATTAATTTTTCGTCTGCACTTAATTATTACTAACATAGCTATAAGTTCCTTTGTACTTGTTTTATTTATTTAATTAATTAATACACCATTTACGCAAAATTATAGAGTGGCTTACTAATAATAATTTAGTAAAAAAATTTAATAAAACAAAAGTTATGTACTTCCATCAACGCTGTGAAAACCCAAACATTAAAATTTCCTACCAAGGCTTTAATATTGAGGAAGCATTATGGTTCGGTTCTTGGATCGTGTTGCCAGGTCCGATTTATTTTAAATGGGTACATAAGGTCAAAAAATCGGGTTGCAGATCGGGAGAAGCAAAAAACAAGGTGTTTTGAAATCATGGTTTAATTTTGCGTTTTAAATTACTAGTGCAAGTATAGATTATATAACCTAAATTAAATATGTATTTAATTTTACATAATAAGTAATCAGTCTTGCTGGACTGGTAGACATTTTAAAATAAAATCGTACTTTAAGTGTTATTGACGCACTTCAAAAGAATAAAGGAAGTACTTAATTATATAAATTATTTATTTTTATTAAAATTATATTCTTCATAGGTCTTTGCCGCCTTTAGAATGGCCTTGTTTTTTATAACATAGTTATAAAATTTATTGCAAGTCATATTAAAGTTGGTATAAATTTGAATTTCTGCTTTCACATGCTCGAGTGTCAAACGGTTTCGCCTCTCAGACCAAATTAAGTTAGGAAAAATACTCTTTCTGTTGTTAGGTTTTATTGGAGTTGAAGTCATAAAAAAAAATAAGTTTTAAAGATTTACTAAGTCTTGATTATCTTTAAAAATGTGCCATTTTCGGCGTTTAGTCTTTGTTTTGCACTGCTACCTTCACTAATTCTTTGATTTTTTTATACTTCTTCATAAAGTTGAACCATGTCGAAAAACGTATCAATTTTTAGATTTTTAATAACGTTACCCATTGACGTGTAAGTAAATGAATAATCCTGAACAGGAAATGGTTTAAATAAGACCAATTTGCTATCCTTGAGATCGTATTCAGTTTCTATATATTCTATTGCATTCCTCTTCCTCAATGATCCAAAATAATCTAGTAAAAAATTTAGTAGCATGTTCCACGGCAGGGAGAAATTGACAATCATCTAGTCTTCACATGTTGCAGGACAGGAGCAAATTCAGCTTCGTGAATTACGTAAAAATCTTTCAGAGGGTCAACTCGTTTCGCATAATATAAAAAAATGGTTAAGAAGCTTCAGAATAAAATTCTCTAAATCAAAATTAATCTAACTCACCCCATGCTTTACACTATTGTGAAAAAGGTGTGCAGAACATCCTACTGATAAATTTTTTTCATTATCATGGTGCAATAATTGAAAAACTGAATCGCGGCAGCCAAAGTTTACTGCATTATCTGCACAGTAAGGTAGGTATTTAGTATCGATATTGCACTCCTTCAGTCGTGTTACTAAATTCATATAGATGGCTGATGCAGTTTCATTAGTATCTTCATAAAAATCAAGAACATACGCTTTTAAATTTGTAGTAAGGCTGTAAAATCTCACCATCAGTGGAAACATTTTTATAGCACCATGATTGGAAGTATCGGTAGCTAACTATAAAATGTGTTGTTCGCAAAATTTCGACGGCCTCTTGAGTTGCTGCTGGTCCTAAAACGTTGTGTGCAATGGCACTGGCTTTAGTTCGTCCAAGCGTCAATTTATCAGCTATTTTAGAATAATCATACAAAATATGGTCGAGTTTTGTATCACAATCTAGTGACTTGAATGATAAACAATGCTTGAACGAGTGATAAGTCTTAGTGACTTCAGCGTCAATCACTTTTTCTTCTTGGGTGGATAAACTGGCACTTCTTTCTCTTTTTTGGTGTTTATTACATTTTTGGTGCTTTTCTATATCATTCTTGCCACCAAGAGATATGCTTAACTCTTTTTGGCACAGTGTACAAAGCGTCCTAAAGGGGGATGCCCACTCTTCATAGACACTTCGGCCATGGGTGTCCACATATAAAAGCATATAGATATGATAATATGCAATTAAAACAATAAAATGGTAAAGGAATTGCTTTAAAAAAAGGCGGGGTTTTGAAGATATATAAGTTTTTATTTTCACAAATGCAGTTTTTTAACAACTATTTTTATCGATTTTATCGCGTTTTATTTCTTTGATTTTTAATTCCAGACGTTTCGGGTGCTTTCCAGCACCCATGATTACGGCGGACTGAGGTGACTGACGTCCTAATGTCAGTGTTAACCCGGAGGTACCTTCAGATTTTTAATTTTTATTTATGGTCCGATCTACTACAGAATTAACTTACTGTGTCTTGAAGTCTTGCAGTGGTATGCTTGGGTTTAATTTTAATTTCATAAATTACAAGGTCCTAAGCAGGTGGTAGTACCAAGCCTCTTTCTCTATTGAAAAAAGATTTTTTTTATTTCAATAGTCTCACGTATCGTCCTTGATAGGAATTCATGTTCCTTTTAGAGGATTTGTGGTCTATCAAATCTTTTTTTATGTCCATCTGGTTGGGGCCGTCCAGGATATGATCACAAACTGCAAACTTCCCTGAAATTTGATGCTTCATGTCAGCTCGCTTTAAGATGTAGCCAATCTTGTCTGTGACACCCCTGACAAATGCTAGTACTGCACATGCTTGACTGTGGCCGGATTCACTCGGTCACTGTGATGTAAGCGCGGGCCCGAAGCTTGTTGACGTGCAGAACCTGCTTGACGTGCTGAAGCTCGACGGCCAGAAGTTTGCTGCCACAGATCCCTTGTGCTCTATGTAACAAAGATTTGCTCACGGAAACTAACTGTGAGGGATGATGGTGATTCATTGTTTTCTATACACAGTGTGACCTATGTTGTTGTTAGAATTTTGGATGACTAACGCATCTATGAAAGCTAAGGAATTATTTGCCTCTAATTTACACATCAATACACCATTCAGGAACGGAGCAGGAAGCAAAATATTAGTCTGATGCCGTGCCCAACCCAAATACCATATTACTGTCATAACATGGGCACAGCATCCAACAGTTCGACGGCCGACAGAACTTTTTAATTGCACTTCTACCAGAACCATTGCCACTAATTAAAATACATATAAAATACACTTTACGACTAATGGTGATGACTTGCAATTCTAGCCCTAAGTAAAGATCAGCTAGGGCTTAAGTTTATTCCTTCCATAATGCTGCTCCTCTGGTTATTACAGAGTTCTATCCGGTAGCAACTATTAAATCTTATATGCTCACCATAATAGTAGTGAGCTTGCTTTAATTGGTATGTGACACAAGCGATTAATATTAAGTCGCTGTAAGTTAAAACAGGAAATTCCCTAACATTTTAAAGTCTACATTTATATAATGATTTCTTATATTTACGCGAACACTACACATGATTAAAACTACTTTTACGGATTTTATCGCGTTTATTTTTACTTTTTATTTTTAATTTTCAACTTCTGTTTGCTGTCACAGATCCCTCGTGCTCTCTGTAACAAAGATTCGCCCACGGTAGCTCAGTCCCCCGTGACCATGGGTGCTGGAAAGCGCCCGAAACGTCGGGAATTAAAAATAAAAAGTAAAAATAAACGCGATAAAATCCATAAAAGTAGTTTTAATCATCTACATTTATATTTCTAAAGTCTGCCTGCCCTAGCTCTATTTAGATTGCTGTTTTTGTTTTTAACGGTTGACTACCGCTTTTGTAATAAGTTTTTTGGTACTGAATAAACCACAGAAACCCCTATAATGTATAACATCCATCATCCCTATAATGTAAAACAACCATCCCGCGGTGTGAGTGCTCCATGCCGGAAGTGCAGTTCACACAGCGCTCGGTTCGCAAAGCACTCCTCTCCCTGGACATCCACAAGTCGAGTGGGCCTGACGGAATCCCCCCAATTGTGCTGAGGACGTGTGCTCCAGAGTTGGCACCGGTTTTAACGCGTCTTTTCCGGTACTCCTACTCCCTAGGCGTAGTCCCAAAATCATGGAAGACTGCTTTCGTCCACCCGATCCCTAAAAAAGGCGACCGCTCAGACCCGTCCAACTACCGGCCAATCGCCATCACCTCCTTGTTCTCCAAAACAATGGAGTCCATTGTAAACTGCCAGCTCATGAGGTACCTTGAGGATCACCAGCTGATTAGTGACCGCCAATACGGTTTTCGCCGTGGTCGGTCAGCTGGTGATCTTCTGGTCTACCTCACTCACAGATGGGCGGAGGCAGTAGAGTTCAAGGGGGAGGCATTGGCCGTTAGTTTGGACATTGCGAAGGCCTTCGATCGGGTTTGGCACAAAGCGCTTCTTTCGAAGCTCCCTTCCTATGGGCTTCCCGAGAAATTGTGCGATTGGATCACCAGCTTTCTTGCAGATCGGAGCATCAAGGTCGTTGTAGACGGTGCAAGCTCCGATTGCAAGCCTATTAATGCTGGTGTTCCACAGGGCTGCGTGCTATCGCCAACGCTGTTTCTTCTGCATATCAATGATATGTTGCATACCCGTAACATTCATTGCTATGCAGATGACAGCACTGGTGATGCTCTTTACACCGGCCGAGCCAATATTTCTCGGGAAAACGTCTCCGAGTGCCGGGACAAACTTGTGTCTGAAGTCGAGTCTTTGCTGAACAGAGTCTCGGATTGGGGACGACTAAATCTAGTCCAGTTTAACCCCCAGAAGACACAAGTTTGCGCGTTAACCGCTAAAAAGAACCCCTTTGTCGTATCCCCTCAGTTTCAAGGCACTCCCCTTGTTGCCTCAGCCAGTATCGGAATCCTCGGCGTCGACATATCGAGTGACGTGCAGTTTCGTGGTCACTTGGAAGGGAAGGCCAAATTGGCCTCTAAAAAGCTTGGCGTGCTCAGCAGAGCGGGGCAGTATTTCATGCCGGCACACCGCCTGCAACTTTACAAGGCGCAGGTTCGACCGCACATGGAATACTGTTCCCATCTCTGGGCTGGGGCTCCCCAGTACCAGCTCCTTCCACTTGACCGCATCCAGCGCAGAGCGGCTCGAATCGTCGACGACCGAGTGCTTTCCGATCGGCTCGATTCACTGGCATTGCGAAGAGATGTTGCATCTCTTTGCGTATTTTATCGCATCTATCACGGGGAGTGCTCTGAGGAATTGTTCGGATTAATCCCAGCCGCCAAATTTCGTGAACGCACGACACGGCAAACGTCCCGATACCATCCACACCATCTGGATGCTTGGCGGTCCACCACTGTACGTTTCACAAGGAGCTTTCTTCCACGTACAACCTCTCTGTGGAATAGTTTATCACCGGCGATTTTTCCGGACCGATACGACCTGGGGACCTTCAAGAAAAGAGCTTACTCCTTTCTAAAGGGCCGGCAACGCACCCGTAATTCTCCTGGTGTTGCGGTTGATCATGGGCGGCGGTAGTCACTTAACATCAGGTGAGCCGCATGCTCGTTTGCCCCCTCTTCTATAAAAAAAAAAAAAAAAAACAGTCCCCTTTTCAGATACAAGTAGCACATTTTAAAGAACCGCAAAAACAACTTTGTTATTTATACAAACACTATTAAAAACAAAATAATTTGTTGCTGGCGATAATGATAGTGGTATTTTGACTCGATTTAAAATATATGCTTGTTACTACAGAACTCTACATGGGCCTGCGTGTCCGACTCGCACTGAACCACTTTTGTTCACCTTTTAGTTTTATTTTAATAAATAGTTTTTTTTTTCGTTTAAGCGGAGCTCTTTTACTTTAGATTTATTACCTCTTTATCTATAATAATCAATTTGATTAAGTAAAGTGTGTAAATACGATACTTAAATTGTAATAATAATAATTGGATTTGAACATCTTAGGTAGGTATTTAGTGTTATTTATTTAGAAAATATTAATCTCACAATTAATTATTGTAATAATATAATTTTATCACACAACTAACGCTCTCATTAGCAATGTAATGGTGAAAGAATTTTCAAAATCGGTCTAGTAATTTTAGAGATTAGCCAAAAAACGTATCCATTGAAAGTAGCGCCCTCTATAATAATATTCATCCTATATTAGATATCTAAATTATACATAACAATCTAGTGGTGAAAGAATTCTCAAAGTTGGTCAAGTATAGTTGCCGACACGAGTCGTGAGCACAGATAAACTATGGTGGGAGGTAGGTACACTGTCGGGCAAAATTATTGGGTACCTTTATTATTTCAATTCGTAATTGAATATTTTCGCCGACTTTTATGAAAATGTTTACTCGAACACATCAACTTTTACTTTGATACACTAATGTTGCAGATATTCATATCCGTAATTTTATTATCTAATATAATTATATATTAGTTATTAAATCTGAACACTCAAATTATAACAACAAAAATAATTAAAAACAAGAAATAACAAAAACAATTAATAACGAGGAATACACAAACAACAATTAACAACGAGGTAACAAAAACAATTAACGGAACGGTGGTGATCACATTAGACATATTTCAGCACACATAATTAGAACTCAATTAGAAACACAACGTTTGATAAGCGCGCGATATTTCATCGATTATGAAATATCGCGAAGTAACGCTACTAAAAGTACAACTTTTTCCAAACAGAAGATAAGTAATTAAAATAAAAATGATTTTGTGAAAAATAATTGTATGTGATCAATTGTGCAAATCATGTTTACCTACTTATCTAGCCTATATATCTAGCTCTAGAATGAGGTCATGTAGTCGAGTTCTAAGCAGACAAAGGAATTTGTGTTTTATTTTTAACCAATATTAATCTCCTTCTTCCATCACTTGCACTCTTGTGCAGTGGTACGTATAAAGCCCCGCAGAATCCACAGTAGACCAGACCTTCCACTGCGATACACCTAAGCGACGAGCAACTATGTTCGTGGAAGTGGTTGGATCTTCATGAAATTTACTCAAAATTTCTTCATCTTCTGTGACATGAGGTGGTCGGCGATTAGGGTAGCGCTGTAGGTATTCACGGTGAGCAGCTGCAGCGTCACCGTCACAATATCCATAGAGATAAAAGGTATCTGCGTATTCCTCGTTGTAAAATGACTGCCTTGCATGATCTACGCGTCTTGGTGGTTCCGCCGCCATAAAACTTTGAAACTCAACTTCTTTAAGTGTAACAGGGAGGGATATGCGCGCGTGTGTACGATGCCTGTAATACTGATGACTGATTGAACAGTTTCTTCTTGTTTAACTTGTTTCTAATTTCACACTAAATGTAAACAATAGCGTAAGTTCAAACGCACAATCTTTTACGAGAATTCCCGCAGCTGTTGATAAGGATATACGTGGTAGAGCCATGCTGCAATTATATTAGTAGTATAGTTGTAGCACGAATGGGTCGGCTCGACCGGGGAAGGACCACGCTCTCACAGAATACCAGCGTGAAATAGTAGCTTAATGCTGCTGTATTTCGTATGGTGAGTGTAGAGAACCGGAGACCCTTTTTACTGGAAATGAGGCATTCCATCTCAGTCCTCACGGGTGACAACGCATCTGCATTTTGATTTGTAATGGAAGATAGATGTAGATGTCTATGGGCCGCAGCAACCACTTACCATCAGGTGGACTGTGTGCTCGTTTGTCACCCTATTCTATAAAAAAAAAAAAAAAAAAAAAAGGTTCCGAGAAGCGATTGTTTGGGATTACCCAAAACATTGCTACTCAGAACTTGTCTACCTCGCCCTTTTTTTCAAGTTTTTTCTGTACTATTTAAGTTACAAGCTAAATTGATACTTCGTTGGGTAGCTAGATAAGTAGGGATGTTTTTAACATAATTTGCACAATTGGTCACATACAATTATTTTTCACAAAATCATTTTTTTTTTAATTACTTATCTTCTGTTTGGAAAAAGTTGTACTTTTAGTAGCGTTACTTCGAAAATGATGAGACTTTTTGCACACTGTTGTATTGATAAATAAGTATCCAGGTTTTCATTAAGTAAAAATAATAAAATGAAAATAATACAGCTGTAAGTTTTTTTTTAGACTTTTAGGATTTTTGAAAAAAATAATTAAACCTAAATATCTCGAAATTGGTCCACATTTGCATAATGCATTTTATGGTTCATTTGATAGGTTATGATCCCAACTATCACGCCTTGGCGGGAATACGTCGAGTTACCAGTAACTTTGTATAAAGTCAACATTGCTGAATTAATGTTTTGAAGACTTAAAATGTAAGTGAAAAACTAAAGAGAACCACTATGTTAACAACATAATATACAATAAGTTTATCAAGATAACAATTTATGGTTTATCGCATTGGGATAGATGTGGTTGAAGGGGTGTTGGCGGCGGCCATTCCCTGGGGTAGCGTGGAATGAAAATATATACTGAATTATAACAGATTGAAAGAGGAAAGAACAGATATAAGTTTTATTTTGAGTGTAGTGCTCTCAATAGTTCTCAATATAATAAAATTTTATATCGACGACTCCACTGTATGGGTCATTAACATAAGATTTGGGGGGGTTTGTGACGGCCCAATATTATGGTCGATTTGACGCCTAAAATTGACTGGTTATTCAATCAACGTTTTCCAAGTGGCAATTTTCTATCGTCAATGGGTAGCGGTTCTGGCGACAGATTGATGCAAGGGTGTCATGTAGCACCTGGTTTTGTACCCTTGTGTACCCTTCAACGGCCAAGTCACACAACATTAACTATAATAATAAAGAAATCGCAGTATGGAAGCTTAGACCTGGCACGACTTTGTCTAGATTTCATTACTTTTTAGAGATAAACGAGCAGCTCCATCGAGACTTGGCTAGTTTTTTACAGAATGTTTTTGGTGGGATTTCACTTCTTTTTGTAGAAACGTGGGCACATTGATTTATTTTATTAGATTTTCTTATTCGACACATTCTTTCTCTTTTTAGGAGTATTTTTTTTATTATTACAAATCTTTCTTTTCTTTTTTTCCGGTTCTGATTCTTGTACAGTAGCAACAGTTTTTCGTATTGCCCATTCGCGTTCATTATTTATTCTTTTAGACGGTTTAGACGGTTTAAAATTTGAAAGATCGGCGCGGTATTTACGCCTAAGCCGGTTGTATTCGGTGATCGCTGAAGCTTGAGCTTTTATACTCTTGAAGTCAACATTTATGAGGTGCATCCCATGAAGATTGGTTACTCGTGAAAGAGCCACGTAGGCTAGGCCACAAGTGAATATGGAGGCGCCAATGTCCATGAGGGCATTTTTTAGACTTAGACCTTGGCTCTTGTGAATTGTTAGGGCATACGCCACACAGATTGGGAATTGTTCCCTCTACACGTATGCCCGGTGTATGATCTCAAATTTTGACTTAATAGGCAATAATTCGTGAATCAAATTATTAGCGAATTTTACCACCAATTGTTTAGGCTTTGTTTGGTCTTCCGGGTCCCACCTCACTTTTTGTACAACACCTAATGACCCATTCACTAAACCTAAACTAACATCAATATTTATCCTAAGCATTACTTTAGCTCCCTCTTTAATGATTATAGTTTATTCCAGTCCAGCAGCCATCGACGCATCATCTTCATATTTTTGTAAACACGCCCGGGCTTTCGTTATCATACATTTTGAACAATCCAAGGAATCTTTAGCAACTAACTTTATCTCGGGGTGCGGAATCGCTTTTAACATAGCATTATTTAACTGCATGCACATATTTCTAGTCGGTAGTAAACAAACAGTATCTTCTGGTAAGTCTAGTGTAATTTGTTTATTTAACCTTTCTCTTACTGCGCCCGCCGTAACAAAAAACAGCTTTGTCACCTCAGCTGGCGGCACTTGTTTTAAACATTTATGTTTTTCACTTATGTTTAAAGAGGTTTTTGTTACAGTTATTTAAAGCCGATAAGATTTTCGATAAGTAAAAACAATAACCATAACATCTAAATGTTTATTTTATTTCGTACAGCTCTTTGTTTCTAACGGATCTTGATAAAGTGTACTTACTGCAAACAAATTTTATTTTATGAATGAAATATCGTAAGTTTTTATTTTATTTTTATGTCCTTACAATCAATACAACATATTGTTCCTAAATGAACCGAAATTATGCATGTAATAATTATAATAATTCTACTTTTTAACTTGCAAACATTTGCTAAAAATTCGACAATAGACAGTTTGCGCGCGCTTTGTAACCTCATTTTCAAAACCTTTTTGTGTATATATTATAGCGTCTTCCTTTATTTTTCTTATACAATCATATAGATATAACATTTAGCAATTCCTAGTAAAAGTATTTACTATGGTATTCGAATAAGAAATATACTATTATTATCTTATTAGAAATCTTGACCGTTATGAATTGTTCGCGTAGAGGTTTTTTGATTCTACTTTTTTATCAATGGAAACATTAAAAGTTACTGTTGTAACTTAGATCATTCAAAAATATTACGTAGTAAAGATAAATAACATTACTTACAGTTTTTTGAAAGAAAATCCAACTAAAATCACAATCACAAAACTTCAACGATTACGCAACTAACAGCACTAACAGCACAAAAGCCAATGGCTGTTATATTTGATTTTGTCTATGTAACCGAGTGAATATAATTCTTCAGAATACTCTTTAGTTCGTTCAGAATCGAATGAAATAGTGTTCAATTGAAAATATACTGTATTTTTATATCAATTAATGAAGAAAATAGCAGCACGTAATGCGGACATGAATTCATGTCCGCGGTACTCAACGTGGAGATGAATTCATGTCCACGGTACCTTAAAGGAATTTGAGTAATGTTCGAGTAGAATAAAGTTAATCGTTCGACTATTTTTTCTTGTAAACTTGTAAGTATAAGTATAAAAGCCAATCTAGTGTTATCCAGAGTTTTCCTTTAATTTTATTTATATGCGTATTAAAAGCAGAAGCTCGCCCGGGACACTATAGGCTAGATTAAATTAGATGTGTCCCACTACGCTGGATTTTTGCAATGACAGTAGAATTTTATGTACCAATGGTAGAAGGGGGCATTACCATATCTCTAATATAGCTGAGACCAGCTGATGGTTCTTCATCAGATACTTTAGACCTTCGATTTTTGACATCAAATGAAGCGGTCCACCAAGTTGAATATTTTTTGTAAAGGCGGTATGTCGATCTCTTCTAATAGTTTGGTTGGGCTCTTGTGTTTTCTAATCAGGGTCACCAGGTACTCCAGATGTTCGATTATCCTAGTTTTTATAGTTTTCCATTCATGTGGCCATTAAACCCTAACTCTGTACCAAATTTCAGCTCTCTGAGTTTATGGGAAGTACTAGTTCTATTCTGATGATCATGAGTGAGTGAGTGAGTGTCTAAAATGCGAAACTTTGCTTTTGCTTAACTTCGGAACTAAATGACCTACAGACTTGAAATTTTGGATTTTAAGTATGTGATTATAGTTTACTAGATGACGAAAATTTCTGCGTTCTGGTATTATCCAGATGTTCTCAAATAGGGGCCTGAAAATGCGGTGAAATGGTTCCAGTAAAGGATGGTACGGCAGTGTTTGCTTCGCGCTCGACTTGGCGGGGGCACTGCCGTGCCCCCGATTAATGACTTATGAAAGTAAGGTCTATGATAGAAAAGCAATACTATAGAAGCTCTCTATGATGAATTTGCAATACAATAGTAGCGATGCGTCGTCTATCTTTCGGATTGGGATGAGTGTGTTTGGTAGCACTTTTAAGTGTAACAAGCATACTCAACTTCATGTCTTAGTGCATTAGCGCTATGATACGTGGAGTTTTGTCCACTGGCGTCTTAGTAGCGTGCTACTATAATACGTTGGTGCAGTTTTTAGTTAACAATATCTTAGTGCCGGTGGTAAGTGGGTTTGTTGTAGCAATACGGCTTTCCCGTGGACATCGCACACCCATACCGTTTATGAGCGGCGTCGTAGCGTATAGCGATGCGTCGTCTATCATTCGGATTGGGATGAGTGTGTTTGGTAGCACTTTTAAGTGTAACAAGCATACTCAACTTCATGTCTTAGTGCATTAGCGCTATGATACGTGGAGTTTTGTCCACTGGCATCTTAGTAGCTTGCTACTATAATACGTTGGTGCAGTTTTTAGTTAACAATATCTTAGTGCCGGTGGTAAGCGGGTTTGTTGTAGCAATACGGCTTTCCCGTGGACATCGCACACCCTTACCGTTTTCGGGCGGCGTCGTAGCGTATAGCGATGCGTCGTCTATCTTTCGGATTGGGATGAGTGCATTTGGTAGCACTTTTAAGTGTAACAGGCATACTCAACTTCATGTCTTAGTGCATCAGCGCTATGATACGTGGAGTTTTCTTCACCGGCGTCTAAGTAGCGTGCTACAATGGTACGTTGGTATGATATTTTTTAGTTAACAACAATACAAACTTTGTTACCAAAGTCGATAGGGATCATGTGGGTGTGTTGTGAGGGGGCGCCATCCGTATGATAGTTGCATTGATGCTTACTGCTTCTTGCGGTATTGTGTTTTGTGATGGATCTGCGGGTGTGCTGCGCCTGATTCGACGCACTCTTGTGGTTCTGGTCGATGAAGTTATGCGGGTGGTGATGTCTGCTGAGATATGTGGGAGACCTTGGGATGGTGTAGGCCCGACGATAGTTCTATTGATGCTTGTTGCATTATCCAGCATTGCGTCTTTGTGATGGTTGTTTGGTGGGACGCTATTCTCAATGGCACTCTCTGCATCTTGGTTTGACTCACACCTAAGTAGCTTTGCCCAAGTTGGGTCCCTTCATTACGGGGCTGCAGACTGTCTGATGTTTTATATAACAACATAATAATATATCTCTGTAACTTTCCTACCTTTGAATTATTGAAGGCAACTTGTTGGTGGTTGAGACAAACATGATCGAAAATGCATGTACTCAACGTCAGTGACACAAAACCTTTCTGATGGAAAATTATTACTAACATCTTATAACTGCCTTTTAGCTATATCTGCCGTTGTATTGGTTGGTGGAGCATATGTGTCAACCTCATGCGGGTGATAGCTGGCGGGAGGATCTGAGGAGACTCTCAAGGCTGCGGCCGAAAGCCGCGCAACGTGGGACCCCATTCCCTTGAGGTGAGCGGTAGACTCATGACACGCTCTGCGGCTAGTAGCCGTGCTGATCATGCAATTGGTGGTGATGCCATACACTTACATCTCGTCTGCAGGAACGGTGGTCAGGCAGGTGGTGGCGCTCACGGAGGGCTTACGGCCAGTTTGCCTATTTGCCTAAACTGTGTGACGTACATTCACTGTGGCTGGATTCGTTCGTATTCTGTATGGCGTTTACACGCATTGACATGCGAGACTTCGGTCGATGTTTGTGCTTACGCACTAACAAGGGGCCAAGCCTCTTTTAGTGGTTCGCCAGTTATTTTACTGTGGACTACGGTCCAGTTCCCGAATCGTGTTCCCTGCGGGGACTCCCCCCGCATCAAAATGGTAGGCGCTCACCGCGCACGGCGTGTGTGGAGCCGTGTGCCTCCCCTACATTTTTATTAAATAAACGAAGCCCTTGTATCGGGTATATTGTATAAGTATATTGTGAGCCTTTTCCAAGCGGGAAGGGATAAATAATAATTGGTTGAGCGGCGGGCCTATTCCCCGGTCGAGCCTTGACCCTACTACGCGAGATGTTACACTACGAGTATGTGGACTGTATACGCGGATGATGCTTAAACTAGATGGCGGATTTGGCACGTGGTTCCCTAACAATGCACTCGCTCTTCCAAGAAAACCTATTGCTTGTCAAGGTTTATGAAGGAACCCCTGCTTGACCACATTAGGAGGAGTGAAATTGGGGCGGATGAACTAATAAACACAAATTTCAAGCAAGGTAACGAAAATAAGGAATCTCACTTACCGGGGTGTTACTTCGATGCGGCTTGGACGCTTTGCTGCCGCGTTGCGACTTCTGGCGGATCTCCTGGGGCCCCAGAGATGCGGTCCTGGTCGACGGTGCGATAGAAGAGAGCGGTGCGCGACTATTTCTCACACGAGGTGAGGCGGTTACCTCTGGAGCTCGACTGCCCCAGGCTAATGCGGTTGAACTAGCGGTGCGCGTAGGCAAAGCCCTCTAGGACACGACTGTCCTAGGCGGTGTGGTTCCAACTGGCGGCCGAAGGGAAGAGAGCGCGCAAGTGCCGTGTGCTAGCTTATATTACTTCGGTCCTTCTTTCAAGGCGTCTCGGAGGGGCGCGCTTCTTATTGGTTGCAAATAAAGCGATATTCTAGAATCATCTTCTTTCCCTTCTCACCCCACCACCCCGGTGAGTCGGAGGGACGACATGTGAAGGAAAAGTCGAAGGAAGGACAAAACGCTTGGCAAGCCTACCTTCGAATAAAATAAAAATACGAATGGTTTTCCGCGCAACCAATAATAAATTTATAATGTAAACCTGATAGTAGTTACGTTGTACCAGTTCTGGCGCACTTGTAGAAAGGTTGTACCAGTTCTGGCGCACTGAGTCACAAGTACGACGTTCGTCGACTCACGACCCTAAAAAAAAAAAAAAAAAAAAAAAAAAAAAAAAAAAAAAAAAAAAAAAAAAAAAGTTTTGGCATGCTCTGATCACGAATCTGCGGTCCATTTTTGCGTAGGATGCACGGTTCCGGAGATGTGAAGATCAATTAACTCTTATCTAATTGATATCCGCTTCGAGCCTCCACCGTCAGTAGCGCTCCATTGTTCTTATCTACTTATCTATTGTTCATTCAATACCGTCATTATCTATTCTTCCTCAGCGTGGTGATATTGTTATATACTCCTTTGTTCCTATCTACACTAATCTGACTCATTAATAAAACACATTACCCAATTTTGTTAAAATTTTTATTTATAAAATACAAAATCTTATTACTTATTATCTATAAAATAGGAGCGAAACATCTCATCCACTAAAATATCGTTGTACAATGTGTTCCCTGTAAATATACTCGTAAAACTATGCATTGAACATCCCTGAAACTTATATAGCAAATACATTAAGCAATATTCGCCACAAACTGAAGTCCACTCATTCTGAATCCTATCAACATTCCAGTTCCATATTTTACAATTTCTTTTAAAAAACTCTAGATGATATCGTACAGGTGCCCGTCCGAATGAATCAAAATATTGACCGACGTCATTCGTATCGATATATAAAGCTACCCAATGTGACCCTGGTTTATCATCTGTATCCAAATTGCATATTATATACGTTGGTACGTGGGTGTACATGGGTAGTTTATTGGCAGCATAAACATTATTTTCTAGAGTGGGGTGAATCTTTTTCAGATGTTGTTGTACATCTAGTGTATCCATAATATTACTGCTATTAGTAGATTATTACAGTACCAATCTACTCAATGACTAATATAGGAATGATCAATTATAGTGATATCTAAATATTAAATTACATTCTTTGTGTTATACAAATCGTATTTGAGTCACCAATACACTGAACAAGACACGACAGGAAGGACGTAGGAATGTAGAGATAAGCAACAGAATGTAAGGTAAGCTTGTTGACGCATAAAGATACTATCAATTCTACTGCAGAAATTCTTTAGATTAGAATTATTACTCACTGGTACTATATAAGACCAAGCAACTGCAGTCATGGAGTTAGTGTATGGTCGTTTGACCGCAGTGGATCTATCAATACTACGTTTGTGTTACTTCAACGCATCAAAGGCCATGGATGTAAGTGTTTATTCTATTGACAAACTTACTTTTCTTTCTGTTATTTTCTTACGTGTGTATGATTTAGTGTTAACAAATTATATTTAAATATTATATGTGTGTATATGGTTAAGCCGTGGTAGCTCAGATGGTTAGCGCAAAATGTAAAATTCGCGTACGCGACCCGGGTTCGATCCCCGCCGGCACTAATTAAATTGTTAATTACAATTTTAAGTGTTAATTTACCACGTGCTCAGCGGTGAAGGAAAACATCGTGAGGAATGCATGTCTGAGATAATTTCGAAGGCATGTGAAGTTTGCCAACACGCATTGAGGTATCGCAGCGAACATTTCCTAGCCCTAAAACCCTCTCAGAAATGAGAGGAGGCCTATGTTCAGCAGTGGACTTTAATAGGTTGTAACTTTAGCTTTTTTAACTTTTATGATTAAGTGTTACCAAATTGATATTAACATGATAACTGTGTTGTTGCAGAAATCATTGAGCTTCGATGAAAATACATATAAACAGTATTACTACTCGCCACTCTCCCCTCAAGAAGAGAGTGATGACATCGTCATTAATAATAACACATGCGATGGTGGAAAAAGAAAATCGCAATCGATTGATCATTTTTTTGAAGCTGAATCAAAAATAAAAAAGAGGAAGCTGTTATCATCAACCGTAGCACGAGCCGCTAGAGATGGTGTATCATACATTTCTACTAATTCTGACGATGGAGACCAAGCGACGCATCTCATCAAAATTGAAATGTACGATATGAAGAAGCTATCCAAGATTCCAACTACTGATCATTGGAAACATGCTTCCACGAGGATTAAATATTACGTAAAGACTAATAAGGATAGCATCTACGACAACACAAACGCCCTCGTATACAATATTACAAAGACAATAGCAGAAAGTGAAAAAGTTAAAAAATACTTTTTTAACAATGACAGTCATTAGCTGATCATTAGTGAATGTGATTCTGTGTACTTAAATTACTTCCGTGTACTCATTATATTCTATTTCTAATCCTTTGTTAGACTTAAATATCGGACATTATTTGAAATTTGGGTATCAGTTGGTCTACCAACACTGAACTGTTACTTACTCTGCTACCTAATTTCTTCTTTACTATAAGGATGGCAAACTTCAGTGAAGTGTGCACCAGTGCTTTCTTTTCCACAACCATGGAAGAGAATACGGAACTATTCAACAGCGAATTAAATCAGGAGTTGTCTAAAGTTTGTGATGAAATGGAGAAGGATCAACTGTTCGATTCATCGTATGATGATGATTTGTATAATCACTGTGCGATGGTTGAAACACAGTTTAAGTAAGTAAAATAAACATTCATTTCGATCATAATTTACACAATGTCTTGTACAGTTTTTAATAAATTTAAACATTTTAGTAGTCAACCACTACAACTTGGAAGAGGAACGAAGCGAACGAGCAGCAAAGAACCCAAGATCATCAAAAAACCAACAACGGAAGCAGAAGCGCCTACCTCTGCAGGGAACAGTATCAGTAACGATGATCAAGTGGAATGTGTAACGTGTCATATATTTATCAAGAAACGGTATTTAGCTAATCATTTTAAAAGTAATGTTCACAAAAATAATCTTTTAAATTCACATAATTCTTTATCAAACGTTAGTGTTATTGAATCTGCTTTTGGAAATAGGATTTTAACTTAAAAAATCAAGAGTAGAGTAGATAGTTCGACATTGGTAAATTTTGAAACTCCTGAACTATTTTTAAATTCTATTAAAGATGATATTTTATTTTTAATACAAGAGTGTATTCATCAACACATAATTTTTAAAGTAAACTTCATATTGCATGCTGATTTTGTTCAACAAACTAAAGATATTCATGATACGTTCGATTTTCAAACGATTAACTATATTATTTGTCAAGGAGATGACTTAAATATTTTTTTTTCATCTTTAAATGATACAATTACTACTAAAATTAGTGCATTTGAAAAAAAAGATAGTGGATGGAGTCTAAAAAACATAAAATCTATAGACATGAATGTTAATAAATTTAAATTTAGTTAATGTTAATAAATTTAAATTTATCTATGTATGAAGTACCGCGTAGGGGGTTAACCCCCTACGCGGTACTTCATACATAGATCTTCCTCGTGACATAAAATTAAAAAAGGCTGTTATAAATGTAAAAAGCAAGGATTATTTTTGTTTTAAATGGGCGTTACTCTCGGCGTTATATCCCGTAAACAAAGACGCGGATCGTGTATCATCGTACGTTAAACATGCAAATAAACTTAAATTTGATGGTATTTCCTTTCCAGTTAAAATTTCTGACATAGCAAAAGTAGAGAAATTAAATGATATTAGTATTAATGTTTTTGGGTTAGAATATAATAAAGAAAAACGATGTAATTCTATAGTAGGTCCATTATTTTTAACAAAGTGTCGTAAAGATAGACATATCAATTTATTATTTTTTTCCAAGGATACAAAAAATCATTATTGTTACATAAAAAATTTATCGCGGTTAGTTAGTAAACAAATTTCAAAAGACGGTCACATCATGTACATTTGCGAAGCATGTCTACTTCACTTTCCATCTAAGGAAAGTTTAAATAACCATGAACAATACGATTGTGCCCACATTTGTACAGAATTACCAAACAGTGAAACTTTTAAAAAAAAGAATTGGTTTGGTCAACCTATTTCAAATGATAAAATTAAATTTGATAGTTATGAAAAAAAGTTGAAGATACCATTCGTAGTTTATGCTGATTTTGAAGCATTTTTAAAACCAATAGAATCATGTTCTAACGATCCTTCCAAACCTTTCACACACAATATTCAGAAACATGAAGTACATAGTTTTGGTTATTATATAAAATGTTCATATGATGATAAATTATCAAAATATGTAACGTATTGCGGACCCAACTGTGCACAAGTGTTTATGGAAAGTTTATCTAACAATCTCAAAGAAATAAATAGAATTCAAAAATATCCTCCACTTCCGCTAACAAATGAAGACAAAAACCAAATTTCAAATGCAACCATTTGTCATATTTGTGAAACAGAGTTAGCAGAACATTTTTATGATTTTGATTGGTACACCGGTAGTTTTATAGGTGTTGCTCACGGATCATGTAGCTCGAAGTTCAGAAAACCTCGTTATATACCAATATTTTTACACAACCTTAGTCGCTATGATGCTCATTTTATTGTTCACGCGTTAAACTTTTGTGATGGTGAAGTCGAAGTTATCCCTCAAAATAAAGAAAAATATATATCCTTTTCCAAAAAATTAAAAATGAATAACCACGAAATTATATTAAGATTCATAGATTCATTTAAGTTTTTATCATGTAAATTAGAAGAATTGGCCAAAAATCTCAGTAATGATCAATTTCAAGAATTACGTAGAAATTATCCTAATGATGAAGATTTCTTTCGTTTAAAACGGAAAGGCGTTTATCCATATGAACTTATGACTAATTATGATAGTTTAAGCCTAACATCGCTCCCCGAACAAAAATTTTTTTATAGCTCGCTCACAGATTCCCATATTTCAAATGATGATTACAATCATGCTAAAGATGTTTGGGAACACTTTGGGTGTTGTAATATGCTAGATTATTCAAACCTGTATTTAAAAACAGACGTTTTACTTTTAACCGATGTATTTGAAAACTTTAGAAAGTTATGTATTAATACTTATGATTTAGACCCTGCCCATTATTACACAGCACCCGGTTTAAGTTGGGATGCAATGTTAAAATATACAAAAATAGAATTAGAACTTTTAACAGATTATGAGAAAATTGCATTTATTAGATCAGGTATCAGGGGTGGTGTATCTCAATGTAGTAATCGTTATGCTAGAGCTAATAACAAATATATGGGGGATTATGATGCAGGGAAACCAAATTCATATATCACATATTTTGATGCCAACAATTTATATGGTTGGGCTATGTCTCAATGTCTTCCTACTGGTGGATTCGAATGGGTAAATCCGAATACAGAATTTAATGTGTCTGAGACATCGAACTTCGGTTTTATTTTAGAAGTTGATTTGGAATATCCAGATGAACTTCATGATTTACATTCGGACTTTCCTTTATGCCCCGAAAACATTTGTGCAGGCAATATTAATGAAAATAAACTAGTCCCAAATTTAAATAATAAAGATAAATATGTAATTCATTACAGAAATTTAAAGCAGTGCATAGAAATGGGGGTTAAATTAACTAAAATTCATAGAGTTTTAAAATTTAAACAGTCTCGCTGGTTGAAGATGTACATAGATCTAAACACAAAATTAAGAACGTTAGCAAAATCAGATTTCGAAAAAGATTTTTATAAATTAATGAATAATTCAGTCTTCGGAAAGACTATGGAGAATATTGAAAAAAGGGTTAACATAAAATTAGTTACACACTGGGAGAACCAGGGCAAAGCTTTAGGTGTTCAAGATCTAATCGCTAAACCACAATTTCATAGTCTTTCAGTATTTTCGGAAAACCTAGTTGCGGTTCAGTTGC
Organism: Parnassius smintheus behrii; assembly: GCA_036936625.1. NCBI lineage: Eukaryota > Metazoa > Arthropoda > Insecta > Lepidoptera > Papilionidae > Parnassius > Parnassius smintheus. The sequence goes on from JAUPFT010000020.1 coordinate 19,225,740, forward strand.
GAAAAACAAAGTTAATATATAACAAACCAATTTATTTAGGGTTTTGCATTTTAGATATTTCAAAAACATTAATGTATGATTTTCATTATAACTATATGGTTAAAAAGTTTAGTAAAATCAAATTATTGTATACAGATACGGATAGTTTAATATATCATATATTTACAGATGATTTTTACTCTGATATAAAACCTGACCTTTCATCATACTTTGATACCTCAGCTTATGATGCAAATAATATTTTTGAATATCCAAAATTAAATAAAAAGAAATTAGGTTTTTTTAAAGATGAAAATAATGGTAAAATCATGAAAGAATTTGTGGGTTTACGATCCAAAATGTACGCTTTTAACTTAGAGAATAAGACTATAGCCAAGGCAAAAGGGGTAAATAAATGTATCACTAAAAAGATGACCATGGATAATTATAAGTCTTCTCTATTTAATAAAAAAGTGCAATATTATAGTATGCTTAGATTTAAATCAATTAAACACACAATTTTTACACAAAAATTAAATAAGATTGGTTTATCATATAATGACACAAAGAGGCATATTTTAGATAATAATATTGAAACATTAGCTTGGGGTCATTATAAACTGCGTTAAGTGTTGATAGTTTTTAATTTTATAAAATTTGTATTGATTGTAAAATAATGATAATAGTATAATATGACGTAGAGTTTATTACATATTTAATCGTTGTTTTATTGTAAATAATTTAAGTTAATTGTTGTTTATATTTGCGTGTGTGTGTGCATTTATTTGAGGTTGAGTTGATTGTAAAATTATGATGTACTAATTGTGTTAGAAATAGTATACAGATCATTCTGTTTTATATAATGTTTGCAATATATATTAATTGTTAACACCAACACTTTCATTTTTTATTTCACCCCTTAGTACTTTAGACGTGTGTAATGTTTCACTTTATCCATCCGTTTACTGCTATTGTGGCGGGGCCAAGTGGATGTGGGAAGTCAAATTTTGTAACAAATTTCATAAAATCAGTTACAGAAATATGTAATTGTGATTTTAATCAGATCACATGGTGCTTTGATGAAATGCAACCTTTATATAATTTACCAAATGTTAACTACCATCAAGGAATTCCAAATGTTAATATGTTTGACGGTGAAAACCCACATCTTGTTATTATTGATGATCTAATGAGAGAGTCCGATGGAAGAATTGTGGATATATTTACAAAAGGTAGTCATCACAGGAATCTTAGTGTATTTTATTTAACACAAAATTTATTTCATCAGGGTAAAGGGCAAAGAGACATATCCTTAAACTCAAGTTATATAATATATTTTAAAAACCCTCGAGATAAAACTCAAATAAGATATTTAGCACGACAAGTGTCACCAGATAACCCAAAATTTATTGAAGATGCCTACAGGGATGCAACTCTAGAGGCGCATGGATATTTAATGGTAGATTTAAAACAGAATACACCAATGATTTTTGTCGTATCAAGACAAATGTCTTCCCATTTAATGGTTTCTGCACAGTCTACGTTCCCACAAAAGAGTTTAAATACACCAAGAATCAAACATTTCAAATCATTGCTAAATGATGCATCGTCGACTCACAACGCATAAACATTTGCTAAACGCTTTGCATACGCTTAAACCAAAATATCAAAGAGCATTACTTAAAACGTGTGATGAAGAAGAAATTAACTGTATTTGTGAGTGTATTCATAACGTTTTACAAGGAAAAGTACCTCTTAAAGATCAAGATAAACAAAAATTGAATAAACACAAAAATATACTCCGTCAAATAGTGCGTAGGTGTAAACATAAACTAAGAAAAAATATAATTATACAAAAAGGAGGGGCTTTCTTACCAATAATATTAGGTGCAATATTGAGTGGATTAGTGAGTGGACTAGCCAGTTAACATGGAAAATGCAAAGAAAATGATACTTATCGAACCTGGATTGATTGAAAAATTAAAACAAGAAAATAAGGTTAATACGAGTAGTAGTTTATCTCGATTAGATATTGAAATGCAAAATATTATGAATAGTAAGACGGAAGACCGAAAGAAATGGATGTTATATTTACAAACACTGCAAAGATACCTTCATTTTACCGAAGAGGATCGTCAACCACTCAGATTACCAATTTATTCTGATACATCTAATGAAGATTCAAACGAGTCTAAAATTGGTTTTAAAAATAAAGATAGAGATCTAAAAACTTCAGTTGATGCTGAATCTTTGTTAGAGGAGAATCGATCCATCAAAAGTAAAGAAAATGTTGAAAATCCACTTTACACACCAGCTCAAATACTCAGTTTAATACCAAAAACTTATAATAAAAAAGGACAGTTATTATTAAACTTAGTTGAAACAAGTAAAGGTAAAATACATTGGGATAATGAAGGTACAGTCATAATTGATAATGAAAAAATTCCTGGAAGTAATATTGTTGATTTAATAAATGATTCACTAAGACCCTTAAAAAGAAGTGATCCAGTAGGGTGGGATAGATTTGCTGAAGCATTAAAAGATATTAAAGTACCACTTACTTATATTGGAAATCCAAAGAGATGTGAGTTTATTAACCAACTTCAAGCAAAAGATCTGAACAAACCCTCTGAGATTGAATTTCAAGAGTTTTCTACACCGAGCAGTAGAGATAAAAAGTCTACAACTAAAATACGTAAAAGGCTTGAGTGGGAAAAATGGACCCCGTACTAGAAGAAATTAACAGGATTTATTATGATCCATCTAATCCCGCTGGTTTTGGTAGTATTGATAAATTATCAAAAGCCATGAAGTGTAAAATGAATAAAAAGCAAGTAAAGGAATGGTTAAAATCACAAGAAACATACACATTACATAAACCCATTCGAAAAAAATTCCCGCGTAATAGGTACATTCTATCAAATATTAATGAACTGTGGCAAGCTGATTTAAGTGATATGCGAACTTATTCTCAATATAATGATGGTTTCAAGTATATACTTTGTGTTATTGATGTATTTAGTAAATATGCTTTTGCAAGAACAATGAAAAACTCAGAAACAACTAAAGAATGTTTTGAAAGTATATTTACTGAAAGTAATTTAACACCTACTCACATACAATCTGATAAAGGTACAGAATTTGTTTCAAAAGATGTACAAAAATACTTTAAATCCAAAAAGATTAATTACTATACCACTAACAATCCTGACATTAAGGCCAGTATTGTTGAACGATTTCAAAGAACACTAAAAATGAAAATGTGGCGTTATTTCACTCATAATAATACTTATAGATATATAGATGTTTTACAAGATTTAATATACTCTTACAATCACAGCTTTCACTCTAGTATTAAGATGTGCCCATGTGATGTAAATTCCAACAATATTATGACAGTTTGGACTAATCTTTATGATAGACGGTCAAACAAACTTTCTTTAGAAAATCCTAAACCAAATTTCAATGTGGGTGATTATGTTCGAATAACTAAATATAAACATGCTTTCCAAAAAGGATATGAATCAAATTGGAGTGATGAAATATTTATTATATCTTCAATAATTGATAGATCTCCATGGGTTGTTTATACAATAACAGATTTACAAAATGAACCAATAGTTGGTACTTTTTATGAAAGAGAATTACAGAAAATCACTTACAACCCCACCTCACAATATAAAATAGATAAAATAATTGACACTCGTTACTCAGGTAACAGAAAAGAAGTATTAGTGAAGTGGAAAGGTTATCCAGATAAATTTAACAGTTGGATTTTAGCTTCTAGTTTAAAAGAAATATGAATAAAGAAAGTTTTTATTTAACTTTGCTCAGCAATAGTTCAATGGAATACTTTCCTGATAACAAGACCACAAAGTTTTCAACGAAATTACCGAAAGCTATTAAATTAGAAGGTGAATGGTCGGTTGGAGTTGTCGAGTTTCAATATCCATGTACCATGTTTACTGTTCAAGATCATGAAAATGTTATATACATTACAAAATCTATGTTAATGCCTAATGAAGATAAACCATCCACAGTGTACTACAAAAAACATATTCCAGCTACCAACTATGATAACGTTGAGCATATTTTAAGAGTGTTAAATGGTATCGGAGAGAACTTGAAATTTCGCTATGATGAAATAACAAAATTTGTGTCTATTTCTGTTTTGGATAAAAATATAACATCCGTAACATTATCACCCAAATTAAGTTTACAACTAGGTTATGAACCAAATAAAAATCTCCTAGAGAGAAATTTTGGAAAGTGTCCTGCTAATTTACACTTAGGGTTACCATCTCAACTCTTTCTATATTGTGACATTATCGATCCTCAGATTGTGGGTGATGTTATGACTCCTTTACTAAGAGTCATTTCATTAGATCCTACAAAATACATTTATGGTGCAAATAAAATGCACGTTTTCTCTCAACCTCATTACTTACCTGTTATGCGAAGAGAGTTCGATACGCTGGAAATAGTTATAAGATCGAGCACAGGACAAAAAATACCATTCCAGTTTGGAACCGTGTGTATTAAACTACATTTCCGAAAATTATTATAATGAATTCTCTTCGTGATCATCATAAATGTCCATATGAAAATTATTATACACATCAAGCTGGGTCAGGAGTTGGAGTAATTTATAAGGGTGCACCATACCAACGCGGTCATGGTATTGGGAGCTTCTTAGGGGGGTTATTTAGATCAGTTTTACCTTTACTTTCAAGAGGTGCTCGAGTGATTGGTAAGGAGGCATTAAACGCTGGAGTGGGACTTTTATCGGATATAGTTCAAGCGCGTCCTATGGAAGCCTCAATAAAAGATCGTCTAAAGCAAGTTAGTACGAATTTAAAACGAAAGGCTGATGAGAAAATTGATCAATTTAACATGACAGGATCTGGGTATAAAACTAAAAGAAAACGATTGACCTCGTTCATTCCACCATTAACTGCTAAAGTGAAAGCTGCGAAAAAACTTGGTCTAAAACCAAAAAATAACAAAGATATATTTTCAAATTAAATATGTCTTTCCTTCATAATCATTCTTGCGAGTGCGTTAAGTCAGAATTGGATTTGTTTGCACTACCGTCTACACAAAATAGCATTGAAAATGGATTGTGGATTCATTATAAACCAATTTCATCTCTTGGTGATGATGGACCTATCGAGTTTCAAGTTCCTGGGACAGGCGATGACTACATAGATTTGTCTCATACCTTACTCCACATAAAGGCAAAAGTATTAAATCAAGATTCAACTAACTTGATATCTACTACAATAGTAGCACCTGTAAATAATTGGCTGCATTCACTTTTTAGTCAACTTGATGTTTATTTAAACCAAAAACTTGTATCACCATCTAATAATACCTATGCATATCGAGCATACATGGAAACCCTTTTAAACTATGCTCCTGCTGCTAAACAATCTCATCTTACTTGTAGTCTTTGGTATGATGATACAGCAGGAAAAATGGATTCTACGGATGGTAAAAACATGGGATTTGTTAAAAGACAGGAATTGATTAGTGAAAGTAAGGAAATAGAAATGATTGGTCATCTTCACGGTGACATTTTCAACCAAGATAAATTTTTAATTAATGGTGTTGAAATGAGTGTTAAATTGGTTCGATCGAGAGAGAGCTTTAATTTAATTGCTGGGTCAAACGATGTAAAGTTTAAAGTTTGCATTACGGACGCAACTCTTATTGTTCGACGAGCACGAATTAATCCAAGCGTATTACTCGCACATCAAAAAGTTTTAGCTTCTACCACTGCTAAATATCCTATTACTCGAGCTGAAGTAAAAGTTTTAACAATTCCATCGGGTGTTCAAGGAAAAACTCTTGATAATATATTTTTAGGGCAGGTACCCAAAAGATGTATAATTGGATTTGTGAACAATTCTGCATTTAATGGTTCCCTTACTAAAAATCCATTTAACTTTGAAAACTATGGTATTAATTCTTTCAGCTTATATATTGATGGTCAACAAATACCTTCAAAAGCTTTGCAACCATCTTTTAATAATAGCATATTTACATCAGCATATCATACTCTATTCTCGGGAACTGGTATTCACTTTCTTAATGAAGGAAATGGAATCTCTTGTGAACAGTATGCCAGAGGTTACTGTCTATTAGCATTTGACTTAACTCCTGATTTATCAGCCAACTCATCAGCTCATTGGAATCTCATAAAGCATGGTAGTGTAAGATTAGAAGTACGATTTGAATCCTCACTAATACAAACAATTAACTGTATAGTTTATGCTGAGTTTGATAATATTATTGAGATAGATAAAAACAGAAATGTTACTGTAGACTATAGTAGTTAAAGTTATAATATGTGTTGTGTGTTAGATTTTATGAGTTATGTGTAATGCATTTTGTGTGTATGTAACTATGTGAAACATTATAAAATTAAATAAAACAAATTGTATGCAATATATTATTTTTTATTTCTTTATAAATATTCTATTTAATCTAATATAACAGTTTAAATTTTACATAAGCACACTGACTAAACCACTGAACATGCTGCTGCCAAGGATCATCATCATCTTCCCAATCTTTTAAGCCACCACCACAATGGAAACACTTGGTCCTGTCTGCATGGCCAGTATAAAAGAAACCGGCTTCTGCAAGATCTTCAGGTTTCTGTCGCATAACGAGAGGCCAGTTTTCGAAACTGAGCAATCGGCTAGATTTTGAACTGAAGAATGGATATTCAGCTCTTGAGTACTGCATATTCTTCTCGTTTTCATCTCCACTCAGTGTTGTAGTTTTGTTCTTCAATGATGTGTTCTGTACACGTATGCCACACTCATCTCTTTCTTCTGCTCTTGTCTTCCTGTAATTTAAGTAAACAGAATCACATTCACTAATGATCAGCTAATGACTGTCATTGTTAAAAAAGTATTTTTTAACTTTTTCACTTTCTGCTATTGTCTTTGTAATATTGTATACGAGGGCGTTTGTGTTGTCGTAGATGCTATCCTTATTAGTCTTTACGTAATATTTAATCCTCGTGGAAGCATGTTTCCAATGATCAGTAGTTGGAATCTTGGATAGCTTCTTCATATCGTACATTTCAATTTTGATGAGATGCGTCGCTTGGTCTCCATCGTCAGAATTAGTAGAAATGTATGATACACCATCTCTAGCGGCTCGTGCTACGGTTGATGATAACAGCTTCCTCTTTTTTATTTTTGATTCAGCTTCAAAAAAATGATCAATCGATTGCGATTTTCTTTTTCCACCATCGCATGTGTTATTATTAATGACGATGTCATCACTCTCTTCTTGAGGGGAGAGTGGCGAGTAGTAATACTGTTTATATGTATTTTCATCGAAGCTCAATGATTTCTGCAACAACACAGTTATCATGTTAATATCAATTTGGTAACACTTAATCATAAAAGTTAAAAAAGCTAAAGTTACAACCTATTAAAGTCCACTGCTGAACATAGGCCTCCTCTCATTTCTGAGAGGGTTTTAGGGCTAGGAAATGTTCGCTGCGATACCTCAATGCGTGTTGGCAAACTTCACATGCCTTCGAAATTATCTCAGACATGCATTCCTCACGATGTTTTCCTTCACCGCTGAGCACGTGGTAAATTAACACTTAAAATTGTAATTAACAATTTAATTAGTGCCGGCGGGGATCGAACCCGGGTTGCGTACGCGAATTTTACATTTTGCGCTAACCATCTGAGCTACCACGGCTTAACCATATACACACACATAATATTTAAATATAATTTGTTAACACTAAATCATACACACGTAAGAAAATAACAGAAAGAAAAGTAAGTTTGTCGATAGAATAAACACTTACATCCATGGCCTTTGATGCGTTGAAGTAACACAAACGTAGTATTGATAGATCCACTGCGGTCAAACGACCATACACTAACTCCATTACTGCAGTTGCTTGGTCTTATATAGTACCAGTGAGTAATAATTCTAATCTAAAGAATTTCTGCAGTAGAATTGATAGTATCTTTATGCGTCAACAAGCTTACCTTACATTCTGTTGCTTATCTCTACATTCCTACGTCCTTCCTGTCGTGTCTTGTTCAGTGTATTGGTGACTCAAATACGATTTGTATAACACAAAGAATGTAATTTAATATTTAGATATCACTATAATTGATCATTCCTATATTAGTCATTGAGTAGATTGGTACTGTAATAATCTACTAATAGCAGTAATATTATGGATACACTAGATGTACAACAACATCTGAAAAAGATTCACCCCACTCTAGAAAATAATGTTTATGCTGCCAATAAACTACCCATGTACACCCACGTACCAACGTATATAATATGCAATTTGGATACAGATGATAAACCAGGGTCACATTGGGTAGCTTTATATATCGATACGAATGACGTCGGTCAATATTTTGATTCATTCGGACGGGCACCTGTACGATATCATCTAGAGTTTTTTAAAAGAAATTGTAAAATATGGAACTGGAATGTTGATAGGATTCAGAATGAGTGGACTTCAGTTTGTGGCGAATATTGCTTAATGTATTTGCTATATAAGTTTCAGGGATGTTCAATGCATAGTTTTACGAGTATATTTACAGGGAACACATTGTACAACGATATTTTAGTGGATGAGATGTTTCGCTCCTATTTTATAGATAAGTAATAAGATTTTGTATTTTATAAATAAAAATTTTAACAAAATTGGGTAATGTGTTTTATTAATGAGTCAGATTAGTGTAGATAAGAACAAAGGAGTATATAACAATATCACCACGCTGAGGAAGAATAGATAATGACGGTATTGAATGAACAATAGATAAGTAGATAAGAACAATGGAGCGCTACTGACGGTGGAGGCTCGAAGCGGATATCAATTAGATAAGAGTTAATTGATCTGCACATCTCCGGAACCGTGCATCCTACGCAAAAATGGACCGCAGATTCGTGATCAGAGCATGCCAAAACCTTTTTTTTTTTTTTTTTTTTTTTTTTTTTTTTTTTTTTTTTTTTTTTTTTTTTTTTTTTTTTTTTAGGATCGTGAGTCGACGAACGTTGTACTTGTGACTCAGTGCGCCAGAACTGGTACAACGTAACTACTCCTGATACAAGTGGAATAGGGATATTTTATGTTCTTTACCTTTCTCGAGTACTGTCTTCGTGAACGGGATTCACTTAGCTTATAAGGCACTACCAACAGCTTTCAATTGCTCTAGTGAATAATCATTCTTTCAAAAGAGATCTAAAAGAACTAAGCTACTAAACAAACACAACGTAAATAAGGGTCCTAACTAAGAAGATCACGCCAAAATATTACAAAGGGCCTATTATTAAACCTTTAAAAAATCATTTAGAAAGATCAAAACATATTTTATTTATCTGGTCACAAATATATAATTTTAATATAAAGGGGAATTAATTATATATAATATTTTAATATCATATATATTTATATAAGCGAAGAGGGGTGAATAAACTCCCTCTTTATGTATCGCTGATGGCTTTCATCTACGTTTTCTTTGTTAACACCAATTGAAATTGTGAAATGATAAAACTGCATACATATGAACTTTCGGTTTATTTCCTTCAACTTGAATGTTAACAATGAGCAATTTAAGTACCCATTACTTTCTTTAGCACAGGTTTATATTAATTACAACACAAATTTTTATGTTAGATGTGATCAATACTCAGACGCTAAGACGACACAATGACAAGGCATATTACAATTCGCGTGAACAAAAATAAAAAATAAAGTGACGGTAGGTCGTAAACATGCAGCCCACCAAGGACAAATTTTCAAAAATTTTCCTTAAGACAACTAACCGATCAAAACATGAATACTAACGAAAATCTTTACGCGAATTTAACATCAAACACAAAAAAAATACAAAATAAAATATTACCACATTGCATGCTTTCTTACTAATACGTGCTAAAACGAACATATGAGGCTCGAGAGCCAACAAAAAAAATCAACATTAGTTGGTAATTGGCAAAAAACACAATTTAGAAACAGGTCGTTTAATTACATTGTTTTTACATTTTAGACTGACAACTCGCGTAATTCCGTCCAATCCGGGATGTTTTTCAACTATAATACCATATAACCATCTTCCAGGTTGAAGATCATCCTCCACTACTAACACTAAATCTCCAATTGTAGGTTCAGGAACAATATTATTCCATTTATAACGATGGTAAAACTGAGTCAAATATTCATTTGACCAACGACGCCAAAAATCTTGTGTCATTTTTTGAGTCATTTGCCACCGTCTGAGATTTGTGATATTAGATGTTTCGTAATTGACATCAGGGGGTAAAACCGGAGGTTCTCCCACCAAAAAGTGCCCTGGTGTCAGTGGGATTGGATTGTCTGGATTCTCAGTAATTTTAGAAATAAGCCGTGAATTCAGACAAGATTCTATTTGACAAAGTAATGTTGTCATTTCTTCAAATGTCAAAGTTGAATTGCCAACAATACGCCTTAAATGATGTTTCGTCGATTTTACCCCTGCCTCCCATAGTCCTCCAAATTTTGGGGAATGGGGAGGGATAAAATGCCATTCAGTCCCATTTGTAGCCAGTTGATCTGCAATTTCCTTCCCTATACTGGACCTCTCATGAGCATATAAAGATTTGAGTTCTCGTGCTGCACCCACAAAATTTGTCCCATTGTCGCTCCATACTTCAGCGCAATGACCACGGCGTGCTATAAAACGCTTAAACGCTGCTAGAAATCCCTGAGCTGTAAGGTCACTTACTGCTTCGAGATGGATAGCACGTGTGGCCATACAAATGAATAAACAAATATATCCTTTGAATGACCGATTACCTCTGCCTTTAGAGGTTCTTATATTAATAGGCCCTGCATAGTCTACTCCACTCTTTAAGAAAGGTCGACAAGCAGTAGATCTTTCAACCGGTAATTGTCCCATCAACTGGTGTCTTATACGAGCGGCATATCGTACACAACGGACGCATTTCCGAACACACAGTCGTACTAAATCCTTCGCACCTATTATCCAGTATTTTGATTGCAAATAATTTTGCATCAATTGGGGACCGCCGTGAAATGTTCTCTCATGAGCATCCGCAATAATCAAAGTTGTAAACTGTGATTTGCGAGGAAGAATGATAGGATGTTTTCTCTCATCACTAAGGATTGCCTGCTGCAGTCTGCCACCTACTCGTAGGATACCGTCTTCGTCAACTGTTGGATTGAGTGAGGTAAGCTTACTTTTCTTATTTATTTCTTTTTTATTTCTTAAATCTGCAAGCTCTTCACCGAAATGTTTTTCTTGGCATCTTTTAACACATATTTTTAAACTTTCTCTAATTTCAAAACTTGTTATCCAATCCTTCTGATCCTCTACTTCCTTTTTTCTCATTCTTTTAATTAGTCTTGTACAGAGTGCAGTAACGCGGAGCAGTCTTCTCAAAGATGAAAACCGTGAGTATATTTCTTCTTCGGGATCTGCTTCATCACTGTGAGTATTAATTAAACAAATTTTCATTTTTCTTTCTTCTAGATCTGTATCTTCTATTTGACCTCTTGCAAAATTTATATCCTTTTCTTGCAGCCACTTCGGCCCTTCCTTCCAGAGTTGAACATCCCATTGCGTACTGCCGCGCGATGCACAATCTGCAGGATTATCCTTGGTAGATACGTGTTGCCATTGCTGCGGTTCCAGCGAAGTAATAATCTCCGACACACGGTTGGCGACAAAGGTTTTCCAACGACTAGGTTGTCCTTGAAGCCAAGCGAGCACAATTTTGAGTCGGTCCACGCATGAATAGAACATTTCTCCATACCCATGGCTTGAGACACTTCAAGTAGCAGTCTTGTGAGTAGTACAGCTCCACAAAGCTCCAATCTCGGAATCGAAACTTGTTTAATGGGCGCTACCTTTGTTTTGGAAGCAATTAATGCAACATTAACTTCCCCATTGGAGTTAACCACTCGCAAGTACACAACTGCCGCAAATGCAACCTTTGAAGCATCGCAGAAACCATGCAATTCGCGAACTTTATCATCATTATTGATGTTGATCCAGCGTGGGATACTAAATTTGGTAAGTGAATCTAATTCACTTCTATACTTGAGCCAGTCCTTCAGTAATTGTGGAGGAAGTTCATCATCCCACTCAATTCCCGAGAGCCATAATTTCTGTATAAAGACTTTGGCTGTAATTATTACCGGCGCAAGCCAACCAACAGGATCAAATAATCGAGAAATTTCTGAAATAACCTTTCTTTTTGTTACAGGAGGAGAGAGCTGTGGAAGCTTTACTACGTATTCAAATTCATCGGTTCTTCTGTTCCAGGTAAGTCCTAAAATTTTCATGATTTCATCTATTTTTAGTTTCAGGTTTTCTGCTTGATCTTCAACATCTTCATTAATTTCTTTAAGTATTTCTTCGCTATTACTGCTCCATTTTTGCAAGACAAATCCACCTCCTTGTAGAAGTTGTGTTATTTCCTTATAAATTTGCTTACCTTCTTCCACAGAAAAGCAACCCGACATAAAATCGTCCATGTAAAATTCACGAAGTACCCTTTCAGCAGCCAGCGGATACTTCACCCTATCGTCGTGTGCAACTTGCTGTAATGATTTCACAGCGAGATAAGGTGCTGAAGCCGTACCAAAGGTAACTCTTAAGAGGCGCAGATGCTGCAGTCTTTGATCTGGATCTTCGCGCCACACAAAACGTTGAAAATTTGTATGTAATTCAGATATTTTCACCTGTCTGTACATTTTTATAATGTCAGCGACAAGACAAATTGGATATTGACGCCAACGCATTATAATGTGACGTAAGTCAGGTTGTAGTGATGGGCCTACCATAAGTTCGTCATTCAATGTGATGCCATTGGTTCCTGGACAAGAAGCGTTGAAGACAACTCGGACCTTGGTAGTATCCTTATCCTCTCGGATCACTGCATGGTGAGGTAAGTATACAGCATCAGCCGAATCTTCTTCATGAGATGGCACAGTTTCCACGTGACCTAAATTTTTATATTCTTTTATGACAGCAGCATACTCAGCCTTAAGCTTGGGATTTTTTAATAAATTATTCTCAAGCCGATTAAATTGTTTTATTGCAATAGCCTTTGAATTACTATATTTGCAATTTGGATCATCGGTTCGAAATGGTAAATGTACTACTATCTCTCCTAGTAGTTGATGTGTATATACTCTCACATTTAATTTCCTCCTCTGTAAGAAGTGATTTATCAGAGGCGAATTGATCCGATTCAAGCTCCCAAAACTTCTTCATAAGTTCGTATTCATCATTTTGATGAATATGATTGCACCAAATAGTGCTGGAGCTCGATCTGGACTGAATTGGACCCGATAGAATCCAACCCAGCTGTGTATTTTGTGCGATTAATGCACTGGGTGAATTCTTGATCAGACCTTCAAGCAAAATCTGACCATAAACATCTGCTCCAAGGAGCATGTCAATTTTATTTGGTGTTGCAAAGAAAGGATCTGCTAAAACTAATTTAGAAACTTCAGGATTAAGATTAACAACAGCATTCCTTTCCGGAAGTACTGAGGTGAGCTTATTGAGCACAAAAGCTTGGACGCAAATTTTAAAGTTGCAATGGCGTGATTTAATCTCAATTTCTACCCTCGCTTTAGAGGCAACAGAACTTGAGTGGTCACTACCCAAACCAATAATGGAGCTTTTGTGTGGAATCTTTCTTAGCCCAAGAAGTTGAACAGCGGCTTCAGTCAAAAATGAAGCCTGCGATCCTTGATCAATGAGACATCTTAACGTGAGCAATGAGCCTGTGTGTGACCTGGCATTTACTAATGCGGTGGCAAGTAAAACTTGTCCACTGAAACGCGAAAAGTAGGCTCTGATATTATTAATATTTTTTACCTGTGTTGATGTAGATGCTGTTGCTTCCTTAGCATCTGGTTCTGCCTCGCTCATTTGAGGCCCCGACGGGAGCGATACATTTTTGGGATGTAATAAAGAATGATGTTTCTTCTTGCAAATGCGACACCTGGAAGACTGGCGACACGAATATACATTGTGACCCGCACCAAGACAATTAAAACAAAGATTTTGTGATTGGACAAAATTTCGTCGAGTATCAGTCATTTCTCTTGAAAAACTTTTACAATTTCGCAAATGATGATCATCAGAACAATAAATACATTTTAAATTTGAAATATGAAACGCTTTCGGAGTAACATTAGTTCTATATTGTTGACTATTTTGTTTAGCTACCTTAGGATCAATAAATTCTAATGAACGTGAACGGATTTCTAAAAATTCTATAAATTCTTTATATGTTGGTAATAAATTACAATTTTTACTACTTTGCAGTTCCCACTGCTTACGGGACTCGGAATCTAATTTTAAACTTACAATATAAATAACAATAGTGTCCCAAGTACTTACATCTATTGACAAATTTTTAAGTGCAAACATACATTCATTAGTAGTATCTAATATTTCTCGTAACGCTGTAGCTGATTCAGTTGTTACAGTTTTTTGATTCATAAATTTCTTTAAGATACAATTGGCAAGATACTTTTTGTTGCTGTACCGATCCTCTAGCTGTTTCCAACATAAATTATGATTTTCTGCAGTTATTGGTATGTGTCGCAAGAACTGTTCCGCTTCTCCAGTGAGTTGACATTTTAAATAATGTAAGCGTTGAACGTTATCCAATGTAGGGTTACTATGTACCAGTGACAAAAATAGGTCTCGAAAGCTCGTCCATTCTGCATATTTCCCGGATAGCAATCCTTGGTAATTTAAAACCTTGTTGATTCGAATCTGTAGCTGTGGTGCTGCCATCTGGCGCATGATGTACAGTGGTTGACTTAACAGTTAAATTAGCTCGAGCTTCCCGCAACTCATACTTATAATCGATATATTGTTCTTCGCAATTGCCATATGTATCAGCTTTGACATAAGTAGTAGCGTTCAATTTATCGCTTTCCGAAACTTGAATAATTTGCGTGTGAGTTTGCAAAAACTGAGACCAAAGTTCCTCAAGCGAATCCAATCTTGTCGATAAATACGCATCATTCGCTAAACGTTCTTTAGGCGATTTCTTAAAATTAGATCTAGCTTTTGTAATTCGATCATATATATTGTTTTGCACTTTAATATAAGCTTCCATCTTTTACAATAAACGAAATTAATATATAAAAAAACTTTATAAAAATCTCAACGTGAAATACCTATTTGAAATATGTAATCTAATAAATCAAATATATTTACTATAGAAAATCCGAAATAGATTTTATAAATTCAATGTTCATAAAGTGACACGTACTTTGTCGTGAAGCGACAATAAAAAAACTAAGAACCTAACTTAACTAGAACGAAAACAACCAAAATAAAATAAATTATTTAAAAATTTGAAGTTTTACAGTATCTTTTATAAAAAAAAGGTATGAAGGTGATGATGGGTTGTAATGAAGATGGTGATTTACAATATTATTAAAAAAAAAAAATAACAAAAGATACTGCAACGAAGTATGCACAGGCTATGCCTATGATAGGTGCACAGCTCCTGCTCTAGGAACACGTAGAATCTGGAGAAAACACACGCAGCGTCTGGAGAAGGTACACGCAGCGCTTGGAGTAGACCCACACAGCGTCTTGAGCCGGTACGCAGCGTCGGGAGTAGGTCCACGAAACGTCTGGAGTAGGCACGCAGCGTTTAAAGTAGGTACACGCGGCGCTTGGAGTAGGCAAACACAACTTCCGGAGTAGACCCACACAGCGTCCGGAATAAACACGCAGCGTCTGAAGTAGGTCCACGCAACGTCAGGAGAAGGCACGCAGCGTTTGAAGTAAGTAAACACAGCGCACTAGTAGGCGGAGGCGTAGGCGTGGCTAGGCGACGACTTAAGGAGCGGGCAGAGGCTTGCAGGATCCCGAGGCAGTGCAGAAAAGGCCTTTAGGAGATGCTTCAAGTATCAAAGCTCAAGTCAGACTCCCCATTCGCCGATTGAGTTCGGCTTATTTTTGCTTTTTGACGGATCTCACATAAGAACGTAATATTATTCTCATTAAATTTGAAATTATTTAAATTAAAAGCAAATTCTTGTAAATGGCCAAGAAGAAAGGAGTATTTTGAAGTAAAAACATCAGGCCGGTAACGATATTTGAATAAAAATTGCCATGACAACCTGATAAACAACGATGTCAAAACATGTCAAATTTTGGTTTTAGGCTCGTAATACAGAAACGGCAAGATTTAAGTGAAAAATGAGATATTATTTATATAGGAAAAAAAAATAGCGCAACAGCGCGCACGAAACCCGAAATTGCAGAGTTACGGAGAACTAAATAAAAGACCGAAAAAGGTAGACTCCATTGACACCGATTTAAAAAGTGCTGATAGCATGAAAAATACGAAGTGAAAATGATTTGTTATTGTGTTCTTATGAATTAAAAATATTACAGGATCCTATGGAAATAAAGGTGATGCAAAATATCAAGTTTTGAGGCGAATGCAGAACATCAAAAACAGAATTTAAAATAGTGTAAAATGATATGTAAGTATGTATAAGCATAACACTACATTTTCCCCCCCGACCCCGGAAAATTTTTGACTCAGCAAAAATTTTGACATGTACACCATAAAATAAACCATGAAAACACAGCTTTGCAGTAACAGACATCACCAGGCAAAATCAGATATACTATCTCTTACATTCATCATCTGCATTCAGGTAAGGGTGGAGTTCACATTCAATGACTACCACTCTAAAAGTGTGTTTTCGAAAGGACAATCAGGCTTATTTAAGGAGTTGTCATCCGCTCCTGCGTGGAAAAAAAAAACATTTTGAAAGGACATCCAGGCTTATTTAAGGAGTTGTCATCCGCTCCTGAGTGAAGATAAAGATAAAGAAATTAATCTTAAGCAAGCTTTAGTCGCTATGACAGTGTCTCCCACATTAAATTCTTTAAAAGACCGGCGAAGATCATAGCGAGCGCTATTTTTAGCGTGAGCTATGTGCAGTTTAGTTTGAACTTTGTGAAAAATAGATGAGAGGAGACCAGCATTAGACGCGTAAATATCACGAGGCATAAATATCAATTCCTCGAGGTTCTGAGTTGGAGTATAGAAGGAACCACAAGGTATTGTTTCCCTACCAAAGACTAAAAAGTTTGGAGTAAAGCCAGTAGCCACATTTGTAGCGCTGTTCATTGCGTACTGAATCTTAGCAAGATGGTTGTCCCAGGATCTATGATCGTCTCCTACTAGAGATGCTAGAGCTGTAATAATTGTACTATTAAACTTCTCCGTAGGATTAACCTGAGGACAATATAAAGCTGTGTGAAAAATACAAGGAACGTTATAAGAATTTAAGAATGATTGGAATTCTCGCGACTGAAATTGAACCGCGTTGTCCATTATAATAGTTTGGGGAATGCCATGAACTAGGAAAACTGAATTTTCCAAAAGATTAATAATATTAGCTGAAGTAGCACGTTTAAGGGGAAAAATCATAGTATATTTAGTAAAATTGCAGTTAATTACTAGAATATACTGATTTCGCCTACGAGTCATAGGTAATGGACCCATAAGATCTAAGGATATAGTTTGAAAAGGTCTGGAGCAAAGTTTGGGTTTACCCATAAGACCATAGGGAGAATGATTAGGGTGTTTGTAGGTTAAGCAGGTTTCACAAGACGAGATTAATTTGGCAATGTCCTTAAACATACCAGGCCAATAGTATTTTAAAGATATTTTCTTGAATGTCTTGAAGATACCAAGATGGAGTTCTGAAGGGGAACCATGGTTAACTTCAATAAGTGTATGCCTATCTCGAGGTAGTGGAACTTCTTTCCAAATAAAGTCATCGTTTAGACGATCGGGAGAATGGATGCAGCGGTAAAGTTTGTTATCCCTGATAGTGTAGTTGGGATATGCGTCTGGGTTGTTGGAGCATCCGAGAAAAATCTTGTTGTAGTGCTCAAGTTCACGATCAGGTGGTTCTTCAATCGTAATAGGATGTACGCCTTGAGATGAAATTTCTCGTGTATCAGGACGTTCTTGATTCTTATGTCTTGATAATAAATCTGGAACAACGTTATCCTTTCCTTTTTTATGTTTCAGGACAAAGTTAAAGCATGATAAGCGTAAAGTCCAGCGAGCAAGTCTTCCTGAAGGATTCGATAAGTTCTGAAACCATTTAAGTGCAGCATGGTCAGTATATATTGTAAATTCTTTACCATTGTCTAGATAACATCGCCAATGTTCTAACGCAGTTATTACAGCCAATGTTTCTCTTTCAGTAGTTGAGTAATTCTGTTGATTTTTGTTTAGTGCTTTACTCATGTAAGCAATCACGACTTCTTTGTCATCTTGATGTTGAGTAAGCATTGCTCCTATGCCATAATTTGATGCATCACAATGTACAGAGAAGGGTAGCTCGAAGTTAGGGCAAGCAAGAACAGGAGCAGTTACCAAAGCTTCTTTAAGTTTCTGGAAAGCAGCTGCAGCTTGTGAATTCCATAAAAATTTAGGAGCGTTCTTCCCGGAACAGGTTAGTTGGTTGAGTGGAGAGGCAATGGTGCTAAAGTTTGGAATGAATCTTCTGAACCAGCTGCAGGTGCCTATGAATCTACGTACTTCTTTTCTGCAAGTAGGTACAGGATATTCTAAAATAGCTTTTATTTTATCTGGATCAGCACGTAGACCATACTCGTCCACTAGAAAACCAAGGTATTTCAGTTCTTTCTTGAAGAATTGACTCTTCTCAAAGTTAATAGTCAGATTAGCATATGAAAGTTTTTCATGAACTTTCATGAGAAGCGATATGTGTTCATCAAAAGTCTCGCTAATAATAACGATGTCATCCAGATAGCAAAATACCTTGTTCTCAAATTCAGGAGTAAAAAGCATATCCATTAATCTTTGTAGAGTTGCAGGTGAGTTAGAGAGACCAAAAGGCATTACCTTGAATCTAAACATACCTCTTCCAGGTACATAAAATGCAGTTTTATCTTTATCAGCAGGATTCAAGGGAATCTCCCAAAATGCTTTCGCAATGTCGATGCTTGATAAGTATTTGGCATTCTTCAGGTTGTCCAAAATTTCGCTTATTAATGGCAGACTATAAGCATCACGACGTGTAACTGAGTTAAGCTTCCTGCTGTCTACGCAGAAACGCCATTCACCATTCTTCTTCGGAGTGATGAGAACTGGAGATAACCAAGGACTTTCGCATTGTTCAATGACGTTCCATCCCAGCATCTTATCAACTTCATTAATTAACGCCTTTTGTTTTTCAGGAGACAGTCTGTAACATCTTTGTTTGATTGGAAGAGAATCACCAGTATCAATCTTGTGGGTGATTAAGTGTGTGCTCCCCAGGATACCTTTTTCTTCAAAAGAAATTGTCTTGAAGCGTTGGATGATGTCGTTAGCGATGTCCTTTTGGTTAGGAGTTAAATGCTCATAAGGTAAAACTTTAATATCTTTAGTTTCGATAGCAGAGCATTTAGATTCTGTAAAGTTAAGAGAAGATAAAACACTAGGTAACAGATTAAATTTTCTCCAAAAGTCAATACCTAGTATTAGCGAAGGAAATATTTCCGGAAAAACATAAGCTTTAATCAAATGGGTTTGATTATTGAAATGAACAGGTAAGTCAAAATAACCCAAGGAATTAACTTTTTGATTATTAGCAGTAGAGACAGTAATAAGATCTGACTTGAAAAGTTTACAGCCCAGTTTAAGAATTTCCAAATGAGAATTATTACCCAGAATAGTTACTGAGCTGCCAGAATCTAGTAAACCAGATAAAGTTAAGTCATAAATTTTGACATTAACGAATGGACGATTAAGATCTTGTTCTTTGGAGTAGAGTGTAGAAGAGATTTTGTAACAAGAAAAGAAGTTTTGAATTGTTTTAATCCAACTAGCCCAATCGTCATTATCAAAGTTTAAGTTACTTTTCAAGTCAGCGGTTAGTTTTTTGAACTAGTATGTGGTTTGGGAGAACAAGTAGGGCAATCTGCAGTTTTAAAACCTTTAAGACCACATTTGAAACAAATCACGAATCGTGGTTGAGTACAAGTGTTCAAAGTATGACCTTGTTTACGACAGCGAACACAAAAAGAGCTTTCTTGAGGAGCTTTAGTTTGAGAGAGACTATTAACTTGTCTAGAAGGGTATTTGTAGGATGAAGTGAATTTATTCATAAAGGGAGGAGAAGGTTGTGAGTTATTAGAATTTGAAGAGCCAACTGAACTTGAAGTGGAATGCTTGTAGTTGAATTCAGAAATAAGAGGACTTTGTTGTACATTTGGTTCTTTAAATTGTTTGTCTCTGTCAAGGAACTTTTCATAGTTTTGGCAAGTAGCCAGAAGAGAGTCGATAGAGTCAATGTCTTTTAGAGCTACGAAGACTGAATAACATGGGCGAATATTCCTCAAAATAATCTCCAATTGTTCTGTTTCAGAGAGTTTCTTCGAAAGACGAGAGAACATTCCAGACATGATGGAAATATAGATGACGATAGGTTCATCACGGCCTTGAGTTCGGTTCCTAATCGCTTCTAGAAGTTTATAATCATAATCAAAACCACCAAAGTCTTTGATTAATAAAGAGGAAAGTTCGTTCCAAGTTAAGTTTGGATTCTGATTATATTTAAATCTGAACCAATGAAGAGCATTGTCGGTGAAAATTTCAAACGCTTGAGAAATCAACAAGTCTTTGGGTAAGCCACGAGCTAAGCAGTATTCTTCAAGTTTTTGAAGAAAGGATCTTGGACAGCTTTTACCATTGAAGGTGTGTCTTTTCAGATCTTTGAAGACGTTAGTTGGAGAAAAAGATTGAGGTAGTGGTGAAGGATACGGGGTATGGATCTTAACAGATGTTTGAGAAACAAGAGGAGGTTCCATGACAGTCGGGTCTACAGGAGGGTCAAGTGATGGAGAGTCATTTTCAGTTGGAGGTGGAGTCAAGGATTCGAATTGTTTAGTAATAGCGTCAAATTTCATCTTCAAAGTATCGAAAATAGTTTTAAAGTCTGGATATAAGTCAGTATCTATTCGCTCCAATCTGTAAAAAACATGATTAATAAAAGTTTCTATTAATCGTAAGTATTTGGTTTCACCTTGTAAAAATTTTTCAATTTTACAGTCCAGGTAAGTCAAAGTAGAACCAATTTGAGACAAGTCATCCTCGATCGGAATTGGAGAAGTCAGAATATCTTCAGGGTGAGAATTCTCAACTAAACGCAAAACCTGTTTTTTTAGAAGCAAAACAGTATTAGCTGGTTCCTCACATCTAATCTTCACTTCGTATTCGAGTTCGGCCTTGTTAAGGAATTCGTACTTAATAACCCGTTTCATTGTTATAATTAAGTGTTAAGTTTAAGAAATAAAAATTTAATAAAAAATTGTACCTCTAGAATAAAAATATTAAAGTGATGAATGTAAGTGAAGTGTTATATGTAGGTCTAAATATAATCCAGATAAGTTGAAAAACTAGATGAAGTTTTGTTTTAGAATTTGGAAGATATGATAAGGATGAGTAAATAAAGAGTTAAGAACGAAAGAGAAAGCAATTCAATCAAAAGGAAATGGATAAGGCGTAGCTAAGGTGAAGAAAAGAAGAACTTTTACGTCGGGCGCCAAATGTCGTGAAGCGACAATAAAAAAACTAAGAACCTAACTTAACTAGAACGAAAACAACCAAAATAAAATAAATTATTTAAAAATTTGAAGTTTTACAGTATCTTTTATAAAAAAAAGGTATGAAGGTGATGATGGGTTGTAATGAAGATGGTGATTTACAATATTATTAAAAAAAAAAAAATAACAAAAGATACTGCAACGAAGTATGCACAGGCTATGCCTATGATAGGTGCACAGCTCCTGCTCTAGGAACACGTAGAATCTGGAGAAAACACACGCAGCGTCTGGAGAAGGTACACGCAGCGCTTGGAGTAGACCCACACAGCGTCTTGAGCCGGTACGCAGCGTCGGGAGTAGGTCCACGAAACGTCTGGAGTAGGCACGCAGCGTTTAAAGTAGGTACACGCGGCGCTTGGAGTAGGCAAACACAACTTCCGGAGTAGACCCACACAGCGTCCGGAATAAACACGCAGCGTCTGAAGTAGGTCCACGCAACGTCAGGAGAAGGCACGCAGCGTTTGAAGTAAGTAAACACAGCGCACTAGTAGGCGGAGGCGTAGGCGTGGCTAGGCGACGACTTAAGGAGCGGGCAGAGGCTTGCAGGATCCCGAGGCAGTGCAGAAAAGGCCTTTAGGAGATGCTTCAAGTATCAAAGCTCAAGTCAGACTCCCCATTCGCCGATTGAGTTCGGCTTATTTTTGCTTTTTGACGGATCTCACATAAGAACGTAATATTATTCTCATTAAATTTGAAATTATTTAAATTAAAAGCAAATTCTTGTAAATGGCCAAGAAGAAAGGAGTATTTTGAAGTAAAAACATCAGGCCGGTAACGATATTTGAATAAAAATTGCCATGACAACCTGATAAACAACGATGTCAAAACATGTCAAATTTTGGTTTTAGGCTCGTAATACAGAAACGGCAAGATTTAAGTGAAAAATGAGATATTATTTATATAGGAAAAAAAAAATAGCGCAACAGCGCGCACGAAACCCAAAATTGCAGAGTTACGGAGAACTAAATAAAAGACCGAAAAAGGTAGACTCCATTGACACCGATTTAAAAAGTGCTGATAGCATGAAAAATACGAAGTGAAAATGATTTGTTATTGTGTTCTTATGAATTAAAAATATTACAGGATCCTATGGAAATAAAGGTGATGCAAAATATCAAGTTTTGAGGCGAATGCAGAACATCAAAAACAGAATTTAAAATAGTGTAAAATGATATGTAAGTATGTATAAGCATAACACTACAACTTATTCACAGATTATAATACTTAAGTACTTAATTATTTAACTATAATTGTTTTAAGATTCAGCTAAACACGTAACCTTGAACTATATAACAAGTTCACATTACATCAATCTTTAAAGTACAAATCAATTTATTTTGTAATAGCAATTAGCAAGTTTTATATACGATTTACACTTAAAGTCCCAATATATTAAAGTCCAATTATTACGATATCTCGAATGTACTCACGGTTTGTCCACTTATTTACTCACTCACAGCACTTATACACAAAATAACCTCCAGGTGCAGATGTGAAGACACGTAACACGATGATAGAACACCCAACTCGATGTCACGTATTAGTCGTAATCCACCAATAATTACTCCGATATTGTCATAACTCCAAAGCCAGTATTCTCCAGTATCGTTATATATTATATCCGGCAATCGTAAGGACCATGAATAAACTCCCTCTTTATGTATCGCTGATGGCTTTCATCTACGTTTTCTTTGTTAACACCAATTGAAATTGTGAAATGATAAAACTGCATATATATGAACTTTCGGTTTATTTCCTTCAACTTGAATGTTAACAATGAGCAATTTAAGTACCCATTACTTTCTTTAGCACAGGTTTATATTAATTACAACACAAATTTTTATGTTAGATGTGATCAATACTCAGACGCTAAGACGACACAATGACAAGGCATATTACAATTCGCGTGAACAAAAATAAAAAATAAAGTGACGGTAGGTCGTAAACAAGGGGGGAGCGTTACAATATGTTTGAGAAATAAACTATTCTGATTCTGATTTTGTTCGCCATATGATGTTTTTAATTCTCAAAGAATATTGGACATAGATGATTGAAATTTGGCATAATATAATATCCCACAGCAAGACGCGAATAAGTGAATTTTTCAGAATTGCATTAATATCATACGTTCAGCAACGCCTACCACATTTTTGATATCGAGCATGTCTTCTGTTGCATCCTTACGTGGAAAGATAATAGGCGATTTCAGTATGGTGTAATAAGGTTAGTTTTATCAGGAAGATTTTTCGAAGTGTTTCTAATTATTTCCAAAGCTTGTTTGCTATTCTTTTCTTAACATATTAGTTATATTACCTATACAAGTTTGTGTTTTTGTCTCTGTCCTTCTCCTAGTTTTGGTTTTATAGGGGCCAAAGCTTAAGGTGACCATACCTTATTTATATATAAATCCTACGTACTTTTAGCGAAACAATATATTGTAATGAAAATCTGTGAATAGAAAAATAATAATAATAGTCAAGTATGTCTCAAATTTGGTTTTTGGAATATTTTGTATTTCTACAGTTTTTTCATCACGAGCCGCTATAAACAAACGATATAATAACCCACTATATTTGTATTTAGTAAAATTCATTATAACAAGGCTGCTCAAACACCGAAAATTTTGGAATTTCTCAGACGAAAAAAAATAGTTATAACTAAAGAAAACAAAAATAAACAGCCATTTATATTTCATGGCTTCCCCCGTGATAGATTCAGAGATTAAAAATAGATTGAGTTGAATAATTGATACTTTCAAAAGCTATCGTGGTTACCCCTCTATGCGGACTTGATAAATCTACACCGTAAGCCACTAAACCCACTTTTAATGTAAAAATAGCAATTAATAGACTTAAAAAATATATAAATTTAACAATCATACATGTTTTCTGACTTCATGTTCAATATGATTGTTAGATACCATTTCATGTGACAAAACTTTGGATTTTTAGTTGTTTAGGCTCCAGTAGAACATACCTACGCGCTTTGCGCCTTGCTTTGGAGGTTACCTCGCGATGTTTTCTTTCACAAGTGAGAACGTGGTAAATCAACACTTCAAATTGTAATTATTATATCGCTCACCTAGTAATATAATGGCACATCTGAAAAAAATGTGAAATTGAGTTTATACGGCATACATGTTTAAAAATGCATAATCTACATAATGGCAAAGCGGCACAACGCTAGTTTCCGTATTCATCGAGAGAGGTCGTTAGTGTCATTATACCATTATTGCTGTTTCCCCCCGCATCAAACAACGGCTCATTGGCTAGTTGTGCGTGCCTCTCCGCTAGGTGCAGCCGCTTCCAGAACTGCGTTGACGTAAGTAACAATTGTGACCTTTCGTAAATTAAGTTAATAAGTAAAAAAATGGCACATTTGACAAATGTGACATCGCTTTTATACTTAGTGCTTTAAAGGTAGTAAAAAAACGACATATTTGACAGATGTGCCGTTTCAATTATTATTGTCGGGAACTTATTGCTACTTATTTGACTGATGTGCCGTTTTAATTACATTAAATCAAGCGTAATGGTACTTATGTAATAAGTTCAATGGTGGATGGATAATTATTTGGGTTAAAAGGAAGGTCGGGAAACTCTAAAAGTAGATTCAACTAACTAATTATTATAAATGTTCAAAATGGGTATGAGAGCGTTACTTGTTTAGGGTGGTCCGACCTACCTTCTAACTACTGTGTTTATTAAAATAATAAGTTACAATTTGCTATTTTAGAAAAAACGATAATACTGAAATAATGGCGAATCGAATGCAGCGATTGGTACAACTAGGAAAAGAGGGTTTAGTTCCACCACCTTTTTCTATACCTAATCCTAATTTAAATATAAGCGGTACGTATCCTTTCTCGATTGTTGGACAAAATAATTAAACAAATAATGATGACTACATTACATTATCTTGTTTTGATTTACCATGATTTTTATATAAAACTAAAATACGAATCACCTTCATTATCATAAAGCATTTTTTGTATTTTGTAGCGGAAACGTCATCGTTGAAGGAGGCTGATAATAATATATATAACTGAACCCATAGCATCGACCATTAACGATTCCGCAACAGTTTTAACATTACCTCTTTTAAATCACAATCCTTCGGATAAAATAAATATTCAAGAAATTAATACTATTTGCGACCACGGTATGTAATTGTATTATTATTATTATTATTATTATTAAAATCTGTGTAAAATCAAATCATTTGATAAAGATGATTTTTTTATATTTAGGTAATGCTAAAGAAGAAGATCAATCAGTGGTGCCAAAAAAGCGCATACGATCTAAATCCTTTTTCATTCGTATTCATACTTTTGTTTATACAATTTCTTAAAATTACTTGAGACTAAATCGAAAGTTGTGCAAGTCTTTCAGTTTACGACCTCTAGCTGCATCTCAAGTCGTAACAGTATGTAATAATAATGTTACTTTGCAGATTCTTTGCTGGATGATACCTAGACACGCAAATCGTTTCGATTATGAATACTTGGTATGCACGAAAACTTGATTCCTATTCCTGATACTGTTAACGCTGGGGTACAAACTATTGGTGAAAATATTGTACAATATGAAGAAATAATTCATGAAGGTATTATGGTTATTTTTTCCTTTATTTCTTTTCTATACATATAGATTACATTTTTAAATATTTTTACTAACAAATCAATAATGTTTATTATTAGTAATATTTAGCTGCTGGATTTAATTTGCATATTAAAATTATTTCTTGTTCTTCTCCTTGATTATTTTTTATTACTGAATAGGTATTGCTGGAAGTAGATTATCGTCACCTACGATACTTCAAACAAATAACGCTGAAAATACACTGAACCAACAAATGGATATACAAATCGCGTCACATTTCGATGCGACAGCTAGCAATATTGAAGATCATGATTCTGCTGAGCTTGGTACGCATAATTTTCATTATTGTTCACTACCCAACTTTCTTTTTTTTTCGAACTTTCGATTTTATTTAATCTTAATTCTAGGTAAAGAAAATCAAGAGCCAAGTTCTCATTCCATCTGCTTGAATGAAGGCTCAGACTTTTCTGCAGATAGTGGTAACGAATATCAACCACCAAGGCGTGACAGATCGTCATCTACGAGTTCGTCTATAGTTTCTTCTGATATCAAAAGAGGAAAGAAAAGAGTCAGATACCCAAATAAGTGGAAACAAAATATCAGAAAAACTTTGAAAAATTTAGGAAAGGAGTATTCATCTAAAACAGGCAATCAAATAGAAGCAAAAAATGAGACCCTCCTGCCGTAACTGCAAGTTTTCTTGCTGCGATAACTTTACAACAGATGAACGTCAACAAATATTTGATTGTTATTGGGCTTTAGGATCTTTGCAACGTCAAAGAGATTTTCTCAGTGCTTGCATTAACATACCAAACATAGTATATCGTCGTGTAAAAAATCCAGCAAAACCAAGAACACCTAATTTTTTGTTTTCTTATATGAAAAATGGCCAGACCCGAAGAATATGCAAGAGGTTTTTGTTAAATACCCTTGGAATAGCACAACGGACATTATGTACAGTAATTGAAGCAAAAAAAACCTCTGAGTCTGAAATTGCGCCGACTGACCAAAGAGGTAGACATGGTAATCAACTGAAATCAGATCCAGAAGTGCTAGAATCAGTTCACCAGCATATAAATACAGTTCCGAGAATTAAAAGCCATTATTTACGTGCTAATACCAGCCGCGAATTTATTGATGGTGGACTAACCTTGGCAGCCTTATATCGGGACTATGAATGCCAGCGCAGAAATGCTGGTAAAGAAGCTGCTACATTGTACATGTACAGCCAGATTTTTAACACTCAATTTAATATTTCATTCTTCATACTCAAAAAGGATCAATGTAATTTTTGCAAATCATATAAAAATGCAGAAGGTGTTAAAAAAACGGAAATGGAACAACAGTATATAAGACACCAAAGAGAGAAAATGTTAAGTCGTACAGAAAAAGCGGCAGACATTGCACTTTCTCGTGAACAAGAGAGCAAAGTTATAGTAGCTATATATGACTTACAAGCACAGTTGCCTGTGCCCATCGGCAACTCGTCAGCGTTTTATTACAAGTCCAAGTTGAACTGCTACAACTTCACGGTAAGCCTACTAAATAATAAGTGAGTATGTAACTCTTTAACGTAGGTACTAATTTATGCATTTTATTTCAGATAACAAATGTTAAGAACGATTCTACTACTTGTTACTTTTGGCACGAGGGCTTGGGTTCTAAAGGTTCTACAGAAATAGGAACTTGATGTACAAGTTTCTAGAGCGCGTTGCTGAAGAACATCCAGATTCTGATGTCATTTTCTACAGCGATAATTGTTGTGTTCAACAAAAGAACCGGTACGTTTAAATAATTGGTGATGTCGAATATTTTATAAAGTATTCTTCGTATTTCGTTTAATTTCTGATTAATGGTTTATATTTTTAGATTTGTGTTCAGCATGTACTGCTATGCTGTCGAAAAATTAGCGATAAATTCTGTATGCCATAAGTTTTTAATCAGCGGCCACAGTCAAAATGAAGGCGATAATGCGCATTCTCTCATTGAGAAATCTATAAAAAGAGCCAAAAAATCTGGACCCATCTACGTGCCAGATCAATACGTAAATTTGATACGAGATGCTAAAAAAAAGGTAACCCCTTCACTGTCCACGAGATGCATTTTAGCAACTTTTATGATTTGAAAGCACTGGCAGATGAGCTATCAATTAATTTTCATAAAGACGATAATGCAGACATAATAAAAGTGACTGAGCTAACAATGATTAAATTCACAAAAAATAGTGATTCTTATGAATTTAAAACATCTTTTGAAGAAGACTGGATCCAAGCTGGTCTTAAATTGGCACGAGGGCGAAACAGAGTTACTCAACCAATCGAAATTAATTTAAAAGCAGCATATCAATCAAAAATGAATATTTCTGATGCAAAGAAAAGAAATTTGATACAATTACTTCGGTCTGACATAGCGCCCAGCTATTATGAAGGCTTCTATAATAGTCTTTAATTAAATACAGTTAAGGGTACACTAGTCGCTTATTCTTCCATACAAACGTAGTCCGGCGATAACTCCACTGTTTGATGGTGTACGTTCAAAATAAAAAATGATTTCAATTTGTCTCATCATTATCTAGCCCTGTATGGAAACAAAAAAGTAAAAAAACAGTATATTTAAAAGTTATAAGCGTCGAAAATTCCGAATTTCAACACTATTTTTAACACATCTTTGGGCGGAAATAAATACCATAAGAAGAACGAAAATTGCAAAACAGTTACCATACAGGGATAGATTAGTTGTTCAAAAATGCAAATAATTTTATTTTAAACAGAAACATTCCATAGATTTTTCGTGACATCCAGACTACCAAAGGTCTGTTTATAAAATTTCGCACGCCCGTTTTTGTTATAAAACATCTTGCCTTTCGCTACAAATTGTTTCCCCGATCAGTGGGACGGACGGAGCGGGGACGCAGCGCGCACTCACACATACTCACTAGGTTAGCCGCTGCTATCTATTTATGATATGTATGATAGATGTAGATATATACATATATCTACATCTTTATTTAGAAAAATTGCTTCCTTTTTTTGTTCGTGTCCATTGCTGAAGCCGGGATGAATATAGCTGCTAAAATGTGCCCATAAGTTTGTTGAAGCACATTTAGTTAAAATTGAAAACAGGTAGGTATGAACTTTCGATACAGGTAGTACATTGGGTACGTACTTAACTACTTTAATTTGCTAACTAACGAAAACATCTCATAGATAAGCACGATTATCGAAAATCTTAAAATTATCTATTAATTTGATTAGAATACCTTAGGTAGAATACGTTACGATTACGTATAGGAATCTCATATCCTAATATACCTAATGTAATTTATGTAAGTAGGTACATAATAATCTAAGAAGGGCAGTCAATGATAAATAAAATGTGTTTTGTAAGTTTTTTTTTTTTAAAACACTTTAACACAACAAAAACATGAAACAGAAGAAGCACCTGATCTGCCGAAACAAACTCAGAGAGGTCAGTCCAGGTACTTATTACATTGGTCGTGTCATACGAGAACCAGGCTAATTTGAAGAAAGAATTATACAGATGTGAGTGGACAACTTAGTACTTTTTAGGATTCCGTACTCGAAGGGTAACCAGCAGGGCCCTATTACGAAGCCTCCTCTGTCCGTGTGTCTGTCCGTCAGCGGGCTGCATCTCATGATCCGTAATAGGTAGATGGTTGTAATTTTCACAGAATAACATATATATAACAGCAAGTGGTAAAAATAAATTTGAAATTAAAGGATTTTCTACTAGAATAAGAAACGTGTATTTTTGGCTTTTTTTGATCGATAGTAATATGTATAGGTATTTAAATCTTGTAATCTCGGAAGCTCGGAAGTCCGATTCGCACTTGGCAAAATATTTGTTTTTTTTAACCTTACCTCAGACATACTCATATTTTTTATAGGTATATAATTTACTGTACTACTATATAAGCTACTACTAAATAAAATAGTAGTAGCTTTGCTATGGTATTATAGTATATTTTGGATTAGATTTTATTTATTACAGTGGAATAACCTACCTTAGATATTGGGTTATGAATACAGATAAGTACACATAGGAATTAGTTTCTAAGTTGTACCTACCTACATATTTTATAGCCTTCGTTATGAATAGCATAAACAGGTCAAGCCCCCTAGCCTACAAACGTTTCGTAATGAATTTCTTTCTACAATCGCGCCTTTTATTTGTTTGGACTGACCACCTGACTCGTTCGGTGATGCCATTCCCATACAGTGTTTAGTTTTCAACTAGCGTTATCTATCATAAATTAAATAAAAATTTTATTCATATTTCGCTAATTGTGTCTGTACTGTGAATTTGATTTACAATCGACCTCTAAATTGTAGTTTTCTTCTAATTACTTACCTTGCCTAGACGTGTTCTTTGGACTTCTGTAAGGAAGTCTACATTGTTAGTATTCCGTTTATATACGTTACTATTTTGATAGACGTTTGTGCATGTCCCTGCAGTGATACAATGCCTATTGTTGATAACTTTCTAAGTACTAAGAGAATATTTCAAACCGCTATTGAACACAAACAATCAATAAACAATTTACAAACTAAAATTTTTTTTTATTTAATTAACCTATATAAGAGCCACACTCACATCAAAATCGCGCTGTCGAAAAAGCAGTATCCTGAGACTGGCTGACATATACTTCGGGGTCGGGGAGTTGCCTGCGGGCTATTATAGCTAACTAGCTATGGAAAGTAAATACCTATTTAGAATACATAGTACCTACAGTAATATTTGCATAACCTACAGTAAAATACAAAAACATAAAGAAAACATAATTATGTTACACTTTTTTGTGTTTGTTTTAGAAATTGTTATATTTTTTTCAAAAAAAGTTTTTTATGTTACCGTTTTTAGTTTAGAGTTATGTCCCTTTAGTGGGTACAGGCGTGATGTTATATTGTGTGATTGCGTAAAGAATGCATAGATAGGCCATAGCAGCAATCGCGGTTGATTTGTTGTCATTTATTGAAGGGTGCCCCCGATACCTCCAAGATCCCATCATCAGATCCTGATCTGATAATCATCGATTACCGTGAGATTATCTGGAAAATATATCCTTTCAAACAAAAAAAATAATTTTCCAAATCGGTTCAGGCATATTCGAGAAATCGGGGGACAGAACATACATAAACAAAAACCAACGAATTGAGAACCCCCTCCTTTTTCGAAGTCGGTTAAAAAGTAGGTAAAAACAAATCAATGGAATTATTATATAATAACAACATCTACTTAAATTCACATAAGAACTTTCATCATAACAACTAAGTACATAAATTGGGTTCATAAATAATTACGTTTCACACAGCAGATCCTAAGTTACAATAACACCAATTTTCTCTCTCTCTCCTTTCTCTTTTTAAAATGCGTTACCCCCACAGTAGGATTTTCTCCAGTATCGTGGAGGCAGTTTACAAATATAAATTGCACAAGGACAAACATCCAGACCCGGAACAACTATTTGTAGTCCATACAAAATATTTGTTCCGTGGGGGATTCGAACCCGCGGCACCCAGCGCAGCTACTCATTGCTAAGCCATTGCGGCACGAGCCGTTTGAGTTTATGTTATTAGGGCGAATTCAATTTTTTGTACCCCCTACTAAAATTGTTAACATATTTTTAAGAATAAAAATTTTTCATTAAAATAAATAGCATAGCCTAGATAATTTATTGAAAATAATGAAATTATATCAAAAACTTCGAAAGTCCCCCGTTTCGCCGGAAAATATAACGAAATGTGAATCTTTATTAGGATTTAGAATCAGGTTTGTTACTTGTTATAAAAACAAAAATAAATGAGTACACTTTAAAATAATCAAACATTTTAATTTTAAATGACATCCTGTTAAATAAGGAAAATAAACGAGCAATAATTAACACAAATTAGGCCTCTAAATTAAAAATAAATCATTATTTTCACTGGTTTTGTTACCTTGGTTCTAAGTTAACACCAATTTTTTAGATCACATAAAATGTAGCATCTTAGTTCAACAAAAATATTATGATCATAAAAGATTATGGTCTTTTCTTTAAAATACCTGCATTATTTACATTTAAAACTTAATTAAATAAGCAAAAAAATACAAAATATGTTCACATTTTTTTGGGACAGTAACAAAGTTGACATGTTCAAAATTGTAAAGGCATGTTCTCATGATTGTGAACTATTAAACTATTTTCTTATTAAGTACATTTTTATTATCTCTGTAACCTGTGTTTTACTTACTCTTTTATTCTTATATTCGCTAGCTATGACACATATTTAGTCTATTCATTTACAAAAAAAAAATAGTATAAATAATTTTTTATTTCACAATTAGCTTCACATTTTCAAATCACATCTATAAATCTTTAGGAACACACTGGATTTGCACATCAAATACCTACCCATACAAAACAACATTAATTGTTTTATTTCTCTCATATATATTATAATTTACTCTGTACCTATTTATGTTTGTAAATTAATAAAACAGGATACTAACTTAAAGTATTTTCCAAACCTACTTTCTAACTTTCTTTTAACTACTTTCTATAAAATAAAAATTACTATTATTATTTTATAGAAAGTAGTTTTAAACCTCCCATATTGACAGTATCATCAGTATACGTCACTGACTAATGACTGAAAGCTTATTAATTTTTTTAGTTATTGCTTTAATTTTTATATAACATTTATTATTTACAGATTTTCTGATTGGGTTGGAGGGGTATTGGGCTCTTCAATTACATTTTTTGGATTTTCTACTTTTAAGCTATTGCATAGCTTCTATTGGGGGCCTTGAGCGCGGGGACCGAATCCAGAAATTCCGTAACGAAAAAACCTCACGCTCCCCACTCCGACGAGCACGGCGCTGTGACTTGAAGGCCGTGCATTGTCTAACGTCGTTTCGTTTCTTTTCGGCAGTCTTCGACATGGTGTTTGTGTGCGTGCAACTAGACGTATTGTACGACTCTACGAAGCTTGCACGAATCGAGACGAGCTGCTCCGAAATCGGACGAATACATAAGCAGCTGTTTATGAGAAAGTATATACACCTATATACTTTCTCATAAACAGCTGCTTATGTATTCGTCCGATTTCGGTATTTATGTACAACAGTGAATAGCTGTACTTGTAAAATTTGTGTAGAAAGTGTTTTGAATATGAATGAACAAAGTGCATTTATTATTTATTTATTTAATAAAAGAAAAAAATGTGTTTTCTTATCGGTCACCACGCTCAAAAAGTGTAACTTGAATTAATATCAAAGAAAAAGCAATACTGCATAAATAAAATAAATAAATAATTATAATTGCCTAAGTTGATACAAAATGCTATGCAATAGCTTTACCGCGGCAGTCCCCGAGTGCCACACGTCTTTTTCTTTGATATTCTTTCCAATTTTCTCTTTGCTCTGTTTTTTCTGTCATGCTCATTTCGGATACTTTCCTTTTTTAATTTTATTCTTACTATATTGCGCTTCCGCTGAGCTTCATTCATACTCGTCAGGCCGTTCTTTATTCAACTTTTCTCTATACCTTTTCATTTTTTCAGAAGCAGTGAGCGGCATTATAAAGCCTAAAACATCAGTAACTAATGACCTTAATTTCAGTAATGCTCGATAAATATCACCTCCTTATGATTAAAATACCTACCCAAAAATTTATTTTTAATCATGTAACTGAAACGAATGAATTATTAATAATAATTCGTGACAAAAGACAACAATATAACTTATAAAGATGAAATTGTAGTAAAATGAATAAATTTAAATAATTAAATAAAATCAATATAAGAATTTTTAAATGAAATTTAAATTATTAAATTAAATCAATATAAGAAACAGCGCCGTGTAAACTTTACCTTAGTCAGTTTGGTTATTTTCTTGGTCAGCCTAAACGTTACTATGAACATGGTAACCAAACTGAAGTAACGTTTTGCGGACCTCGTATATTATAATGTTTAAAAAAAGAAAACAGTGAGTATATAAGCATTTGTAATAGTTTATATTACATCTTTAGATTGTAATGCATGACTCTAAATACTATAATACGTAGATACATATTAAAAATCATTTAAAATTCGATAACTTACCTTGACAAAAATATTGAAGTAACTCTTGCGTAACACAACACTCTCGTCCTTTTAGACTATCACAACGGAACAACGTTTTTAAAAAATGGCAGTTTGATAATTGAACGTTCGTGTTGCCATTACCGTGTATAAAAATGTGTAGTAGTTTAAAATAATATTCTAAAATGAGTAACAATACTTGATATGTCAGGTGACCCTAAATTACGACCCGATATTTAAAATTATTTCTTAATTATTATTCATAATATACTGCAAGTTAATGTGTTTTATTACGTTTAGATATCACTGTTTATGATTTTTAAATCATAACTGTCGTATGCTTTCATAGGAAAAAGGAAAGTAATTTCATGATTTTGTTACCATTTTACTCATGGGATAAGTAAATCAGTGGTCTTTCATTATAAAAAAAAAACTCTTTTTAATTAATTTATTGCATGAATATCTATTACTATTATTTTAAGTACTAGTTTACAAATTGATTAACCATCTAAATTCAGTATTTTATTCATCACTACGGTTATATTTAGAAAAAAAAATATTTAATTATGTGGGACACACCGATTTAAGAGGGGGTAAAAAAAATTGAAACCGCTCATTATTCTAAAATGAATCGCATAGGTACCTAGGTACGTGATGATGCCGTCGCGCATTGCGTCACTCGAGTGCGTATGTGTGTGCGCACTAGCTTCTCTGCTCATCACAGCGTCTATCCCTTTCGCACGAGATGTCGGCTGAGATAGCATGCATTTTTGCCCCGCCTACCACTTAGTTCGTGCCATCGACTAGGGCAACCTTAAGGGCCCATTTCACCACCTGCGTTTAAGTTCCTTATACAAATTCCATTTCATTTTTTTATTTCCTCAATGAGTTATCGTTTAATTCGGACATCTTGAAACCGACCCTAAGGGCCGATTAGATTCAATCATAACTTTCACCTTAGGAATAAATGTGACGTTTTGACAGATTGTTAATACAAAAACTGTCAAAATGACAATTTTATTCGTTGGATAAAAGTTAACCGGCGATTGAAAAACCGGCCCTTAGTAATAATTATTGTATTAATTAAAGACTGATTTATTTTTTTATTTTATTAATGTGGGTAGGTACCTGATTTAAAACTTCATAACTATTGCACACCTACTGGGTAATCCAACAAATTCCTACTATACGTTATAGTTAAGTGCTTGTTCATTTAATTAAGATACTATAAAGATAAGTTATACAGCCTTAAACTATTGGATCTATTAAGTCAAATCTGATTTGAATCTGGATTTTACTTAAAAGATAGTTTGTAACTTCAAGCGCCATTAATAGCTATTAAGTACTTGTGTTTTCTTTATTGAGACTTACTTTTTACTTTATTTTGATAAAGGTGGTGTTAAGTTTTACATTTTTATTTCGTTTTTAATAAGAATTTGTTCTTGATTATTTTCTAAGAGACTAACAAATACAGGACACTTGTTTAAAATTGACAATTATAATGTTGAAAATTAAGAACAAATGCTTTTGTATGTGATTCTTACAAAATAAAACGTTTATTTTCCATCGACCAGTTCTTTTATTTCTTGCCTTTCACATGGGATTTTGCAAGCTTCCGGGTGAACAAATGACATTTTTGGAATTTGATCAAAGTGACAATGGCACAAATGCATGACTCTTCCACTTCGTTGATCTTTATAAAGTATATCCTGAAAACCTGAAGTGGAAATTTTCTAATTCTCTTCCCTAATTATGTATTAACGTCTATACTAGTAACCAAACCCATAAAATCTGCAAAAAACGAAAAATGAACCCATAAATTAATTTTTAACATTTATAAAATCTTTAATGCTCGTTTCTGTAAAATGTGAAAAACGTAGATGTGTCAATATATTACTAGGCGAACGATATGTGTGTGTGTGTGTGTGTGTGTGTGTGTGTGTGTGTGTGTGTGTGTGTGTGTGTGTGTGTGTTTCGGCGTGGAGCAAACTTAGGTATGTACTACGAAATTTTTTCAACTACAAAATTTACGTCAATTACTGGTTGGTGATAAGTGAGTTGGAGATAGTGTGAAAGTGAAAGAAGTTAAAAATAAATTGATAGAATTTATTTTAACTCATAGTTAAAATTAAAATAAACCTGTGTTTAAGCAATATCTACTATTTTAGAATTTAAAGTACATTTTCGCAAGGGCCTGTTCATTTACATATGAGCATTCATTTATGTGTATATTTTAATTTGAGCTGCAAAACCGGGTTTGTTACAAAATTCTTAATATGTCTGAAACTATGAAAGCTATCCTCAATTACAAACTGTCTCATTAAAAGTAGAAAAGGTAAAGTAACAGCTTACATACGGTCTCATGACTGTGTACTGGGCTCGTGTTTTTACATGTCACTGAATTGTTTTGACGCCTCTAGTGGTGAATAATAACATATAGGTTTCCCCACGAAGTTATTCTTCATCGCTTTCACAGATCACGTTTTTAATTTACTTTAACAATTTCATTTATCTGATACTCAGAATCACCAAACGGTATTCGCTGAAGGTCATACAGGCTTACGCACCAACCTCGGCACATCCCGATGAGGAAGTGGAGGAAATGTATGAGGATATTTCCAGAGCCATACATTCCTCCAAAACCCACTACACGGTGTTGATGGGAGACTTCAACGCAAAACTAGGCACAAGAGAAAACGGTGAGCTGAAGTTAGGGAAATTTGGAGTAGGGCAACAGAACCGAAGGGCCCAGTAGCTGACCGACTTTATGGAGAAAGAGGGACTTTTTATGATGAACTCTTTCTTCCAGAAGCGGCCCCACAGGAAGTGGATCCGGACGAGCCCCGACGGTTCGACAAAAAATGAGATTGACTTCATTATGACTACCAGACGCCAACTGTTCAGTGATGTCTCAGTGATCGCAAGGGTGAAAACTGGCAGCGATCACCGAATGGTTAGAGGCACACTGAACCTAAACGTTAAGTTGGAGAGGTCTCGTCTAATGAAGTCAACGCTCCGTCCCCCTCGTGCTCTAATCCAGAATCCCGAAACCTTTCAGCTCAAGTTACGTAACCGCTTTCAGTGCCTAGAAGATTGCAATGCAGTGGACGGTATGAATGACAAGCTTGTGGAAACTGTCCACGTGGTCGGAGCTAAAAACTCTCCGATCACACTCTTAATCTCATGGCTGTTAGACGGGAGATGAGGCTGCAATAGTCAACAGATTTGACAGCATAAAGGCAAATGAACAGACAGATCTCCAAATGCATGCGGCGGGACTTACGCAACTTTAATACTGCTCGTATTAAAGAAGCGATCGAGCGTAACCAGGGCTCCAAAGTCTTCGCCAGAGATCTGTCTGCCAGAAAGAGCCAACTGTCAAAGCTGAAGACTGAATGTGGCAGCATCGCTTCCGGGACACCTGAGATTTTGAGTGACATTGAGAGGTACTATGGGCAGCTGTACACATCATCGTTGGAGCCACACGCAAGTGTGAGTAACGATCCAAGAGCAAGTCTTATCCGACACTATTCCGATGATATCCCGGACGTCAGTCTGATTGAGATTAGAATGGCTCTCCAGCACCTTAAAAATGGCAGGGCCCCAGGCGAGGATGGAATTACAGCGGAACTTCTGAAAGCGGGTGGAACACCGGTACTTGAAGTCCTTCAGAAGCTCTTCAATTCCGTCCTCCATGGTGGCACTACTCCGGAGGCGTGGAGCAGAAGTGCGGTGGTCTTTTTCTTTAAGAAAGGCGACAACGCTCTCTTGAAGAACTACAGACCGATTTCCCTTATGAGCCGCGTCTACGTGCTGTTTTCGAGAGTCATCACGAATCGTCTCGCAAGCAGACTCGACGACTTCCAGCCTCTCGAACAAGCCGGTTTCAGAAAAGGCTTCAGTATCATAGACCACATACATACCTTGCGGCAGATTGTACAGAAGACCGAAGAATACAATCTGCCACTTTGCCTGGTATATGTGGACTATGAGAAAGCCTTTGATTCCGTCGAAATTTGGGCGGTGCTACAGTCCCTTCATCGGTGCCAAGTTGACTGTCGGTATATCGAAGTGCTGAAGTGTTTGTACAGTAGGGCTACGATGGCTATCCAAGTACAGAACCAGAGTTCGAAACCTATCCAGCTGCAGAGAGGTGTAAGACAGGGTGACGTTATATCCCCGAAACTCTTCACCACTGCGTTGGAAGACGTTTTCAAACTACTGGACTGGAAAGGATACGGTATTAATATCAATGGCGAGTACATCATTCACCTTCGATTTGCCGACGATATAGTCCTAATGGCAGAATCGCTGGAGGACCTTGGCACTATGCTCAATGACCTCAACGGTGTCTCCCAACGGAAAGGTTTTAAGATGAACATGGACAAAACAAAGATCATGGACTTGAAAGATCATGTTTAATGTACATGTCACACCTTTGCCGGTAGTTGTTGGGAGCACTATGCTCGAAGTTATTGACGAGTACGTTTACCTGGGACAAACAGTCCGACTAGGTAAGTCCAACTTCGACCGAGAAGTCAATCGACGGATTCAACTCGGCTGGGCAGCGTTCAGCAAATTACGACACATCTTCTCGTTAGGTATACCTCAATCTCTGAAAACTAAAGTGTACAACCAGTGCGTGTTGCCAGTGATGACTTACGGATCTTAGACGTGGTCCTTCACTGCTGGCTGTTTGAGGACGCTCAAGGTCGCTCAGCGAGCTATGGAGAGGGATATGCTCGGAGTTTCTCTACGTGATAGACTCAGAAATGGGGATATCCGCAGTAAAACCAGAGTGACCCACATAGTCCAACGAATTAATAAGCTGAAGTGGCAATGGGCCGGCCATATAGCTCGAAGAACCGATAACCGATGGGGAAGAAAGGTTCGCGAGTGGCAGCCTCGTACCGGTAGGCGTAGCGTAGGGTGATCCCCCACTTGATGGAGTGACGACCTGGTAAGACATGCAGGAAGTCGATGGATGCAGGTGGCTCAGGACCGTGCTTTGTGACATTACTTGGGGGAGGCCTATGTTCAGCAGTGGACTTGTGAAGGGCTGTAATGATGATGATGATGAAACCTTTCTTTAATTTTGAGGGTAAGGACATATATGAAGATTGATTCTTGACTCCGTTGCAATTTTTATTGCTATCTCCTCCGAAACTAATTGTCTGATTACAATGCAACTTAGCACAGATAATTAACCATTAATTTTCATGTCTCAAGGTATTTTCATTTACATATAAATTTGTATGTTACCGCCACCGTTACAGAGTATTAAAATTCACTGCTGGACATAAGCCTCCACATAGATTGCCTCATAGGGGGTATATTCACCATAGTTGCCACGCTTGGCAAGTAGAATGGCTATTAGGGAGACGCTGCTGCCCATCCCCTGATTTGTTTCCCTATGCCGCCTCTGACGACACCCACGGGATGATGGGGGATAGTGGATATTCTTACACCACCACTATACGGTAAATTTAAATGTGGTAAAATTGTGTATAATAATGATGATGATGATGAAATAGGACAATGGTAATTGAATGACTTATTTTCTAATCAAACTTATAGGGAGTGGTATTAAAAAAGATTCAAAAACTTAATAATATAAAATAAATATTTTGAGTTAATGCATATAATATGCCGTTTTCTTTTTAATATGTTTATTTCTTACAGTTTGCAACAACATTACGGAGCTATACATATGTATAATTTTATGTGTTATAGTTATACATATGTATAGTTATATATATATGTATAGGCTGGGCGCTACCATCTACTTGGGTTCCTATAATTAATAAAATTAAATCTCAACCCAAGCATACAACTGCAAGACTTCAAGATACTATAAGTTCATACTGTGTAGATCGGAACAAAAATTTATAATTTTAATCTGTGACTAACCGCGGTTAACTATGACATCTGGACGTTGAACATCTTTGTACCCCCCGTAAATAATTATTTTTGTGACGATGAAAACTCTAATAACAAGATTTCGTTCGTTCGTTATAGCCTCTCGAAAGCCCACATATTTGCCATAGTTGCCACGCTTGGCAGGCGTATTACCAACCGCAGTTTATATTTAAGTTGTCACCAGGAGTACTGCTCTTCTCCTGTTTCATTTACTGGTCCTGTTCCGTGTACAAAAATATTAATTTCTCACGTCAAAATGTAATTTCCTCTCCGAGATACACATAGGTCTAGAAATGAAATAAAATTATAAAATTTGTATAATTAAATGAAAACTATCGACAGTAGGCTTAATGAGAAGAATAAAAGTATAATAAGTATCATTTATTTGCGAATATTATTAAAGAAAAAGAGATCATTTTTAACAAAAGCAAAAGGATTTAGAAAAATATAACTTTAGCGCCTAGAAATTCGAAGAGCATTGTAACGTTCCGTTCGTATTATAACTTTAGGCCGGGCGCACTTTGGCTACACATTTTGTACGGATTTGCGTAATCCGAATAGATAGATAGCTCGTATGCACTTACGCAGCACACTCGTAATAATAATTTGCTGACAGTGACTACAAACGAGTTAATCGTGGTCGTGTGCTTGCGTCCAGATTTGCCTCTATTAGTACCCTAAAATTTACATATACTAGGTACCATATTTTAATTAAGTCTGACGATGAAGCAGCAAAATATATTGCCTTTAAAAAATAAAATGTTTATTTGTAACCTTTTTTTATGTTTTCTCTATATAGCACATTTTTACAGGTGTATAAGCCTTAAAAATATACTTAGTATTTTTGATTTGATTGAAAGAGTTAGCAACCCTAGTTCGGACATCCTACTCCGTTGTGTTGGGATATATTAAATTTTTGAACGCACTTGTGCATATTACAAAATTAATCTACCTGCAGGTGATAACGCCTTTCGAATGTAATTCTGCCTAGTCGGGCCGCTCGGACAAAAGTTAGAATATATCACATAACATTCAAAGATTTTCTTTCTCCGTATGTAGAAATGATTAAACCGCTTAGGATCGTTATTTAAGTCGATAATATGATGAAGATCATTTTAACTAGGTTTTATTACGGAAAAATATAGTATTAATTTCATAAATTGCCGTTTTC
This sequence comes from Parnassius smintheus behrii, assembly GCA_036936625.1. NCBI lineage: Eukaryota > Metazoa > Arthropoda > Insecta > Lepidoptera > Papilionidae > Parnassius > Parnassius smintheus. Next base: position 19,267,189 of record JAUPFT010000020.1, read on the forward strand.
TATTGAAAAGTTCAAACATTTTTTCGTGTGAAAAAATATATTAATTTAATTGAAGTTCTTAACCTCATTATTTATATATTTCTGCTCTGCGGATCTGAACTTATCTATGAAGGCATTTTGTACTACTACCAAAAACACATTTATTTTCCTTGCAGTTAATTACGGAAAAGATGGTAATTAATTAGGCCTAGGTTTGACTAATCAGGAGGATGACATATTATGCATTCCCACTGCATGCCTGGTAATGTTCAAACGGTTTCCCCAACAGTGCGCCGAAGTTATTATTAACATTATATACATCTTCGGTTCTTTTGTGTTTGATTGACCAAACATTTAATATTACGTATCTAGGGGTGAGCTTCGCATTAGGGCATTGTTCCAGCATTTGACCTGAGCTTAGCCATTATGTTCATTGCTTGTGATTAATGTAGGTAATCAGCTTTTCTCATATTCTTCACAAAATCCCTTTACTTTTTACTTACCTATTAAAGCAACGCATGTCCCAAGGCGTGCATAGAGGAAGATGCGACTATGTCGCTAATTCTTTGGTTGTTTGATAAGGATCGCCTTCCAGCATTACTTTAATTTGTCATTACTTACCTTAGTTTCCGATCTTCCTCGTGGTTTCTTCAAGTCGAAGTTTCCACAACGAAAACAATTAAACAAAAAACTCACAGGGCATTCGTCAGTCGTATCATTTCTAAACTCAGCATTGATATTGCGGGCTGTCTCTGGTGTGTTAGAATCCCATTGGTACTCTTATTCAATAATTACTCAAATTATTGAGGTTTATATCTTTAACTCAAAAATTAATGTAAAAATAATTGGAAGCCATTCATTTTATGAATTTAGATTGTTGTGTAAAAAATAGTTCTAATCAAGAATCTTGTTCATAATGCATGTTTAATTTTAATTCAAAACGGCCACTCCATTAAAACATCAATTTCTCTCTCCAAAAAAAGTTTTGCAATGAATTTTAACATAAACTCCTGATGAGCTAGAGATTTGAAATCTTAAACGTAGCTTAGAAGTGGATTAAAATGCAAAATAAACTCATTTTCTTGTTTGTCTGTTTTGTTAGTTTGGTAAAAAAGCATTGAGTTATACAACACTAGAGGAGCTAACCACATTACCGTGCGTCGAAAAAAGTGTAACCACTATCCAAACGCGACGATGTAGCTTTGAAACTAATAACAATTTTAAATAAACATATATCTATCTCACTTACACAAGTTGCAAAAGCAATATCATCGACGTAAGATTGGATAAAGATAGACACACAAACATGCAATGACGGGTTGGTGTGGTTATATGAAATTTTATCTAAAATACGCAATAAAAATGAGTTTTTTAAGCTGCTGTTAATTGTTTTCATATTAAAAAAGTATATTTTATTTTAAAATCTTTATTACGTCCCCTTAGAAAAAAAGGATACAAAGCTTATCAGATGAATAGAAGTAAACATAATGATGAAATAAAACGTATTTTTATGGTTCTAATAAATCAAACAATATAAAATAGGTATCTAATAAAATATAATTAATATAAAATTTATATGAAATTATAAATAATATAAAATTATTAATATAAAATAGGCAATAAAATATATTTAATAGATAACTCACGAATAAACTAAAATAAGAATAATTAATTACTTATTAAACGTAGTTTTTATTATAATTTCCAAAATATTTAAAATCAGAGATAACCAATTAACTTACTCCATTAATTATGTTACGAGCTTGAGGTTCGTGACAATAAAAATTGCCGATAAAATTACCAAAATTAACACTTTAATTTACTTTACACAAATTAAAGTTAAAACACTAATAATTAAACACACTAATTCACTTAATTCCGCTCCGAAGCTTCGCTTGTGTCGCTGAGTTCAACTCTGTCTCGATCGCATCTTGCGCCACCTATTTATTTAAATTAGCAAAATATCCGGAATGTTCAAGTAAACACGCGCAAGGTGCCGAGAGTTCGAGCATAGATTTTCTAGAATCTTAGTTCTTCGGGTGGCGCTGTCAATCGAAAGATGTGTGATGTCATTCACTGCAACGCTCCCCTCGCTCTCGTTCCTTACACTAGATGGCGCTAGTTGACTTATTCATGCAACAATGCCCCCTCCTAAGACATGCTCGTCCCGAGCATTATCGGTCCCATAATAACGCTAAGCGATCCACATGGACGATCTTAGGAGTCCCTCTTGCGCCTTTCTGTATCCGGTAGGTCACATCGTTGATCCTGGTTACAATCCGGTACGGGCCGTCCCATTTAGCTTGAAGCTTAGGAGATTTCCCTTTGCTGCGGACTGGATTGTGCAACCACACTAATGAACCTTCGTTGAACCCTTTATTGTTCATTTTGCGGTCGTACCGTGTTTTCATTTTCTCAGACATTTGCTGGCCCGATTGTCTGACGTGCTCATAAATGTCATTCATTTTGTTCCGCAAGTCATTTGCATAATCGGTTATACTGCGTGGGGCATCAGGTGGTATCCCGGTGATCAGGTCCGCAGGCAGCCGTAATTCTCTTCCAAAGTTTGCGAAAGCTGGTGTCACTGCTGTACTTTCGTGAACAGAACTTCGATATGACAACAAAAACGGTTGTATGTGCTTGTCCCAATCTCGTTGCCGATTGTCTACAACTTTTGCTAGGTACCTCTCCAATGTCTGATTAAATCGTTCCACCATTCCATCAGATTGCGGGTGATAAGAAGTCGTTCTTGTTTTATGAGTACCCATAACTCGACAAGTTTCCTGGAATATTTGAGACTCAAAATTCCTTCCTTGATCGCTGTGAATCTCTAAAGGTACTCCAAAACGACAGAAGACTTCATGAACTAGTTTATCTGCAACTGTTGAAGCTTCTTGATTTGGAATGGCGAAGACTTCTGGCCACTTAGTGAAGTAATCCATCACAACCATGAAATACTTGTTACCGCTTTCACTCTCCGGAAACGGCCCCGCCACGTCAATGGCTATTCTCTCCCATGGTGCACCCACATTGTACAACTTCAATGCACCTCTACTACGAGTCTGAGGTCCCTTTACAGCCGCACAACTTGTACATTTGCGACACCAGTCCTCGACATCGTTTCGACAGTGGACCCAGTAAAACCGTTCTCGGATCTTCAGTAGAGTTCGTTTAACTCCCAGATAGCCTCCTGAATAATCATTATGGTACAGCTGTAGAACATCCGGTACTTTAGCTTTAGGGACAACCATTTGTAAATGACAGCTGTCTCCCCGAACATTTTCCCATTTACGGCACAGAACTCCATCCTGAAGCAGCAAGCTGTCCCACTGGGCCCAGTAGCTTTTAGTGGTCGAACTCATCGCTGAGACGTCGCTCCACTTGGGCTTGGGAGCACTGGCCTTCATCCATTCCAGGATCGGCTTGATGTCCGGATCTTCCTGCTGTGCACGTTGTAAGCTGTCCTTCCACTCGTTGCTGAGGTGGTCTGCCCTGAGCATCCTCACGGATACCACTTCCTTACTCTCTTGCCTAGTACAATGTTTGCAGTCTTCAGGACAAGGTCTTCTTGACAATGCATCTGCGTTGCCATGAGATTTCCCGTTAGGATGTTCGATCTCAAAGTCGTATTCCTGCAGTAGTTCAATCCACCTCGCAACTTGTCCTTCTGGATTTTTAAACTGCAATAGCCATTTTAGTGCAGCATGGTCAGTTCGTAAGTGAAACTTTCGTCCCAGAAGATATTTGCTAAAATGCTGCAACGACTTTACCACAGCGAGCAATTCGCGTCTTGTGACACAATAGTTCCTTTCCGGTTTTGACAACGACTTGCTAAAGTACGCTATCACGACCTCTTGGTCACCACTCCGTTGAGACAGCACACCGCCAAGTCCTATATCACTTGCCTCTGTGTCAACTATAAATTCTTTGCTTGCATCAGGGTATCCCAAAATAGGTGTTTTGCACAGACGGTCCTTGAGCTCCTGGAATGCGATATTGCAACTTTCATCCCAGCAGAAATGTCGCTTCTCCTCGGTTAGCTTGTGCAGAGGTTTGGCTATATCTGCAAAGTTCTTCACGAATCGCCGGTAATAGGAGCACAAACCCAAAAATGCTCTAACCTGCGTCTTGTCTTTTGGAACCGGCCAATCCTTGACAGCGGCGATTTTCTCTGGATCTGTGCGGATACCTTCTTCCGATACTACAAACCCCAAAAAGTTAACTTGCCGTTGGAATAGTGAACATTTCTTCGGGCTCAACTTGAGGTTGGCACTCTGAATCTTCATAAGCACGCGTTCCAGGTTTTGAAGGTGTTCCTCAAACGTACGGCCTACGATGATGATGTCATCCAAGTAGACCAGACAGGCATCGCCAATTAGCCCGATAAGTACAAGTTCCATCAGCCTTTCAAACGTTGCTGGAGCATTGCACAACCCAAACGGCATTACTTTGAATTGCCACAGACCCTTTCCCGTCGAGAACGCAGTTTTCTCCTTGTCCTTAGGGTCAATTTCAACTTGCCAGTAGCCACTTTTTAGGTCCAGCGTGCTAAACCACTTTACTCCTGTAAGCATGTCCAGCGTGTCGTCAATTCTTGGCAAGGGATAGCTGTCCTTCTTTGTAACGTCGTTCAGACGGCGGTAATCAACACAGAACCGCATGCTGCCATCCTTCTTTTTCACCAGCACCACTGGCGAACACCATGGACTAGAGGAAGGTTCAATAACACCATCCTTCACCATTCCTTCAATCATGGTTTCCACTTCCTTTTCACGTGCTACCGGCAATCGTCTTGGCCGCTGACGGATAGGCAACTCTTCACCTGTGTTTATTTTGTGTTGAACTAAACCAGTCTTTCCTATGTCAGCCTCGTTTGATGAGAATACATCGGCGTACTCGAGTAACAACTTCTTCGCCTTGACCCATTCGTTCGGGGACAGAACACTGCGACAGTCTTCCAAAAGTGTGGTCACTCTCGTTTCTGCATCCTTGCTGGGGGTCCCACTCGATATATATTGGCACCGACGTAACCAATCCACTTCCTCACAAGTACCAATTAATGTGCCTTTTTCTATAATCTGGTCCCGGTCGCAAAGGTTCAGCACACGTACTTCTGAGATGTCAGTGGTCCTGACCAAGGTTCGAGCTACTTTCCATGGAAGGTCATTGTTTACCCTTTCCACAAGTACACAACGGTGAGCTTGCCCAGTGTTTCGAGGAAGACTAACCGGAACAATCGTTTCCGATCTCGGCGGAAGAACAATCTTCTTAATGCTGTACAAGTTCCCTGGTAACGCACCTTCCACCTCCTGTCCACATTTCAAAACACCTTGCTTAACGTCGATCTCACAACAATTATTCCTCATAAAGTCTAGGCCTAGGATGCAGTCGTCCATTATATCAGCCACGATGACATTATGCAGGTAGATCACGTTGCCTAGCTTCAACTCCATCTCCTTCTCTCCACGGACGGGTATACGCTGACCGGTGGCCGTTACCAAATTAATGCGTTCTCGGTTGTATGCGGAGTCCCCAAGGAACTAACTTATAAGTTGGGAACTAACAACCGTACGAGAGGCTCCAGTGTCTATGGTCAGTTTACACGGCATTCCGTTGACCTCACCCTTGATGATTAGACTGTTCCCATCATGGGTTTGTGAGATCGAGATCCTGGGGGCTCTTTTAACATCAGCCAGCACCCCCCCGCAGTTCTGGCTTTTACTCGTTTCCCTGCTGCTGCTGGGCGGTGCGGTTGGCCGCACTACCTTCCTGAGATCGTTCACCTTCCCTTTCTAGGGTTCGCTTAGGGCAGCTGGATCGAAGGTGGCCCTTTTCCCCACAGCCATAGCACCTTGGGCTGTATCCTTTGTTGCGGTCGCGAACTGTAGCTGCTGCAACCTCCCTGACGCGATGGGAACGATGATCCTGCCGCACGGCTTCCACTTCCAGTGCATGGGCCAAGGCGTCCTTAGGCGTCTCGTGGTGCCCGAGCCTCACAGCAGCTCTGACTTCCAGGTCGCGGATGCCGTCGATGAATGTCTGCACCAGGTTCCCTTCAATGAGCGCAGGTACAGACCGGTATGCTTTTCGCACCAGCTTCTCCACTTCTAGAGCCCACTGCTGCAGGTTTTCGTTGCTGCGCTGCACACGATCTTTAAGCTGCGCACGAAAGACGTGTTCCAGGTGAGCGTCGCCATATCTCGCCTCCAATGCCTCAAGGAGTTGCTCATAAGTCACTTCCTCACCGAGAGCTTCCAGAACTGTTAAGGCCTGGTCGCGCAGGCCTAGTGTGAGAGCAGTCATGGCCTGGCTTTTATTCCAGCCGTTCGCCTTCATAACAGCCTCGAACTGGATCTTGTAGGCTGACCAGGAAGAGGTACCGTCGAACGGCGGCACTTTGAATCCACGTAGCGAAGGTGTTGTAACTACTACGGGAGCTGTTGTTCCATCACCCAGTTTGAGGTCGTCCAGTGTGTTCTTCACATCAGCCACCACGTAATCAACCCGATTGTTCACTTGGTCGATTTGGGTTTTAGCTTCCTTGATTTGGGTTTCAGCTTCCGACAGGCGGTTGTCATGTTGAGCAACCCTATCCTTCACCTCCTTTATCTCTTTCCCAAAGGTAGCATGAAGGTCCTTAATGAGGAGCATCTGCTCTTCCGACCGACGGGCCTGTTCCTCCTGTCCGCTCTGCAGCTGCTCTTTCAACTGACGGACCTGTTCCTCCTGTCGGCGGCTCTGTTCGTCCTGGCCGCCCCGCAGCTGTTCTTCCAACCGACGGACCTGTTCCTCCTGTCGGCGAGCCTGCTCCTGCAGCATCACCATCAGAGCACCTAAGTCAGGTGCCACAGACGTAGAAGCTGCTGACGGACCGGCTTCCGTGGCCGGCGGCTGGCCCTCAGACATGTGCGGCGTTGCACCACCAAATCTCCTCTGGTCCGTCTCCTGCTGGCGTTGACTTCGGGTACGGACACCCTCCGTTTCCTCCTTAGGTAAAATCGGCATTATTTTATCCCACTTCTGACACCAATTGTTACGAGCTTGAGGTTCGTGACAATAAAAATTGCCGATAAAATTACCAAAATTAACACTTTAATTTACTTTACACAAATTAAAGTTAAAACACTAATAATTAAACACACTAATTCACTTAATTCCGCTCCGAAGCTTCGCTTGTGTCGCTGAGTTCAACTCTGTCTCGATCGCATCCTGCGCCACCTATTTATTTAAATTAGCAAAATATCCGGAATGTTCAAGTAAACACGCGCAAGGTGCCGAGAGTTCGAGCATAGATTTTCTAGAATCTTAGTTCTTCGGGTGGCGCTGTCAGTCGAAAGATGTGTGATGTCATTCACTGCAACGCTCCCCTCGCTCTCGTTCCTTACACTAGATGGCGCTAGTTGACTTATTCATGCAACAATTATATAGTCTCCCATTAATGTAGGATAATAACAAATGCGGAAAAGTGGCAACATTGAACCTAATTGGCAATATTCGATAATTTTATAGAATTACTTGAGGTTTTTTACTTTTATATGAAAACAAGAACTAAAAATTATGTATTGAAAGTGATGCCGCTTGATTTATTACGTTTTTGTGACCTTGAATAGCATTCTTTCACTACACATTTACCCATTTTTGTCGCGGCTCAACTCTGTCGGTCGGCGTCACATTGAACAATGAACTCACGTTAGCTGGACATATGGCTGTGGCCATATGTGCAGTGGCAACGCTTTGACGCGGTTATTACTGATCTAGGGTTATATAAATCAATGTAAAAAAGTTTCCAATCGTTTTTAAGTTTACTTTCCGAAGCACGAGAAAAAATAAAACAAATACACGCGTATTTATTTTACGTGCTTAGTTCGATTACCAAGATACCAAGAGAGATGACGTTGCAGTCTACGAGTCAGGGGACAATTTTCCAGAAGTTAGAGATTCATTTTATATGAACGTCACCAGCAGAGTTCGTAAAATTAGTGTTGGTTATATTTTAGGTACTTATTTTGATGGATTAAATGTATCCCATACGCGTTTTCAATACTTACGACAATAATCGTACGTGTTACGTGCGATACTAATTCGTATCCAAAGTGTGCTCAGCCTTACGCGCCACGACTAGATTGTGAAGCGGCGACGCACATCGTTCGCGGACCGCAATTCACTTCAGTCCGATGCCGTTCACGTTCAGTGATAAAGTAGAGTTCGTGTCGTGTTGACGCACCAGTTTATAATAACAACAATAACATAACCTCACAATAATATATAAGTACTTACTTTCACTCGTTATTTGTCGACGTGAATGAAATTTTGTGCCTAATCGTAAAGGTGTTAGTTAGACTTCGAACGTATCTAAGTTCAACAAGTGAAGTTATTGCTCCCGAAACGGGACTGTGCGCGTTAGTGTGGTGTTTACAAAGTTTGCAAGCATTGTTTGATTTTATGGTGATCGGCTCGACACAGTTCGTGTGTTCTGACCCTGAACTTGTTGCTTAAGTGACTGCGTTTCTGAGGTGGGTCCCCAATTTCCTGAACTAATTCATAAATGTTGCTAGAAATAGTGGACTTCAAATGTTTTTACAAATTCATAGTCATACGCATGTTGCTTTAAGTATTGAGTAACGCAGTAAAACAATCTTTGTTACTTTACCTATATTTACTATATTTTTGGAAATCTCTCTAAGTACAATTATTACTATGTTTATGCGTGCACGTGTGGTATGATTTCTTATTTACCACGACTCGAAATTATCACAGTTTTCATTAACCTGTCGTTTTTTTTTGTATTGATGTCATTGTACAATAATATGTTATGGCATGTCTGTGTTATATATACGTCAACTCTGAGTAAAGTATACGTATATTTATATGCTGAGATAATTATTATAGGAGTATTATGACGTACGCCTAATGATAATAATATACAATATTTACCTACATAGGAAGATTGTGAACTCCAGTTTGTTCAGTATTCGTCGTCAGCCCGCACACAGTTCTCAGCTGATTGGATCCTATCTCCTACTGGGACATGGATCTGGGTTAAATTAAATGGTGCCCTAAGCAAATCCAGATATCTAGTAGGTACTCGTAGCTATATTGTTTTATATTTATTTAAAAAATAATTTTTCTATTATGTATATTCCACTTTAATTTGAAACAATAATTTACTAGTCTAGTCATCTTTAAATCATAATTAAAAACTAAATTGAAAAATTTGTTATAGAACAAAAACATATTTTTTTATAGAAGAAAACGAGCATACGGCGCACCTGACGTTAAGTGACTACCGCCGCCCATGATCAACCGCAACAACAGGGGAATTGCAGGTGCGTTGCCGGCCCTTTAGAAAGGAGTAAGCTCTTTTCTTGAGGTCCCTAGGTCGTATCGGTCCGGAAAAATCACCAGTGGTAAACTATTCCACAGAGAGGTCGTACGCGGAAGAAAACTCCTAGTGAAACGTACAGTGGTGGATCGCCAAGCATCCAGATGGTGTGGATGATATCGGGAGGATTGCCGCGTAGTGCGTTCATGAAATTTGGCGGCTGGGATTAATCCGAACAATTCCTCAAAGCACTCCCCGTAGTATACGGAATTGTTCGGAAATTGAGGAATTGTTCGGACGCGAAAGAAAATGCAAAGAGATTCAACATCTCTTCGTAGCGCCAGTGAATCGAGCCGATCAGAAATCACTCGGACGTCTACGATTGGAGCCGCTCTGCGCTGGATGCGGTCAAGTGGAAGGAGCTGGCACTGGGGGGCCCAAGCCCAGAGATGGAAACAGTATTCCATGTGCGGCCGAACCTGCCTTGTAAAGTTCGGGCGGTGTGCCGGCATAAAATACTGTCCCGCTCTGCTGAGCACGCCTAGCTTTTTAGAGGCCAATTTGGCCTTCTCTTCCAAGTGACTAAGAAACTGCACGTCACTCGATATGTCCACGCCGAGGATTCCGATACTGGCTAAGGCAACAAGAGGAGTGCCTTGAAACTGAGGAGATACGACAAAGGGGTTCTTTTTAGCAGTTAACGCGCAAACTTGTGACTTCTGAGGGTTAAACTGAATTTAATCGTCCCTATTCCGAGACTTTGTTCAGCAAAGACTCGACTTTAGACACAAGCTTGTCCCGGTACTCGGAGACGTTTTCCCGAGAGTTATTGGCACGGCCGGTGTACAGAGCATCACCAGTGCTGTCATCTGCATAGCAATGAATGTTGCCGGTTTGCAACATATCAATGATATGCAGAGAAGCGTTGGTGACGGCATGCAGCCTTGTAGAACACTAGCGTTAATAGGCTTGTAATCGGAGCTTGCACCGTCTACAACGATCTTGATGCTCCGACCTGCAAGAAAGCTGGTGATACAATTGCACAATTTCTCGGGAAGCCCATAGGAAGGGAGCTTCGAAAGAAGTGCTTTGTGCCAAACCCGATCGCAGGTCTCGAAGTTTCAAAGTTAACCATCGCTAGAAACCCCGTGGACCCAAGCTTTTCGCTACTGATCTCTTCCAGGGTAGGAAGAGATTTGATGTTGATTGATTTTTGTTTTGATGATGATATATGATTGTTTTCGGATCGGCAATCACACAAGGTACCAGACTACAAAACGTTTTCCACCTTTGACGTTGCTTCCCGTCGTGAGCCTGACTAAACAATATTATCGAATATCGATTACCGACAGTTAATTTAATACTTTATGTAGGTTCATTAAGCCGCCCGATACATAATAATATAATATTATACTAACACAACTATTTGTTATTTTCATTTAAAATTTATGATGTTGCTTTTGAATGTGACCTTAAATATTTAAATCAGTCTAATATTTCGACATGTTTTAGGTTCGTCGAGGACGAGGTAATTTTATGTGCGTGTAATATATATATATATATATATATATATATATATATGTATCCTATATCCTGGGACACACTGGGAGGATCGTATACATTTTTACGTACAGTCTCTAAACTGAGAAAGTCTGTCTAAGATGTAAGCTGTCGTAAATTAGATGCTTTGGAGGCTCCTGGACTTGATTAAATTTCTGCTATCTTTGTAAGACGTGTGCAGAAGAGTAGGTATAGTTCGTATATTCAAAAATCTTTTTGTACTTTCCCATAAAATTTGGATGCCTTTGTTATACTTGTTTACAAATCTTGAGATAAAACTTCAAAGAAAGAGCCTACTCTTTTCTTCGAGGTCGGCGGGTCACGCACCTTTAATTCCTCTGGTGTTGCAGATGTTCATGGGCGACGGTGATCACTTACCATAAGGTGAACCGTATGCTCGTATGCTCTTGCATAAAAATTATGAAAATAATAGACACGTCGCAAGTCACGCAAGGAGATTGTTAATGCCGTTTTGTAGATGAAAAATTGTCGAGAGAATTAGTACTAAAGCGGGGAGAATTTGAGAACAGTCTTCGTACGATCAACCTTCAAGATATAATATTTGTACGGGCACTAGACACTGCTCGCCTGGCCGATACGGCCGCGAGCTCTTGAACCCTTTGATTTGGTCCATTTTTTTATAACATAAAACAAGTTTATGAATGACGTTCTTAACATGACCTAAAATATAACAAGCCTAATATTTGATAAAAATTTTACACGGTTTAACTAATGAATCTCTTCAAGATGCATTTATAAATAAATAGTGAAATAGTGTCGTAGCCTTCGTTATTTTTTTCCCAACCCATTTTTTATAAAATTATTCTGGAACATTTATGTCTCAGTAGAATAACTGGTTTTTAAATAACTCAAATTTAAAAGCCTGCGAAACTAAAAGTGCTGATGATCTTTAAGCGACTGAACACATTTTCTTGCAATATAGCTAAGAACACTTTCAATTAAGACACCTTTCAAACAAAAAACAATTAATGTCGGTTCATCCTATGTATGCAATTTTTTTAAAGACCGGTATAGGGTAAAGTCATATTTCTGTAGGCGCTGTGACGAGCACAGCACGGAGTAGCTTTAGGTTAACGGTTGATCACAACTTGCGAGCAGGGTTAGAGAAGCTGAGAAGCAGTCATGTCGCGGCAGCTGCCGGCGAAGTGCCGGATGATTTTTAAAGCATTTATTAGTGTCCTGATACTAGGTTAGGTTAGTTCAGAACTCCCTAATCAAAAGTCACGAAATACGAGTAAATTAAAGTGAGTAACAATATTCGATAACCTTAGGGGATTTCGATTTGAACATTAGTACCTACGTTTTGTAATTATCCTTGTCATTTGGATGCACATTTGACTCCTTTGCTGTGTGCGGTAGATATATGGTTACATGCGTCGTCTACCATCATACGTACTACAAACTACTAATATTTTCGAGGCATTGACTTATATATTACTATCGTAAGGACCGGGCCGACCGAACAAATAAAACGGACCAGTGCGCTGGCCCTAAAATTAAAGGTTAGGGCCAACGCGACTCGGTCGACAGTGGTGCGCGCGCAAGACAGATTTGCCTGTTCATAAATATGTCTAGTTGCGTGGTAAAAGGGTGCAAAAATTACGATACAAAGATTAAATAAGAATATGGGATATCGTATCACCGGTAAAATAACCTTATATTCATTTTGTTAATATTAAATTATTATATAAACGCATTTTTAAAGTTTTATTTTACAGTTAGTTTAGTTATGTTACCAAGATTAGGCCAGGGTTGGATTCAGACCCTCAAAAATATTGTACATGGAAAATAAAATTAGATATACTATTTTTCAAAAATTACATCATGTTTGACGTTGCATTCCTTTTTTCCCACGTGCCGGGATTTTGGCGTCACGCGTCTAGTTTACCTATACGTTTCGTTTTTTGCCGGTTTTATTTTTATTTCTGTTTAATTTTTGTCTAAAGAACTTAGTATAAGTTAAATTTTGAATATTGGTACCTAATATATTTTATATTCAATAAGGGTAAAATGAAAAGGGTACAAAAGAAAGCATATCAGCCTAATTGAATCTGAAAATCTGATTCATAAAATATTTTGAAATTCTGTTTTCAAACCGCTTGCATAGAGCTTAGAGTTTTTATCGTGGTAGCTCCCCATTATAGTTGTATCAAGGATGCAACATAAATGCATTGATTGAGCACCGATTGACCAGAAAGGGAGCTAATTCGAATATTATTAAAAAAAGCGTACTTATTTACAATACAGAAATTCTCGATATCGTAGAGTTACTATTAAAAAGTAAAAGGACCCAATAATAGTACAAGTCGACCTTTAGGTAAAATTATGGTATTTTCGCATAGTATTATTACGATACTACATACTACAAACTATGAAATTATGGTACAATTAGGATAATAATTATACTACGAAATCCGACCCTGGTTACGTCGTGTTTTGATATGGCGTTTGTATTATCACAGATGCGCTACTTTTTCTTGTATGAAAAAGTTATGAGTAAAATATTTAGATGGGCCTATCCTTCCTTTTGAAATCATTGTTTCGAGGAGATAATTTTAACTGCACAGGATTTTGCACTCCCATTTTAACAGCTCGGGGTTAATAAATTTGATTGACTTCAATTCTTACGACAACGCGATCAACGACTTTTCGGGTTATAACAAACACTTCCTTCCTCACTCATTCCCTCACTTCAGCTTACTGATCCGTTGGGTTATGCTTACTATGATTTTACTTGGGATATTTTCGTTACGGATACTATCACGCAAAAATAAACTCCTAATGTAAGCATTCCAGGACCACGACGTAGTTCCATATGTTATCGCATACAAATGTATATTCTTAAGTAAAAAGTATTTAGGAAGGAGGTTAAGATTTTAAACGTAAACCTTTTACGAGGTTTTTTTTATAGAAGAGGGGGCAAACGAGCATGCGGCTCACCTGATGTTAAGGGATTACCGCCGCCCATGATCAACCGCAACACCAGGGGAATTGCAGGTGCGTTGCCGGCCCTTTAGAAAGGAGTAAGCTCTTTTCTTGAAGGTCCTTAGGTCGTATCGGTCCGGAAAAATCGCCGGTGGTAAACTATTCCACAGAGAGGTTGTACGCGGAAGAAAACTCCTTTTGAAACGTACAGTGGTGGACCGCCAAGCATCCAGAGGGTGTGAAAGGTATCGGGACGTTTGCCGCGTAGTGCGTTCACGAAATTTGGCGGCTGGGATTAATCCGAACAATTCCTCAGAGCACTCTCCATGGTATATGCGAAAGAAAATGCAAAGGGATGCAACATATCTTCGCAATGCCAGTGAATCGAGCCGATCGGAAAGCACTCGGTTGTCGACGATTCGAGCCGCTCTGCGCTGGATGCGGTCAAGTGGAAGGAGCTGGTACTGGGGAGCCCCAGCCCAGAGATGGGAACAGTATTCCATGTGCGGCCGAACCTGCGCCTTGTAAAGTTGCAGGCGGTGTGCCGGCATGAAATACCGTCCCGCTCTGCTGAGCACGCCAAGCTTTTTAGAGGCCAATTTGGCCTTCCCTTCCAAGTGACCACGAAACTGCACGTCACTCGATATGTCGACGCCGAGTATTCCGATACTGGCTGAGGCAATAAGGGGAGTGCCTCGAAACTGAGGGGATACGACAAAGGGGTTCTTTTCAGCGGTTAACGCGCAAACTTGTGTCTTCTGGGGGTTAAACTGGACTAGATTTAGTCGTCCCCAATCCGAGACTGTTCAGCAAACTCGACTTCAGACACAAGTTTATTCCGGCACTCGGAGACGTTTTCCCAAAAAATATTGGCTCGGCCGGTGTAAAGAGCATCACCAGTGCTGTCATCTGCATAGCAATGAATGTTACGGGTTTGCAACATATCATTGATATGCAGAAGAAACAGCGTTGGAGATAGCACACAGCCCTGTGGAACACCAGCATTAATAGGCTTGTAATCGGAGCTTGCACCGTCAACAACAACCTTGATGCTCCGATCTGCAAGAAAGCTGGTGATCCAATCGCACAATTTCTCGGGAAGCCCCATAGGAAGGGAGCTTCGAAAGAAGCGCTATGTGCCAAACCCGATCGAAGGCCTTCGCAATGTCCAAACTAACAGCCAATGCATCCTCCTTGGACTCTACTGCCTCCGCCCATCTGTGAGTTAGGTAGACCAGAAGATCACCAGCTGACCGACCACGGCGAAAACCGTATTGGCGGTCACTAATCAGCTGGTGATCCTCAAGGTACCTCATGAGCTGGCAGTTTACAATGGACTCCATTGTTTTGGAGAACAAGGAGGTGATGGCGATAGGCCGGTAGTTGGACGGGTCTGAGCGGTCGCCTTTTTTAGGGATCGGGTGGACGAAAGCTGTCTTCCATGATTTTGGGACTACGCCTAGGGAGTAGGAGTACCGGAAAGGACGCGTTAAAACCGGTGCCAACTCTGGAGCACACGTCCTCAGCACAATTGGGGGGATTCCGTCAGGCCCACTCGACTTGTGGATGTCCAGGGAGAGGAGTGCTTTGCGAACCGAGCGCTGTGTGAACTGCACTTCCGGCATGGGACACTCACACCACGGGATGGTCGGCGGCGTACTCCCCCCGTCATCGAGAGTCGAGTTAGACGCAAAGAAAGAGCCTAGAAGATCGGCTTTCTCCTTTGCGGTATGGGCCAGTGAGTCGTCCTCCCTGTGCAGAGATGGAAGAGATGGCTGACAGAAATTCCCCTGGACAGTCTTGGCGAGAGACCAGAACGCACGGGTTCCAGAAAGAAGGCGAACTAGTTTCTCGCCAATTCTGCCTATGTACTCTGACTTTGCCTTGGCAATGACTCTTTTGAAGGACCTAGAGGCGGAATTATACTTCTTTTTTAGAGCGCTGGTATTTACATCCCGGGACGCTGATGCGTCAGCCCAGGCCTGGTAGCACTCCTGCTTATAGCATGTATGGTAAAGCCATACAGCAGTTATATTATGGTTGTAGCACGAATGGGTCGGCTCGAACGGGGTAGTACCACGCTCTCACAGAGTACCAACGTAAATAGCAGGTTAAGGGCCGATCCTCATTTGCCGTTCACAGTTCGTTCTCGGTCCGATCTCGGTCTGACTTATTATATTATTGGAATGGGATTCGTGCGAAACTTGATTCTTACACATATTTTTTACTTGATAATATTTTATCAGACCGAGATCTGACCGAGAACGAACTGTGAACGGCATTATAATGAGGATCGCCCTAATGCTGCTGTGTTTCGTGGGGCGAGTGTAGAGAACCGGAGATTCTTTTTACTAGAAACGAGGAATTCCATCTTAATCCTCAGGGGTTTTACGACGCATGCGCATTTTGTTTCTTAACCGAGGATAAATGTAGATGTCTATGGGTCACAGCATCCACTTACTCAGGTTGCAAATATGTGACAGCTGTCAAAAATATTCGAAAACTATCGCCGCATTCGAGTATCGAGATCGATCAAAAAACGTCAAAATAATGCTATTAACGTTAAATATATAAATAACTTAAATAAAATCTGTCCTGTGTGGTCTTCTCTATCTACTTTACATTACATATGGTGATATGTGAAACATGCTTTAGGCGTAGTTTGTAAATATTACGTTCCTGTAAAGAAGTATTTCCTATGTGGGTAGTCAAATATAAATATTAAATGGTAATTTGATACCAAAATAACAAATTGTGTTTTTGCACAAACGTTGTCTCGCGTTGGAAAGGGACTTAAGCGTGATTTATAAATTTTAGGTTTCTCTTATAAGTTTCTGTAAATATTTCCCAGGTGGGTAATATAAAACATTACAAAATAAAATCGCAATTTGTTCCGAAAACGAAAACTTTATGTTTTTGCACTAACCTTGTCACAAGCTAGCATGGGAGATAAGTGGATGGAGCAGCGTGAAAGGTACGAGACATCTGGTATTGCGAACGTCAAACCGCTTGCCAATGTGCCAAGTGTGTCAAGGCAAATCCTCTGTACAATGGGAAAGGCCCATGTTCTGCCGTGGGCTTCTACTTGTTGTTATTTTTTTATTTGCCCTAAATCTTCCATCTATAGAATAGCGAGAACGCTGCTCTCCGCCGGTTTTCGGGTTTTTTTTTCCTTTTTTTTTACAGGATTGGGTGACGAATGAGCAAACAGTCCACCTGATGGTAAGTGCTTGCTGTGGCCCATAGACAGCTACATCTATCCTCGATCCTTACAAATCAAAACGCAGATGCGTTGTCACCCGTGAGGACTAAGATGGAATGCTTCGTTTCCAGTAAAAAGGGTCTCCGGTTCTCTACACTCACCACACGAAACACAGCAGCATTAAGTTACTATTTAATGCTGGTATTCTGTGAGAACGTGGTCCTTCCCCCGTCGAGCTGGCCAATTCGTGCAACAACTATACTACTATATAACTTCAGCATGGCTCTACCACGTATGATCGATTTGAATATTCTTGGTCTCGTAGGTAATTATAGAAGTTTTTCAGAGTTTTAGTATAATATCCTTTATTGAAATATTCCGAGGAATAATAATATGTATCCTAAGTTAAGTTTGTTTATTATCGTGTGTTAGCGGCGTATAGGGATCGATTCCCCATTTCGACTAGAGATGAGCCGAATATAGATTTCACCGAATATGAATATTCGGCCGAACATTATTCGGCAGCAACACCTCGGTACCTAACCAATTTATGTCGAAACTTAAATCGCGCCGGACCCTACCACTCGCTACCCCGCCACACCTGACATGTTATTTGCATCATCTAGTACCGAGCAAATTGCCCGCACATGCCTATGTTTTGACTCTTTTTGTGAGAAAAATATATTCTTAGCGAAAATTGATAAATATTATATGATAAAAATGAGTGGCTCTACTATTTGGACTTATTTTAGAGAAACTGACGACCAAAGTAAAGTGAAATTTACTAATGTAACGTAGGTAATGTTTCTTTGATTCCAATAATATTTTATCAAGCAATATTTCTATTTGCTATAACTAGAAATAAATCCACAGTGCCTCAAAATTATAACGCTATGCAAGTAGCGTAAGTATACTACTTGTATACAAGTACAAGCTTGTATGCAAGTACATAAATAAAATATACTTTCAACAATACAATTATGAAAGACATGGCATTACTCAATTCGTACATTTCAATACAGTGGATACTGAGTACCACTTTAACGAATGTTCGGTGATTTAGCCGAATATTCGGCCGAATACGAATATTCGGTAAAGCTGCTGAATATATCGAATACCGAATATGAAACGAATATTCGGTCCCTTCCCTAATTTCGACTACTGCGTGTCGTAGGCGAGTGTGAAAAAGGCCGAGAGTTGTTACGTTGCGTACGATAAACTGTGATGTACTATCTCGTATATAATACATTCAATATAGCTTAGCAAATGTACGCTGCTGAAAAAAGGCCTCCTGCATAGATTGCCCTGCGTAGGGATATTTGCTATAGCTTCTACGCTTGGCGGCCTAGTGGGAACAGAAGTAATTTTGTTATTTTGAGCTGTTAACAGGAAGATGCTATCAGCTATATCCTGTTTCAGTTTCTAGTGGTAGCCTCTTACGATAACTACGGAATGACATGAGGCGATGGAATTTTCTTACGCCTCTGCTACGATACAGCTATCTCTGGATAGCTGTATCGTAGCAGCCATTAACCTACATCGTTTAACCAGTGGTGATGGGGACCAACATTAAAGGTGCATGATATCTAGCACTGTGGTCGCAAATCCGCCAATTTAGCTAAAATGCCAAAATGGCAAATACTTGATGCAATTTTAGAGGCCTATGTCCAGAAGTGGACTGCTGTGTTACTAATACTAAGGGAAGAAATTACCAAAATACCTTTACAGTATTATTCAGCATCAACAGTCTGCGATAGTCTATTGCTAGTTATAACTAGGCGTCTTTCGAGAAACATCCCACATATTAATACCCATCTCCTGCTATGGCTGAATCCATTCCTAGATATATTTGTTTCGGAATACTAAATTAAAGTATGTTACTTTAACAGTTTTCTTTTTCCTATACTTACCACTTTATGCTGAGATAGGAGGCACTGGTAATGCTGTTCTTAAACACCAGTCTGTAAAATTTGTTTTTTATATTTAGATAAATTCAATAAAATGCACCGCTTGCAAGTGAACTGAAGAAAAAGTAAGTTCGCTCCTAAACCCTATATTAATATTATTTACAAATACTCGTAGTTTGATACTTACGCTGTTGATACATATTTTTATTACATTAATTTGAATTCACATAACGCAAAATTTTATGTCGTTACGGCTATACAAGTTCAAGTAGGCAACGAAAGACTATTTTTGTTGCGTCCCGCATTACGCTGTTATGGTATTCACGACCTATTTCTGGTTGCGTTCGTAATAACGTTATATTCGGAATGTCAACATGACGCGCAACCACGCGTAACTACGTTACGAATTGTAATTTGTAAACGGATATAATACAGTGAAATTTTGTTTTAATTATCATTTTTTGTATATTCTCAATTATTGTTTATTTTGTAATTACCTCTGTACAATATTAATTATTTTTTTTACCTAAATATTGTATGTTAAGTTTTTTTTAATGACAAAATCTAACTGTAGATGCTCGTGTGTGAGCTGTTAATAAATAGAGCGGGTTTGCTGGCGGGATGTTAACTGGAGAGCATACAGTAGCAGTTAGATGAGCAATAAATAACA
Organism: Parnassius smintheus behrii; assembly: GCA_036936625.1. Classification (NCBI taxonomy): domain Eukaryota; kingdom Metazoa; phylum Arthropoda; class Insecta; order Lepidoptera; family Papilionidae; genus Parnassius; species Parnassius smintheus. The sequence goes on from JAUPFT010000020.1 coordinate 19,286,775, forward strand.
CTTCTTGAGAGTTTCTTCTTATTTATTTTCTTGATTCCTTATTATTACATTGCCGGATTTGGAATGTTTTACCACAAAAAACGCCCCTTTTTTATAGGCAGCTGTGACCAATCAGAATTGAGAAAATTTGCACGCGGCACTAATGAATTTGCACATGACCCATCGACCGATCAGAGCACAGAACAACCTTTTCTAAGAGAAATTTACAATTTTCTTTCATAAGTGTGGTAAAACATACCTTACAATATTTTTATTTATTCCTGACAATAGATATGACTTATCTCTATTATTTCAAATATAAAACATTCAAAAAAGTCCACCAGGAGCTGGACCTACCAGACTTCCAGACGATGCGTTCAATCGGCATAAAAATGGAGGCGGCGGGCGAGGAACTAAGGATCTTTGCAGCATACCGCCCGCCAGGGACTCCATTTCACTCCTCAGACATCCGGACGGTAATGGAAGGTACGGCACCCACCATCATCGCCGGGGACCTGAACGCCAAACACCCGGCGTAGGGGTCCAGAGTGATCACCCCGCCGGGTCGTGAACTTTATGAAGACGCAGAACACCACGATTATGACGTTCTATGTCCCGAGGAACCGACGCATATTCCTACCGACCCTAGAAAGCGTCCGGATGTATTAGACATCGTGCTCACTAGGAACGTCAACTACCCAGTAGTGGTAGAAGTGCTGTATGATCTGAATACACAGCACCTCCCGATTCTGATAACCCTTGGCACTAAGGCAGTGACTTCACCGCCCAGAGCCGTCAAGACCAAGATTGACTGGAGGCTCTACCACCAACACCTGCAGGAGAGACCTCCAGTCCATACACCGATCAACTCAGCGGACGACGTAGAGGCCGCTGCAACTAGAATATCCACGAGCATCAAGGAGGCCCTCAACGCGGCCTCTACGATCGTCCCTCTCTCGGGAAGGAAAGAGGAGCTGCCGCTAAAGATACGCGTGCAGCTAAACCATAAAAGAGCGCTGAGGAAGCTCTGGGCGCGTACTCGCTGCCCTAGAGTAAAGAGAAGACTTAACACCTTGTCAGACGAACTGTCGGTTGCAATACAGGCCCACAGAGGTGAGGCCTGGGAGCGGCGCATATGGAAGGCGGACGAACAGCATGCGTCGCTCTACAGAATGAACCGGCAGTTAACGAAAACTAGACCACCTGTTTGCCCGCTGACCAGCAACGCGGGCATTCAACGTTACGATGCCAAGGGCAGAGCGGATATCCTAGCTGAGCACTTCGAGGAGCAGTTTATGCCGAACCCTACAAGTGCGGAGTTCCTGGAATCCCATACACGGAAGGAAAGCCGCGTGCAGGAGCTCCTGTCGTCGCCCGCGCCACCGCTTGCAGGAGAGTGGTTTATCTCCCCCGCCGAACTGCGGAGGACAGTAACCCGCCTGCAACCGAGGAAGGCGCCGGGGCACGACGGGATTACCAACGCTGCACTACGACAGCTGACCAATAGAGTCCTTGTAGAGATAGGTCGGCTCTACAACGGAATATTGCGGACATCCCACTTCCCGGAGGACTAGAAGAAAGGCAAAGTCATCGTCTTGCCGAAACCCGGGAAGGACAGGCGTAGAGCTGCCAACTACAGGCCGATCACGCTGCTACCGCATATAGCTAAACTGTGCGAAAGGTTACTGTTAAGACCGCCCGTGCATCCAACTTCGGGCGGAGCAACATGGATTCAGGAGGCGTCACTCAACAGCAACACAGCTGACCAGAGTGCTGCACCTGCTTGCGGCCGAACACAACCGTGGCCGCATATCGTTGGGCGTCTTTCTCGATATCGAGAAGGCGTTCGACCGGGTGTGGCACACAGGATTAGTTTATACTAAGTTAGACGTACAAACAAGTATCCCTCCTGCTATATTGCGGCTAGTGGCGTCTTTCCTGGAAGGCAGGAAGTTCTACGTCTGCGTAGAGGACGCCGAGTCCGCAATAAAGACCATATCAGCTGGTGTGCCACAGGGCAGCTGTCTATCTCCAGCCCTGTACGCGGCGTACACTAATGACATACCTACCCTGGCAGGACACTTGCAAGAATGGGAGGACGACGTCGAACTAGCGCTGTTTGCGGATGACAGCGCATACTTCACGTCGTCCAGAAGAGCCCACATAGCAGCTGCCAGGATGCAACGTCTGCTGGACCTGCTGCCACCATGGTTGGATGAGTGGAGGATGGCCGTCAATGTTAGCAAGACGACCGCTCTACTCACTCGCCGCTATAGAAATCTACCACCACCACTAACCCTCGGAGGCCAGGAGATCGCATATGAGAAGGCCGTGACCTACCTTGGATGTCGGATTCACAGGATGTTGCGTATGACTGCGCACGTCGACTCTGCTATACGCAAAGCTCGATGTGCGCGGGCAATGCTCCGCCTTGTCCTGACATCCAAGTTACCGACAAAGTCGAAGTTAACTATTTACAAAACATACATAAGACCCCTGCTAACATACGCTGCTCCGGCCTGGTATGCACTCCTGAGCGATCATCAGAAGCGGCGACTTCAGGCCCAGCAGAGTTTGTCATTACGAACCATAGTCGGAGCGGGTCGCAACGTCCGTAACGACGTTATAGCGGCCAACTTAAAGATGGAGAGCTGCAGGCTCTCCATCTTGAAGTTGGCCGCTATAACTGAATTCGTGGTCCGGCTGGCGCGCGATATGTTCGACCGTGCCGACAACGGGCCACATGAACACCTCAACGGCTTCGCGCCGTTGCATGCAAGGCCGCCGGACGGGCGACCTTATCCAAGAGAACTCCTCCCTATATAGATTAGGGAGTTGAGTAAATTCCACAATGCCGCAGAAAGGCCAACTTTGACATAATAATTGTGTTTAACACAATTATTAGATAACCATCATTTATTATAAATTAACCGACCGCGACAATAGTCGTTAAAACAACGCCTGTAACATCAAGGCGCCCAGGACTGGCACACTGTAGTGTGCCGTGAGGAACATCCGGGTAAAGGGGTATACCCCGAGGCCCGAGACCTGCACGGCACTATGCCCTGCAGAAGACAACAACGACGACGACATACAAGTAGCGCCGCCAGGCGGCAGGAATGCACAACGCTTATCACGATAACATTATGCTTAAGACTTTTCACATAACATATTTAAATTTTATTAAATTAAAATCTATTTCATTAATAAGTAATTAGATTACATAAGAGATTATTTGACATATTATTGTGTTAAATTACTATAAGAGAAAGAGAATTAAACAAATCATTAAATTTACACTTAAATGTTAATGTCTCTAATGCAACTCCTTAAATTCGTAATAAGAGAAGGTTCTAATCAGTAACTGGTCTCGTATCTTATTTTAAACATTCTAATTAAACCTAAATAAGCGATTAGATTTATATTTTCGTTATAGGTATAGTTTTTAAAATAAGAATTTGAAGCTAATATAAGTTATTATTTCACTCTCTTGGTATTAATGCTATTAGTTTTCATACTTAGTTTAAATAACAGATAAGAAACAATTAAGATTAAATGTTTAAATTCACTTTTCACTTCTAACACTTAGTTTCATATCGCAAATAAGAAACAATTAAGATTAAATGTTTTTAGATTCACTTGTCGTCGCTAACACTAACTTAAGATGTTCGGAACCGTAGGCTTTATTTCGATTTCTTTAGGTGTTTACCGGTAATAAAATGAGCACTGCTGATAAGATGCGTCTTTATTAATCATCAACCCTATCACGAACTTATTGTAACTCACAATCATTGAAAGTAAAAAGCAAAGAACCCGACTGAACATATCTCATATTAACGACACGTAAAAATCAGTAAATACGTAAGTAATCGTTGGTAAAAAGTTACAGATTTAAGTTTATGGATGTTTAAAAATATATCGCAGATGTAAAAAACTGTTTTTGAGGATCAATAGTATGTTCGTGAGGATATGATTGCAGCTAGCTTGTTCTGTTTGTGAGCGTCACATGTAGCCAATCACACTGGATATCTTATTTGCAAAAACTTCAATAACGTTATATCAATATTATACAGTGTGAGTATTTAGAAAGTGCACATATCAAAACCAGGGAAATTACATATAATTTCATCGAAGGAAAATTTATTACAAAAAATTAAAAAAATATTTTTTATGAATATTTTAATATTTGAAATTGCAGCTGCTAACCATAATTAAATAAATTGTTATAACTTTTAAACTGAATGTCCTATCAAAATGGAATAAATTTTCAAATGGTTTTTAATAATGAGCCGTGCCAATAAAGTGAAAATTCCCAAAAAAATGAACGTCATAAAATTGGAATAAAGAGGTTTTTGATGAAATTATATTTGAACTTAAGTTCAAAGGAGACGGGCGAAAGTTCATGGAAAGCTGGGCCTGATGTTACAGTAACGATTACTGCATTATATTATTTATATACCAATACCATTTTAAAAAAAACTAAAATATTTACAACTGCTTCATGGTAGAAAAAATATATATGATGTTATTAATTTGTATGAAAACAATGTTATTGTTTACGTTATGCTTACAACGTAATTCTTACACCAAGCTCTCCCATTACACTTTAAGAAAATATTTATTAGACTTTATTGTAAACTAGTCTAACATAATTTTATGTACTGTAGGACATTCACACATAGAGGATTCAGACGTCGCCGTCCAACTAAATTCTAGGGGTTTGAAATAATTATAAAAAAGCTGAGGGAGTATGAATTAAAAACACTTTCTCTTTCATTGACTTATTAATCGTCCACTTCATCATAAACAAATAAAATATCGTCTAAAAACGGTGCATGCGGTATTAAATTCTCTTGATGCCTTGCCCAGCTTAGGTACCAGATTATGAACATTACATGACAACAGCAACCTACAGTTCTTTTTCTTACCAAGCAATTACAACAATACGGTTTGATGGCCTCTCTACCATTATGATAACTGTCAACTAAAATATATGTAAAATATGTTTTTGAGCTTAAGTATGTCTCGATTTTATTCGACCACTTAATAACCAGCTAGGATGGTTGGATATTGACAGTTCTCTTAGTAGGTTGCTAACCGTTTCTCAACACACTTCTATTTCATATCGCCCATCTTGTCGTATGTGTTTTCCATAATGGGACCTAGCCTACTTAATTTGATAAATACCTAAAGATATTTTTATTAAATCACTATGTGTGAGCTGGGGAAAATCATTTAAGTTATCCTTTTGTACATGTATTCTTGTAAAATCAGAAAAGAAACCGTCAGAATCCTTTACACGTAGCCAGAGTCGTTAAATATCGGAATATTATTGCAGCACACAAAAACAACAGAAAAAATTCACTACCACCGTAAGATCAGAGCCAAACAAACGTAACAAATGATTTGATTGACGCTTGAGTTTTTGAACTAACGTTGACATTTCCGCTTTGTGGCCTGTATAAAACATTGATAATCGATTGTGAAATCGATTTATTAATCGGTTCAGTCAATTTGTTTTACGACTTTTTGGAAACTTTGAAGTGTCACGAGGAAACCATTATTTAAATAATAAGTTTCCTAATTACCTAAAGAAGAAAACACTGAATTACTTTTTATTCTTTTTTTATTTTTGTATTAAAATCGATTAACTAGCCTATTTTATCCGGCAGCATTGTTTAAAAATGAAAACAACGGAAGTCAGTATTATTTTTATTTTATATTTAATTTCTTTTCCCATGATAAAAGTGCTTAATATTTCATTATTAACTTTAAAAAAACTGTAAAAAAATATTGATAAATATTTCACTTGTGTAACGGTTAGGCCCAAATTCGCCCGTCTCCTTTGGCTACGCTTTGAAAAATAATGCTGTAATGCCAGACCGAGCTTCGATCACGGCGGCCAGCATCTACGGAGACCAGCTATTTGCGCAAGACAGGATACCAGTGCCCGAGTGTATTCGCAAGTACAAGTGCACTCTATAATCCCTCACTATCATAGTAGATAATGAGAATTTCTTGAGAGGAAAACCCAATAACTGATTTTAGCCTAACCCGAGATTCAAATTCCCCATCTCAGTCAGTCAGTACTACTTCTATATTAAAAAAAATACAAACGGTGAAAAACACAAATTTTTCTCTACTCGGGCATGTTTGTAAAAAAACTTTTAAGCTAATGAAACGCTTACTAACTTAGCTGTTACATTTCTGATCCGTCGAATAGATAATAATAATATTGTTGAGTTAAGCGTGAATTATTGGAGCATTAAGGAAGCGCAAATCACATAATTACCTTAACAGCACTAAATCATCGCGCCGCGCTGGGGTTTCGTTTAACATATCTAATGGGCATAATAATTACATCCAAAGTCCCATTTACACATTTGCGCGAGTGACGAGGTGAGCGGCGTGTCAAGGCACGACCACGAATATGTAAACGGTGGTTCGTCATTCGCCTCGGATTCGCGTCGCCGCTCGTGACGCCCGCGTCGATGGCGGCATTTTGGACACGAGTCAAAGGGAAAAAAGTGACGAAACGAACTAGTATTTACACATTAGCGTTCTAGTTCATTTTGTATCAAACGGCCTATCAAGCAACATAAACAAAATATCAACTCAACTGGACCAACAATAAAGTTATGATGTTTTTGGAAATTTACCAACGTCTGCTAATCATTTGGAATCCAAAGCATTCTCATCATAAGAATAAGCCGAAAGTATACAATGCTGGGAATATTATGTCAGAAGATTACTTCTGACGTACGATGAGAGTACCAGTGAATGATTTAAAATTCAAGAAAAATTCTTAGATGGCTACTTACTGTACACATGACGCAAGAAGCTGGTATCAATAAAATCCGGTGCAGGAGAGGACGACATGGTCTAAATAATTAAACTGACTGCAAATCTAATGTGAAAACAGCTAGAATGATGACGTCATCCGTTTCGTCAAGCTTAAGTAGAAATAAACGGATGCAAATTTATAAACGATCACTCGTGTAGTCTAAAGCCACACGAATATCTTGCCAAACAATTCGTCGAATGGCGAGGCGAGTCACAAGCACGAATTTTGTTAGGTCATCAAAATATTTTTTTTATTTCTTAGGCTCTCCCACGATGTTGTCTTTCACTACTGAGCACGTGCTATCACAATTTAAAACTGGAATTAACAATTTCATTAGTGCTGGCGGGGATCGAATCCGGAATGCTCGCGTACTGTGAAATTTATGGTCAGATAGCATTGCCATTGTATTACCACGGCTCTGTACAATGTATACATATTATTTAGTTTATATCGAAATGCATAATGTGAAGAAGATTATTATAGGGTTTTATATTAATGGTTTCGGATATATTGTCATATAATTTGTTCTTTTGATATAGTCTACATTTTGTTTATTACTGAACATATATCAGTTCATACGTTGAAATTTCTTTATTAAGATACTTCAGAAAGACGAAAAGACTTCAGAGCGGTAATTAAAAGGTCTATATTTAAACTTTCAATATCCAAGAATAAAAACTGAAAATGTGTTTCCTTTTTTTAGTTTTTGATCTATATTTAAAGATAGAGCACGAAAAAGAACATAGTTCTTAACATCAAAAGTAACTTCTTAAATGGAAATCATTCCGGGTACTTCGAATCCCACCCTAAACCTTTAAATACCTCGTAAACGACCGACTACGCCTTGCAAGGATAATAAAACTTCCTTTGTTATGTACTTAAGATACTTCCATCCATGACATCAGTATAATTTAGGTTGTAAGGTTTTACGTAAAGCTGTAAATCAATTTAAGAAATAGGGTGTGACATTTAATCAAAAGTATGTTAAAACCAGGCCTGCTATCTTCTTAAGAGGGTCTTGACTCAGGGAAGAATCCGCGTCACTGTTTTTTTTTTATAGAAGAGGGTGCAAACGAGCATGCAGTTCACCTGATGGTAAGTGACTACCACCACCCATGAACAACCGCAACACCAAGGGGATTGCAGATGCGTTGCCGGCCTTTTAGAAAGGAATAAGCTCTTTTCTTGAAGGTCCGTAAGTCATATCGGTCCGAAAAAGTCGCCGGTTATAAACAATTTCACAGAGAAGTTGTACGAGAAACCCCTAAGCATCCAGATGGTGAGGATAGTATCGTGAATTTAAACGCGATGTGCGTTTGTGAAAATTGGCAGCTGGAATTAATCCGAACAATTCCTCAGAACACTCCCCATGGTAGGTACGATAGAAAAGGTAAAGAGATGCAACATCTCTACGCAGCGCCAGTGAATCGAGCCGAGTTGCATATATAGTGTACTTTACGTGCCCTCGAATTATAACTTCTCATACCCAGCTACGTAGGCGGTCCCATAATGAATTGGCCTAACTACGAACCAATGAAGGAAATGAAACGAAACCAATTTTATTTTTCAATATAATCACCATGAATACTAACACACTTGTGACATCTGTGAATCAACATCTCTAAACCTTTATAAAAATAATCACATTTTTTATCCTCAAAATGACTGAAGACGGCCTGCAACTCTTCATCGCTTGAAAATTTTCTTCCTCTTAAGTCCCGCTTTAAATTTGGAAATAAATAATAGTCGGACGGGGCCATGTATGGACTGTAAGGTGGATGTTGAACTTCTGTGAACCCGCATTGACGAACTGCATCCTTTGAAACACCAGCGGTATGAACAAGGGCGTTGTCATGGAGCAACAGGACACCTTTAGACAGCTTGCCTCTTCGTTTTTCCTTTATAATTTCTCTCGTAGTCTCGTAATTTATATATTAAAGAAGCATAATATTCGCCGTTCACGACTGTATTACGTTCTTTAAAATCCACCATCAAAATGCCTTGAAAATCCCAAAATATTGTGCACATCAGTTTTTTAGTCGATTGTTGCACCTTTGCCTTTCTAGGGGGCTTTTCACCCTTATAACGCCATTCCATTGACTCGCGCTTGCTTTGTGGATCATAATACAAGATCATAGTTTCATCACCAGTCACTAGCCGCTCGATCACAGTCTTTGGATTTTCGCCACAAAGATCCAAAAACTCACTCTTTCCTGTCTCTGTACCGCTGAAAGAAGTTTCGGTACCCATCTTGCACTCACTTTTTTCATGTGAAGATGTTCATGGATCGCGCGATGAATGGTACTCTTAGAGAGCGCAAGCCTTGCTGCAATTTCTCTAATCTTCAAACGGCGGCCACACAGAACCTCCTCTTCGATAAGAGCAATCGTTTCGGGAGTGAGCACTTCCACAGGTCGACCGTCGTGGCCAAAGTCTTCGACGGTTTCTCTCCCGGGGCGAAACTCTTTCACCCAATTTTTCACTGTGCTATAGGAGGCGGCAGACTCCTTATACACGCCATCCAATCGTTCTTTTATTTGGGCAGGGGATAAACCTCTTCAAACAGAAACTTTATGACACTTCGATACTCATTTTGAAAAAATACGCGACTCTCGTTATTCAAATGCCTGTTAAACTAAGACTAAGCATTTCATGTCGATGCATGTTTCTTATATTAAGTGCACGATAAACGTACTATTTAATGCAACACAACATGTCGCGTTGAACTATATAAGGCCAGTTCATTATGGGACCGCCTGGTACGTTCCGTGCAATGGTTTCCTTCACCGCTGTGCGCACAATATAAACAAAAGTAACAGGCCACGTACTTATCACTGTTTGGGCAAGCAACACCGCATTTCGGAGTCTACCGCGTAATCCCAATGCGTGTTTGCGGACTTCACATGAATTTGAAGACAAGAGTCAATTTATGATGAGTTCTAATTTAAACAACGACTACGTGAAAGGAAATATCATCATCACCTATCATTACAGCCCAGCAAAATCCTCGGTTTTTTGTTGTAGATAGACATTCTACATTATACTGATTACATACGCACGGTCTAAAGCCTCATCCTTCCGTTGGGCCGTCATTCTGTCAAGTAGATAGGATATGTCTTATATCTATTTACTTAGAACAGTGAACAATAAACCAAAAGCTTACTTAAAGCGTACTTGAGATGGTTTTCGCAGAGTCATCGGCGCTGCACCAATGTATGTTGGCGAACTTTACTTGGTCACGAAACCCTAGCAATAACTACGAGCTAGCTACACTGGGCTTATAAATACGAGGTTGGCACTCAAGGACTTTCTACTCAAGTATTTTGTGCTTTTTTATAGAATAAGGTGACAAACGAGCACACAGTCCAACTGATGGTAAGTGGATGCTGTGGCCCATAGACATCTACATTTATCCTCGATTAAGACCCCTGAGGACTAAGATGGAATGCCTCATTTCCATAAAAAAAGGGTCTCCGGTAAAAAAGTAAAAAAGGCTGTCTTTTTTTAAACAGGATGACAAACGAGCACACAGTCCACCTGATGGTAAGTGGTTTCTGTGGCCTATAGACATCTACATCTTTCCTCAATTGTGAATCAAAATGCAGATGTATTGTCACTGTGAGGACTAAGATAGAATGCCTCTATTCCAATAAAAAGAGTTTCCGGTTCTCTACACTCACCATAAGAAACACTGTAGCATTTACGTTGCTATCCTGTGAGAGAGAACGTGGCCCTTCCCTGGTCGAGTTTGCTTGCTTGTTTACTGACTGACCTTATTTTTCGGCAAATTCGCGGTTTTGAATCCCACACGAAATAAATATTTGTATGACCAACATAATTGTTCCAGTTTAAGATTTATGTACTCAATTATTGTACTCATATTATGTAAAACGTTATCACGATACATTAGGAAATCCTAATGTGGGAATAACATTTTATTTTTAAAAAAATATTTAAGACGTTACAATAATCAGGAAAATTAAATTATGTATGACATAATTATAATTATGTCATACATAATAAAAGAGTAGATTGTCGTTTGTAATATTAATATAAGATATCGTTTCTCTCGAAAACAAATATTGATATCGATATGCTTTTCGGTTAAGACATTCTATCCAGCATAATATGAAATTGTTACAGTATATATATAAAAAATTTTGCTCATGAGATTTGACTTCCTTTCACATAAATATTTTGCAGTTCATCTGTTATTTTACTGTTGGTACTTTCTCTCAATTGAGCACAGAATCGTAGTAATGTCGCATCTAGATCTCATAACAATATTTTAATTTTTTATGATAGCGAGTGATACCGGTTTTTGTGGCAAAAATAAATGTTCAATATCAACCTTTCTTACAATTACTAAAAGTGTATATATAAACAACAATGAAATAGAGCGGCGATTTTATGAGAGATTTAAAAGAAAGCACAGTACAATTTATTTTTGCAATGACCCAAAACAATTTAATTTTTATATCCTTTAAGAACACGCATATATATATTAGACACCTTAACTTCCTGACTCCGGGCAGCTACTGAGAATTTCTTGACGGAACAACTCAATAATTGATTTTTTGGTCCAGCCCGGGATTCGAACCCAGGATCTCATGATCAGCAGTCGCACTACACACGCACGTATATATATACGACAAGGGTGATAAACGAATACACAATCCACCTGATGATAAGTGGTTGCTGTGACACTTAGACATCTAAATCCGTCCTCGACTATGAATCGAAATACCCGTGAGGACTAAGATAGAATGCCTCGTTTCCAGTAAAATGGGTCTCTGGTTCTCTATCAGAGGCCTATAGACGTCTACATCTATCCTCGATTACGAATCAAAATGCAGATGCGTTGTCACCCGTGAGGACTAATGAATGCCTCGTTTTTAGTAAAATGGGTCTCCGATTACACACACCATACGAAACACTGTTGCAAGGAGTCGCTATATATATATATATATATATATATATATATATATATATATATATATATATACATACATACATACATACATATATACTTCCTGTGCGGAATAGTATGATAGTGGAGGCAACATGCTGTTCTCTGAAGGCTTAAGTGTATAAAAAGTACTTTGCGAAGTGAATCTAATTACTCCTATATGTCTTATGATACTGTAAATCTTTTAATGGAAGACCAGAATATAATAGCTTTCATTAAACATCAGAATAAGCATTATAAACCACAGATCCTCATTATTTGAGGTTTACGGTTTCGAGACTTTCATGTTGATGTTAATTTAGAGTTTAAGTTAGAGTGTAGTGACTGATCTGAGTGACAGGGTGAGAAACTGTGTGATAAAAGAAGAGTGTGGTTTGCAAGATGATGCGGTGACCAGGATTAAGAAAGGAATGCTTCGGTGGTTTGGTCATGTAGAAAGAATGAATGCGGAAAGACTGACAAAGCAAATATATGTTGCAGAAGTGAATGGAAGAGTCGGAAAGGGACGTCCTAGGCGGAAGTTTGTCGACCAAATTGGCGATATACTAAAAATGGGCCAAATTAAGAGTACCCTTAACCGACGAGCATGTATGCGTAGGTATATGAATGTGGAAGAGGCGAGAAAGGTATGTCAGGATCGTGCTAAATGGAAGTCTGTAGTCTCTGCCTACCCCTCTGGGTGACAGGCGTGAGTGTTTATGTTTTTTTTATGTTTTATGTAGTGACTACGGTAAATTCTTCTAATTTGGAAAAAAATGCCAGAAGTGGGCTTATGTTTCTCCTAATTAGGGATAACACATTATTTCTCATATTGTAATCACCGAATTCCTTAAAAATAAACTTATAGTGTACACTAACACATTTTTTTTAATAGCCAATAGCCATTGCCGAGAGTACGGGCAGCAGTGCCGTGTGGTGGGTCTGTAACGTTTTGCGACCTTATTGCACGCACAGTATTCTAAAATTACTCGTAGATTCTTGAAATTTAATATTGTTCAACTGTCAGAGAAATTCGATTACGTGCCTTTTCTTAACAAACCAATTGTTTTCACCTTCAAGTATTATGTATATATACATATATATATATATATATATATATATATATATATATATATATATATATATATATATATATATATATATATATATATATTTATATATGTGTGTAGGTATATGAACTGATTTTAACATATAACTTTTTCTTACTAGAAACTATTGTTAGATAATATTTGGATTTTTGATTGTAAAATTTAATTTATAATTTTTCTCAGGTGTAAAACTAGTCTTTCAATATAGATTGCCATAGAAATTGTGCGGCCTAAAATGTAAAGTATGGAATTTGACAGCAAATTTTGCGATGACTATGAGGCTAAGGAACTTTTTTTGTGTGTGAAGGTATCTACCCTGAGACTATCAATAAGCAATAAACCAGGTTTTGCAATAAGACGGTAGTAGTTCATCTTTAAATTTTAATGTGTGTGTATATATTATTTGGAGTACATATGTAAATAATAGAATGTTTAATTTATAAAACATGCTTTTCCATTTTAAATACACGTTGGGTGGGAAATGAATTTCGAGATTGTTATTTAAATAATATGTAACATTCGTTATCATTTGTGTTTGAATGATGTAGTCATTTAGAGCATTTTTGTTTATAAAGTATGCGGAGCTCTTTATATATATATATATATATATATATATATATATATATATATATATATATATATATATATATATATATATATATATTATATATATTGTAGCACGAATGGGTCGGCTTGACCGGGGAAGGACCACGTTCTCACAGAATACTAGCGTAAAATAGCAGCTTAACGCTGCTATGTTTCGAATGGTGAGTGTAGAGAACCGGAGACCCTTTTTACTGGAAACGAGGCATTACATCTTAGTCCTCACGGGTAGGGTATGCAATACCGGGATACGTGGATCCCGAAATACCTGGATCCCGCATGCATTTTGCGGGACTAATCTCGTACGAAAATATTATGGAATCCCGCTGGATTGGCGGGATTACAGAGAAGCATGGTCCATACGTGTTGATGTTCGCGCGGCGGCGCGTAAACCGTCGTAAACTGAGCTAAGCGATGCGTGGTGCAGAGCAACAGTGTGAGGGCGCGGGGATTCCCCCGCCTTTGTTTGTGTACTTAATATTTTGCCAGTTACAACTGGTGATTATGACGTTACGCAGTGATTTTTTCATAGAATATTGATTTCTTTAGATAAATCTGAATAAACTGAGAAATTTCCAGGTTTTCTATTATTTAAGGAGTGACAATAATGTCGGAAAAAGTGTATAAAGACTTTTGTGGTATATTATTCCTGTATGGAAGTACTTTTTGAAGGCCGAAGATTCACAAACCGCAAAATGTAAGTTGTGTAAATCAATAATTAAAACGACCGGACGTTCGACAAAAGGTTTACATGTGCATCTAAAGTCAAAACACAAAATTGACAAGGAAAGCGCATCAGACGGGAGCGGAAGTGCTGCAGCTTCTGCAACTGCGTCAACGTCCATTTCCTCGACATCGACTCATTGTGAAGCTCAACCATCAACCTCGGCAAAGAAGCACAAAATCACTGACCATTTTCCAAGTGCAAACAGTGCTGTAGAAACTAGGGTATCACACATGGTGTCAAAAAATTGTTCTCCATTCCGGGTTTTCTGCACCTCGTCGGATTTACGAGACCTTTTTAAAGCCGGGGGCTATAAGTTACCAAAATCGCCTAATTCTATAAAATTAATGGTTATGCATTTCGGCACGACTGTAAAAATTACCATTATTCGAGATCTTCTAAAGCTGAAAGAGAGCAACCACAGATTCACCCTCACATTCGACGAATGGACTTCAACGAGAAATAGGCGCTATTTAAACGTTAATGTTTACGCCTTGGCTAATGAAAAATCTATTTTATGGAACTTAGGGCTGGTGCGGATTTACGGAAGTCTACCTGCAGAAACAAGTATCACTGTTTTAAAAGAAAAATTATCAGAATACGAGCTATCTTTGGATAAGGATGTAATCTGTATTACCACAGATGGTGCCAAAGTCATGGTAAAAGTTGGGAAACTCATCAAACCCCATCAACAACTCTGTTATGCACATAGCATCCAATTGGCTGTTTTGGATTTATTTATAAACAAAATACTTCTTCACGTAGTGGCTACGAAGCATCAAATGAAGAAATGTCAGTGCGAAATGAGATAGTGAAAGAGCTGATGAGAATTGTGACAATGACTTGGAAAATGACGAAAATGACATTTTTGATTTGTCTTTTCCTACACCTACAAGTGAAATAAGTTGTTAAGAAGCTACTTCCAAAATAATGTTAAAATTATCACTGTAATTTATGTCATCATCTGTATGTCTAAAGTAATAAATAAACCATTTAAAATATACCAAAAGGCTTGTTTTATTTGGCTTCAAATTAAAACCATGGAAACGAAGTCTTTAATTTAGATTTCAGAGGTCTAGTTCCACCCTGCTGGATCCATCAAATACCTGGATCCAGCGGGACTAAGATGGTTCAATCCAGCAAATACCTGGATTGAAATTATCTTGCGGAATTGCATTCCCTACTCACGGGTGACAACGCATCTACATTTTGATTCTTAATCGAGGATAAATGTAGATGTCTATGGGCCACAGCATGAACGTGCCATCAGGTGGTGTGTGTACTCGTTTGTCACCCATATTCTATAAATAAAACCATTGGTTGAATACAAAATAATGACAGGAAACGTCTATGTATTCCTTAAATGATCAATATTGTGATAAATAATAACTTTGCTTGATGGATCACTAAAGAAACAATAAACATGAAATTACGTACTTGTACTTAACTGCCTGCATTATCTAGTAGGTTTAATTTAAATGGATTCTAAATCAGTCGATGTAAATGACGATGCATTTTAACTCCAAAATATGTGGAAAGAAAGGGAAGAGGATCTAAATTAAAGAGTTTACATCGAAATTAATACAAAATCAATTATTATGCGCGTAACATGCTGGACCCAGTACACATGATACTGGTAAGTAAATCAACTGTAAATTCATTACTGCTAGTACAACTAAACATCAATTCAATATCAATAGACAAAAGTCTGTGGAATATACTTTGGGCCTTTTATAACAGATATACCTACTGCCATTTGTTGGTCGAGCTCCGATCGTTAATTAGCAGGGTGGGAGAAGTTAACATTTTGTGCAGGTAAAGTTGATTCTGCTATAGTTAAGATTGTCAGCTGTAAGCCTGGTTATAAGTTATCACTACTTACACTCTGCACACATCTGGCACTAATAAGTACTATAGATAAATATTTTTTATTATTTATAGATTAAACAAATGTATGCAAGAACTTATATATTATATATATAATATTTTCCGTTGGATCCCAAACTAGGATAAATTCCCAAAATAAGATCTTGGGGTCCAATACAATTAGCATTGGACTTACGGTTGTCACTTAAATAATCTCCCTTTTATTCTTATTTCAGGATAATAAAAGTTAAAACAGTGCAAGTTTCAGTTGTTATCACTGAAATAACTTGGTGCTTCAAATGATATGGTTATAATAACATTTTTATTCACTCCATAAAAATGAAATATGAACTGAAGCATATAAATATAGTATAAAATATTTACAATGTAATCAATGGCGTTTGAAGCATAAAAAATATCACATACCATATACATACATTTATTATCTACGTTATAAATTATTAATTCGATTTCTATTTTCATCATCTTTTTATTTTTAAATTTTTTAGTTTCGGAGACTTATAATGTAAAAAGAAAAAATACATGTGTTTTTAATTTATTTGTAATAATAAAAATAAATGTACCGATTATTTCAACATACACGTTTAAATCATCAATCAATTTCGACAATAGTCTAGCAGCTTGGATTTGTAGTTTGATGACCCGACTTGACTTCCTTTTCCTTAGACGAACAACTGCTAACTTGACACTTGGTTTCTAATTATTCTCTACCACTTCCACTTCTTACTTTTTTAAATAAAACTAAGGTAACAAACAAACATACCGTCCACCAGGAGCTACTGCAGCCCATGGACAATTACAATACACTTTAAACAAAGAAGGCTACGGATGCTTCGTCACCACTGTCTACTAAGGTGGAATACTGTAATTATACGGCTCAATACCCTTCAGACCGAAACACAGTAGTGCAGGCACTAATATTTAGCCGCGGAATTAGGTAGCAGAATGGTAGCTAGCCTAACGAACTCTTTAGGCAGAAAATAAGCCCACTATCCACTTTTATGTTAACTACAAAAAAGTCTTTTCTATGTAATTTATTTGTATGATTTTAATGTAAAGTATTTATAACTTTAGAGATATTTGACAGTGAAGTAACAGTAAGAAGGTAAATAATAATTTGTGTTATTTTGTTTTGATACATAATGTATGTTATTAGGTACTCCAAATTTAGAGATTGTATGTGGATTGGATGTTTAATAATAATAAAAATATATTTTTATATTTGCATTCTCTTTTGAATTTCTTTTGAACTGAAAACTTCTTTAGATTCGTTGTTATTTGAAACACGATGAAACAAAAAAGGGACACTAAAAAGACACACATATACGTTTATAGGATTTGGCCTCTGAGAAAATGAGATAGAATGTTATATTAAATAAGTAAAGCAATTTTATTAGAAAAAAATTCTATTAAATTATTAACTTATTACATTAAAAATTTGGCTCTAAGTATATGACATAATTTGCCGTAAAATATTTTTATTTTATATTTCTTTTCATTTGAAGGTTTCACTTCCACCGCGTATATTCAAAAATTTTTATATAAAGCAATAATATAACGCAAATACCTTCTTAGATGCACTTAGGAAGAAAGGAGTTTAAATATTTATATTCCGAATACTTTAACAAACTTGGTGGGCGTGCTTAAAGTAAAGATCTAAGTCAAATAGACTGTTTAATTTGAAATTCGTACGTATGCTTTTAATAAGTTGGCTCGTGAATAAACACAACGCTTGTTACATAAACCATCCAAGTATATTATTACGAGTCTATATTGCTAAAAAGACGTGCATATATATTAATAGTTATTTGTATTAACCACATATAATTTTTGTATGTGGGTAGAACCATGCTGCAGTTATATTAGTAGTAAGATAGTTCTAGCACGAATGGGTCGGCTCGATCGGGGAAGGACCACACTCTCACCGAATACCAGCGTAAAATAGTAGCTTAAGACGACACATCGAAAAGGCTATCGCCGTACTGATCCGAGTGAATACATAATTTCTATAAAAACTTGAAAAAACGCCGTCATAAGGTCCAAAATAGCGTAGCGCCCGCGACGATTAAAAGCGCTTAGAAATTGTTAGAATCTTAAAATATATTTTTTTTAAATTATTGATTTAAGTAATCAAAATATTGAGCAAGAAAATTATGAATATTGATGTTATGAATATAATATTTGAGTGATTCCCAAAGTAAGTAATTTCGTTGTAATTTCAAGTATGGTGATTTTAGAGATGTTTTCGCAAATAATTATGATCGAGTCAAAATTATACAATCGTGTTTTTGAACAATCAAATTCAAGATAAAGACATGTAGGACCTGTATCAAAATTCCACTTTCGTTAGTGCTGCTGTGTTTTGTATGGTGACTGTGGAAATCCGGAGACCATTTTTTTGATTATATGATTATAATGAAATACGACTTACTTAAATATGTGAATCGTATGAGCTCAACATCGAAGAATAATAATTGAAAACACACGAAACGTGTACAGATCGTTAACTACGTAAATTTCAAATGCGATTCAATGGACTATAACGGCAAAATATAATAATTTGCAAATATTTACATACTCGTTTTCCTTCAAATTGTTTAGGTTATTATTTGCATATGTCAATCCATACTGTTGGTCGCTTAGCTAAAATAGTCGTTCTGCTCTTAGTATGCCAAAAGTTGACCATATCTCTATCTCTGTCTATCTATCTTTTGGAAACGCGCTGGTTATAAATTTTAGCGCAATATAAACTGACGGCCGCTAAGCCAAGGTCGTTTTACTGTCAGTATGCCAAAAGGTGAGCGTATCCCTATCTCGCTCTATCTTTTCGAAAAGTGCTGGTTATATAATCTAATTTTAGGAATCCGGTGAATCATCTCAGAACTTTCGTCTTCTGCTTACTCAATATACACTTCATTTTTTTAGGACAGGGTGACAAACGAGCACACAGTCCACCTGATGGTAAGTAGTTGCTGTGGCCCATAGACATCTACACGTATCCTCGATTACGAATCAAAATGCAGATGCGTTGTCACCCGTGAGGACTAAGATGGAATGCCTCATTTCTAGTAAAGGGTTTCCGTTTCTCTAAAACACTTGTTAACAATATATCTTAATGGAATCTCTTTCCAAAACTTCGAATGAAATCGACTCTTCACCTCTTTTATTTTAATACTGCAGATTTTACTTTTATAGGTATTATTTGAAATCACTATTTCATTCACTTTACGTGGTAGAGCCATACTGCAGCTATATTAGTGGTATATTTGTAGCACGAATGGGTCGGCTCGACCAGAGGACCACGCTCTCACGGAATACCAGCGTAAATTAGCTGCTGAATGTCGCTGTGTTTCGTATGGTGAGTGTAGAGAACCGGAGACCCTTTTTACTGGAAACGAGGCATTTCATCTTAGTCCGCAGGTGTGACAACGCATCTGCATTTTGAATCTTCATCGAGGATTACTATATTTGGGCCACAGTATCCACTTACTATTATGTGGCTGATGGCTCATTTATCACCCTTATTTCATAATAAAAAAGATTATATAATATTGCTGACCCCTTATTTATTAGACACTGTTCTCCATCGTTACCCTCTCACGTAAATAACCGTTACAGTATAATATCCCCATTGGAGACGCCAGTAACTTAAGGTATCTTCGATAAAGATTTAGTGGACTGTAATTTTGGTGCATACGGCAAAGGGGAAAATAAATAGGTGGGATAGCACGCACTGACCTGATGAGGGCTGCCGCGCCTTCCTCCTGGAGTGTCTGCTATACAGCGAGCTCGCCACGTGGTTCGGCGCACACGCACTCTCGGAACAGTCTCGTGAAGTCCCACACTCTCCACCTTTGCCCTTACGGGGGCGTCTCACACTTTTATGAGTTACAAAGACACAATGTCTGATGCGGTGAATATTAAACATAAACAGGAGAACTCAATGTTCGTCCTGCGCGGTTTGCGGTTAATGTACATAAGACGCGACGGGTGGCCGTGCGTTGCGGATGGCGTAATATCACTTAGTATAATGACGCGCGCCGAGATCCTCTTTTTCACCTCGGCGGCAGCGCGTGCGGTAGGAAAGGGAAGGAAGGAAGGAAACAAAAAATATGCACTAGTCATGTTGATAAAGTAGATATAACTTAGGACGAACTCAATGCGATATGTAATGTAATGTTGATAAAGTAGATTGTTAACTGGCGTTACCATTTCCTCCCGCCCTTAAAGGGTCACCTTTAAAAGACAACCGTAATATAAAAAGTAAAAGGAAAACAAATAAATAAGCGGTATATAAAGTGAGAGGATGCGCTCAATGCGCATGTCTCATCTACTAACCTTACTTGGTAAGCGAGAAAATGTATACATAAATATAATATTGCGGTTTAATACTTTTTTAATATATATAAATATAAACTTAATTCCTAATTTAGATAAATAATTATAATCAAAATAATCGTGATTTATTGTCTTGGGAGAGGGCAAATACGAGCAACAGGACGGAGATATGTTCCCTTAGTAGTTCTCACGGTCACTACTCGAACTACGCCATCCTTCGAAGGATGAACAGACTCGACAATCGCTAATGGCCAAGCAAGGGGCGGTTCATTATCATTTATCACAATTACAACCATGCCTGGTACGATAGCCGTAGACGGGGTGTTCCACTTCTGACGAAATTGTAATCCGTGAAGGTATTCCGTCCTCCACCGGTCCCAAAACGACTGAACTAATTTATCCAGTAAAGAATGCCTGTGTAACAGACTGGTAGAGTCAGATTTGACTTTGGGTGCGGGTAATGACAATAAAGGTGCGGTATTCAAAAAATGACTCGGAGTAAGAGCTGAAGGCTCTGCAGGATCAGAACTTAATACTGTCAAGGGCCGCGAGTTTAGCAAGCACTCAATTTGCGCAAGAACAGTATTAAGCTCTTCGTATGAAAGTAACTGATGTCCGATAACTCGGAACAGATGCGTTTTTACGACTTTGATCATACTCTCCCAGGCGCCTCCAAAATGAGGAGAGTTGGGACAGATGAACTTCCATGTTATACGATTCTCAGCACACTCTTGCTCAAGCTTTGGGCGGTATTCAACGTTTAGAAATTTATAGAGATCGCGAAGATACGAAGCGGCACCTTTAAAATTCGTTCCATTATCCGAATATAAAAACTGAATCGGCCCTCGTCTAGAGAGGAAACGTTTAAGCGCAGCGAGGAAACTAGAACTACTAAGATCTGTAGCGATTTCTATATGTACAGGTCGAGTCGTGAGGCATGTGAAAACACATAAGTACGCCTTCTCGCTGCGTACACCACGACGACGTACAGGAGTGTATGCGATAGGACCGGCATAATCGCAGCCCGTGTGTGTAAATGCCTTAATAGCTTGTCTTACACGACTATGGGGAAGATCAGCCATCAAAGGGTAAGTTGGACGGGGTCTAAGCCGGAAACATATATTACATTTGTAGACTCTGCTTCTCACAGTGCGGCGTGCGGAAAGTATCCAAAATTTTTGACGGAGCAATGACAATAACAATTCAGGCCCAGCGTGTAAATTTTTAATATGATAATAGTCAATGATCATGTTCACTACATGATCACTGCGCGGGAGTATAATTGGATGTTTTTGCGTGTAATCTAATGCGGAGTTCGAAAGACGACCACCAATGCGGATTAAACCATTCTCAATAAAAGGCCTTAAACGATTGAAAGCGGGCGAGCAAGGTTTGTTACCTTCAATATTTAAATATTCCACCGCAAAATGCTGTTTTTGCAGGGCGCGGAGGATTATAACCTCAGAGAAACTGAGATCATCAGCAGTCACTACAGTAGTGTTGCGGCGGGGCAATAATTTAGCAAACTTACACACGTACGCAATTATACGTAGAAGTTTACTCCAAGAAGAGATGCGGAGTGCGAGCTCATAAATCGCAGAATTACAGACGCATGTGCACACAGTGTGCGACAAAATCTTCTTCTCAGGCATATTTGCAATAACCTCATTGTCTAAAGTACGAAGAGGCCATTGAGATGGATCTAACGAAGTCCACTGAGGCCCATGGAGCCACAGGGGGTTTGAAACTAATTTATTTGGCGTAACGCCACGTGAAAGTATGTCAGCGGGATTCTCAGTACCTGCGACATGATAAAAGTTATCAGCGCGAATATTGTCGGTAATCTGAACAACGCGGTTTGCAACAAAGGTCTGCCACTTGTGTGGCGAACTCTTTATCCAGTACAGAGCTACTTTTGAATCTACAAAGGCATAGACTGATATTGCAAGGTCAAGAGAATAATTGTCGAGTACTCTGCGAAGCAATTTTGAGAGTAAAACCGCTCCACAAAGCTCAAGGCGTGCAATAGATAGTGGTTTCGTCGGTGCGACTTTAGTCTTTGCACAAATCAACTGGACGGTGTTACCATTGACGCTCTTTACATGTATGTAGACTACGGCACCGTATGCGCGCTCGCTGGCGTCGGAAAACCCCAGGAGTGACGCAGTACAGTTTTTGGATACACCAACATGTCGCGGGATACGTAAATCATTAAGAGCTGGTAATTCAGCACAGAATTGCCTCCACATCTTAATAATTGGCGGTGGTGGTATGTCGTCCCAATCTAAATTAAGTTGCCAAAGCTGCTTTATTAACAATTTGGCGTACGCGACTGTGGGAGCAACGAAACCCATTATGTCCCACAGGCGAGCGACAGTAGATAAGATGGCGCGCTTAGTGCACGTCACATCAGCGGGAACAGATATCTTAAAATAAAAGGCGTCACTATCGGTAGACCAATGCAAGCCTAGTATTTTATGTGGCATTGATTTATCGAACTCTACTTCTCCTGTAATTTTATGGGAAGTAGGGAGGTCATCTAAAACAGATCGACGGTTGCTATGCCATTTTATCAGGTCCCATTGGGCACCCTTGAATAAGTCTATCAGCTGCCGAGAGGTCTCACTGGCCTCGGATTCACTGGGCATAGAGAACGCGATGTCGTCCATATATAGCGAAGTAAATGCGATACGACTCGCAAGTGGATACTTTGCGCCGTCGTCATCAATGAGCTGTCTTACCGTGCGCAATGCATGGTATGGACTCGAAGTTAAACCGAAGCACACGCGATTGAAGTGGTATAACACAATTGGGTCTTGTGGACGGAAGCGGTATAGGAAGCATTGGTAACGACGATCAGAATCGCGAACAACTATTTGCAGAAATTGTTGGCGACAGTCGCTGTCATAGCGATTGGATGTAAGCGGAAAGTTAAAATTATATTGAACAAGTCGCCTTGCAAATTTGGTCCTGAATGCAGAATATCATTTAATGATCGCTCAGTGCTAGTCTTACTGCTAGCGTCCAGGACGATGCGCAGACGCGTTGACTTCTTATCTTCGCGTAAGACTCCATGATGCGGTATGACATATATTGGAGCGGGTTCATGAGAGTCATACGGCGGTGCGGGGGATATATAATTTTTAGCTAAGTATTCCTTTATGACGTCATCATATGCTAACCTTAATGTAGGCGAGGCTTGAAGTTTCCTCTCCAAGCACATGAATCGTCGTCGAGAGGTTTCATAAGAATCTCCGAGAGAGTAAACGTCATCTTTAAATGGCAGGCCAACAATATATCTACCAGTAAAAGGATCGCGGGATGTCGTAGATTTATAAAACTCTTCACATTCAATGTCTGAAGGACACTGAATGGGCGGTGCGGAGGGTGGCTGTTCAAGCTCCCAAAATCGTTGCACTAATTTGTCAACGATAGGAGACTCTAGAACTGAGCAGCACGTTAAAGAATGATTTACCTGAAGTGTCGGCACTGAGCCCATAATAACGTAACCAAATACCGTATTCAAAGCCGAGGGCCCGGACAAGTCGTTAGACGAATAAATTACGTCTGGACATAGTAAGTGCGGGAAAAGGGATGCGCCTATCAAAACATCAATTTTATTAGGCATGCTATAACATTCATCAGCGAGTCTTATGCCATGGAAGTGTGATAAGACAGATGTGTCTACCACAGCGGTGGGCAAAAGGTCGGTGATTTGATCAACAACTAGCGTTGAAATATTGAAGTTAATATTCGAGTCGAATCGTGAGAAAATTTTAATATCAATCGATTTCGATTTTACAATTTTTTCAACTCCACCGAATCCCTTTACTACAGTACATTCGGTATCGTGTTGTTGAACGCCTAAACGATGACAGCACTCTAGTCATAAAATGGCTTTGAGCCGCGGAGTCTAATAATATACGAATAATTTGTTTCTCTCCCTTAGTATCGTAAGCAAATACTTGAGCGGTTGATAATAAAACAGTTCTCTGCGAACGACTTGCGCGCGCGGGAGGCGGTGAACGTTGAGAAACATTCTTGAACGAAGTACACAGCGCGACGTCTGAACGCGCACCTGCGGTGAGGGGTGGCGAGTGTGCGGGCGCGGGGGTTGTAGACTTCAGTGTAACTGGCTGAAGCGGTGGAGAACGCGCCAGCGCAGGGGAAGCATTATCGCTTCTGCGGTGGAAGTGCAACAATGTGTGGTGTTTAAATTTACAAACTCGACAACTATAATTTGAAGAGCAACTAGACACTCGATGACTTAAACTGAGACAATTCAAACATGCATTGTTACTCTTTACGCATTTAAATCGTTCCTGCGGCGTCATTTTATTAAAGTCTGCACACTTAAATAGGTGTTGATGCACAATATTATCGCACAGACACTTTGAGCAACTAGTCGTCGTGCTTACGTACGCCTGATACTTCGGCGACGAAGTATTATTACAGCGACGATTATTACCGTTACCTCGTCGATTGTTTGGTGCGCTATTAGAATTTGTACTAGAATCGGTGCGTTGCAAAACTTTGGAGCGAGTCTTAATAAAATTTACTAAATCATCAAAGGTAGGTACCATCGAGTTATGACTATATTCGAAAGAGCGAATGGTATCCGGGTCCAGCTTCTTAAGCGCGATATGAAGAACAATTAAGTCCGCGAGATTATCTAACTTTAAGTTTTGTAAAGCGCGCACTGCACTTATAAAGTTATCAGTAAATAAATCAAAATTATTTGCGGTGGCCGATTGCAATGGCTTAAATTCGAACATCTGATTAATATATGTAGATGCTAGCATACGCCGGTCTTCATATTTGTCAACGAGTGCTTGTAATAAAATTTTATAATTTTTAGCGCAAGGAGTTATACCTGAGCATACAGATAGGGCTTTGCCCGTTAGTTTACCTAGCAAATAGTATAACTTTTCAGCGTCGGTAAGCGATGTGTTGTCATGGACGGTTGATTTAAAGCTAGCATAAAATAAAGGCCATGAGCGAATGTCACCCGAAAATGGCATAAGTTCGATAGGCGGAAGTGTGAATCTGGCTTTAGATGGTGTACTATGTAGTACTTTGTGAATTAGATTGCGAATATTGTAAATAAAGCCTATTTATTCTACCGCAAAGAGACTCAAACGCAATGAGGCTGTTATAATCAGGTTTAGCAATAGGGTTTATTTTTAATAAATGTGAATTATAATTATCTAAGACCTGTTTAAACTCAATACGTAAAGCATTAATATTAGAACTTCCATCAAGAAAACGCTCCATCGTGGAAGTGTTTGTGTGTATGTCCGAGGACATATCATATATTTTTTGCACTATTTCAAATAAAGCATCTCGTTTAGCTAACAATAAAACCAACTCAGCATCAGGTGTGCCCTCATTATCCGAGGAATCGCTATTATTCGATGCTATTTGTTTTTTAGGCGGCATTAAAACTTAAGTTATGCGGCAAAAATAATATAATTATAAGCGGGTAGTCAGTAAGCGACCTCGCTACGCGGTTGAATTATTAAATATTAGTTTCGTTAACGATGAACTTTAATTGTTAACTTTTATAATAATTATGAAGTTATTTACAACGAATATAATGCTTAAATATATGTGCAAATAATAAATGTAATTTAACAGTATAATCTATAGATGTAGTTAAAAGTTGATGACGTGATGTGAACATACAACAAATAATTTATATAGATAATTATATGCTTATTCATTCTATGAATATAGTTTTAAAATTACTATGAATGTCACCTATTAGGACCTATTCTAGTGTTCTAATAAGGGCGGGGTTAATCCGAAGTCGGATTAAAATATAAATAATTAATTATATAAACGCTTATTACGATAACGATCTAATAAGGGCGGAAAGTCAAGGTCAATCCAGCGAGAAGTGACCATTAAAAATGGAGACGCCAGTAACTTAAGGTATCTTCGATAAAGATTTAGTGGACTGTAATTTTGGTGCATACGGCAAAGGGGAAAATAAATAGGTGGGATAGCACGCACTGACCTGATGAGGGCTGCCGCGCTTTCCTCCCGGAGTGTCTGCTATACAGCGAGCTCGCCACGTGGTTCGGCGCACACGCACTCTCGGAACAGTCTCGTGAAGTCCCACACTCTCCACCTTTGCCCTTACGGGGGCGTCTCACACTTTTATGAGTTACAAAGACACAATGTCTGATGCGGTGAATATTAAACATAAACAGGAGAACTCAATGTTCGTCCTGCGCGGTTTGCGGTTAATGTACATAAGACGCGACGGGTGGCCGTGCGTTGCGGATGGCGTAATATCACTTAGTATAATGACGCGCGCCGAGATCCTCTTTTTCACCTCGGCGGCAGCGCGTGCGGTAGGAAAGGGAAGGAAGGAAGGAAACAAAAAATATGCACTAGTCATGTTGATAAAGTAGATATAACTTAGGACGAACTCAATGCGATATGTAATGTAATGTTGATAAAGTAGATTGTTAACTGGCGGTACCACCCATAAAAGGAAAACCATGGGAGTGGGGGGGGGGGCAATGTTTAGCAGTGGACTTTTGATGGACTGTAACTAATGATAAAATGAATAATTTACAACCGACTTCAAAAAGGAGGAGGTACACAATTTGGTTTTGTGCCTTTTTATGTATGTAACCTCAGAACTTTTTCTGGGTGAACTGATTTTAAAATCATCATATAAATTTGATCAAGATCTAACCAGCAGTTTTTGAGTTATCTTTAATAATGCGTATTTCATTGACTTCGAATACATTGACGATGTTCTCATTTTATTTACATTGAAGTCGGTTGTACAATTTTTTTTTTAATTTTACCACTTGTGTGTTTTACACTTTACTGGATTGTACATGTTTTCTTTCTTCCTTATTACACTGTGGTCTTATAATACACACTGGGACATAGTGTTACGGGACGAATAAATTTAAGATTTTGTATAGTTAATAAAAAAGTAAGGTTACGGCCTATATACGTCCCACTGCTGGGCTCAAGCCTCCTCTCATTTCTGAGAGGGTTATTAGGGCTAGAAAGTGTCCGCCGTGCTGCCCCAATGCATGTCGGCGAACTTCTTGTTAAAAAAAAAAGTTCGAAAACATGTGTCTTCGAACTTTTTTTTTCGTATTTCTCAGATATGCAGGTTTCCTCACGATGTTTTCCTTCACTGCCGAGCACGTGGTAAATCAGCACTTAAAATTGCAATTAACAATTTCATCGGTGCCGGCGGGGATCGAACCCCGTTTTCTCCGTACTGTGAGCCACGATAACTCAGATGGTTAGCGCTCGCTGTAAATTTCACAGTACGCGAGAAAACCGGTCATATTTTTTCTTAAAATGTTAAAAGTGCTGTTAAAACATGAAATCTAACATACAATTTGTAAGTAGAAAAATAGATAAGTTCGAAGTATTAAAACTCATGCTGTTTTCAAGTACAAAAAATATTTATACAAAACAAAAGACAATTTACATGCATATGTTAAATACTGAATGACACATAATAATATTTACTAGTTCGCAACAGTTCGTGTCAATATATTAACTTGTGGACAATGTAAACAAATTGTCGTATTGAAATTGTCTTTCGTTTGATTTATGTGCACGTGATTAGTTAGGGTTTTAAATAAAAAAATAAATGTCATGTAAATAAAAAGTTAATTAAATTTATTTATATAATTTCTCTCAATTATCACATTCAAAGCAGATGCTTCGCTCACGTTAATTACACTTAAAACAAGTCTAATGGTTACAACAGTAATAAAAAAGCCGACTGTGTAAAAAAGGTAACTTAATAGACAGTAAAATTTTATACTGTGTCACCTTTAAACACCTTAAAACAACTGCCAGCTCATGAGGTACCTTGAGGATCACCAGCTGATTAGTGACCGCCAATACGGTTTTCGCCGTGGTCGGTCAGCTGGTGATCTTCTGGTCTACATCACTCACAGATGGGCGGAGGCAGTAGAGTTCAAGGGGGAGGCATTGGCCGTTAGTTTGGAAATTGCGAAGGCCTTCGATCGGGTTTGGCACAAAGCGCTTCTTTCGAAGCTCCCTTCCTATGGGCTTCCCGAGAAATTGTGCGATTGGATCACCAGCTTTCTTGCAGATCGGAGCATCAAGGTCGTTGTAGACGGTGCAAGCTCCGATTGCAAGCCTGTTAATGCTGGTGTTCCACAGGGCTGCGTGCTATCGCCAACGCTGTTTCTTCTGCATATCAATGATATGTTGCATACCCGTAACATTCATTGCTATGCAGATGACAGCACTGGTGATGCTCTTTACACCGGCCGAGCCAATATTTCTCGGGAAAACGTCTCCGAGTGCCGGGACAAACTTGTGTCTGAAGTCGAGTCTTTGCTGAACAGAATCTCGGATTGGGGACGACTAAATCTAGTCCAGTTTAACCCCCAGAAGACACAAGTTTGCGCGTTAACCGCTAAAAAGAACCCCTTTGTCGTATCCCCTCAGTTTCAAGGCACTCCCCTTGTTGCCTCAGCCGGTATCGGAATCCTCGGCGTCGACATATCGAGTGACGTGCAGTTTCGTGGTCACTTGGAAGGGAAGGCCAAATTGGCCTCTAAAAAGCTTGGCGTGCTCAGCAGAGCGGGACAGTATTTCATGCCGGCACACCGCCTGCAACTTTACAAGGCGCAGGTTCGGCCGCACATGGAATACTGTTCCCATCTCTGGGCTGGGGCTCCCCAGTACCAGCTCCTTCCACTTGACCGCATCCAGCGCAGAGCGGCTCGAATCGTCGACGACCGAGTGCTTTCCGATCGGCTCGATTCACTGGCGCTGCGAAGAGATGTTGCATCTCTTTGCGTATTTTATCGCATCTATCACGGGGACTACTCTGAGGAATTGTTCGGATTAATCCCAGCCGCCAAATTTCGTGAACGCACTACACGGCAAACGTCCCGATACCATCCACACCATCTAGATGCTTGGCGGTCCACCACTGTACGTTTCACAAGGAGTTTTCTTCCACGTACAACCTCTCTGTGGAATAGTTTACCACCGGCGATTTTTCCGGACCGACACGACCTGGGGACCTTCAAGAAAAGAGCTTACTCCTTTCTAAAGGGCCGGCAACGCACCCGCAATTCTCCTGGTGTTGCGGTTGATCATGTGCGGCGGTAGTCACTTAACTTCAGGTGAGCCGCATGCTCGTTTGCCTCCTCTTCTATAAAAAAAACACACACACAAACAAAAAAAAGCGGTTTAGGTGCGACCCGAAAGGTCCACACGACTAACTTCCCAGTTTTATATTTCTCAGTTTTATACAATTTTTCATTCGGCACAAAAAACGACTTGACCGATTTTGCTCAAAATTTAATGAAGTCTAAGTTACATAGTTATGCGTTAAATGAAACTGGTCTCATGTCAATATCACTCTTTGTTCTCGAGATACGGACATCCTCTTACAAACCATACAATTCGACTCTAAAGACCTTGAAACGTGGAGATATGTCAAAATTTCCAATTTGCAAAATCGGACCTATTACAATAACTTCCCACTGGGAAGTTAACAAAACAAAAAGGTTTTATTCAAACCTTCAAATTCTAACGACACCTCGTATGCTAAAATACATCAATCCGTTTAGGACACAAAGCTTACCAAAGAAGTAGACATACATACACACACATACATACATACACACACATACATACACACATACCTACCTAATTACATACATACATAAATACATGTATTTATGTATGTTTACATGCATGTATATATTACATTTGAAATACATTGCCGTCCTTCTGGGACAGACAAACAAAAATAATCAAAATAGTATTTAAAAATGAAATTGTTATTATCAGACATTGTTATAATTCTCGTTCTAGATAAGGAGAGCGGAATGAAAAGTACATTATGCTACTACGCTTTATCACAAAATTGCTCGCTTTTTTTTGTGGTTTAAGCTAACATTAATTATTGTTTGCAAAAAAATTAAAAAAAAACTTTGCAACTAACCTTAACAACCAATAGAGAAAGAGGCGATTTAAAAAAAAATTGTATTAGTGTTATGAGAGAATGTTTTTTTCATCAAATAAACAGACTACATTGTTATTTACGGTATTTTCCACAGAATAGTTTAATTATTTTTTCGTTACACTTGCGTTGTGTTTTGAATTTTTAAGTGATAATTGACCACGTAATTGGCCAGGATGCAAAAAATCGTACGTCTGTGATAAATAAATAGTTAATTGAGTTATCTAACACGCATATTGTAGCGTGTTGGACTTGGGACTTCTTAGGCGCTGTCTTATTGCCATCGCACGCGCGATTATGTGTTGCGTCCGACAAAAATGATCGTGCGACCGTGCGTTTAAACATACGCATATCTGCGGAATGTCCTATTGAACGTCGTGCTATCATGCGATGCGACTGAAGAAATCGCGCGTGCGGATTCATCGGACGATGAAATCGCGTCGCATTATCGTGCGAGCGATGGCAATAGGACAGCGCCTTAAACCGTCCACGAGAAGCATTGTCAAAGATGCGATCAGTTGACGTCAGTCAAGCTTGGCGATTAAGACAAATGACCAGCTGGTCTGGTCCAACATATTTTGTTAATTCATGGAACATGCAGTTTAGAAAATCAAATAAAAAGCTTGATTGTTATATATATATATATATATATATATATATATATATATATATATATATATATATATATATATATATATATATATATATATATATATATATATATATATATATATATATATATATATATATATTTTACACAAGTTAAAAAAAACAGTTATAAATATCCTGATTGTTATAGATTCGATTTCTCAGCCACTGGATTTTGCCTGTGTTGTCATAAAAGTCACTAAGCGTTAATGGTTAGTCATTTGAGTTGAATGGTGACATAACAATTCTTTTAACGGCTGTCACAAAGCATTACATAACATTTGGACACTATTGTAAATATGTCTAAAGTTCGGTTTTATAATACCGTTAAATGAGATATTTTATGACAAAATAAACTATGACGTTGGGTTTGGGACGTCAACATGATCCGTGACTATGGGTCCTGTAATTCACTTCAAACGTCGGGAATTTAAAACTAGTCAATATACGCGATGAAATCCGTAAAAGTTACTTTCATTTCATTGTGTAGATATTGTTTGTGTAAACATAAGAAATCATTAAAATAAATCGCGATTAAGGGCGAATTTCTAAATGTGTCTTGTACATAGAACATAATATAATCGCTCCTTGTATTTTATTACTCTGTATACGGCCTTATAAATGCGCCATTTAGTTAGACGTACTAAATTATAAAACCATTTTGTTGAGTGTCTTACCGGTTTCTTAACAGTAATTCCTTATTTGTCATGTCAATGAAAGATGCGGAGAGTACAGACAGGTACTATGTTATAAGGTGAACATTTGTCCTCTATCAATCAATCTAAAATAAACTATAATAAGACGTAAATGTCGATTATATTTTGTGATGTTGTTTAACGATAATTTCTATGGCTCTATACGTTAATACGTATTAGATGGCAGAGTTCTGTTGGAGATCGCTAATCCGCCTGTAAGCATGCCGGTCACGGAACCTCTGGCTAATGTATCGTTATGACCGTAGGTTTGAAAAAAATAATAATTATGGCAGATCACAAATTCACTACTACACAGAGGACTCGCCCAAGGAGCACTCCTTGCACAAAGCACGATCCATAGCCCCAACCACATAACAAGGTTATTTATACAACTGATGGGGGTGAGGAGTGGAGGTGGAGGGGGGGTGGTTGTAATGATTGTAATGAAGTAGAAAGCAATGGCGGGAGTGATCTAGATAATTTTTTTTGGGAACGGAAGCCGTTTCCGTGTGGTAGGCCTCTTTTTTGTGTTTGGATCATTAGATTTTGTGGCCGACCGGAGATTTTACGTAGTGGTCGGACTCCGTTTCTACCTATAAATATATAACATATAATATAATAAATATTTAAAAAATTGTATTAATATATAAAATTAATAAATGTAATATATAATAAATTAATTAAAAAAATATAAAATTATATTTAAAAACTTAAGCGGCTGTAACCAACCATCCCCAGTACAAACAGACTCGGATACATCAGTGGAAAACAAGGATAGATTCCGTACTGCTTAAAGTATAAAAATCCCGTGAATTTATTTTGAATTTTTTCAACCATGACACTATACTTGCTTTCATGTGGATTCCAAATACTTGCGTTCGTTTCAAGTTGACTTCTCACGAGAGCATAATATAAAATTTTAATAGTTAACAAATTCTGAAAATCCCTGCACTGTCTTAATATAAAGCCGAGACTCCTGAAAGCTTTTTTTACAAATATTTAAAATGTGCTTACGAAAATTAAGTTCCGGGACCATCTCAACGCCTAAGTCTCTAATATATGTAACGCGCGGGATTATGAGGCCGTTCATTTCATAAGCATAACTCTGAGGGTCTTTTGCACGACCATAACTCATGATACAACATTTATTAACATTGAAATTCAATTAGTTTAATTTCAATGTTAATGTAGTTTAGTATGTACCACCTATTAAAAATATCCGTGCCGTCAAGTAGCAGTGCTCGCACTGCTGTGTTCCAGTTGGAATTGTGTGTCTCAGTGTAACTACAAGCTGCGAGGAATTCCATCTAAGTCCTCAGAGGTAGCAATGCATCTGTAGTCTTTGTTTGAAGTTGGTTGAAAGTGTCCATGAACTCCAGTAGCCAACCACCAGCAGGTGAATAGTTGGTACGTTGGTCACTTCAATTTTATAACTGGCTGTTAGGCTTTCCTATTATGCCTCAGAGGTGACAACATCGTCTGTAGCTTTCTTTGTCTGAAGTTGACTGCAGGTGACCTTGGACTGTACTGTAGCCACTTAGCATCAGGTAGACTCTAAGTTCGTTTGTCATTTCATTTTAATAACAAAAAAAAGTTTTTTTCTTGAAAGCATTCCTTGAAGAATAAAAATATATTTAAATAAAGTAATAATAATAATATATAGAAAAAATGTCAAAATCCATTCCTTGCATTTTAGTTCATATTTTTCCTACTGGATTTTTTATTGAAACATAGTCTAGATTAAAAACAGAGACTAATTAAAATTACTTATTGTACTATGACCACAGAATAAATATGACGGAAAACTTTTAACTAATAGGTACCTTTTTCTTTGTGAACGTTTTTATATAGAAAATTAATGAATAATAACATATTAGACATTGTAATAATTTATTGTCTTTTAAGCGTAGTAGAGCCACGCTGCAGCCATATTACGGTTTTAGTATGATTGGGCTCGACCGGGGAAGGACCACACTTACAGAATACTAGCGTATAATAGCACCATAATATTGTGTGTCGTACTCGTACGGCGAGTGTAGAGAACTGGAGACCCTTTTTACTGGACACAAGGCATTATATCTTAGTACTCAGCGGTGACAACGCATCTGCATTTTGATTCTTAGTCGAGGACATGTATAGATGACTATGGGCCTCAGCGTCCACTTACCATCAGGGGCACTATGTGCTCGTTTGTCATACTAATTGTTATTTTAACTCGTTTACGTAAAATTGAAAGTAATTCGATATTTTTGTGGACTACGATTTTGATGGTGAAAGAAAAAGATATATTTTGTGTTTCAAGTTTATTCCAAATTGTTAATATGAGTAAATGGTGGAATTTTATATATATATATATATATACGAAATCGAAAGAAATAGATTCCTGCTGAAAACGGCAGTCCCTGGTGTTTTAACACCAACATTTGCCTTTAATAAAATATTTATAATTTTATATTTTTATAGCCGAATTGTGATTTATAAAGGGTTATGTAAGCATTGCTTGTTACCTTAGTTAAATGATTACATACACATAATTGTCTATTTATTGGTTGCCACTATTGCCAAATAAAACCTCTTATCACAGAACGACCTAGATAAAGATAGCATTCATAAGTCGGCTTAAACTGAATTATAAACGGGTATTCAACGGAAAGAAAGCTATTGTGCCATTTATTACGCATTTTATTGCTAGTACCAAGTTCGAGAATTAACACCATTTCTTATTAGTTCTGTGAATAGCGATATGCTTTTTTACAGCGTTAGGCTAGCGTAACTTTATAACATAGCCAACGCTTATACTTTGTGTGCATATTCACGGAATTTTAATTGAGTATTTTTGGGACTGTAGTATCTTAGAGACCAAGTATTTACCTTAAAAATTCTTAAAACACGAAATAATCGAAATCGATTCCTAGCGATACCAGCAACTCATGAAACATCACGCGGGAACCAGCCCTGCCAGAACCAGACGTTCCGCTTTGTCTGGCACATTAAGAGGAAATATAATCTCAAATGGCTTAGCAAGATCCTTCGTTATGCCGAAAATATTGCAGCATTAATTTTGAAATAAATATATGGTAAAGTTGAGGATTAATGTTAAGGATTATGTTAGACTAAAACACGATTTCGTAAAATTTTCTACATAGAAAAAAAATCCAAAGTTACCTCCAAAATAAACAATAAACCGCTGTTATTCATAAAATACTTTAAATAAGATCATGAAACTTTGCATACTAACTGAACTAACTATAAAGCAGTGCTTATGTTATTTACTTTTTTTAATACCAATATTTTCACTGTAAAAAGAAATTACCTAAACTATCGGCACGTAAGCTTGATTCCTGTCGCCCCGTCCCGTTACCCGTTAGTGTCGCTCTGGCTTTTGAAGGGAGAAGTTGTGTCGCTTACGATCAGAATACCCATTACGCAACAGGACGTCGTAAAATTGAAATGGGAAATAACCGTGATAAAAATAAGAAGCGACTGGCTTGGCGTTAAGAAACAGGCATAAATATGATAAATAAGTGATATGAAATAAGTGTCTAACGACCTTTCTACTTACAGTATTAGTGATTACAAACATGTCGGTACATAGCATACGACGCGCGGGCAAGTGGGGACGAAATTAGAATTTGAGCTGACTTACTCTATCCTCTTAAATGTCACCCGAGGGTATTCTCAACGGCGCGGCGCGGCGTAGCGGCTACGCATTCAACTTAACTGGCCGGCTGCTTATAAAGACCGATTTACACTTCGACAAGTACAGTAGCGAGTTAACTTGCGAATCTGGCGAGTTAAGTTTGAATCTCGTTTGAACGGCAATAAGCGAGTTAAGTAATAAGTTAACGATTAAGTTGAACGGGATAGCCGGCCGAGCTATTTTTCGGCGTGTTAAGTGCGAAGTGCTGCCCTCCCGCGCGTCTTCCGTCACCCGCAACTAAACTAAACAAGCGAATTTAGTTCAGTGCATAAGTTGACAGGACGCAACGTTTGCGCGCCAAAACGTACAATTGTACTTTTATAATTAAACTCGCCACAAAGTTTGTACGATACTGTTTATTAAATATTTGTACGTTTTATATTGAGTTTTAATAATAAAATGGACGGAAGATATCATCGTATTATTTAGAACACCAATGTTTCTATAATAGTAGAAGTTCAAATTGTAAAATTAACTCGAGATGATGCACTCATGAAAATTATTAAAACCTTCTTTAACAACAACCATTAATACTTCTCTGACTGGATCATTTAATTCTTGACTTAATCCTTGAACCATCTTAAACGAAAACCAGAAAAATTCTGTAGTCTTGAAACGTCATGCTCCAACGAACTCTATGAACTATTGTCCTTAACTAAACTCACCACGAAGACATTATTTGAACGCTACTGCCCACTTAACCGATTACTACCAACTGCCCTGTAACTAAACTCGCTACTTTACTTGTCGAAGTGTAAATCGGTCTTTTGTATGGTTTTTTGAATGAGTTTTGTTTTCACTACGACAGAAAAATACCTACTCACTATTTTATTTTTATTTTGCCCCGTTATCAAATAATGGATACCGTATTGCTTAAAAGGTGTCATAATTCCGCTTTATCTAAAAAATAATCTGGTATCGCTGATGAATCGCTACAAGTATGAGAAATCAGCCAATACGGAATGCGGTAGTGCGGTGAACTTTTTCCTGCTCCAAAATATTAAAAAAAAATAATAAACTTAAATTTTATAAATAATTTTGGAACGTGTACAGTTTGAAACACCATTAATATTTAAGTAAACAAATGCGAGACTCATTAATTCTTACCCGCTCGAGCAAACACCTAAACATTTCTTCAAATTCGGTCCAGCCGTTCTCAAGTGATGGTCTTTCGTACATTTTTATTTAAATAGATAATATTATCATAGAATAAGTTTATTCCTGTAGAATTAGCGTTCTATCCCGTCGTTCGACTGAAAATTGAAACTAGTTTTACCAAAGTGAATGCACCATGGCCATAGACTAACTAGATAGATATAGATATAATAATATAAATAGATATAAAATAAATAGAAGATAGATATGAAATAAGAACAGAAGGAGAGTTAATTGAGCAAGTGGATGAGTTCGTATATTTGGGATGTGTATTCAGCAGGGATGGGAGATATGATAAGGATATTGAACGACGAGTGAATGCAGGAAATAAAGTAAATGGGGCTCTACACTCTATTGTGAAAAGTCAGAATGTGTCAAAAAAGGCACGTATGGCAATTCACAGTGCTATATTAGTCCCTACTTTAACGTATGGTAGTGAAAATTTGGTGTGGCAGAAGAAGCACGAGAGTAGAATAAATGCAGTAGAAATGAGGTCGCTAAGGAGTATGTTAGGACTGAATCTGAATGACAGGGTGAGAAACTGTGTGATAAAAGAAGAGTGTGGTTTGCAAGATGATGCGGTGACCAGGATTAAGAAAGGAATGTTTCGGTGGTTTGGTCATGTAGAAAGAATGAATGCGGAAAGACTGACAAAGCAAATATATGTTGCAGAAGTGAATGGAAGAGTCGGAAAGGGACGTCCTAGGCGGAAGTTTGTCGACCAAATTGGCGATATACTAAAAATGGGCCAAATTAAGAGTACCCTTAACCGACGATGTATATGGATGTGGAAGAGGCGAGATAGGTATGTCAGGATCGTGCTATTTGAACGAGTGTTCAAGGAGTAAATAGATATAATAATGTAGAACACAGAATTTTAATTCCCCTTCGAACCATTACATTAATAAATAAAAGTTATCCGCGGAAGTGTAATGAATCTCGTTTGAAGTGTATCCTCTTATAAATATATTGAAGCCATGTGAACGCGCCAAGAGAAAATCGATCACCTCGTTTCGTCTCGTAGGTGGCGGAAGAAGCGACTACAAGTAACGCCAGAAACATATCATGGTTTCTAATAGATGGCGGTATAGGCACATCATCAACACCAGGCGTAAAATACCACACACTGCGACACATGTAGTACTGCGATATCCAATCCGCATGTCCTAGCATGAAGCAAATCCTTACCAGAAGGGGATAGGCTCAAGTCAGGAAGATAAAAGATAATTATCTTCTGTAATTTGTTAAAAAATAACTTAAAATATGTTTAATAATATTTCTTTCACATATAGGTAACTTATTATTAATAAACGCACGATGTGTTCCCTATAAGTAGTTGTGCACTTAGTTTAAGACATGTTGGAATTTGTATTTTTTTATTCAAATGTATTGTGTTATAACTGTTAGAAAACCTAATAAATAAATAAAAAAATAACAAATTCTTCAATTTGTTAATTTTATGTTCGTGTCGTGAACGTTGTCGATTTGGTGTAATTAGTTGGACATTTTTCACATAGTAGAGAAGAATTAGAACAAGTAAGTGTTAACCGCGCCACCCCAATTCATGTTGTTAACGTTTAAAACAAGAATGAAAGAAATAAAAACAAAAATTAAATTAATAATAAAAGTCTATATACTTATCATAAAAATATAATATAATACCTTGAACACTCGTTCAGGGTATTATACTATATATAAAAATATAATACCTATATATATATAAAATATAATACCTATATATAAATATAATATTATGGTTGTAGCACGAATGGGTTGGCTCGCCCGGGGTAGGACCACGCTCTCACAGAATACCAGCGTTAAATAGCAGCTTGTAGCTGCTGTGTTTCGTATGATAAGTGTAGTGAAGTGACTTTTTACTGGAAACGAGGCATTTCATCTTAATCTTTAGTGGTGACAACACATCTGCATTTTGATTCTTACACAAAGATAAATGTATATGAATAAAACTATTATTTACGGATTTTATCGCGTTTAATTACTTTTAATTTATTTTTATTATTATCCCGACGTTTCGGGTGCTTTACAGCGCCCATGGTCACGGGGGGGACTGAGATGTTTGACGTCCCAATGTCATAGTTAGTCCGGCTACCTTCAGTTATTAATTTTTTTTGGTCCGATTTACGCAAAACGAGCTTATAGTATCATGAAGTCTTGCAGTGGTATGCTTGGGTTTGGGTTTAATTTTGTTAATTATAGGATCCAAAATTAAACCCAAACCCAAGCATACCACTGCAAGACTTCATGATACTATAAGCTCGTTTTGCGTAAATCGGACCAAAAATTAATAACTGAAGGTAGCCGGACTAACTATGACATTGGGACGTCAAACATCTCAGTCCCCCCCGTGACCATGGGCGCTGTAAAGCACCCGAAACGTCGGGATAATAATAAAAATAAATTAAAAGTAATTAAACGCGATAAAATCCGTAAATAATAGTTTTATTCAATGTGTAGTGTTCGCGTAAATTTAAGAAATCATTATAAATGTATATGT
Organism: Parnassius smintheus behrii; assembly: GCA_036936625.1. Taxonomy (NCBI): domain Eukaryota; kingdom Metazoa; phylum Arthropoda; class Insecta; order Lepidoptera; family Papilionidae; genus Parnassius; species Parnassius smintheus. The sequence continues at coordinate 19,325,920 of JAUPFT010000020.1, forward strand.
CTATGGGCCACACCATCCACTTACCATCAGGTGCACTGTGTGCTCGTTTGCCACCCTTGTTCTATAAAAAAACATTTCAATTGAGTTACGAGGAAAAAACCTCAGGAAGTTGTAAACAATGACTACGAACATAAAATAATATTCTCGGAGCATAGAAATCTGTCATGCTATTATTCTATATAATCAGTGGTATTAAACAAGTGCTTATCACGGAAGAGCACTTTACCGGATAAGATTTGCGTACGATGCATTAAGGCTGACATCACAATGGAGATAAAGATGGATATACGTTGATTGCTTAATACTGATAAACTAAAATGAAACGATATGTTTTATCAAAGTGCCATTTCCCTAATAGGTTTTTATTTTTTTAATACATCATTCTTACTTTAAAAGCCATATTTAATTCACTGTTGGCAAGTTTTTTAAACCTTTTCCATATATTTTTTTTATATAAATTATCATTCCTAACAGAAAGTTCACCTGATAGTTCTCTATTATAATCAAAATACAGATACGTTGTCACTCCTGAGAATTAACCTATCCATTGAATTACACACGAATACAATAGTTACAGTAACAAAAAGTGTTCAGTTCCCTACATTCACACTCACCATATCTAAAACAATAGCAGTCGTCTACTATTTCACGATGATATTCTTTGAGATCGTGGTCGTTCCCCGCTCGAGCCGGCCTAGATTAGTGCGGCAGGCATAATACAGCTACAGTGTGACTGTACCACTGGCCTGTGCCCAACTGTGGGATAGTTCGATTAACAATACCAACTAGATAACGGGTCACGTACAAAATCATAGCTAAATACTGTCCGGATGAATATAAACTATGAAAAGACATAAATTAAATAACATTTAGTGTGAAATCAACCTTAAGTTATATCGAATAAAGTTCTTTTTCCCGTTATTGCCTTGCGAGCTACACTCTCACGTGCAAGAGCTCACGTCTCATGTGCGCTCTTATTTACTGAGATGGATTTCTTGCGCCGACCCGACATCTAGTTGGTATTGTTGATCGAAGGTGGGATATGTAAAGACTGTAACTTTACTATTTCACTCTATTTCTTCTCCGGGAGGGTTGATAAGGACAGTATCGATTTTCCTCGGATTAATGTAGTTGCCAGCTATTACCAATCTGGGAGTATTGGTTCGCTTTCTTTATCACATTAACCGCAATTGTTACACTACATAAATCATCTCACTTTAGCAATTAGATAATTAGAGCAGTTTCTCGTAATGATCCGTTTTTTATAAAATAAGGTTGACAAACGAGCACACAGTCCGCTTGATGGTAAGTGGATGCTGTGGCTTATAGACATCTACATTTATCCTCGATTAAGAATCAAAACGCATATGCGTTGTCACCCCTGAGGACTGAGATGGAATGCCTCGTTTCCGGTAAAAAAGGGTCTCCTAAAGGATCTCTACACTCACTATACGAAACACAGCTGTATTAACCTGCTATTTTACGCTGGTGTTTTATGAGAGCGTGGTCCTTCCCCGGTCGAGCCGACCCGTTCGTGCTGCAACCATAATATAGCTGCAGCTTGGCTCTACCACGTACAAAACATGTATCAATTTATCAAATTAAAGTAAGCGTCAACGAATCGTTTAGGGAGTAAATTTTGTCGATTTACTCCTTTCGATTTAAATTAATTATTATCGTTTTATAATTGACATTGAAACTTACGGGTATCTCTTTGTTTGAACTAAATCCATTTCCGCTAGTTTTCATTTTGTCACTATCGACTTCTCGAAAACTTAGTTTGGCTGCGGCATTGCGGGCCGTGAGTGCCAATTCTGCACGATACTGGTATTTGTATGGCCTACAAATAGTGTTTCGAAATCTTTATGTTTGTCCATGTGCAACTTGTAAATGCCTATAAAATTGCCTTTGAATTAGCAAAACAAAGAATCATTTAATTTTAAAAATTAAAATTATTTTCTCAATTAATTTTAAAGACAAAGAATTCCTTGGTCAAAATTAGTCATTTGTTTATTGATTAGCGTTATGTTTTAATTGCATTTGAACCTTTTTCGTAATCATGGATACGTTACAAAAATTCATGTACATAATTATGGAATATGAGTACCGTCGTGGCAGCATCGCGGTACAAGCGTCACGCAATTTCAACGACTTTTACGGAACTAATACTACAAACGAAAGCACCACCTGTTATTTGTTTGTCCGCTTCCATTCTGGAAACTTCAACATGAAATATGAACCCCGTGATTGTCCGAAAACTTCGGTCGATAATGACGAATTAAAGGCGATAGTGGAAGTTGATGATACTCAATCTACGGGTGAATTAGCAGCAGCTTTCGACATTAGCATCAAAACAATATTGGTCAAATTGGTTGCGTCGAATTGGCATGATAAAAAAGTTTTATAAATGGGTGCTTCACGAACTCAATGACTGCCAGCGCGAAATACTTGTCGAGAGGTACCTAGCAGTGCTCAATAGGCACATAAGGAATTTTGAGCCGCATTGTTAGCTGTAAGTGTAAGTGTAGTGAATGGATTCTATTTGACAGTCACGAGTGCTCAGCAAATTGGTTGGATCCTAGTTCAGAACCTAAACAATGCCCTAAACGAAAACTTACTCCCCGAAAAGTGACGGTCACTGTTTGGTGGTCTAACGGCGGGATTCATCACTGCTTCTTAGTGAAGAACTGAACACAATGATGGAGAAGCTCTCACGTTTCAAATCAGCTTTGGTCAATTTCTCGTCCTCGCTGCTCCTGCACGACAACCGCGATCCCTGAGTCAGATAAAGCTCTAAGAGTCGCATAGGCTAACAGCGTTAACATCAGAATAAAGATAAAAATACTGCATAACCGACGGTCTCCAACTTACAGGAGCTGGGGTTGGAAGCTCTTCGTCATCTGCCGTACCCACCAGACCTTGCGCCTACAGACTTTTATTTTTAACAGAATTTAGATAACTTTTGGCGGAAAAAATTCAATACCTGAGAGGCAATACAAAATGCCTTTGAAAAATTTGTTGCCTCCCGTCCAGCTTATTTCTTCTAGAAGGGCATCAATAAACTGCCACTGCGTTGGCAAAGATGCATCGATTGCATGGGTGATTACTTTGATTAATAGAATATAGAAATAAAATACGTCAACTTATATCATAAAAAAGAAAACGGCAATTTCATACGTAAAGACCTAATAACAATGTGGTGTGATAAATGCTCTTCGAAAGAGGCACGAATTATTATATAGATATATTATATTTATGATATAGATATAATAAAGAAAAAGTTAACAGCGGAGTAACAATTAACAGTAAAAAATAAAATAAATGATTTTTTTTTAAACGGTTATTAGAATTAATGTGACATAAATTTGAATTTGGAAATCCGCGTTGAGCGTAAGACACCTAAAGTCTTACTTTATTATTTTAAATATGTATATATTAAATATGTAACAAAGAAGTTTAATATAGATAAAATAGTAAAATTTCCATAAATTCCGAAACAGGTATTCCAAGCTCAATAAAATTTACAACGATCTCAGAGAATGTAATAAAGGACGCCTGTCCCTAAGCGTTCCGAACCGTTCTATGTGTTAAGTCCGAACCTGTGCAATATTCTGCTCTTTAGAGGCGAAAATTGAAACGACAATTTTTGTAGAAGTACTCTGAAATTAGGTTAATATACGGTATTTGAGTATTTTGTGTCCTGAAGGAAATGTTATCTGTTTAATTCAATATTAATAATATCACTATTTGACACTATTTCTACATTTGTTATGATAAGGGCCAGAAGATTTTTTTATTTTTTTGAATTATATATAATTATAAAATATAAGCATCAGGGCAAAATGTGTTATCAGTGCAGTGACACTATTGACAGAGTAGTGACAAACTAAACAACTTACAGGGACGTAACAGGACATTGATTTTTGGTTATGAAAGGGGAATGATATTGAATAAAACACATAAATTATAGTCTTAAGATATTTTTAATATATAAAATACGAGTACATTGTGTTATTAATTCTTACCATTAAAATTAAAAACAAGTGCAAACTTATCTTTAATATCAATGAATATTAGTTTTCGTTAATATTTAAATATTAATAAATTATTTTGAATAACCCGAATGAAATAACAAAATTAATATTTTCTGCTGATCAGTCTCATCTGAGATTTAAATGAATTAAGTAATTATCTGATATAATAACAAATAAACACTGTTTGACAGATTATAATCAATGTTCAAAAACTTAAGGCGATCTAAATAAAATTTCTAAATAAAACCAAAATATCAATTTCGCTTACAATATAAAACAATAATAATACCTAATGATACACCTATCAGTCTCGTGGCTATCAAAACAAATAGACTTAAAAATTATCAATGCGCAGCATAAATGAAAAATTTCATGTTTTAACCGACTTCCAAAAGGAGGAGGTACTCAATTCGACTGCATGTTTTGTCTGGGTGTACCGATTTTGACAATTCTTTTTTTATTTGAAAACTGACGCTTCTCCTGTGGTCCCATATAAATTTAATCAAGATCTCAGCAGTACTTTTGAGTTATTTTAATAATGCGTATTTAATTGACTTCGAATACATTAGTGATGTTCTCCTTTAATTTATATTGAAGTCGGTTATACAAAATTTTTAATTTTACTTGTACAAAGAACATAATCAATAGGTTTGACTAAACTTAATATTGTTGTTTACTTAAATACAAAACAATCAACTATTTACTTTAGTATGGTCTAGTAGGTAGTATGGTCAAGATCTGTTTCTATCTTATACCTTTAAACGAGCAATTCTTGTATATATACCTATATATATATATATATATATATATATATATATATATATATATATATATATATATATATATATATATATATATGTATATATACCTATATATATATATATATATATATATATATATATATATATATATATATATATATAATCGGAATCTCGGAAACGGCTCCAACGATTTTCATAAAATTTTGTGTGCAGGGAGTTTCGGGGGCAATAAATCGATCTAGCTTTATTTTTAGAAAATGTGTTTTTTTGTCCGTGTTTTTAGGCAATGAAAAACTGCTACAATATCGTTAGAATAAGAAGGTAAATTTTGACAGTTTGTTAATGATTACAAATAGCTTAATTGGTATATTGGGCGGTCACAAAATCGTAATACCATGGTTCGAGCCCAGACCGATCGACCGACTTCTTTTAATTTTTTTTCAAGTTTCTTTCTTTTTTGAGAAAATCTATTTTTTCGAGCCCTTTTTTTAGTATTTTTTAAAAACACGAAAATTTAAATTAAACTAATTGTTCTCATGATTTTTTATTCAAATAACCAGTTCAGTTTTTTCTATTATGTCGCTAAGATCAAAAAATATTATTTGTATTTCATCAGTATGTAATTTGTATCTAAATATAATTTCCAAAACACACGAATCAAAAACAACCGAGCGAAAAATACCGAGCAAAGCTCGGTCAACCGGGTACTTTCACGTAATATGTGTCATAGTCATCTATTCTAAAAAGAGTACCATCTTCATTGGAGATCTTTAGAAAAGTAACCCTAATTTTTTCTTCATCATCAAAATCTGACGAACATATGTCATTAGCTTCTTTTGATACTTCTGTACCATTTGACGTAACTGTTTAATTTCATATTTTTGCTTTTTTATAACTTTATTTCGTAGTTTCAACTTACTATTACTATATGATATTACTATATTTACTATCATATTTAATAGATTTATTATATTTTTACGTGGTAGGGCCACGCCGCAGCTACATTATGGTTATAGCACAAATTGATCGGCTCGAGTAAAATAGCAGCTTAATGCTATAGAGAACCGGAGACCATTTTCACTATAAACGAGGCATTCCCTCTCAGTACTCGAGGGTGACAACGCATCTGCATTTTGATTCTTAATTGAGCATAAAGATCTTCCAAGTGACCACGAAACTGCACGTCACTCGATATGTCGAGGCCGAGGATACCGATACTGGCTGAGGGGAGTGCCTTGAAACTGAGGAGATACGACGAAGGGTTTTTTAGCGGTAAAGTTGTCTTCATCAGTCGTCTTTATAACTACGAACGAAAAGGAGTGATTCATTGTTTTCGTCATCGTACCGTTATTATTGTAATAATATTATACTAATGATTTCTTATATTTAACGCGAACACTACACATGATTAAAACTACTTTTACGGATTTTATCGCGTTTATTTTTACTTTTTATTTTTAATTCCCGACGTTTCGGGCGCTTTCCAGCACCCATGGTCACGGGGCACTGAGATGACTGACGTCCCGATGTCATTGTTAAACCCGGGGTACCTTCAGCTTTTTTAATTATTGTTTATGGTCCGATCTATGCAAAGTGAACTGACTATGTCCTGAGGTCTTGCAGTGGTATGCTTGGGTTTAGTTTTAATTTTATTGATTATAGGATCCCAAGCAGGTGGTAGTACCCAGCCTCCTTCTCTATTGAAATTAGGATGTTTTTTAATTTCAATAGCCTCACGTATCATCCTTGGTAGGAATCGGTGTTCTTTCGCGAGGATTTGTGGTCTATCAAATCTGATGTAATGGTTGGGGCCGTCTAGGATATGATCACAAACTGCAGACTTCCCGGAACGTTGATGATTCACATCAGCTATTTGTTCTTTTACGCGGGTCCTAATTGATCATTTGGTTTGTCCTATATAAGAGAGACCACGTTCCACGTTCAGCGCCGAAATTAAATCTTCCCAAAAATGAATTTAACGCGTTGAAAAACTTACGCAACAGACCAGAGCTTACGATTCTCCGCGCAGATAAAGGTAATTCTACGGTTATAATGGATACGTCAGATTACAATTTTAAAATACAACAACTTTTGTCGGATGAAACTACTTATCGAAAGGTCAAAACAGACCCTACAACTAATACGCTTAAAACAACTAGCGATCTAATTAAGAAATGCTCCGAAAAATTGAATCTGGACGTTAATTCGATAATACCTTCATGTGCCAAACCACCGAAGTTGTATGGGTTACCAAAGATACACAAACCGAATGCTCCATTACGTCCAATAGTGAGTCAGATTGATTCGCCAACTTACAGATTGGCTCAATACTTAGCTAAAATATTATCACCACTCAGAGGACACACAAGAGCACACACTAAGGATTCATACCATTTTGTTAGTGAGATAAAAGACCTACATCTTACTGACAATGAAACCATGGTCAGTTTTGATGTTCAGTCTCTATTTACATGCCTACCTGTTGAAGACTGCATCTCAATTATAACTAGGAAACTAGAGGAAAATAACATGCCAGCAAAATATGCAGTATTACTAAGACATTGCCTTACATCTGGCTATCTATTGTGGAAGGAAGAGTTTTACAAGCAAGTAGATGGTGTGGCGATGGGCTCACCTGTATCTCCCATTGTCGCCGATATATTCATGGAAGACTTTGAGGAGAAAGCCCTCCTTACTGCACCTGTTACACCAAGGATCTACAAGCGGTACGTAGAGTTACTTTCACAATTTTACCATCGGACAAAGTAACTGCATTCTTAGGACATCTTAATTCCATAAACTCTAAAATTCAATTTACTATTGAGTTAGAGGCAAATAATTCCTTACCTTTCCTAGATGTGTTAGTCATCCGAAATCCTAATAACACCATTGGTCACACTGTGTATAGGAAAAAGAAGTTGTAAGTTCCACTAAACGCAAGTCAGTAAATAGCTTCAACAACAAGCATCAATTTTAAGCTATTGCGTAGCTCCTATCGCGGGCCTTGAGCGCGGGGACCGAATCCAGAAATTTATTCCGTAACGAAAAAACCTCACGCTCCCCACTCCGACGGGCACGGAGGTGTGGCTTGAAGGCCGTGCATTGTCTAACGATGGTCTAACGTCGTTTCTTTTCGGCAGTCTTCGACACGGTGTTTGTGTATAAAGTGTTTTGAATATGAATGAACAAAGTGCATTTATTATTAATGAAGAAAGTCACGAAAAAATAGTGAAAGAAAATTAGTGAGTACTCTATATACATACATTTTATTATTATCACAAATGCAGTACTTATTTCGAATTGAAAATATAATACTGCTATAAAGATAACCTAAATTTTTGATATTAAAATGAGCGATATTAAAAGTAGCCCTCTTTATGTACACACAAACACACACACGCGTATAGTTTAAATTCTCAATTTAGATTCTCAATATATATATATATATATATATATATATATATATATATATATATATATATATATATATTAGAGATGGGCCGAAATTCGGTACAAGAAAAATAATACCTACTTGCACTTATTTTAACTGAAATATAAGATGCTTCTAAACTACAATATGCCATTGCTGCAACTGGTGGTTCTACTCATGATACTGTATCACTTTCCCCAAGGAACCCATAGTCAATTCTCAAAAAAAAATTGCACTTTTTATGAAAATCGGTCAGCTGATTGGCCAAGTCTCTATACAAACAACCGTGGCATATATTTTAGAAGCACCTTTTATAACAACATTAGATACTGTAAAATAAAAGATATTATTTTTACTCACTCATGGTCAATTATTTATTTATTTATTTCGGAACATTGTAAATGTAAACTTTATATTAAATCAGTTCCTATCTTATCATTAATCTTAATCTTAGTTCTTAACCTTAATCTTAGTTAATTAGTTATTAATCTTAGAAATCCCTGCCTAATTAATAATTAGCCATATTACAAAAATGAAATAAACTTTGTATTCTCCTAGTAAACATCTGGATAGGAGTCCGTAAATTAAATAAAATAAAAATGTTTTTGATTCAACATTCATTAACCTCAAGTATTTTTTATTACAATTAAAGGGTATTTGTTTTCAACAATCATATTAAACCAACTTTTCTTATCTATCTAGTCATATTTAAAATTTACCAGTCAGGTTATGGTGCAAAAACACCAAAGATCTGCCTTATCTGGCAGAAGTTTGTTACGTATTTTTTCGTAGGTATATGTTTCCTGCGGTGTGCGGGCGGGGTATTTGAAGTAAATGCGTGAACAAGTCACGACGCGTCGCTCTCGAGAAAGCGTGCGAAAATGAACCGAAGTTCGGCCGAAGTTCGGATTCGGTTCAAATCACATTCGGCCCATCTCTAATATATATATCACAATGTTGATTCTACGTCCTTTCATTTCGCAATATTGTAGCGTCCACCACTTGTAAGCAATTTTAATACATTATGACTGCGAATATTGGTCCATAAAACAATTTCAAAGATAGTGTTTAACTCATTTCTTTGAAAATTTACCATATATCGATATACAAATATTCGTATATTGCCAGACGGAGGGAAACCAATCAGGACTCCCTTCCATATTACAAATTATCCGGAATCCCCGTAATAAACATAGTTTTTAATTCATTCTCCTGCTTAAGGTGACACTAGTCGACATTATTTCCATAGAAATTTCGGAGGGGTTTTACTCCGCTGTTTGACAGTGTACATCAACAGTACATACAAGTGACAGTTAAACATGATATCGTTTTGTCTCATTATTAATTTTGTCTGTACGGAAACAGAATAGTAAAATAAAAAGTCTCAGTCAGCTGCGGCCTGTGACGTTCGTATGACTATAGCTATACCTGCGCTCTAAATTACTACGCTACATTGACCCCTGCTTGAACTTTGGATTTCGATACTACTCTGTTTGGCATAGATATCGATATTATTGAAAGAGATGATGAGTTTTGGACGGCAGACAAAATTTTAAAATTAGATAGCTTTTATCAGAAATGTGTTTTGCCGGAGCTGATAGATCCCCGTTACCCTCGCAAACTACAATTTAGAGATCGAATGTAAATCAAATTGATATAAGCACAGACAAAAATAGCGGAATATAAATAAAATTTTGAAAAAAAAAATGATATCAAAATTTTATTAATGTTCCACTAATTTTATCTGTACTTACCTATGTCAATTTGATTTACATTCGATTATAATTATATTCTCAGACGTGCAGGTTTCCTCAATATGTTTTCCTTCACCGCCGAGCACGTAACTAACTCAGCACAATTGCAATTAACAATTTCATTGGTGCCGGCGGGGATCGAACTCGGGTCTGCATGTCTGAGAAATTAAAAAATATGTATTTCGAAGACATGTGAAGTTCATCAACACGCATTGAGGCAGCGTGGCGGACATTTCCTTGCCTTAAAACCCTCTCAGAAATTAGAGGAGGCCTGTGCCCAGCAGTGGGACCTATATAGGCTGTAACTTCACTTTTTTTTACTTTTATAAATATATTATTTTACTGACGAAAATTTTAAAGAAAAATAGAAAATAAGCAACCGACAACCTCCTAGGTCCTTAGGTGACTTGCGAGATGTCAGTGTAACAAAACAAAACGGCCCAGAAAAACAGACTTTCCAACTGATAGCTAAATCAGCACGCAACAATTTCATTGGTGCCAGTGGGGATCGAACCCGGGTTGCTCCCGTACTGTGATACTTATAACGAGCGCTTACCATGTGAGCAACCACGGCTCTCAACGACATCGTTCCGTTCGTGTACAGCGCTGAAGATAGCTGAGTAAAAAATTAGAGATTGTGGTGTTTGAAATTTGTTATCTATGAGAGTGAATTTTATCTGTGTACTCTGTAACAAATAACTATATAGAAAAAAATGTGAAAATGACATTTCGCCATTTTTGTTTGTGTACTGGTTAGGAACTCGATCAAAAATTTGATAATTTCTCCGTTTTTATACGTTATTTCTAATGTCATTTTACATCTAATTGTGAAGATATTTTCGTTATTACAATTAATTGTGAAGATATTTTCGTTAGGAAATATGTATCATTACGACGATTCAAAAACGTTTAGATATAATAATTTACCTCGAAATTCACTATACGCGATCATCGTTTATTGATTATATGTTGTTTAAAAAGTATTCTTATCAGTTTTTTGTGTTAAATGGATGCTAAATATAAAAGAATGCTTCAGTATTGATAGCAATTTATTAACGAAATATCTGTTGAGATGTGTCTAGAAATTATTAATACTTATTTTTATTTATTTATTAAAATAATAAATAAATAAAAATAAGTATACATTTATCTATATTGAGTACTAGTTGTTCCTCGCGATCTCGCCCGCGTGGAATATGGATTTTATGGGTTTTAATTTTTTTGCGCGGAACCCTAATTCTTTTTCAAAAACAAAAGTAGTTCAAGTTATTCCTTATATCATCAGCTATCTGCCAGTGAAAGTCCCGTCAAAATAGATCCAGCTGTTTCGGAGATTAGCTGGAACAAATAGACAGACAGACAGACAGACCGACAGACTGATAAAAATTTTAAAAATTGTGTTTCTGTTACTAGTACTTTCATATGCATTTAATAAAAAGCTGTTGTTTTAACATTACAAACAGACACTTCAATTTTATTTATTTGTAGATATAGATATAAGATATTATTCATATTGGTGTCATTTTAAAGGGAATATCATGTACTATTATTATAATAAAATAATTGTCTCCAGTAAATATTATACTTTTCTTGTAAAACTCGAAATAAAAAAGAAATACGATTTATTTTTATATTCACATATGCTTTATTTTCATCCTTTATTTTTTATTTGACCAATTTTCTTTTAATAAAATTAAATTCTGAATTCGTTGAGCTTTTTGAGAATATTTTTATTTGAATGTTAGGTAGGTACCTATATTAGTTTTTCAGTAGTAATCGTTTTTGTTGCAAAAAAAAGTTACTGCGCGGACAGGTGGGACGAGAATCACTTGCGCGGCGCTTGAAGGCCGTGCATTGTCTAACGTCGTTTCTTTTCGGCAGTCTTCGACACGGTGTTTGTGTGAGTGCAACTAGACGTATTGTACGACTCTACGAAGCTCGCACGAATCGAGACGAGCTGCGGACGAATACATAAGCAGCTGTTTATGAGAAAGTATATAGGTGTATAGGTATTTATTTACAACAGTGAATAGCTGTACTTGTAAAATTTTTGTATAAAGTGTTTTGAATATGAATGAACAAAGTGCATTTATTATTTATTTATTTAATAAAAGAAAAAAATTTGTTTTCTTATCGGTCACCACGCTCAAAAAGTGTAACTTGAATTAATATCAAAGAAAAAGAAATACTGCATAAATAAAATAAATAAATAATTATAATTGCATAAGTTGATACAAAATGCTATGAAATAGCTTTACCGCGGCAGTCCCCGAGTGCCACACGTCTTTTTTTATTTCACAAAAAAAATGACGAACATAAAGCGCAAGTTTAAGTAAAATGTAGGAATACAAAAACAAACAGGCTAAGCATGGTGAATATTTTTCAGATCCTATATATTTATTTTGAATTATAAGGCTTTTCTAGCCTATGTAGGCTACATACGCTCAGGGGTAAACGCTGATCTTATGGTGGGTCTACGCTTGAGGAGCCGTGTACGAGCTGAGCGCAAGCTGAGCCGTTCTACTCGTGGTGTTATGTGTGGACGTACAATGAGCCTTTTTTACACGGGCAAATGCGCAACCGCAACACCGACACTCCTCTTTCCCCGCAGCCCCACGACCACCGCATCAATTAACAGTGCGGCCCCGTCAGATCGCGAAGTATAGTGCGAGTGTCGCATCGCCATACCGGCACTCCACTTCCTCCGCGACTCCACCTTCACTGCAGCGGTAGGTAGAGAGGGCACCCCTCTCGCCGCAGCCCACCAACACACTTCCGAAGTGGGCTCGCCAAACCCACTCGGAATGGCCTCCTCGAGCCGGCCCTACACCTCGGGCCATGTGGGTTCCTCTTAATTCACCATAGTTGACCAAGCCACGGCTACTAATCCCCCCCTCCCCCGCCACGACAAATCCCTTTGTGTTCGTCGAAACACCGACTTTAGGCGAAGTGCGATCGTTCGATGCTTGTACATAATATGTCGGTCCACAGTACACAAATTTGTGCTCGACTCATGCTCCGCTCGTGTTCGGCTCGTATGGCATAAATTACTTACCTACTTAATTAATAATAATACCTTTAAATTTTGAAGTACGTGAGCTAGCTGAGCATGATCCCTTCAGCCCGGCATTAGTAAAATTGTTAATTTTGATTTTAAATGTTGAATTACCCCATAGTCAGCGTTGATGGAACACATCGAAATGAAACCTGCATGTCTGAAAAATAAATATTTTCCAGGACATGTTTTGAAGTCCACAAAAACGCATTAGCGCAGCACGAAGGACTATCTGTTTTATCCTCTTGTAAATGAGACAAGACCTGTGCTCAACCGTGAGACATATATAATAACCTTTGCTTTAATTAATCGCGAAACTTAGAGGTTTATTACCAGTCGCAGAATTTCGAGGCCAATCTGAAAATATTAGCTCTTGTCCAAGTTAGGTAGTTTCGTCAACGTTTATGATATGTAGTAAGATGTAAGAGTGACAAACGAGCTCACAGTCTACATGCTGTTAAGTGGATTTTGAAGCTTATAGATACCTTTATGTCCTATTTTCATCTGAAAATCAAAAACTAAATCCGTAGTCACTCCTGAGGACTAAGATAGAATGTCTTTTTACTAGTAAAAGGGGTCTCTGAATGTGTATAAAAATAAAAAAAAAATAAAAATGTTTATTTCAATTACATAAACACATCAGCTTTAAGCTTCTATTTTATGCTGGTATCCTTCATCTACCATAATATGGCTGTAGCGTGGCTCTACTTACCTTATATCAAATTATATTTCCAGGGAGCAGGGCTCCTTTGTCGGTGATGAGCCCGAGTGGTAGGTACCACCCCACTTCAAACAGCAGGGCGTGCATGACTAATTACTTGTACATATTATAGTATACAATAGTAAATTGAATATATTGATAATATGTATATATTTTGCAACAAAGTAAACAACAGAAATTATAAAATAAAATAATACACTTAAAACCTCTTTGTCTTAATAAGCATTCCCTCTTAGTCCTCAGAGGTAAAAAAGTATCTATAAACTAAGTATCGCCTTATTTGTTAGAAGTTGGTTGCAACTATCTATGACAGCAACAGCCACTTACCATCAGGCGGAATGTTTATCTTTCACTTCAGTAATAAAAATAATAACGAAAGAATTATATACTTGTGGAGATGTTCGCCGCCGTCGAAACAGCACTAAAGTACTGGAACGTCGTGATCTGAATTTCAATTTATATCAAATGGACGTTCATGAGTAAGCAGCAGTGAACGTGAATAAAAGTAAGCAGCATTGAATAAGAATCAAACGTACACTGAATTTTTGATAGCGTTTCCTTATTCGAATACAAAACGAAAATTTTATACAAGGAAGCGGTTCATTTCTTGGCACTGGTTTTGAAGATCTATTGACCACAGAAAATCCTAAAAAGACAGTATTTATTGGAAATTTGTGATCAGAATACAGAATGTCGTTTATTTCGTTTACCATTCGTGACTCAGTAAACTCAGTAAACATTATTTATACTGCTTAATTTATAAATTATTAGGAAAAGTATGATAGACTAAAATTATCTATCGTACTACTACACACATGATATGCTTTTTACTATACTGGAAATTTTAATAAACCTAAAATTTGAGTAAAAAAATCGATTAAAGACAAGAAATGTTCATATTTTCTTATGTATAAAAGGTTGATAGAAAATTCATCAAGGATCATTTCGTACCTCCACACTTTTCATGTACCGTGTAATCTTTAAAACCGAAAAAACCGCGTTTTAGGGCACTTTCTGGGGCGTTCATCCGGGATGGTGAGAGAGAGTGGATAAAATCTAACTTTGCTGCATAACGTACATATGCCGATCGATAAAAGTACTAGATTCATTTCACCAATTTTTTAGCTAAAATGATTGAACTAAATGAGCGAGGTGTTATTTCATGTCGCGGCGCAGACACTTGATATACGGGGGTGAAACCGCGGGGTACAGCTGTATAAAATATTTTTAAAACAAAAATAATAATAATTTTTGTGTTTGTTTTTCAGTTTGTTCCGGTTAATCTCCGAAATGGTACAACAATTTTGTCAGGACTTTCACTGGCAGATAGCTGATGTTAAGGAGTAACTTAGTCTTATCTTTGTTTTAGATAAATAATTGGGGTCATTCGCAAAAAAATCAAATACATGGAATTCAATCGTAATAAATTTCACGCGGAGTCGCGGGGAACAGCTAGACGCATTCTAAAGTCGGTGCTAAGACATACTGTATAGAATAGATTTTTTTTTCTATAGCGAATAGTTTTCATTATTACATAAGCAAGCATACAAAGCAAATCTTTTCAAAATTTTGGATTATTCTTTTCATTGCTTTTCTTGGCGTTCTAATTATTAATCCATTTCACAGTTTTCAACATATTCGTACCAAGAGTAGTATTATGTATATTAGGTACATACGTATCTGTGTACTTTTGGTACGGATATGTTGAAAACAGTTGTTAAAATGATATTATCCTGAAAATATCTTACTTTATCTAGTGAACATATGAAATAACGCTACGTTTTCTTCGTTATATAATTAAATTTTATCTCTCAAATGAAACCATTTTCCTTTCGTAAATATTTTGTCACTGACAAACGTATGTACTATTACTAGATTGCGTTCATATCGAATGCAATTTTTGCAAAGTGCAAAATTGTTTGGTCGATCTACTTCTACTATGAGCTATGTGACCTATATCATTTACAAATAATAACTAAATTACTTTTTAATATGTTTAATATGTTACACTATTTAATATGTTAATACAATAAAAATTATTTTATTAAATATTTTAGTAATTAATTAGAATTTTCAGTAAGGCATAAATGTTCAGCATTATTCTGAATTGTTTTAAGATAAAATGCTTCAAAATGTTTACATAGGGCAAGAAGGTCAGGACAGGTTATAACTACGTTGTGTAAGTTAGTATTAACCATTTAACAGTCTAAAATTTCTCATGCTCGAAGCACACGTCAACCATTTTATCTAGGTGACCTATTTCTTTCTATATCTAAAACGTGTTTAAACCCTTTGTGAATGAAGTTTTCCATTTGTATTTAAACATTTTTACTGCGCTTTTTAAGGGTCCCGTTGTCAAGGCTAATGAACCCTTATAATATTTGTTCATTAATATTCATTTTCATTAATATTTGTCCCACCCGTTTGTCCATAAAATACGTCGTAGCGCGACTAACTTGTTAAGTGTAATGTTTTATTTGGTTAGATTGAGATGCAGGAGTAAACTGTTTCTTTAGAAGTCTTAATTACTAACAAAAAAAAAACGTAAAAATTATAACGAATACTTTAACGTTCGTAATTGCAAACAATTAGAGATAATCTGCACATCAAAGCCTATTTTTTTACACGTGTCCCAAAACACACTCAATATTCTTTTAAAGGTTTTATAATCAATAGCCCAATAACCCTCTCAGAAATGAGAGGAGGCCTGTGCCCAGCAGTGGGACGAGTATAGGCCGTAACTTTACTTTTACTTTACTTTATAATCAATAGCAATAAACACTACTACCTCATAGAAGCAAGTTAACATGTGAATGAAACTAGTTTTGGCCGTAGGGTTGTGTCAAGGGCCAACAAGATCATGGGTAATTATTTCATTTGGTGTAAATCGGATGTCCGGATGAATTTCCCCCTTAAAACTAAGTTGGTTTATAACGTGCCATACTATTATATATAGTACTGAATGTACAGTACAAGGAGTACTCATACATTTTGGGTATTTTATAATTAATCTTGTATTTTTTTGTCATTAAAGAGTCAAAACGTCACTACCATGTGTGTCCCATATAACATTTTCGTCGTTATTTCAGCAAAAATGTCATATTAAACGTAAGTTTATAAGCCAAAGTTACTATTTAATATAAAGCTTAATAATCATTACTAATATCTTAGATTTAACAAATGAAATCAAATTGAAAGTGATAGAAAAACAACATCGTAAATATTGTCCCAAGCGAAAACAGTCATTCCCATGTCAGTTCATGTCACGACGTGTAGTACATCACTCAACAGCTGTATAAAATTTCTGCAACTGCCGCGCGCACTAGGGATGATCGATGTTATAGAAACATCGATGATGGCATCGATGTTGATATCGATAGCTTAACATCGATGTTCGATGTTTATCCTACTCAAAACATCGATGTTGGCCGTTATCGATGTTATAGCACATGTCCTTTTTAGTAGGTTAAAATTAAATGTACAAAAAATTTGTAGTGTTTATGAAACTAAATAAATTAATAACGCATTCAGTCATCATCATCATCATCATCATTACAGCCCTTCACAAGTCCACTGCTGAACATAGGCCTCCCCCAAGTAATGCCACAAAGCACGGTCCTGAGCCACCTGCATCCATCGACTTCCTGTATAACTTACCAGGTCGTCACTCCACCTAGTGAGGGGTCGCCCTACACTACGCCTACCGGTACGAGGCTGCCACTCAAGAACCCTTCTTCCCCATCGGTTATCGGTTTTTCGAGCTATATGGCCGGCCCATTGCCACTTCAGCTTACTAATCCGTTGGGCTATGTCGGTCACTCTGGTTTTACTGCGGATATCCTCATTTCTGAGTCTATCACGCAGAGAAACTCCGAGCATAGCCCTCTCCATAGCTCGCTGAGCGACCTTGAGCGTCCTCATACGGCCAGCAGTGAAGGACCACGTCTCAGATCCGTAAGTCATCACTGGCAACACGCACTGGTTGTACAATCTAGTTTTTAGAGATTGAGGTATACCTGACGAGAATATATGTCGTAATTTCCCGAACGCTGCCCAGCCGAGTTGAATCCGTCGATTGACCTCTCGGTCGAAGTTGGACTTACCTAGTTGGACTAATTGTCTCAGGTAAACGTACTCGTCAACAATTTCGAGCATAGTGCTCCCAACAACTACCGGCATAGGTGAGACATGGACATTAAACATGATCTTTGTTTTGTCCATGTTCATCTTAAGACCTATCCGTTGGGAGACACCATTGAGTCATTGAGTATAGTGCTAAGGTCCTCCAGCGATTCTGCCATAAGGACTATATCGTCGGCAAATCGAAGGTGAGTGATGTACTCGCCATTGATGTTAATACCGTATCCTTTCCGGTCCAGTAGCTTGAAAACGTCTTCCAATGCAGCGGTGAAGAGTTTCGGATATATCACATCACCCTGTCCTACACCTCTCTGCAGTTGGATAGGTTTCGAGCTCTGATTCTGTACTCGGATAGCCATCGTAGCCCTACTGTACAAACACTTCAGCACTCCGATATACCGACAGTCAACTTGGCACCGCTGAAGGGACTGTAGCACCGCCCAAATTTCGACGGAATCAAAGGCTTTCTCATAGTCCACATACGCCAGGCAAAGTGGCAGATTGTACCCTTCGGTCTTCTGTACAATCTGCCGCAGGGTATGTATGTGGTCTATGGTACTGAAGCCTTTTCGGAAACCGGCTTGTTCGGGAGGCTGGAAGTCGTCGAGTCTGCATGCGAGACGATTCGTAATGACTCTCGAAAACAGCACGTAGACGCGGCTCAGAAGGGAAACCGGTCTGTAGTTCTTTAAGAGAGCGTTGTCGCCTTTCTTAAAGAACAAGACCACCGCACTTCTGCTCCACGCCTCTGGAGTAGTGCCACCATGGAGGACGGAACTGAAGAGCTTCTGAAGGACTTCAAGTACCGGTGTTCCACCCGCTTTCAGAAGCTCCGCTGTAATTCCATCCTCGCCTGGGGCCCTGCCGTTTTTAAGGCGCTGGAGAGCCATTCTAATCTCGCTTAGACTGACGTCCGGGATATCATCGGAATAGTGTCGGATAAGACACAGTAATTCAAAAATGGGAAAAACTTAGCAAATATTTAGTTAATTTGTTATATTTTTTGCCTATAATGATGAATATTATTATTTAGATATTTAAATGTTCCTATACTCGTACAATTATAAATCTACGATCTACTATCCTAATTTACGATTTAGACGTAGGCTTTATATTAACTACTCATAGCTCGAAATAAAAAATGATTATAGAGGAAAATTAACAAACTTCACAAAAACAAAATAATGGACTTTTCCGTCACCTTTGTTCACACAATTTTTAATCAGGCAGCCCAGGCAGTAAGTGTCCACAGCCGTTTATAAAATGCACTTTGCAGTGAAATTGTCTATGCTCACGATTGCCCAGTGATTTATTCTCATAAACTTCAAGCAAACCATAAACTTGTTATCCCAAACTCAAAAAAAAAACAGCTAAATATGATTAAATTGTGTAGATACATATTGTTTCGAAATTATGTGTGTATACATAGTAAGGGAAAAATAATTAATTTGAATGTCTATTTATGTTGAATAGTTATTAGGCGACAGCCGATAACGACACAATAACAAAGCGAAAGCAGTTACAACAGTGACATCACACTCGACGGGGAGTTTGAAACATCATAATGATAGTTTTTTAGGTGATCGATGCATTTAGGAATCCTTAATTATTCAAAATTTTAAACCTTTAATAGGAGATGAAATATTTAGTTAATATTTATTTCGTGGGTTCACAGTTCGTTTTGTTCACAAGTTCTTATTAATCGATTATTGGTTCATTGACATCGATGTTTGACATGTGGCAACATCGATGTTTCGATGTTTAATGTGTGGTAACATCGATGTTAAAACATCGATGTTTCAATTTCTAACATCGATGATCATCGATGTTCGATGATCATCGAACATCCCTACCGCGCACCTCCCAGTCACCACGCAGCCGTCAACGAAAACGCACGTCGCACATCCTGACTGATTTAAAAAAAAGTTAAGAAAAAGAGTGTTACCGTGGTTTTTGTCAGAAAAAATTGTCTTTATTGTGGGTCTACTTCCTCGGTAAGTACACAAAATATTAGAATAGGTTTTATTTTCCCTAATTATTTAACCATTTTGTTATGACGTAAGCAACAGAACATATTCCGGAACATTAACCCTGCAATGTTATGCGAATAATATTTGATTTTGTCATTACCGTGTTTGTCATTAACATGTATTACCGTGGTTGTTTTAAGCCACGGTAATGACAATGATAACATGATAATGACTTACATATAAACATAAGTAAATATTAACAGTTTTTAGCTAGTACCGATTGTAATTGGTACATAAATAAGCATTGTGAATTATATACGCCAATTTTGCTTGTTCTAGACAAAAAAATAGACATGCCACGACGTAAAAAGCCAGTAAATAGAGAAGATATGTTATGAAAAAAACGATTAGCGGAACAAAAAAGGCGCAACAAAATAAAGTCTAACCCTGAGCTATACAAAGAACTCTTAGAAAAAGAAAAAGCTCGCTATATTAAAAGAAAGGATACTAAAAAAATTGTACCAATTAAAGAATTAAAGCCAAGGGAACAGAGGGCACAGAGAAAAAAATGGAAGATAAACCAACAGAATTTAAGAAGAAAGAAAAAAGAACTTAAAATGTTACAAGAAAAAGATACGCCACCTGAATCAGATTCTGAAGATTTCCTGGAACGAAATTTTGAATTACAACAAGAACATCAAGATGCAATAAAAAAAGCTTCTACTTTTGCAAGATTAGTCACCGAGAATTATGCGTCACATGATCCATGGATTAATCCCAGACCTGGACCGTCTGATCAATCTGAGTTAAACATAGGCAATAAAACACCAGCCAATCGGAGACCAGTTACAAAAAATTGCACATCAAATTCTGCTCAACCTATTTGTCACACTCCTAAGGATAGTCCCTCTTCAGCTACGCGTAGAGTTCGCTATAGAATGCTCAAAAAATGCAAATACTATCAAAAACGTTTGTCGGAGCTAGAAAAGCAAAATGCAGCGTTTCGCAAACGCGTTTTTCGCATGAGACAAACTATTACTAAGCTAAAGTCTTGTAACAGCCCAGGAACAAAAGCCGGAATGATAATGGCCGACCCTACCAAAAAAAAAGATGTTAAAAAAGCCATAATATTTGGCGATATTTTAAAAAGTAACATCAATCTAGATTACGAGAACCAGAAAAAGGCTGAAAAACAAAAGCTCAAAGAGAATATAGAACCAGTACGTAAGAAACTGAAAAATTATAATTTACTTAAGGAGTTGCCTAAAATAACAAGGAAATCTAATAGAAAAGAAAAAGAAAGCACAAAAAAAGAGCAAATTGATAGTGACATTCGATGTTTTTATGAAGATGATGATAATTCTAGAATGACGTCTGGTAAAAAAGACTGCATCACTTTAAACAAACAAAAGAAGCAGAAGAGGTTTCTTAAAGATAGTCTTTTGAACCTCCACAAAAAGTTTTTGAAGAAATACGATTATAACGTCAGTTACTCATATTTTTGCAAAGCAAAGCCATTTTGGGTTATAGTTCCTACAGAAAAGGATAGAGAGACCTGCATGTGTAAAATACACGAAAATGTAGATTTGCTGGCGAAAGCTCTTCACAAAAACGAAATAATCGTCGAAAAATCTGCAAAAGAAATCTTATCTTCTAGTGTATGCAACATCTACAATATAAAATGTCTGGAAAATAAATGCAGAGTTTGCATTAATAAAGGCCTGACAGTCAGGGAGTTTAAAAATTCTATTGAGATTGAATATCAAATGTGGGGCTCGGGTTTGAAGGAAGTACGAACAAAGAACGGATTAAGAATAATAAAGATTACTGAGAAGAAACAGTTTAGAGGAAAACCAAGAGAAGTATTACTTCTTTTGTTAAAGCTTCTAATAAAGTTTTACGTTCACAATGCTAATATTATGAACCAGTACGAATGCACAACGAAATTGAAGAGGGAACCTGAATACAACAGTGTTGTGATCCATATGGATTTTAGTGAAAATTATTCGATCAAATACAACACCGAGATTCAGTCTCTGCATTTTGGCGGAAGCCGCATGCAGATAAGTCTTCACACTAGCGTTATATACCTCAGTAGCCCTTCAACACCTATAAGCTTTTGCACATACAGCGATAGTGTGCATCACGATGCAGCTGCTGTCTGGGGACATATAATTCCTATACTGAGGTATATCGAGAAAACGGCGCCAGAAACTGAATCACTCCACTTCATGACCGACTCCACGTGTAGTCAATACCGGAATAAGACTATAAATTATATCATCAAGAAATTGCACTGGTACTTACCAAAACTAAAAACTGTCACGTGGAATTACTCAGAAGCTGGCCACGGAAAGGGGGCACCAGATGGCGTCGGGGCTACCTTAAAAAGGACGGCTGATCGAATGGTCAGATGTGAGAAAGATATACCTGACATTAAAACATTTTCGGAAGAGATTAAAAAATCCGTAAAAAACGTAATCCTCGAATATGTATCCGAATATGATATAATCGAAAAAGAATACCTAATGCCTAAACTATTGTTGAAACCGTTCAAAGGCATGATGAATGTGCATCAGATTGTGTGGGATAAAAATAATAAAGACTTAATTGCTCTTCGACGCCAAAGCTGCATAACTGATTTGTGTAAAAATTATGCTATAGCTTGTCCCCACGATAAACACCTCGGGTTTTACAGTCATCCCACAGAAGAGTCGAATCACACAAACTCTTCTAAAGAACTTGTGATTATTTCCAATCTTATACTCGTGCCAAGTCGTGAAGAAAGATCTCGCAATAATTTCCAAAACCAGTTTGAAGAGCATTTGCTCCAAAATCAAAAAAGTGATGAGGAATATGAAGGAGAGCGGGCGTCGTGCCCGTCACTTGAAGTTGCTAAAATTCAAAGATCGGAAGCATTTTTAGCTCGTACGAACGCAGAGTTACCAAGAGAGTTACAAGACATCAAAACTGCGAAATTTGAAGAACAAACGTTCTGTTTGTCTCAAGATGTTAGCATGATTATAGAAACGTCGGCAGTTAATGATATTAATTCAGATTTAGATATTACCCTAGAGCCATCCCAAATTGTGATGTTTGAGACGTCAACCCCATTTGAGGCTGCTCCAATTTATGCCGAAACTTTAATCGCTTTGCCGGGTACTTCTACAGCAGATAATGAAGCTATCTCCGATCCAATGAATGTGTCAGTCGTTGACCCGTTAGGTAGTGAATTTGACGAAGCAACTTCCAATATAACAGGATTAGAAAAGGCAAAGCTAAAGGATCCATATGAGAATATACAAATAGGCTCGTGGGTTGTTACGTCGTACCAATGTCAGTTAAAGAAGAATACTGCCATAAAGTATTTTATTGGACAAGTGATAAATATTAATCATGATGACAACACTTTTACAGTAAAATATCTCAGAAGGATAAAAAATACCGTAAATGTTTTTTCTTGGCCGAACAAAGATGATGAAGACTGTGTCACTAAAAATGTTATTGTTAAAGTATTACAAGAACCCAATATAAATCGCAGAGGCCAGCTTATATTTGATGATATCGAAAATTTACTACCTGAGTAAAAATATTAAAATACGTAAATGTTTGCTAAACTTGATTATTTTTTTTTTACATTTCGAGTTTGTAGTTACAATAATGTCTACTTAAAGTTTTTGATAATTTCACATATATTTTTTAGTTTTCATTTTTAATCAAGCTATTATATTATAAATTATAATCTAGTACACTATTGTTCTCTGAAAAGTTTATTGATCTCAATAACTAACCTATGAAAAATTATTAATATATCATTTGTTTTTATTTGCTAGGTGCAAATAAAGTCTAGGACCAATTACACTAAAAGAATAGTTGATCTCAGTAAACATATAAAAGTTGAATAGAAGTTTAAGTTTTATTTTTCATTTTTGTACGTATGTGATTAAAGGTAATAAATGTATGTAGTTTAAGTTATAATTATTACAGAACTGAGAAAGTTATTTTGTGACATTATATCTTTACCAAAGAAATTTTTAATAAACATTTATTTCATTAAAAATCTGTTTTATTTGATATTTTTAGTATATGAAACATATACTAAAAATGTTGAAACATATACTAAAAATGTTACTAAAAAGGGAAAAAGAACAGTACGAAGTATCTTTTATTACGTCATTACCGTGTGCACGAAGTGTCATTACCGTGAACAATCGTCACTACCGTACACACATAATGTCATCACCGTGACTCCTAAAATTTTAGGGGCCCATATCTCTACTAATTGAGGCCCTAGGAGAGGGCCTTCATTTTTTTAATAATTCACACATTAGAAACTTTCAATTGAAACTAATTTTGCGGTTAAAAATACATTTTTATTTTATTTTTCCCAATCTGTCCAATTTACGTCAAATGAAATAATTACCCTCATGTTTTATTACCAAGTCGAGTAAGTGGCACCTAAGTGAAAATTAGTGTGCATATTTTTGTTATCTTTGATCAAACCGGGATCTTAAACTTTTTATTTATCCCATCACTCAACTCATCAGTGCGTTTGCACCAAAAAAAAAACATCCAACTTTTAATGTGTTGAAACTTGCCGTTCAAAATAAGTCACTAAACATGTTTTGTTAATGCTTGCGCTTGCACTACAGGAAACTATACATTTTGTGACAAATTTTAAGATTTGTTACTGTATTCGTTATTATGTGTGATATTGCGGCCGTCAAGCTTTACGTTCATGCTGTTGATTGGTTTGTCTCACAATTTGTTTTTCAACTTATTTTTGATGTTATCCATATGCTGTTAAACAAGTGTCGACACTTAGAAGTGTTTTCAAATATAGAGGCTGTCCTTTTATGAGCGATAATTTTACGCTCAGCAGATGTCGCTATTATGGACTAAGGTGAACTTATTTCTTACTTAAGTCCCAAATTTGCAAAAATATTCATTTTAAATATATATATAATGTAATCTATGGTATAAAAATGTATAAAAACGTGGGAGACCAATTGTTTAAAATATGAGCTTAAAGCAGATTTCAAAATGGTATAATTAGTTATTCTATCTAATGTAAATACTTAATTATTGCTATTATATCCAAAATTAGTAAAGTTTTACAAAACAACAAAATTTGCAATACCAGAACAATTTTTACATCACTTCTGATAAAAACGGCACTTGCCATTAATAATACTTTATTGGACATTAAGGGGAAATATAACCTCAAATGGCTTAGTAAGATCCTCCGTTATGCCGAAAATATTGCAGCATTAATTTTGAAATAAATATATGGTAAAGTTGAGGATTAATGTTAAGGACTATGTTAGATAGAAAAAAATCCAAAGTTACCTCCAAAATAAACAATAAACCGCTGTTATTCATAAAATACTTTAAATAAGATCATGAAACTTTGCATACTAACTGAACTAACTATAAAGCAGTGCTTATGTTATTAACTCTTTTTTTAAATACCATTATTTTCACTGTAAAAAGAAATTACCTAAACTATCGGCTTCTTGAAGCTTGATTCCTGCGGTCCTGCCGCCCGGTCAGTTTCGCTTCGGCCTTTGAAGGAGGTTGTGTCGCTTACGATCAGAATACACATTACGCAGCAGGACGACGTAAAATTAAAATGGGAAATAACCGTAATAAAAATAAGAAGCGACTAGGTTGGCGTTAAGAAACAGGCATAAATATGATAAACCTAATGAAATAAGTATCTAACGACCTTTCTACTTACAGTATTAGTGATTACAAACATGTCGGTACATAGCATACGACGCGCGGGGAAGTGGGGGCGAAATTATAATTTGAACCGACTTACTATATCCTCTTAATTATAGAAAATGTTCGACTTGTCTGCCACCCATTCTGATGCAACTGCTAATACGGATGCCCGAACGTAGACGTGTTCGTGGTTCGGGCAGTCGCATCGAAAATAGCGTTAGACGTTATACGCGCCTGTTCTGGCTAGCATTAGTAAAGAATGTAATCGAGTATATTACAATCAAGTACATTATTGAGTCCATTATTTTATAAACAAATAAGTAAATAAGCAAATAAATAATTAAATAATTAGTCAAGTAAATAGTCAGGGAAATATTTAAGAAAATTGACAGGAAATTTGACAAGTCAAGTAATGAATGCCAAGGAAATAATCGATTATATAATAAAGCAAAAAATTAAGTTAATATACAAATAAATAGTCAAGTGAATAAGCAAGTGAATAGTGAAGCAAATAGGCACGTGAGTAAATAACTTAAACATCAAGTAAATAAAAAAGGGAGCATTAAAACAATACCTAATTAAATGATGAGTCAAGCAAATAATTAAGTTAATAATAAGTGAAAGTCAAAAAAATAATCACATAGATAGCCCAACAAGTAATCACACAAGATAATCACATAAATATTCAAAGTATATAGATAAGTAAACGGTGAAATAAATAAATCAATCAAGTAAATAATAAGAACATAATCAAGTAAATAACCAATTAAATAATCAAGTAAATAGTCATATAAATAAGAACTAAACTTAAATAGAAAATAAATTTATAGAGAAAATTAAATAGTCAAGCAGATAGACAATTAAATAGACATTCAAATAATCGAGTACATAATCGAGTATATATTTAGGTTTAGAACCTAAAAACACTTATGCTTATTTACTGACTTAGAACATACATGTATATACATAACATTGACTATTTTCTTGGTTCTAGTAATTTAAACCATCATCATCTTCATTATTACAGCACTTAACGAACTTACTGCTGAATATAGGCCTCCTTAAAGAATGCGCAATTTAAATCATTTATGTGTTTAATTAACATAGTGTTTACGATGAGTAAACAAACAGATCGGCACTGTACACTTAGACAATTCAACCCAAGGTCTAAGACCGTATAAGCGATGGGATTAGAATTACGTTTGGCTTACATATGGTACGGTATTTTTTTTTTTGAAGATGTGATGTTTTGTGGAAGAGTCACAACAATGCAAAAAAAGGTTATTTCCAAACTAATAACGCAACAAACTAATCCAACTAAATGATTTCTTATATTTACGCGAACACTACACATTGAAATAATACTAGTTTTTACGGAATTTATCGCGTATATTTAACATTTTTACCCGACGTTTCGAGAGCTTTACAGCACCTTTACATTACAATACTACATTAAAATTTTAATCTATGGTAACCGCGGTTAACTATGACAGCTGGACGTTGAACATCTCAGTCCTTCCCGTGACCATGGGTGCTGTAAAGCTCTCGAAACGTCGGGTAAAAGAGTTAAATATACGCGATAAATTCCGTAAAAACTAGTATTATTTAATCCAACTAAAATCAAACCTGGGCGTACATGACGCATCGCTGCGCTAGAAATGTATGCTCCAATTGTAAGATCTAACTTAATTTAATGATATAATATTTTTGAATAGGAACCAATGAAAGACTAGTAAAATATTAATCGCTTTTTTTGCGCCAGAAGCAAATATGGGCAACCCTCCGGAAAACGGGGGAGGGAGGTGGGGAATGCTCATAGCATACTTTACCCACTAAACCCCACCTTTTAGGGACTGGCTTAACGGTCTAACTAGAGATCTCTAAGCCGTATACGAACGCGACCCTCCTTGGCAGAAAGGAGGGCGCAGTAATATTAATCGCCTGGCAAGCGGATTGAAGACCGCAATGCCGAACGTATTGCAGGGCAACGCCAATTTAGGTATTTTATGTCAGACGTAAACATGTGGCGTAAAAGTGAAGACCACTTAAAAATAATGTTGTTACAAACATCTATTGTTTGGCATATGATGCCGGGTAAAAAATGTTGAGTAATCGAGAAAATGTATCCCGTATCAATATCAAAAAGGCATTGAAAAAACTGATGATGGATCCCTGTGTTACAGATCAATCAATAAATAGATTAAGATTTAACAAAATTATCTTAAAATAGATATCGTTCGATTATACGATTCTAATCGATAACTAAGTATGTATTAGATTTCGGTAATAAATAAAAACTAAGGTAATACCTGAAAAAGAAAGATTTCATTTTTTTAATCATGGTACCTTTATCTAACAGAGGTAGATTACATTTTATCACCGATCAAAGCAATGTAAACAAAATACCAAGTTTAATTACGCAGTAATGACAACGATTTCGTTGATCGGTTTTCGGCGCGACACCACCACCTTGTAATGGCATATCGTATTAGGTTTGTAATAATGTTACGAGTGATATTACGTAAAGGAGATTCTTTTCTGAGCTAGCGTAAAAATGAATCAAAAGCACCTTGGTGTTTCCTGCATCTGAAACACAACAAAATTATTTCCTGAAGAGAAATGAAAAATAGCAGAATTTTTTAGCCGCTTGCAAAAAATAATCGTATTGAATTTAATTTATATTATACTTAGACTTATGTTTTTAATTTTTATACGTAATCCTTTTTAGATATAATTAATGTATACCTAGACTTTATAAAAATTAGATATTCTAAAAGGCAAATAAATAAGCTTGGTTAAGAGGAAATATAATGTCAAATGGCTTAGCAAGATCCTTCGTTATGCCGAAAATATTGCAGCATTAATTTTGAAATAAATATATGGTAAAGTTGAGGATTAATGTTAAGGATTATGTTAGACGAAAACACGATTTCGTAAAATTTTCTCGATAGAAAAAAAATCCAAAGTTACCTCCAAAATAAACAATAAACCGCTGTTATTCATAAAATACTTTAAATAAGATCATGAAACTTTGCATACTAACTGAACTAACTATAAAGCAGTGCATTTAACAGTGGTAGAGCCACGCGGCAGCTTTGCTGTCGCACGTATGGGCCTGCTCAAACCGGGGTGGTACCACGACCTCACAGAATACCGGCGTGAAGTGGAAGCTCTGCTTCCGCGTTTCGTCTGGTGAGTGCAGGTGGCCGGAGGCCCAAATCCCCCCTCCCCCCCATCAACATGGTAGCGGAATTCAATGATAGACTACCCCAGGAGGGTACCAGCACCCCTGGAGAATCCCTCGCTGAGCATCCACGACCATGTTTCTCCACTTCTGAGCGTGGGTGCTCAGGCTGCCCCGCTTATTCTGGGGGGGGGGGGGGGGGCAAAATTCCGCTCAAGACTAAAACTGCTCGGGACAAACGGAGCAACAAGACCAAGGCGACCCCTGCCACGCTGTCCGTGAATTTCTGCAATATCAGGGGACTTCACTCTAACCTAAACGCCGTCCACTACCATCTCGAGACGGCGAGGCCGGCTCTGCTCTTTCTGACCGAGACGCAGGTGTCCTCTCCGGCTGATGTCTCGTATCTCTCCTACCCGGGGTACAAACTGGAACACTCCTTTGTGCCTCGGGCTGGAGTTTGCGTTTACGTCAGAGAGGACATCTGTTCTCGACGCCTCGGCAGACTTGAAGGTTCGGACCTGTCCATCCTTTGGCTACGCGTAAACAGCGACGACCATCCGCGCCTCTACGGGTGCCTCTATAGGTCCCATAGCGGTAATGCCGAAACGGACCGACTCTTCGACCACGTCCAAATGGCTGCAGATTCGTTGCTACAGCAGATCCCCTCCGCAGAGATCGTGATCCTCGGCGACTTTAACGCCCATCACGCCGAATGGCTCGGTTCACGTTTAACCGATCATGCGGGGAGATCTGTTCATGATTTTGCCTTGGCATATGGTCTGACACAACTGGTTACTTCGCCTACGCGGATTCCAGATGTGGAGGATCATGCACCTTCCCTGTTGGACCTTCTGCTGACCTCTCACCCGGACGGATATCAGATTTCCGTCGACGCCCTTTTAGGCTCCTCGGACCATTGTCTTGTCCGGAGTGTGGTGCCACTCACGCTGAAATCGCGGTTGCATTCTGCAGGCTGCCGCCGTGTTTGGCATTATAGGTCAGCCGATTGGGATGGGATGCGGTCTTTCTTTGCATCCTACCCTTGGGGGCGGGTTTGCTTCTCGCCGGACGATCCCAACGTTGTTGCGGATTCTGTCGCTGATGTGGTACTTCAGGGTATGGAACTTTTTATTCCTTCCTCTGTGGTGCCCATTGGACGCAAATCTCAGCCATGGTTTGGTCGCTCCTGTAAAATAGCATCATGCTATAAGCAGGAGTGCTACCAAGCCTGGGCTGACGCATCAGCGTCCAGGGATGTAAACACCAGCGCTCTAAAAAAGAAGTATAATTCCGCCTCTAGGTCCTTCAAAAGAGTCATTGCCAAGGCAAAGTTGCACATAGGCAGAATTGGCGAGAAACTAGTTCGTCTTCCTTCTGGAACCCGTGCATTCTGGTCTCTCGCCAAGGCTGTCCAGGGGAATTTCTGTCAGCCATCTCTTCCATCTCTGCACAGGGAGGACGACTCACTGGCCCACACCGCAAAGGAGAAAACCGATCTTCTAGGCTCTTTCTTTGCGTCTAACTCGACTCTCGATGACGGGGGGAGTACGCCGCCGACCATCCCGCGGTGTGAGTGCTCCATGCCGGAAGTGCAGGTCACTCAGCGCTCGGTTCGCAAAGCACTCCTCTCCCTGGACATCCACAAGTCGAGTGGGCCTGACGGAATCTCCCCAATTGTGCTGAGGACGTGTGCTCCAGAGTTGGCACCGGTTTTAACGCGTCTTTTCCGGTACTCCTACTCCCTAGGCGTAGTCCCAAAATCATGGAAGACGGCTTTCGTCCACCCGATCCCTAAAAAAGGCGACCGCTCAGACCCGTCCAACTACCGGCCTATCGCCATCACCTCCTTGTTCTCCAAAACAATGGAGTCCATTGTAAACTGCCAGCCCATGAGGTACCTTGAGTATCACCAGCTGATTAGTGACCGCCAATACGGTTTTCGCCGTGGTCGGTCAGCTGGTGATCTTCTGGTCTACCTAACTCACAAATGGGCGGAGGTAGTAGAGTCCAAGGGGGAGGCATTGGCCGTTAGTTTGGACATTGCGAAGGCCTTCGATCGGGTTTGGCACAAAGCGCTTCTTTCGAAGCTCCCTTCCTATGGGCTTCCCGAGAAATTGTGCGATTGGATCACCAGCTTTCTTGCAGATCGGAGCATCAAAGTCGTTGTAGACGGTGCAAGCTCTGATTGCAAGCCTATTAATGCTGGTGTTCCACAGGGCTGCGTGCTATCGCCAACGCTGTTTCTTCTGCATATCAATGATATGTTGCATACCCGTAACATTCATTGCTATGCAGATGACAGCACTGGTGATGCTCTTTACACCGGCCGAGCCAATATTTCTCGGGAAAACGTCTCCGAGTGCCGGGACAAACTTGTGTCTGAAGTCGAGTCTTTGCTGAACAGAGTCTCGGATTGGGGACGACTAAATCTAGTCCAGTTTAACCCCCAGAAGACACAAGTTTGCGCGTTAACCGCTAAAAAGAACCCCTTTGTCGTATCCCCTCAGTTTCAAGGCACTCTCCTTGTTGCCTCAGCCAGTATCGGAATCCTCGGCGTCGACATATCAAGTGACGTGCAGTTTCGTGGTCACTTGGAAGGGAAGGCCAAATTGGCCTCTAAAAAGCTTGGCGTGCTCAGCAGAGCGGGACAGTGTCTCATGCCGGCACACCGCCTGCAACTTTACAAGGCGCTGGTTCGGCTGCACATGGAATACTGTTCCCATCTCTGGGCTGGGGCTCCCCAGTACCAGTTCCTTCCACTTGACCGCATCCATCGCAGAGCGGCTCGAATCGTCGACGACCGAGTACTTTCCGATCGGCTCGATTCACTGGCACTGCGAAGAGATGTTGCATCCCTTTGTATTTTCTTTCGCATATACAATGGAGAGTGCTCTGAGGAATTGTTCGGATTAATCCCAGCCGCCAAATTTCGTGAACGCACGACGCGGTACGTTTCAAAAGGAGTTTTCTTCCGCGTACAACCTCTCTGTGGAATAATTTACCACCGGCGATTTTTCCGGAACGTTACAACCTGGGGACCTTCAAGAAAAGAGCTTACTCCTTTCTAAAGGGCCGGCAACGCATCTGCAATTCCCCTGGTGTTGCAGTTGATCATGGGCGGCGGTAGTCACTTAACATCAGGTGAGCCACATGCTCTTTTGCCCCCTCTTCTATTAAAAAAGTGCTTATGTTATTTACTTTTTTTTAAAATACCATTATTTTTACTGTAAAAAGAAATTACCGCTTCGCTTACGATCAGAATATAGATACATTACGCAACAGTACGACGTAAAATTAAAATGGGAAATAACCGTGATAAAAATAAGAAGCGGCTGGCTTGGCGTTAAGAAACAGGCATAAATATGATAAACCTAATGAAATAAGTGCCTAACGACCTTTATACTTACAGTATTAGTGATTACAAACATATCGGTACATAGCATACGACGCGCGGGCAAGTGGGGACGAAATTAGAATTTGAGCTGACTTAGGCCCGCCGCTGATTGCAATTTTTTGTCACCGTGACTTTTTGTCACTTAGTCAATTGTCAATGATATCAATGAAAACTACGTTGAGTGCGCTCATTATGGTGACTTGATAATACGGTGACAAATAGTTGCAGCGGCAGGCAACACCTGAGTGACGTGACTGTTACTCGCCCTGTGCATTACTATGGGAGTCCGCTCACTGGTGACATGGTATTAAGCTTAACTATTAAGTACAACGTTTGTTTGTCTATCCTGGGAAGAACCAGCAAAAAAAAACTCAGTGGGATTTTTAATAAAAAATCAATGAAGTATCCATTAGCAAATAAAACTTTATCGCGATGATCCCCTACAAGGTAAGGTAAACCATACCTAAAATTATAATAATTAGAAACATGCGTTACTTTGCAGAAGTTACATTAAAGATGTTAAAATTAATTAGCTAAGATCCGCATAGCAAAATAAAATTATGTTATTATTATTATATGTACTTTACCTAGTTTAAAGAGCACATTCGAGTCAGACACCGCGGAGTCTATATTCTATATCATTGGTCGTATCAGTGGTTAAACTAGTCTTCAATTCGGTCGTCTAATTTCCTTTGTTTAGAGGTGAAACACGTTATCGATGGTGGTGTGTCTTTATTAGTGTAGTGATGTTGGTAGTAATGGTGCTGGCACTATTGGTAAAAGGAAAGGGCACGTAGTTGAGGGACGGTGTGGGTGCTTTTAAAATTAGTTAAGACATCTTTAATACCTAAAATTAAAATGAAAAACAAGTCTAATTGAATTTAATATAATCATCATAAGTTTCACTTCAATACCGCCTTTCAAGATGCGTGATCTCATTCCTAACTCTCAGTATATAATAGTGTTTTATCTATGTTCCTAAAACAAAGGTGCTTTATGCATTTGTTCTGTCATGAAAATTTGTACTGAAAATGCCAAGTTTATCACAGCATATATCAATAAACAAACCGTTGGTTTTGATAACTTTATTAATTTTTGTTTGATATAAAGTCGATAACAGTGTATATGTTACTGTTATCGATTTTAGATAAAGTCGTTACGGGCATTGATGTAACATGAAATTGATACAGAAATTTGTTATAATACGGTAATCATAACAAATTACTGTTTTATTTTATAAGATCGTTTTAATGATAAATGTTCGTAGGTCTAGGTATCAGATATTGGGCTATGCTATGATATAAAATTCTTCGCAGATAGTGGCAAATGTTATTTCAAATATATTAAGACTTATTATCATAATTTAGATAACAGTAATAGTTAGTTAAGAGATATAATAATAAAAAATAGTAAGATGGTTTCGGAATAAAAGCGTTTTCTTGTGGAACATTAATTTTAAGTAGAAGAACATACATATACATACATATTTAAGCAGATATTTGATAATGAACGTTATCGACCTTGTCGCCTCATTGGGGACTACTACGAAAATCGAATTACGAACCGTTGGATTGGAACGAAAAAGAAACCGCATAAGTACATAAAACTAAACAATTTCGGATGCGATGAAATATAAAAGGCCGAATAACATTTACGAGTCACTGAAAGACAAAATGTTCAATTGCGAAGTTGCCAACATCGAATTGACCTTCAGACCCTGCGTGGGAAAACTGCGATCTGTCGACCAAAACTACAGAATTCTATGTTACTAGCAGCCCTTTGGGAATAATATAGTAGACTAGCTACACAAGCCTCTTCACTCGAAGCTTTAAGACGAGAATATAATATCAGTTTTATGACGTCGTCTTATCGGTATATCCCTACCCAGTAGGGATATATCGATAAGACGACGTCATAAATAGTTTAGTGCGGGCCCATTGAATATCAATAATGAATAAACTTCTTTGTGTACTTTATGCCGCTTCTATTGTTAAACTAAAATGTTTTATCATAATTTTGTTATTATCGATCCACTATTGGACTATTTGAATAATGTTCTTGGGGTTCTGCGGCGTTTTATTTTTTACAAAATTTATTTTCATAACGTAATTTATACAATAACATGTCACAAAAAACTCTTAGAGGGATAAATAATTGTTCTGTTTTAGAAAAGTTTGGATATAGTATAAATACATAACGCTAATATCTACAATATTTATTACCATAATTAAAAAAGAAACTGAATCTAAAAACTTAAATTATCCTACAGTCCTACTTCACACGGTATAGTGTCAAGAACGCTGGTTGAGTTTCCTCGCTAAATGGTTATACATATGTAGCATTCGAGCAAGATACGTAATGTATTAATATGGGCATCGAGAATACATCGTCAATTGTTATTTGCTTATTTCTATTATATTTATTTAATATAGTCAATATTTTTTGAGTGTCCTATTGGTATAGTGATCGTCACTGCTGCTTATGAGGTCCCGGGTTTGGACAAATCAGTTATTGGGATTTTCTACTGGGAAATTTTCAATGGCAGCCCAGAGCACATAATTTCGTAAAACACAAATAATTTCAATATAAATTATCCATGGGCCAAAACAAAATAAGTACGGTTATATTTTACACCGCTGTCAATAAATTATGTCATGATGAGCCATTACGACCCTAATGAAATAACTGCAATTGTAACCAGGACTCTTTTAGGAAATAATTTTATTGATTATAAATAACGTTAATCGTATCGTAGTGTGATTATAAACAAGGATACGACCTAGGGACCTTCAAGAAAAGAGCACTATTACTATTATAACTAATTATATTATATTATGATTAATTTTATTATATTATAATTAATTTTAAGTTCAAACTCAAAATAGTCTCTGAATACCGGCTACTGCTTGGACGCTAAAAGCAAATCCCTTAAAATTTTACGATACTTTGTTAGAAAAAATACTAAACAATGATTACTAAAGACGATATAAAGTCTCCTGTGTGACGTATACGTAAATTAATTAGAACACTACACAAAATACTTCTACACTGTAAGAATTTTACATAGATAATTTATTATTATATTATTTTTTTAAAACATCAATTATTAATTATTATATGGTTCTTTGTTTGATCAAGGATTTCAGTATCTACACTTAGCACTTTGTAGTTTGTGGTAATTATAACTAATTGAGGTGGAAGACTGTCACAATAACCCATCAATGAGGCAAGTGTGACAGTACGCTTCTTTTTATAGTTACTGGTGGAGCCACGTGTTTAAGGCTGCCGAAGTCTAGTTCCCCGGTCGAACCTTAAACCTATTACGCGAGATATTAACTAAAGTGGACTGTATATGCGGTTGCTTCTACGCTTACGTAAAGGTCAGGGGTGCGTCGGGAGAGAAGCGTTGTGGTTTCAGCGACGACTGCGGTGGAAAGAGACCGCGCAACGGTCGCGCGTGCCTTATATGTCCTCGGCCCCGATGATTACGTGACATTCTAGAATCATCTTCTTGCCCCTCCCACCCCACCACCCCGATGTGTCGATGGAGGATCGAGGAGGGTATGAATGATATCGTTTTGTCGGAAAGGAACAAGCGGCTTGGCACCTCTACCGTCAAATATAATAATCCAATGGTTTTTTTTTTCCGCGCAACCATCTCCCCCGCCCTTGAAGGATTTCCTTCAAAATTAACTAATACAACTAGAGCTAAGATCAACTAACAAAATAACTAACTAACGCTAAAATTACTTAAATTCAACTACAATTTAATCTAGAAAGCTAATTTAAATTATGGAAGAGGCAGGGGGCACAAACGGACAACCGGACGCAAGTAAGACCCAACCGTGGTCTTAACGCGAGCTATCCTAACTACATCGTCGGAACCGGGAAAGACCTCTTCGACAATTCCTAACGGCCAGTGGAGAGGCGGCGTATTCTCTTTGGTGAGCACAACTACAGTTCCTACAGCTAAAGGCTCAGTTGCTGTGTTCCATTTTTGCCGAGACTGCAAAGTATGCAAGTATTCCATCCTCCATCGCTTCCAAAACGATTGCACTAACCGATCTAATAATTTGTGGCGTGCGGAAATGCTAAGTCTGTTCTCATCCATACCTGCGGCTGGCAAATACTTTAAAGGCGTTAAATTCAAAAAATGTGCTGGAGTTAGAGCCAGCGGTTCCGAGGGGTCACTAGACAACGTACGACAAAGTGGGCGACTATTCATTACGCATTCAATTTGAGCGAGCACCGTACTTAGCTCTTCGAAGGACAAAATTTGATCTCCTATTACTCGGTATAAATGACTCTTTAGACTCTTGATATTAGTCTCCCAATTGCCCCCAAAATGGCTCGCGGCTGGGACGTTCAGAGACCACTCAATGCGGTTCTCGGCTAGAATGTGAGCGAACTCCGAATTATAATATTTGCTAGCTAAGAGCTCATGTAGTTCCGATAAAATACGTTTTGCACCGACGTAGTTCGTACCGTTATCCGAATACAATCTACTTACAGGGCCACGGCGGGAAAGAAATCTTTTAAATGCACCCATAAAGCCTGCTGTGCTTAGATCACCAACGAGTTCTATATGCACCGCTCGAGTAGTTAGACATACGAAAATGCAGACGTAAGCCTTTGTGGATCTTATACCACGCCCGCGAGTGAGCGTGACCTTAAACGGACCAGCGAAATCAGACCCGGTGTGCGTGAAGGGCTTTACTGATTGTATTACTCTACAAGATCTAAGTTCCGCCATTTCCGGAAATGACGGCTTGGGGCGTGCCCGAAAGCAAGCTATACATCGGTGCACCCGATTGCGTATTAAACTACGTGCAGAAAGAATCCAATAATTCTGACGCAAAATCGACATCAACAAGTCGGGGCCAGCGTGCGAGTTCAATTTATGATGGTAATCGACTAATAAGTTCATGATATGGTCTTTACGCGGTAAAACAATAGGGTGCCGTTGGTCGAAACTCAATTGCGAGTTGGACAAGCGTCCACCCACCCTTACAATCCCATCCTGTAAAAATGGCTTAAGGCGTTGAAAGGCGCGACTACAAGCTCTATTCGATTGTAATCTTCTAATTTCTTCAGAGAAGTGCGCATGTTGAAGTTCACGCAATACTAGCGACTCGGCATAGTTGTAATCGGATGCTAAGACATACGAACGTCGCGGTAACAGCTTCGCGAATCGACAAACGTAAATTACGCTACGCAATAATTTCGACCAAGAGGACAAGCGGTTCGCCAAAGCAATGATTGGAGAAACCTCACTCGAAACGTTCGCCACTAGAGCGTGTCTCTTCTCTTCCGGCGGTTGTGACACTGACGAATGTTCGAAGTCGGTTATTGGCCATTGCGAGGGATCCAAGTGAACCCAAGCAGGTCCGTGGAACCAAAGCGGGTGGTCCATTATTTGCATCGGGGTGAGTCCACGGGATAGACAATCGGCGGGGTTTTCCGTACCGGACACGTGATAAAAGTTCCGCGTTTCTAACTCGTCTTGTATCTTGGCCACTCGGTTCGCAACAAACGTATCCCAACGGTGGGGTGAAGAATGAACCCAGCATAAGGCGACGGTGGAGTCGGAAAAGGCCAATATCCTTTCTATGTGAACTCTATCCCTACATGCGCTGATAACTGCGGTAATAAGCTTGGTGAGTACTAATATTGCGCAAAGCTCCAAGCGCGCCAGAGAGGCAACCTTACGGGGGGAGACTCTCGACTTAGAACTAATGAGGCTAATCGAATTTCTACCATTATTCTGGACGTGGAAATATACAACGCCCCCGTAAGCCTTCTCGCTGGCGTCTGCAAACCCAACGACTGTTATGGCGCTACTTCTATCTACGTTTATATGACGCGGTATTTTAATTTCTCTTAATAAAGGAAGTTCCTCTCTAAAGCGCTGCCACAACCGAACAATGCTGTCAGGCGGCGAGTCATCCCAGTCGCATTCCAATAACCAAAGTTGTTTAATTAAAAGCTTAGCGTATAATACCACCGGGGCTACGAAACCCATGACGTCCCATAATCTAGCAACGCATGACAGTATTGTGCGCTTTGTGCATTTCTCTACGGGCGGATTTACCTTAAGGCTAAACACGTCGGACTCTGGTGACCAACATAGACCGAGCACCTTGCGTGTATCAGAATCGTCGAATTCCTTTATCGCCGAAAGACGGTGTGATAGTGGGATTGTATCCAAAACCGGACGCGAATTACTAGTCCACTTCACAAGATCGAATTGACCCGATTTCATGAGCCTTATAACCTCGGCGGTGGTTAGGGTTGCCTCCTCCACGCTATCGACCGAGTACACAAAATCATCCATATATAATCCGCTCTCAATTGCCCTCTTAGCTTTAGGATAAGAGGGACCTTCATCGTGAGCGAGCTGTCTCACCGTGCGTAACTCATGAAATGGGCTCGACTTTAAACCAAAACAAACGCGATTAAATTCAAACACCATTAGAGGTTCCTTTGGGTTGAAACGATATAAAATGCGTTGGAATCTACGGTCGCATTCACGGACCCCTATGCAAAGAAACATTTGACGAATATCGGCGGATAGTGCTATACTAAACAAACGAAAATTGACTATTATATTAAATAAACTGCCCTGTAAATTTTGCCCACTATAGAGGATATCGTTAAGCGACAGGTGAGTGCTAGTTTTAGCACTAGCGTCGAGCACTACACGTAACTTAGATGTAAGTTTGTCCTCTCTAATGACTCCGTGGTGTGGTATGAAATACGACGGTGTGTCTTCGTAGTTATCTAATTTCGAAGCCACAAGTGATATGTAACCTTCTCTTATATATTCGTTAATGACGCCGTCGTAAGCTTCCTTTAACTGGGGTGAAGCGAGCATCCTACGCTCCAAGCTGTAGAAACGTTTTTCCGCCATTTGACGCGAATCGACGAGAGATAAAACATCTCCTTTAAAGGGTAGCGCTACACTATATCTACCGTCGCGATCACGAATGGTCGTGCGGACGTAAATTTCCTCGCATAACCTATCATCTGAGCTAGCTATGGGTGGAACGTTCACCTCCTCCATCTCCCAAAATTTGCGGACTAACGACTCGAGCGGTTCGACAGCCATACCACAATAAGAGGTTGCCGAAATACTATCTATGATGAGGGCGGAGCCAAGGATCACATAGCCCAATACGGTTTCCAGTGCGTAAGGCGCGGTATGCGAAGAGTTGCCCCTGACCTTATTGTTTAACAAAAGATAAGGGAAAAGCGATGCTCCAATGAGCATGTCTATGTTTCCAGGAACGGCGTAAGTGTCGTCCGCCAGAGTCAAATTCTTAAATTCAATCATTGCCGAGGTGTCAACCGAAACGGTTGGCAACCGTTCAGTGACCCTATCTACTACTAGTGCATTTATATCAAAGTTAACATTACGATCTATCCGAGAATAAATTTTTAAATTTATATATCCCTGTGTCGATTTACTAGTGCCTCCGATGCCTTTAATTACAGGACATGAAAGTGACCTATTTATTACTAAGCCTAAGCGCTGACAACATTGTCGCGTTATAAAGCTATTTTGGGCTCCGCTGTCCAGCAGTGCACGGACGCTTTGTTCGTTTCCACGCGAATCCCTAACCAAAATACGTGCCGTACCCAGTAACACGGTTGAAGGAGGTTGTGCTCCCATATTTGCTTATGAGCACAGAGCGACATCACCAGGTCGACCGCTAGAATCGTTGACCTTAGTAGGGGCGAATTCCTTATCCGCTTTACTTGACGCCGCTATGTTGCTATTTTCAAAATGTAATAGCGTGTGATGTTTCCTGGCGCACTTGCTACATACGGAACTCGAATTGCATTTTGCAACTAAATGCTTATCGCTTAAGCAGTTCAAACATAGGTTGTTTGTCTTTACTAATTTATAACGCTCGCTTGGTGAATATTTACGAAAAGTCGCACAATTATATAAATTACCGTGTCTATCTTTACATACTAAACAAGTATGCTGGAGTGATGTTGGCGTAGCGGTTACGTAAGTTAACGACCCTGCTATTTTAGATGGTTGAGTCTGTCTACGGTCGACGCACCTTTTAATCTCCTGTTTAACGTTCGGAGAGCGCTGCATCACCTTTATTTGATCTCGCACGAACGATGCTAATGAATGAAAGGAAGGCATCTCCGAGCTACGATGCTCCATTTCAAACGCACGCACGGTGTCGGGGTCCAACTTCTTCAGTGCAATATGGAGAAACACCACGTCCATAAGATCATTAAATTTCAAATTCTTAAGTGCAGCCACCGATGCCACAAATTTATCTAGAAATTGCTCTAAGCCGTTGATGTTCGCGGATGATATAGATTTAAGATCGAATATCTGGTTCAAATATTCGGAAGCTAACATTCTCCTATCTTCATATTTAGTTTTAAGCGTTTCGAATATTAATAAGTAATTGTTTGCTGTAGGTGTAAAACCAGAGCAGATCGACTGTGCCCTGCCACTAAGTTTACTGATTAAGTAATATAATTTTTCGGCGTCCGATAACGATGGGTTATTGTGTATATTGTTTTGAAAACTACTGAAGAAGAAGGGCCACGTCTTAATATCACCATTAAATACCGGAATATCTATTGGCGGCAACCTAATCGAGTCGCTTGGACGTACCTGTTTTTCCGGCTTTGCTTCGTTTTGAGATAGGGATCTCGCAATTCTTTTCACGCGACACAACATATCTTCGAATGCCAGCAGCGGTTGGTAGTTCACTATGTATTTCGGGTCGATTTGTAATTCCAAATGATTAATTTGGTCTAATATTTTTTCGTAATCTATTCGTAAAGAATCTATCGTTTCGATTTCGGTCAAAAAAGTTTCCCGCACTGCTTCTATATGGATGTTCTTTATATAATCACTTATATTCTGCATACGCGAAAAGAGTATGTCTCTCTTAGCATAAAGCGTTTTAATTTTGATTTCACTTCCACTAACTGCCATTTTAAACTATTATAATAAAGTTATATCAATCACAATTAATCTCACAACGCACAAACAATAAAGGATGGACACTCGGTATGCCGTATTACGTAATTAAATCGAACACCTGCGCAGCGAGTCGAGGTGACGCGTCATTTGCTAGACTCAATAATTTTATCAAGATTGTGGGTAAGCGTATCAAACGGTTCCTATTACACTGTTTCAATTATTTAATAGGCTTTAAATTTAATCAAATACGAGCGCTATAAAACGAATAATTCTGTTTGCGAGTACCTAGTCAAAATTTAAATTTAAACGAACACTATTTAAGTCTATTCTATAAATTGGAGTGCATTATCTAATTAATTAATTCAACAATTCGACCAAAATCCTGCTCGAAGTGACCATAAAATGGTGGAGCCACGTGTTTAAGGCTGCCGAAGTCTAGTTCCCCGGTCGAACCTTAAACCTATTACGCGAGATATTAACTAAAGTGGACTGTATATGCGGTTGCTTCTACGCTTACGTAAAGGCGACTACTATAGCATGCGGTATAATGCACTCGCTCTTCCCTAAAACTAAACTATTATTGTGCCAAATCGCTGAAAAGGAATCCTGCCTTATTAGGAGAACAAAAAAATTGGAGCGGGTTAAAACTATGTAAGGCAGGAGCTAAATTAAGGAATGTTGACTCACCGGGGTTTCTTCTATCCTGTTGAGCACTATAGCTGCAACTTCTGGAACTTCTTCTGGAACACTCCGGAGAGAGGCGGTGCGCGACTATATCTCACACGAGGTGAGGGAACTTCTTCTAGACAGACACTCTGGGGCCCCAGGGGTGCGTCGGGAGAGAAGCGTTGTGGTTTCAGCGACAACTGCGGTGGAAAGAGACCGCGCAACGGTCGCGCGTGCCTTATATGTCCTCGGCCCCGATGATTACGTGACATTCTAGAATCATCTTCTTGCCCCTCCCACCCCACCACCCCGATGTGTCGATGGAGGATCGAGGAGGGTATGAATGATATCGTTTTGTCGGAAAGGAACAAGCGGCTTGGCACCTCTACCGTCAAATATAATAATCCAATGGTTTTTTTTTTCCGCGCAACCAGTTACTTTATTATTGACTGTGGTTTTCGACAAAATTGATGATATGTTACTAACTTCCATATATTTTCTGATCTATGAAAATGATTGTGACGTAAATTTTTAAGTAACAATTAATTTTTCCCCAGTGTGACTTGTTTTTAACCAATATAGTTATGAGCCTTTTAATGGATTTTACTCTGAATGAAATTTACCACAAATCCTCGCGAAAGAACACCGATTCCTACCAAGGATGATACGTGAGGCTATTGAAATTAAAAAATTTCCTAATTTCAATAGAGAAGGAGGCTGGGTACTACCACCTGCTTGGGACCCTATAATCAATAAAATTAAAACTAAACCCAAGCATACCACTGCAAGACCTCAGGATATAGTCAGTTTATTTTGCATAGATCGGACCACAAACAATAATTAAAAAAAACTGAAGGTACTCCAGGTTTAACAATGACATCGGGACGTCACTCACCTCAGTTCCCCGTGACAATGGGTGCTGGAAAACACCCGAAACGTTGGGAATTAAAAATTAAAATTATTAAAATAAAAATTAAACGCGATAAAATCCGTAAAAGTAGTTTTAATCAAGTATTTTATCCTTGATATTAATTTAAAAAATATAACCTTCTTTTTTGAAAGTCGCTTAAAGCAATGGCTGTGCCATTACTTGATACGATATTCTCATATAAGTAATCGGGGTAAGCTTGTCACACTTACCCCGATGTTAAGTATTAGGTGAGGTAAATGTTACTGTATCCGTATTTCAAGGAATGGTGGATTTCAGGTCACAGAAACATATTACTCCATAAGTACCGAAATTATTCTTTATCACTCACCTTGTATCTGGTTTGAAATACCTTAATGACACAAAAACTTAAAAATATCGCCTTCTAAAATTGCGCTGTCTGTCACCAGTTAAGTATTTTTAATAAAATGAAGCCTATCGATAAAATTATTGAAGTTATTTATTTATATAAACTTTATTGAACCTTACATTAGTACAGGATCAACATATAACATAATTAACATATAACAACAACATATAACAAATATAACATAATTAAAGCACTTTGAGAAAGCAGTTTGTTCAGAATCGTTTACTGAATCGATTCCTATGATTTTTAATACAGGTAATTTTTTAACTCAAACGTAATTAAAACTACGTAAATTACAGTCACACTAAATCTATACATTTAAAACAAACTGAAATGGACCGTAACTTAAGGCAATAAGACTTTTAAGACTGCAGTTTTATTTGTATTATTACTAATTCTGTCATTCAATAAAAATAAAGCAAAATGAACTTTATTTCAGCACGTTAAAGTCTTTGCGTTCTTGGATTTGTACTGTGACCACAACATTCTTCCGGAATTAGTATAACTAATTTGATAAATATTTGGTGCATAAAAATGTTTAACTAAAATTCAGTGTATGTATTATGATTGTAACATAATATACTAATTGGGGTGCCTGAGGGTGTGCGTTATATATATATATATATATATATATATATATATATATATATATATATATATATATATATATATATATATATATATATATATATATATATATATTATATTTTAATATTTATATTTATGTATATATATATATATACATAAATATAAATATTAAAATATAATATAAAATATATAAAGACATATAATGATATAATATACTGCTATGAACTTTACTGTTGGTACATTCAATAGCGTAAAAGTTTCTGCGTTGTTCAATAGATGAGAATAGAATTTAACCAAAAAACCGTATTTAGGCCGCATATACTTTGAATTTTTTGCTGTTACACTTGCCCTACTGTCACTCTTGCCTCGGGTGACCATACTCGTAATCTGATAAAAAGGATTGCATTATTTTATAGACTTTGATTTTAAATAGAATCGTAAAATATAAATTATATTATTGTATAAGTATGATATTTTAATATAACTTACAATCAGCTGGCCGTACGACAGGGCTCAAGGTAGCTTAGCGAACTATGGAGAGGGCTATACTTGGGGTTTCCCTGCGTGACAAAATAATGAAGATATCCGCAATAGAACCAGAGTTACTGCCATAGTAACTCTGGGTCCAT
Source organism: Parnassius smintheus behrii (assembly GCA_036936625.1). Lineage (NCBI taxonomy): Eukaryota > Metazoa > Arthropoda > Insecta > Lepidoptera > Papilionidae > Parnassius > Parnassius smintheus. The sequence continues at coordinate 19,370,236 of JAUPFT010000020.1, forward strand.
TCATTGGGGGAGGCCTATGTTCGGCAGTGGACTTGTGAATGGTAACGATGATGGTGATGATTCTTGTATCTACATCGTGTTCCATTAATTTAATTTAATATTATGTTGTCTGTTACATAGGCTACATATAATGCGACTTATTTTCGTTTTAAATTGACGCGTTGATTAATTTGACGATAACAAGTTAATGTCTGACTTGAAAATACTGTTGATACATTAAGAAAAATGTGCTTGTGGTTTGTTGTGGTTACGTTCCTTATGATTTCGATCATCTGCATCTTAATTTAATATATTTTGTTATAAATTACGTGTATAAATAATTGTACATTTATTATACACCTAGTTAATCGATTATTATCATCTCCGTTAATAATATCATCGTACATTGCCAATGTGTAAGGAAACGACGTTTGTTGTGTTTTGAACATGACGGGTTCTTAGCCTTTTTTGTGTATATACGTACATATATATATATATATATATATATATATATATATATATATATATATATATATATATATATATATATATATATATAGGCTTTACGTTTGACTATCGCTCGTAACTATTTAATTTTTTAACATTGAGCAACACATGAAATGTCCTCTTATCCTTATTTTGAATTATAAAATAACGGGATTTAGGTTCCATTCGCTCAGTAATCTACGTTAGGTCTAGTTACTTTGTCTTGGGAAATCCAGAATTTTTAAGGTTATTTACGATAGAAACCTCCAAGACTATTTTCCATTAAAAAACATAGTTTTAATTATTTGTTTTTGATATTTTATTATATTTTCCAATTTTAAATTTATTTTCTAAGGTATCAGCTTTGTACCGATATAGTATGCACTGACGTCCGCTTTGAACTTCTCTTCGACCGCATCATACAAATAATCGATAATAAATTGGTGGCAATATTGTGCGATTCTAAGGCTGCGCGATCACTTTTACTGAAAAAAAAAACTAGTTCAAGTATTGAATAATTTGTTGTCCGAAAATTGAACTGAATATTAAAGATTCAAGCAAAGTCACGAAAATACTAAAAATAAGAATAAATTGGGAAGCCGCCGTTTTATCGTAAAATTTTTTACCCACCTTCTTACGTGATATAAATTTGAAGTCGAGATTGAGTCCAGGTCAATGTTCCACCATATTTTTGGTTATGTTAAAAATAATTTATAATATTCATCTTATAAATTACGAGTCCGTTATTTGTGAATCAAACTGTAAAAAGCGTGCGTTGCTTATAAAAATGTCTAGGTATTGACAGCGTACGAAGTGCGTAGTAAAGAAATCGAATTCGTTCAATTTATTTTTTACAAATATAAGATATTATTACCATCGTTAACAATTTAAGATAAAAAAAATGTCCTCCAGACCGAATTTCGGCCACGGCGGCCTGCCTCAACGGAGGCTAGCCATCGGCGCAGGACAGGATTATGGTGTCCAAGTGTACGCGCAAGCATAGGAGCACTCTCTATTCCCTCACTCTCATAATCCGATGGGACGATAAACCGACACAACCGGAGAGAGATCAGGCGCAGGACCAACGGCTTTACGTGCTTTCCGAGACACGGGGGTGAGATACCGCCAACTTCCTGACTCCGGGCAATTCTGAGAATATCTTGACGGAAAACTCAATAATTGATTTTTTGGCCCGACCCGGGATTCGAACCCAGGACCTCATGACCAGCAGTCGCACCACTACAACCACTAGACCAACGAGGCAGTTTAGGCAACAATTTGGGATAACGTACCCATGTAATATATCTCAACAAAGTTTCATACGAATCAAATCCAATTGACGTTCGGCAACATAAAGTTAAGCGAACTAAAGATAAGCTTTTCGCTTTACTTTTTTAATTGTTCTAAGCCAGGGCTTAGCTACAATCCAACCTAAAGGTAAGTGGTGATAAATATGATAAATAAAAGCCTATTCATTCTTGCGTTGAAGACACACACACACTAATCAGATGGAAAGACAGATGCTGGCAACTTATTCCACTCCTTTGCTGTACGACGAATCGATCGATCGATCGATCGATCGTACGACGATCACGAACGACGTAGCAAACTGGTTCGAATGCGTGGTAAGTTAACTTTAATTAGTCTGCACAGCGTGTGTTGGCGAACTTTACACGTCCTCGAAATATTTTATTTCTCACGTGTTCTCATGCAGTTTTAATCCTTCATCGCCGAGCATGTGGTAAATCAGCGCATGAAAATGCAATTGCGGAAATCAAAACCGATAACTACGAAAAAGGCAAGCGCTTAGACATTGAGCTACCACGGCTCGACTATATGTGAATTACTTCCTCAACATTCGTCCCTGATTAGCCGAGTAATAAAATGAAATAGGTAGTAAATTAATTGTTCCTTCGCAAATTGTTTATAAATTTATTCCAATAAATACGATATTTTTTTATAGGATAGGGTGACAAACGAGCACACAGTCAACCTGATGGTAAGTGGATGCTGTGGCCCATAGACATCTACATTTAACCTTGATTAAGAATCAAGACGTATATGCGTTGTCAGCCCCTGAAGGCTACGATGGAATGCCTCGTTTCCAGTAATAAAGGTCTCCGGATTTCTACACTCACCATACGAAACAGCAGCATTAAGCTGCTATTTTACGCTGGTATTCTGTGAGAGCGTGGTCCTTTCCTATATAGCAGCAGCGTGGCACTACCAAGTATAAATATGAGTTATTGACTAAACAGTCGTTTCGCGAATAGAATATATCCACTAACCTGTATCATGCCGTGGATGTCGTAAGAGGCGACAGAGTCAGAGAACATATGAGGCAATCTATAGGGGAGGCATATGTTCTGCTGTGGATTATTTTAGACGTGGTAGAGCCGTGCTGCAGTTATATTAGTAGTATAGTTGTAGCACGAATGGGTCGGCTCGACCGGGGAAGAACCACGCTCTCACAGAATACCAGCGTGAAATAGTAGCTTAATGCTGCTGCATTTCGTATGGTGAGTGTAGAGAACCGGAGACCCTTTTTACTGGAAACGAGGCATTCCATCTTAGTCCTCACGGGTGACAACGCATCTGCATTTTGATTCGTAATCGAGGATAGATGTAGATGTCTATGGGCCACAGCAACCACTTACCATCAGGTGGACTGTGTGCTCGTTTGTCACCCTATCCTATAAAAAAAACCCTATTGTTCCTTTTTTCTATTGTGTTTTAGTACTTTATTTTGTATAATGGAATTAGTGTAATTGAGTGGAGAAAAACGAACGATCAGGTAAGTAAAACTAAACTAAAGAGACTGGTAAAACAACAATTTTTGATTTAATTTACTAACTTTTACTGTTACCCACCTTCAGCTACTGTTACTGTATAGTGTATAAATATACGCTGCTTCAGCTACGATACTTATTGTTGAGTCATAACTTATAACCTAAAACGCATTTTAGTAAGCCTGTTAATTAACACTTCCACTTATACACGTGGTCACAGAATAAATAATAGTACTACGTAACGTGATGTTAGGCAAACACTGTTCTACTACGTTGTAAAAAATTGACATGAACGTTGAACATTTTAAGCCATTCACACAGATACACTTTTAAGTATAGATACATAACTACCGTTACATAATATATTGATATAACGTCATTATCATCATCATCATCATCGTCCTCATCATCATCATTATCATCATCATCATCATCATTACAGCCCTTCACAAGTCCACGGCTGAACATAGGCCTCCCCCAAGTAATGCCACAAAGCACGGTCCTGAGCCACCTGCATCCATCGACTTCCTGCATGTCTTACCAGGTCGTCACTCCATCTAGTGGGGGGTCGCCCTACACTACGCCTACCGGTACGAGGCTGCCACTCGAGAACCTTTCTTCCCCATCGGTTATCGGTTCTTCGAGCTATATGGCCGACCCATTGCCACTTCAGCTTACTAATCCGTTGGGCTATGTCGATCACCCCGGTTTTACTGCGGATATCCTCATTTCTGAGTCTATCACGCAGAAAAACTCCGAGCATAGCCCTCTCCATAGCTCGCTGAGCGACCTTGATCGTCCTCATACGGCCAGCAGTGAAGGACCACGTCTCTGATCCGTATGTCATCACTGGCAACACGCACTGGTTGTACACTTTAGTTTTCAGAGATTGAGGTATACCTGACGAGAAGATGTGTCGTAATTTCCCGAACGCTGCCCAGCCGAGTTGAATCCGTCGATTGACCTTTCGGTCGAAGTTGGACTTACCTAGTCGGACTATTTGTCCCAGGTAAACGTACTCGTCAACAACTTCGAGCATAGTGCTCCCAACAACCACCGGCATAGGTGTGACATAGACATTAAACATGATCTTTGTTTTGTCCATGTTCATCTTAAGACCTATCCGTTGGGAGACACCATTGAGGTCATTGAGCATAGTGCTAAGAGCCTCCAGCGATTCTGCCATAAGGACTATATCGGCGGCAAATCGAAGGTGAGTGATGTACTCGCCATTGATGTTAATACCGTATCCTTTCCAGTCCAGAAGTAAAGACATTAAAATATGGTTTTATTTCATTAATCTTACAATAACAAGACTTGAAAAATGCGAGCTTGCAAGTTAGGTCACATTATTGTTCCTACTCTAAACACTCGTTCGTTTTTTCGTTAAAATGATTTGTATAGTATACTAATAGAGATAATATAACAATGCGGCGAGACTTACGTTACGTCGAAATTTGGGCGGTGCTACAGTTAGGGCTTCCATTCCGTAATTACGTAATTACGCAGTTACGTAATTACGCAAAAAAATTAAACTTCTGACAAGTCCGTAACTGAGGGGTTGAAATCCGTAATTACGTAAGTATAAGTCCTTATTATCATAATCATCATAGCCTATTTCTACCCACTTCTGCTAGGTGAAGGGTTTTAATAATAAATAAAAATAATATATAAATCAATTTAGCGACTTATTACATATAACATCCTGTTTTTAAACGGTATGACATGATAACCCAGCCAACATTGAAACAGAACGAGCGGGTATTCCCCCGTAGAGAATAAATTCAATCCGGAATATAATCTGTAGCTCTCGGTAATTCCCCGCGCTATATTTCAGTCTTGGATAACGTAGGACAATAATTCTCTTTGACACGTAAGTAATAGAGTTTAATTTTGGTAAACAATAGTTCACAGGGAATCCCCGCGTCTTTCTATGTGTGAGATTAGTTCTGATTTATTTTTAATGTATGAAAGAAATTCTCAGTACTCATTTGTCTGTCATCAGGTTCAATTGACCTATTCGATAGTTTTTTTGTTAAGTGACTGATGTGTAATTTTGAACACTGCTTCGCTGGAGAGATTTCATTTAGTGTATGAACGTATGGAACCACAACAACTATGTAAGTACTGGAATGAAATCTGTTATTTTATTTATTTTTCAAACGGTGAGAGTGAGACTGAGTATAAATTGTGATATGATTGTTTTATTATTGAATCTAACTAATGTGGCATAGGTATAAACGTTTGCGTGCGAGTTGCGAGGTTTTAAGTCGCACGTTTGTATGTTAGTTTAGTCCGCGCGTATCTCAAAAAATATCATTTCGTTCGACGATAATTAAATATATAGGCTAGGACCGACTTAAAAAAAATAGTTGGCATCTTTATTATCTCCCTTTCACTTATCCATTAATAAATTAAAGTTTTGAAGGCGGTTTATTTTATAAAAATATATTTATTTTTGTTTGTTTGTCCTTTTTCCACGTCAAAGCGGAGCAACAATTCATGATTTTTTTGTATAGATATAGTTGGGGGACTAGAGAGTGCTATATCAAATATTACCTACATACTTACTTACTATTTAGTTGTTAATTAAATTGTTTTACCTAATTGTTTTTGGTGGTCAACAAAGAAGACAGTTTTCAAGGAGTTTTTAAACAAACGGATAACATCTTCAATCTGGGAACATTTTCTAAGGGCCGATAATGGACAAACCGTCGAGTGTAAATACTGTAAAAAATTTTTAAAAACGCCTGGTGGTGCAACTGGAGCATTACATACTCACTTGCGAGTACTTCAACATCAGAGTCCGATAGTGCTCAAATTCAAAAAAAGGAAGGGCGCCCCGGCCCCACATGAAGCACCCCAAAAGAAAACTAAACTCACGGATTATTATGTAAGCGACTCTTCCATGGAGTTAAGAGTGACTAGAATGGCAGCATCGGATGGTATCCCGTTGAGCAAATTTTGTACTTCTGAAGACCTAAGGCATGTTTTGAAAAAATGCGGCTATGATCTACCGAAATCGCCAACAACTATAACCAGGATAGTTTTAGAGCTACATGATAATACAAAAAACGCTCGGATACGTCTTTTAAAGGAAATGAAGTCCCAAAACAAAAGATTTACAATGACATTTGATGAGTGGACCTCTACCCGAAATAAAAGATATATAATTAACATATCCGTAATTTTGGAAGCCCTAGCTACAGTCCCTTCAGCGGTGCCAAGTTGACTGTCGGTATATCGAAGTGCTGGAGTGTTTGTACAGTAGGGCTTCGATGGCTATCCGAGTAGAGAACCAGAGTTCGAAACCTATCCAACTGCAGAGAGGTGTAAGACAGCGTGATGTTATATCCCCGAAACTCTTCACCGCTGCGTTGGAAGACGTTTTCAAGCTACTGGACTGGAAAGGATACGGTATTAACATCAATGGCGAGTACATCACTCACCTTCGATTTGCCGACGATATAGTCCTTATGGCAGAATCGCTGGAGGACCTTAGCACTATGCTCAATGACCTTATTTTATATGAGAGGGCAAATTAGCATGCGGATCACCTGATGGTAAGTAACTGCCGCCGCCCATGAACAACTGCAACACCAGGGGAGGGCCGGCAATGCATCTGGCATTGCCGGCCTTTTAAAAAGAGTGGGCTCTTTTCTTGAAGGAAGCTGAGCGAGGAAGAAAACTTATAGTAAATAACACAGTGGTGAATCACCAATCATCCAGATGGTATGGATGGTATCGTGAGTTTTTTCGCGATGAGATTAAACAGAATAGTTAAATAGGTGTATAATTTTATAATAAGTGTAATAGGCAAATAATTTTATTTCACGTTGATGAGCGCTAAAAGTTAGTACCAATATCTTATTAAAGGTAGTAAGTGATATGGTTTATAATGTAAGTCGGACGATCAGTAGTAGATTTTTTTTATAGAATAAGGGTGACAAAAGAACACACAGTCCATCTGATGGTAAGTTGATGCTGTGCCACATAGACATTCTACATTTATCCTCGATTAAAAATCAAAATGCAGATGCGTTGTCACCTATATGCCTCGTATAATGCCTCGTTTCCAGTTTAACGGGTCTCCGTTTCTCTACACTCACCATACTACGAACGATTTACAGCGGCATTAAGCTGCTATTTTACGCAGCTGTTCTGTGAGAGCAGGTTCCTTCCCCGGTTTAGCCGACCCATTCGTGTTACAACCATAATATACATATTTGCAGCGTGGCTCTATCACGTATAATGAAATTGAGTTAAGTAGTCCGTGGTTTTAACAGTGTTAACTGATGGAATGAAAGTAGCTTTGAAACTTAATTATGATGACGGTTTCTTCGAAATATTATGGTAGCTAATAAGAATTAAAAGGAAAAACTGGTAAAGAACATGGAAATGTCTATAGAAGAAATAAACATAATCATAGCCAAAACAAATTCTAATTATTCTGGCAAATGTTTGAAAACGAGGAAAAAAGATTGAAAAGAGCTCAATACGGAAACACCATTAAGATTGAATACCTACTATAACTTTAAATTAGGCACATTATTTAGACAGTGAACATCATAGTAATTCTTCCTCGTCTCATCATCTGCCTCTAACTACCCACTGCTAGCTACTATGTGGATTTTTTTTATTTTTAAAGTTGTTTTATACTTTTTCCTCAATGTACTTGGTGTTTTTCTGTAATTAGTAGAGCCACGCTTCAGCTATATTATAGTTGCAGCACGAATGGGTCGGCTCGACCGGGGAAGGATCACGCTCTCACAGAACACCAGCGTTAAATAGTAGCTTATTGCTGCTGTTTCGTATAGTGATTATAGAGAACCGGAGACCCTTTTTACAGGTAACAGGGCGTTCTATAGCCGTGGTAGCTCAGATGGTTAGCGCTCGCTGTAAATTTCACAGTACGCTAGCAAACCGGGTTCGACCCCGCTGGCACCAATGAAATTGTTAATTGCAATTTTAAGTGCTGATTTACCACGTGCTCGGCGGTGAAGGAAAACATCGTGAGGAAACCTCCATGTCTGAGGAATAAGTAAAAAATATTTCGAAGACATGTGAAGTTCGCCAGCACGCATTGGGGCAGCGCGGCGGACGCTTCGTTGCCCTAAAACCCTCTCAAAAATGAGGGGAGGCCTGTGCCCAGCAGTGGGACGTATATAGGCTGTAACTTTAACTTTAACTAACTAGGGCGTTCTATCACAGTCCTCAATGGATGAATGTCTATGGGTCACAGCGTCCTCTTACCGTTAGGTGGATGTGTCCTCGTTTGTCACCCATTCTATAAAAAACAAACAACTCGAGGGTGTTGGCTCTGTACGTACCAAGACCACTCTTAAGTTTTATATTAATACGACTCGGAGTGTTATGGTCAAATCTTTCGAATAATACGTGATGTAACAAGAGATAGCGTATTGATAGGAACACCTATATCCACCCCGATCAGACTTGTTGAGTCTATGTTTAATTACGTACCGAGAATTACGAGAAGAAGAGCCGTTTCAACTTAGTCCTTCGGGACGAATCATTCATCTGCATTTCGATTTTTGATTCAATGTTAGATGCACAGAAATCGTAATAATAAGACAGTATTATTACTATTTATTTGGGTTGAGGAGTCTATGAGCCACATTTACCACTTAACATCAAGTGGCATGTGTGCTCTTTTTATTAATTACTCACTGCCTCATTGGTCATATTGCCAGCAAGTAGTACGACTGCTGATCATGAGAACCTGGGTTCGAATCCCGGGTCGGGACAAAAAATTAGTTAGGTATTTCGTTTTTCCGTCAAGCAATTCTCAGTAGTTGCCCGAGAGTCAGCGAGTTGGCGGTATCTCTCTCACGTGCCTCGGAAAGCACGTAAAGCCGTTGGTCCTGCGTCTGATCTCTCTCCGGTCGTGTCGGTTTACCGTCCCGTCGGATTATGAGAGTGAGAGAATAGGCGTGCACCTGTGCTTGCGCATACACTTGGGCACTATAATCCTGTCCTGCGCCTATGGCTAGTCTTCGTTGAGGCAGGCCGCCGTGGCCGAAATTCGATCTGGAGGACATTATTAATTAACCGTAGAATACCATATGCTTTATTGAATATCAAAGAAAAATTTACATAACATTATATACAAACATAGAATACTAAGTGAAGTGGCAATGGGTGGGCCATATAGCTCGAAGAACCGACAACCGTTGGGAAAAAAAGGTTCTCGAGTGGCAGCCTCGCCTACCGGTAGGCGAAGTGTAGGGCGTGTAGGGCGACCCCCCACTGGATGGAGTGATGAGCTGGTACGACATGCAGGAAATCGATGGATGCAGGTGGCTCAGGACCGTGCTTTGTGGCATACCTTGGGGGAGGCCTATGTTCAGCAGTGGACTTGTGAAGGGCTGTAATGATGATGTTGATGATAGAATGCTGTAATACATATATAATATAGTATTCTATGTATACAAATATTAAGTGGCAAATTAAGTTTATAATCATGTAACAATTTTGGTGTATCTATTCTATGCGCTGACATACCCTTTATCTGATTGCTGTGAAACTTTGTCAATATATGGCTTGCACTTCCGTGAACATTATAGGCATAGTAAATATAGTTAAACACGGTAGGCGGCGCTGTTGTAGAATCCAGATATCATTCGTGCGAAGCCGGGGCAGATTGCTAGTTTAAAATATATAGTACTAACAACAGTAAATACGTATAATAAATAGTCCAAACGGTAAGAAGTTACTCCTTTGTGATATTAAGGTAACAGATGTCAGCATAGTCGAAGATTGGGAGAAGTTAAGATTGAAATAATACTAGTTTTTACGGTATTTATCGCGTATATTTAACTTTTTAATACCCGACGTTTCGAACGCTTTACAGCACTCATGGTCACGGGCGGAACTGAGATGTTCAACCTTTTTGTTGAATGTTCAACCTTTTTGTTGAACATCTCAGTTCCGCCCGTGACCATGAGTGCTGTAAAGCGTTCGAAACGTCGGGTATTAAAAAGTTAAATATACGCGATAAATTCCGTAAAAACTAGTATTATTTCAATGTGTAGTGTTCGCGTAAATATAAGAAGTCATTAAGTTAAGATTGGGCAAGGGTAATTTTAGTGAAAATGGATAAAAAGTAGTGAAGCTTCGGAGTCCAACATTTGTCGAACATTTTAAGACTCACTGCATTAATTTATTAACAACGTAAATAAGAGTTAGGGACACCATTAAATTTAACAGGTTGTAATTTGTTTTTGTTTGTATTCTTTCTTGAACTCCTAATAATTATGTTTTGGGATTTTAAAGTCTTTGTTGATAAAATCAATTACGTTCGTAACATCCTCGTAGGTAGCTTGTAAACATAGAGAATATAACCATGGTTATATAGTCTTTGCTTGTAAATATATATGACGTTGTTTGAGAAAGTCCATTTGCAGGTAACCAAGGACTTTTGTCAACGATCGTTGCAGTAGTACACTTGTAACTTCAGACAAATAATGTCACCCTTGAAAACTAAGTTGGAATGCCATATAGCTGGTGATTATGTTGAAACTACGTAAACGTAAGTTTATGCATTTGTGCGTAAGACACATATAACCTTTTCAACTAGATTAATTGCATTTTATTTGTTGGCAGTAACACATTTTATAGCGTCTATCACGATTTACACGTTTTATAACGCTTAAAAATAGACATAATTTATCGTCACTGCACAACGCATTCTTGTGTCAACTACTCGACAGTAACATAATATTTTTTTTGTGATACAATTGTTTTACATATTTCGAAGTTAATCCTATACCTTTAAACGAGCAATTCTTGTATATATATATATATATATATATATATATATATATATATATATATATATATTCGGAATCTCGGAAACGGCTCCAACGATTTTCATAAAATTTTGTGTGCATGGGGTTTCGGGGGCAATAAATAGTTAGAATAAGAAGGCAAATTTTGACAGTTTATTAATGATTACAAATAGCTTAATTGGTATAATTGGGCGGTCACAAAATCGTAATACCATGGTTTGAGCCCAGACCAACCGATCGACTTTTTTTAATTTTTATTCAAGTTCCTTTCTTTTTTGAGAAAATTTATTTTTTGAGCCCTTTTTTAGTATTTTTTAAAAACATGAAAATTTAAGTTAAACTAACTGCACTCATGATTTTTATTCAAATAACCAGTTCAGTTTTTTCTATTATGTCGCTAAGATCAAAAAATATTATTCGTATTTTCAGTATGTAATTTGTATCTAAATATAATTTCCAAAACACACGAATAAAAAAAAACCGGGTACTAGTAGTAATATGTATAAAACAACGTCGCTTATTCACATCTATCGTTATTCTCATTTCAAACTTTAAAGAATACATTGAGGAAATGTTATATATTGAGGAATGCATATACAGGGTTATTTATAAAGAGTAGCCAAATTTAAAACTTAAGGTCAATTATATAAATATTGATATACCGTTATTGCAGTTTTTGAAAAATACAAGTAAATAAGGCTTCAACTTTTATTTGAAATTATCCCAAATTGAATGCGATTTACGGGCAACAACGTTTTTGCCTACTGACTGACCCTTACGTGCAAAGTAAAATCATTTAAAATAATGCGTTACCACGAATTTTGAATTCAAAAGATAAAAAGGACAGAATGTTTGTGATTTTTTTAATTAATTATTACCCTTCACCATTGGCCTACATTACTTATCCTGAACTTTCTCTGCAAATTTAGCTGGTTATTATAAAATAACCCTGTATAATCCACGCATATTTTAAGTGCCGTATAGTGGCGGTGTAAGAATATCCACTTCCGCAAATCGTCCCGTGGGTGTCCGAAGAGGCCATAGAGAACAACAGGCAACAGCAACTTTTTATTGTGAGAGGCAAAATCCCCCCTATGAGGCGGTCTATGGGGGAGGTCTATGTTCTGCAGTGGGCTTTTATAGGCTGTAAATTTTAAGTAGGGTAAGTCATGAAAATGTTGGCGTTTGTGATCAAGTCATAAGAAGATAACACTACACTAGTGAATTATACGCATGCGAAGACAGGCCTATTAGCTCGAAGTTAAAACAATATTCTTTTCCTAACCTGTATTTTTATTTTCTTAGTTTAACAATTAATGATACTCGTATATAACATATATTTATTTCATGTTATATATGGTAATTATTATTATTACAGCCCTTTACATGTCCACAGCTGGACATAGGCCTCACCCAAGGATTGACAGAAACACGGTCTTGAGCTACTTATCGATTACCTGCTTGTTTTAATTCCTTAATCTTGTAATGTTATTAACTCAAGCTGTTACATTTTCCTATGGCAAACTCTTTTTTTACGTACACTGCGAAGCGCGTGCACCTAAAATGTAATCATGTAATTTGTTTTTATCTAATCTTACAAAGTTTAAACCGTATGGAGCAGCTTAAGATACGCAATACGATGATATGTCTAAACTCATGAAATATTAAAAATGCATGTTTGATTTGCTACAGAATTAATATAATTATTAACTTTGAAAATAACACTGGTTTCTCTCGGTTCTCATCGGGCGGCTAGGGTTTATGCGTAATTCGCGCGCCGAGCCAAGTGCTGAATTATTAACATTTTTCATTATCTCTTAAACTATCGGTCTAATAGCATGCTATAAAGAGCAAAGTTTATCGTCATAAAATTGTCTTGATGATGAAGTAACTGTCTTCAAAAGGGTTAAATATACCATGCCAGATAATAACGCTCATAAATCACTCAATTTTCAATAATTTTTTTCATGAAATATCGTATTGTGGCTTATGTATAAGAAATAAGCATATAGTATCGTGGACCTTTTTTTAAAGGGAGTAAAGATTTATGTATTTTTAAAACATTATATTTACGTATTATTCATCATTACGCCAGCGCACGCGGACAAATCATTTCTGGAACGCTTTTTCTTCTGCTTTGCTTAACAAAAATCAATTTTTAGTGCTAGCTGAGAGGTGTAGCCTAATACCAGATATACATTCCTCAGGAATCTAGCCCTAATAAAAAAAATAATTTTTAAAATCAGATTGGTATTTCTAGAGATTAGCGTGTCAAACAGAAAAAAAAACTCTTCCGTTATATTATTTTATTAAGTATTAAGTAACTAAGTATAGATATAAATTTTATAAAATTTTATCATAGAATTTTGTCTCGTATCTGTTAAGTGATTTAAAACTTGACGCTTTGCAAAAAATGAAAAAAACACTAAGAATGTTTAATTTACACAGTCCATACAATAGAATTTACACCAAAATTCCTTAAGCTATATACAGAAATCGAAACCCTCGTTTCATTTATAAAATCAACGATGTAGTTACCTCCAGAAGAAGTCAAAGTACAAAAATAATTAGCTGTGTATATAAGTAACGAATTTGTTTAGTGTAATTTTAAGAATTGATTATTCACAAACTCGACGGTAACGGAGAACGTCGAGAGGCAAAAATATCAAAGATATTTCGATGGTTGAAGCTGTCACATCAATTTATTTTATTATGCGGATCTTAGAAAGTAAAAAGTTTTTGATATCTTAAATATAATGGATTTTCGCAAAGTAACACATGATTCTATTACGTATCTTTTTTTCTGACTGGTCCCAACTACAGGTCTGTTTATGTCATGTTTACTCCAGAAGCTGAATTGCTCCCTGTGTTCGCAATCCTGCCACATTATTTGTCACATGTTGAAGTTGGGTTAATAAAAGAGAATTAAGTAGTGATGCAACGAATACTACATTTACGCCAATGGATCAAAGCATGGAGGCAAGATTTAAGACTTCGTATCATTAGGATTGCTTGAGATAATGTCGTTGATTGTTTGCTTAGCTCTTTAGTACCTAGCTTCTTTAAAATTAGCCGGAATATCAGTAATTTGGGTCATAAGAGCCCATTATCTTGCTGTGATTTCATGACGACAATTTGGTAGAGATGGTAAAACAACTTGTATCGCGCATCTGAGTTGTTCATGTAATCTCTTCAACATCTGATATGTTGAGGAGTCTCATCTAGTTTCAAAATCCTGAAAATCTTTCAGTTATTGAAGTGTTAAAATGAGTAATAACTCCCCTGCTCTTGTGCAGTCGTCGTTGTGGCTTAGAGCCTATGCACACGTCGTATTTTTACGGACCGATGACGTGCGTTTTCAGTCTGTCAATAATTAGAGTTACGTACAAAAATATTCGTGATTAGTATTCGAAGAATACGAATATTCGGTAAATGTCTACTATTCGGCTAATACGAATATTCGTATTCGTATTCGTTACATCACTAGAATATTTAGAAATTTAGAATTTTAATAGAGTATTCAGAGTCAATTCCGAAATTTTGTCAATATATTTTACATAATTGTTTTATTTCATTGTATGTGTAACATTTATAAATAATATTATGTAAAAACCGTTAGATTTTTTTTTATTTCAATGAAATATCATTTCGTATTTTCGTAAAGCCAGAACCTCTGTATTACATTTTCTTGTGAAAAGGTTTCGCAAAGAATTCCCTTCTATTGAATAGGGCAATGTAAATAAGACGTTTTTATTAAAGAAAAGATTTTATTAAGGAAATAAAATCCGTAAGAAACCTATATTCAGAAACGTAGAATTCTTACAATTGTTTTATGTTTAATTAAAACTAATAAAAAATTGAATTTGTCTTCTTATTTTAAGTAGAATGTTCTTTTAGTAAAAAAAATGTTTATGTTGTAATATAGATATAGACTCAACAGGGTTCATTAGGGCGGACGTAGGTTTTTCTATCAATACGCCAGCTTGTATGTTTTATTTGGGTGGATTTGACTATAAACGCTATGAGCAGTAAGATAAATCTTAAGAGAGATCTTGGTAAGTGCAGAGCTGACACCCTCGAGCTGGTAGGTTTTTATAGCATAAAAGTGACAAACGAGCACACACTCCACCTGATGTCATTGGATGCTGTGGGCCATAGACATTTACATTTATCCGCAGTTAAGAATCGAAATTCAGATGCATTGACACCCTTAAGGACAGTATTAAGCTGCTATTTTGCACTAGTATAGCTGCTAATAGGTGCTGCTATGAGGCATGGTAGTACTGCTGTCTATTACCAATCGGTAAATTTTTGGCACAGAGGTTTTTGATTTGTTTTCCGTCATCGTTTGTCGCCAGATCATCACTCGAAAAGTAGCATAGTGCACCGTATTGAGGCGATTGCGTTGGCATAAAATAAACATAGTATAAACTCTCACGCCTGTCACTCAGAGGGTTAGGCTGGTTCTTCTTCCATTCTTAAGACTTCCATTTGGTTCGATCCTGACATACACCTCCCTTTCTTCTTTCACATTCATATTTTTCTCCACATCGAAGTTAAGTAAAGGGTGTTTAGACTTAGTTTGCAATATGTCGTCAATTTAGTAATTTAATTAAAAAAAGGTGAAACGTCAATTCTTCCTTATACCCCATATTAAAATACCTTATAACTTTCTAGTAAGTTGCCTCTCTGTAATAGTCAAACTTCATTTTGTTTGGCTTACCTCGTATTCTTATAGAATCATCAAACAAGAACAAAGTCTATCTGATGGAAAGTGGATTCCCCGGTCTATAGACATCTACATTTATCCGTAATAGAAATCAAAATGCATATGCGTTGTCACCCTCGAGGACGAAGATAGTTTTAATAAGTATGAAGTAAAACAAATTACTTTGTACCACGTTTTATTTAAGTCATCACTGGCAACACGCACTGGTTATACACTTTAGTTTTCAGAGATTGAGGTATACCTGTTGTATACATACACCTGTTATATATAGGTATACGTGTTGCCGGTGATGACTTACGGATCTGAAACGTGGTCCTTCACTGCTGGCCGTATGAGGACGCTCAAGGTCGCTCAGCGAGCTATGGAGAGGGCTATGCTTGGAGTTTCATAAATAAACACCACAACTATAAAGAAACATACACGAACAAAAGACGTGAGAGTCCCGTGAAGAGTCACAATAAAGAATCTTAAATGGGGATATACAGTTAGGGGAACAGACAAATAAAGCAAAATAATAAAGTATTCGGTACCCGAGATACAAAAAAAAGAGATATATTATTCAGGAGATATGTTGATGACATCAAAGCAGTAGCCGGCAACATATGAACCAAGACAGCTGGTAACAGAGATTCGTAGAGACTATTGGAGGAGACCTTTGCATAAAAAAGGCAAATAGAAAGAATCACCGAAGCAATTGGAAACAGAAGCTGAATAGTTAACTGAATAACTTTATCCTGTAATATTAATCTTTTTGTATCAATGTCTAAATAAAGGGCTTTTATTATTATTACAATTATACTTTACTTAAGTCACAGTTCTATGTACCACAGCTGTAGCTGAACTATCACTACGACATTGCATTTCCTTTTATAGTGTACAACGCTGTTACGATCACACTCAAATCTTATTATTGCTTAATGGTTTTATAATTTATTAAATCTCCAGTATATGTATAGTATACCTAATAACCATGTAAATATATAATTGTTTCGATGATTTAAAATCCATTGGTAACATGAGACTGCCTCATTTCCAGTAAAAGGGGTCTGCGATTCTGTACACTCACCATACGAAACGCTGCAGCATTAAGAGGATTGTGAAGTGCCGATATGCGAGTAGCTATTTTCAAAAATGCTATAAAAATGCTGTTTCAAATCGCTCGCTCCGTATTGCCGTCGTGCGATAGAGTTGCAAATGTTGGAAGTAATATCCTACATTTTCTTTTTAAAATATTGTTTCGAGCGATAACGTTTTCACCCCCCTAAACCTTTACGAAATGAGACAATTTTAGTCTCATTAGATTTAGTATAGCTTAATTTAGATCTGTACGTTTATTTGTTAGTAATTCAGTTCAGCTTAATTTTAAAAACGCCTGAGGAAGTTTTTATGTCAAACATATAGATATTTAGACGCTAATAAATAACTTATATCGTACGCAATATTTCCTTAAAATAAAAACGTACGGACCTCTCTTTTCATTACATCTACAACATTTCCGAAAGTTATAAGAATTGGACTATGTTTGCGGGAGGGAAAACCATATTGCTTTTTGTATGAAAATTCACAGCTTCACAATCCTTATAAGCTGCTAGCATTAGTATGCTGTGAGAGCGTGGTCTTACGTGATACAACCATAATATAGCAGCTTGACTATAGCACATATTATATCGTCAGGTTCTTTTAAGTTTTTGGGTGTATAATTGTAGTGACCCACAACATAAAGAAAAACTCGATATTTGATTACGGAACTGATTGTTTTATTTGCCACATTATAGCAAAATATTAATGGAATATATTTTAGAACGTTGACAAGCTAGTACGTAAGCTACTCAAGTCAAGCAATGTCTCGCGTCTTCGGCCATTAGTGTATATCTATGTCTGCAATGGCTGACCGTGTAAAGGCAATCTTAAAAATAAGATCTTATGATTAAGAAACTAATAAAAGGTTTATTTTGGCAACATCGAGAACTTGATAATATTTTTTATAGAATAAGAGTGACAAACGAGCACACAGTCCACCTGATGGTAAGTGGATGCTGTGACCCATAGACATCTTCATTTACACGTATCCTCGATTAGAATCAAAACGCAAATGCGTTGTCACCCGTGACGACTAACGTATTAACGTATAATTAATAAGTGTATGAAGTTTTATTAACAGTCATATTTTATTTATTGAAATTATGACCATAAGAGTATATAGTTAAAGATCATTATGATAGAAATTTTCTTTTTCAGGCCTTAATAATCAATAGCTGAACTGAGTCTCTTCCGTAGTTCTTAAGGTCAACGCACTGGCGCAGACTAATCGCTTCTATAAATGTGCGATCTCAAAAATTGAAAAAGGGTAAACATCTGTAAGACTTAAAGCGAGAGGTCTCAGAAGTGGGAAAATTAGTATATTTATATATATGCTGTAACTTTGCTGTTTGTTTCTTGCTGTTCGGAGACAAATTGACAATAGACCGTTTGAGAACTAAACAAACCATTGACATTTTTTACATTACATTTCGTATATAAAATCATAATATTAATGAAGATCTACTACAGTCGTGTAGCTAATTTATTGCCACTACTAATCTACTTAAAGTGACTAATAATTACAAAAATTTTGCAGTTTAATCATTATATCTACTTAACTTTTATGTACGAAATTGTTGAAGTCAATCAGTTTCTCGTAGTTCGCTACATTTTTCTGGCTTTTCCCATATTCGCTTGTTACGACACCCGCCAAATACGCGCCAATAAAACGCTTAAAACTTTTCATCAATTAAAGTCAGTGCTTGTCCGCAATCCCACCTGGTGGAAGTGGCGATGAAGTCTAGATGGTAAGTCGCACTGTCTTAGCGTAACAAAAGCCTATTCACTATTCCTAATGGCCCGGCCACACTAAGGAGAAATGCCGTTAATTATCGCGTTGATGGACGTTGAATGTAGGTGTGGCCACGAATTAACGCGATAATTTTCAACGGCATTAACAATGCCGTTTCCCGTTTGCCGATAACTCGAGTGGCGGTACATCAAAGGATTAACGCGCGAATTATCGCGTTGAAGCGGCCCAGTGTTGCCATATATACAGATTTCCCCGTATTTATACAGATTTTCGGTGTGTGATACAGATTAGCACTGGGTACAGATTTTTATACAGAGTTTTCTAACTCTATTGATTGAATTACCATAATATTCAACTTAAAATAGAATGAAGCAAAATAAGTGACTAGATACCGAGATTCTTTATGGTTAATTTATTTTTTCACAACGTAATTAGTTAGTATGGTAGAATTACAAGTGTATTACAAAATATGTATACAAGGTGTAAGTGTCAACACCGTTGTCACTAAAACCATAGGTAGTTGGCTTTAATATAAAAATATTTATCCGAATTCTAAAAAAAAAAAAACTATTTTCCTTCATAAAATTTAAGAGTTTTCTGTCCGAAATCGTCCGTAAATTCATGGATACCCGCGCCCGCGCTAGCTACCTACACTATATTCCAATAAAAACACAATAGGTACACATGTGATGTAACTTTTCCTTCATACTTTCACCCTGGCTTAGGACTGGTAAAATTGAGGAATTAAGGAAAAATTGAGATTTTACTAAAAAAAAGTTGTAATTTTTCATTGAATTTACGTTCTGAAAGTGAAACCAAACAACTGGTTTCAAGGATAACGGTGGTTACACTAACGCCCTGTGTATAAAATATGTATGACTGAAAATAATAAAGTAATTATATGTTCATTTGGCAAATGTTTGAGTTTTAATATGTTGTTTGCTTAAATTAATGTTTTCAATTTTGCTATATAAAAAATTTTGTGTATAGTGTATATTTTATACGTGGTAGAGCTATATTATGGTTGCAGCACTGCAACCATAATAGCTGACGCTTGACCGGGGAAGGACCACCCTCTCACAGAATACCAGCGCAAAATACCAGCTTAATACTGCTGTGTTTCGTATGGTGAAAGTAGAAATCCGGAGACCCTTTTTAATAGAAATTTTTAATAGAAATGACTCTTGGTCCTCAGGCGTGACAACGTATCTGCGTTTTAATTCTTAAGCTTAATGTCTATGGGCCACAGCATCCGCTTACCATCGGTGGACTGTGTGCTCGTTTGTCACCCCTATTCTATAAAAAATATTTTTATTTAATAACGATAATCAAACCTTATTTGCTTATCACGTTAGAAGTTATTCCTTGTTTTTCAAAAAAAGCAATGATGATGATGATGATCAATTATTCTATTTTGGGTTATTAAATTATTCGGATTTTATACAGATTTTAAGTTTAAATAGCATACAGATTTAATACAGATTTTAGCAGTGTCTAATACAGATAAAAGGTTCAAGACATCTGGCAACACTGAAGCGGCCACACTACGTTTGTCTCATTGTGCACGGTGAGTGCCACGGAGTTGCACGTATGGCTGCGATGGAGTGGAGTAATGAAAAAGCTTTTCGAGATTGAATTAAATAAAATTACTTCAATAGTAGGTACTTTAATTAATGGTATGAAACTAAGAAAAATAAGCAGGAGAAAAAAAAACAATTTTTGCAGGTCAAAATTCATAGTGTACAGTGGTACGAGACCCTGAGTAGGTACGTGTATCTAATTCGCACTTGACCAGTATTTATGATTGCCTTATTAGTTATTACTTCATTAAAATATATTTACGTTTGTCTTATTATGTAGCTTAAACCATTGGACGTCTTTCTAGTGCATTTTGGGTGCGGGAAAACAAAATAAAACATAAATAGATTTACGTTCTTTTTCTTTGTATTCATTTTTTCTTTGTTTATTATTTTATTTTATAGGATAGGGTGACAAACAAGCACACAGTCCACCTGATGGTATGTGGATGCTGTAGCCCACAGACATCTACATCTTCCTCGATTACGAATCAAAATGCAGATGCGTTGTCACCCGTGAGGACTAGGATGGAATGCCTCGTTTGCAGTAAAAATAGTCTCCGGTTCTTTACACTCACCATACGAAACACAGCAGCATTAAGCTGCTATTTTACGTTGGTATTCTGTGAGATCGTGGTCCTCCCCGGTCGAAACATTTAACAACGGCAAATTAAATGCCGCTCAACGGGAAATGACGTTGCACCGTTCAAGTGTAGCCACTCATTTTATCGCGTTAAATTTAAGGCAATAATTGTTGCGTTTATGGGCATTGACGGTGCTCGTTAGTGTAGCCCCAGCATTAGAAGACGCCCAGGTTGTATTCGGACGGAGACACACTGACAAATTATTCCACTCCTTTACTGTACGCAGACGAAAGACGAAGTAAACAGTTTGGTTCTGATGCGTGGAAAAATATTTAAATGGTAAGGTTAGCATTGTAAACACTTATAAATAACATCACAGATTAAACGATATTTTCGAAAGATACAATCTTAATTAGTTTTTAAAGAAATAATAATAAAACGATTTCAATCAGCATATCATTATAAAACTTCGAATTCTAGTCGGCCTAACAACGCATTGTATGTTAAAATGTATTCCTTATCGTTTCAAGGTCGAGTTTCTTACAGCATAGAGCGGAAGTTTGTTTGGTAACAATGTATTGCGCAACGTATCATTTTAACAATTAACATTCTACCTATATGAGTTTGTTTTGATGGTCTTAAGTCTTTGATTATATACAGGTATATAAGTGTTATTTTAGTACAATACATGAAATAAATATTACATTCAATAGGATCATACTATTATTGTGATAACAATTTAAGTGAAATTACAGATAGTATAATAGCGTTCGTGGGGGTAATATATATACAGTTAATATGATCACTTTCTTTTAACTCGAAAACTACAGCCTTATCAATAATGGTCTTCATCAGTCAATCAAATAAAAGGTCAAAAGAGCGCTGCTCTATTGACGCCATTTCGACAGTTGACAGTATAGTAAATATAGTCATTAATTGTTTTATGTTGATTTTTCGAAGTGTTCCTAATTAATGGCAAAGCTTGTTTTTTATGTTTTTTATTTACTTCTAAATGTAGTTATACCATGTGAGTGTAGATATTGGTGGCAATAAAAGATATGGCTATGTATAATTTTTAATCAACACAAATATTAATCATTTAAAGAAACTTCATATAAAAGAGTACATATAGATTATATAAAAGAACAAGATTATTTATTTAAAGAAATCATAATGAGTCGTTCTTTGTGCCGGTCAGTATATTAGTATCCCACGACTGTGTTTTTATCTCTGTCCTCCTAATTTTGGTTCTACAGAGCGGCAAAGCTTAAAATATTACCCTCACGTACTGGCACAGTGTACAACTACTGGACACTGGCCTCTTATAATTTCTTAGAGGATTTTTTTATATAGAATAAGGGTGACAAACGAGCAAACAGTTCACCCGACGGTAAGTAGCAGCTTAATACCGCTGTGTTTCGTATGGTGAGTGTAGAGATCCGGATCCGGAGACCCTTTTTTTACTGGAAACGAAGCATTATATTTTAGTCCTCAAGGGTGACAACGCATCTGCGTTTTGATTCTTAATCGAGGATAGATGTAGATGTCTATGGGCCACAGCTTCCACTTACCATCAGGTGGACTGTGTGCTCGTTTGTCATCCTTATTCTATAAAAAAGTGGATGCTGTGGCGCGCATAGACATCTAAACTACTCTCAATTATGAATCGAAATGCAGATGCGTTGTAACCCCTAAGATGGAATGCCTCGTTTCCAGTAAAATGGTATAGGTTTTTTAAAATAAATATTTAATCAGCAATTCGCCGTGTTAGCTAACGTCGCCAAACGCTTGCTGTAAATTCAACAAAACGTAAAAAAACCCGAGTTCCATTCCCGCTGCTAACAGAAAGTTTTAGCAATTTTAAGTGCTGATCTACCACGTGCTCGTTGGTAAAAGATTTCAAGGAAATGTAAGTCCGCCAATACGCAATGGAGCAGCGAGACGAACCAATTGCTTAATTAGCTATGCGTGGTAGAGTCATGCTGCAGCTAAGTATATTATAGTTGTAGCACCAATGGGTCGGCTCGACTGGAGAAGGACCATGCTCTTACAGAAAACCAGCGTAAAATAGCAGCTGCTGTGTTTCGTATGGTGCGTGTAGACAAGCGGAGACCCCTTTTACTGGTCTTGTCTTAGTCCTTAGTGGAGACAACGAATCTGAATTTTGTTTCTTAATCGAGGATATATTTAGATGTCTATAGGCAATACCATCAGATGAACTGCGAGCTCGTTGGTCACACTTATTTTATAAAAAATCTCAATAACCCCATATCGTCTCATGGGTTATGTATGTGGGGTCTCATCTATGTGGTCTATCTGATGCGGTATAACCATTTTATAAATATTAAAGAGGCCAGCGACGAAGACAGCGTTCAAGTGGCGGGCTGATATAGACAAAGAACGGAATAATACTGAATTAGTGTATGTTGTGGCGGTGCGAGAGACTAAGAGATCTATCACCTGGAGTCGATTAACGAATATGCCGAAAATATTTTACGATTTTATCGATTGTCCAAAGTTATCTTATGTCAAATCTAATGTGCAGGGTCGGATACAATCCCGTAGGCAATGTAAGTCATGGGGCCTCTTTCGAATTTTACAGCTATGTGAATCACGTGAAACGTTTTATTTCGAAGAAAGAACTTACGAAAATAAAAAAAGAATAGGCTTTCGTTTGTTACTCATAATTTGCAATTAATGTACTACGTGTTTCCCGCCATAATATCTCAACTGTTACTTTCCACTCGTTTCAAAAATCAATGTTTCGATTCGAGCGATAAGCCTATTTTAAATTGGTTTAATCATCCGTTTTCCAATGGAACGAGATATTTTAATCCGATCTTTATGTTGTCACATTGTAGAAAGTAACAAAATATGAATGTCATAACCATATTACGTAGATGTGTTTTTCAGTATGTAATAACATCATAAAGACACTTGTTTATCAGTCAATTAAATTCATTTTGATTGAGTATGAAGGCTACATTATATAATGGAAAAGTTAAAAGCGTTTGATGGAATTTCCTATATCCTGTGATTATCATCGACAACGACAAGGCATGTACCTTGACGTTAGGAGTAAATTACTTATAAACTTAATTAGACTATAAGGTCAGGTGGGGTAAGAGGAACACCGGGCGAAGAGGGACTAGGGACCATAACTAGTAAACCGAAGTGCTTATAACTTTAAACTTTTCTTCAATAAAACAGTGAATGCAAAATAGTTTGAACGGTTTTCAATAGATATCGCTACGTGACTCAGAAGCCACAAAAAATGAAGACACATTTCACAGCTGTGAATTCGACTAGGTACAAAGTTAGCGCGTTTTTTTGCGAACCAATAGTTTGATGAAAAAAGCGTGCTGGAAATATTTTGAATGTAATGATATACGGAGAAAACTGTAATTATTTCTTTTTATTAACCATTTTAGTTTAAAAACAACTAATAATATGAGTTTCTTTCGCTTGAAAATCTAAACCTCCAAAAACAATAGCTGGGGTAAGAGGCTCACTACTCACGGTGAAAGAGGAACATATGTTTCTTTTACACCATGTCAGGGGTAACACATATTTTGAATAATTTATAATTATAGGTAGATTAAATGAAACGATTTGAATGACTGTTTTGTACTTATTACAATTTTAAATTACAACTAAACTAGAAATTTCCCGCAACTTCGTCCACGTATAACTTAACTATTTTTGTGTGTTTTTTATTTGAAATCGGACTTGTAGTTTTTGAGTTATGTAAATCATAACAAACAAATAAAAAATCAAAGGTTTTCTTTTTATTAAATTAGTTTAGATAAATAAAATTTCATGCGTTTTGTATACGTCCCCTTCTTTTTAATTGTAATATTTTGTTATATTATAGCGCTTTTGACTATTGCAGGAATGACATACATATATGATAAAACATGCTGCGAAAATATATAATAAAATATGATAGAAGCAGATATGATAATGATAAATTAAGTGAGGCTATCAATGCGTTAAAAATGGAACAATATCTGCATACGCCGTATCAAAACTTTATAATATGTATACCAAGAACAATAATTGTTAACCGTGTATACGACCGCAAAGGTTTAAAATGACGACTCCGTGGCGCAGTGGCTTAGCAATGAGTGGCTGCGCTGAGGGTCGCGGGTTCGAATCCCGCACGGAACAAGTATTTGTATGGCCTACAAAAAATTGTTCCGGGTCTGGTTGGTTTTTGTTTAGCCTTGTGCAATTTATGTTTGTAAAGTGCCCCCACGATACAGGAGAAAATCCTAGTGTAGGGGTAACGTTATTAAAAAGAAAAAAAATCAAAAGTGCCATTGTTTATTTTTAAAGAGTGACTAACTAGGGAAAACTAGTTAGGGAGATATATGTTTGTATGATTAAATAAATATAGAAATATAACTGGTCTAGATTACTTTTTAGTTTGCCACCCCTGATCGAACCTGTATGTCCCTCTTACCCCTAATTTATTTATTCTTCTTTTTCATTCCAAACGATACCTTATTTCTTCGATTGTAAGATCTAATTTTGACCGAAGCAGTTCTACCTACAATTTAACGAACATTTAGCAAAGAATATTTTGATTCAAACTCCAATCTTAAGAAATACAATGACTGTCCCTCTTACCCCATGTAAGGGGGAAGAGGAACGTTTACTTAATCTTGACATTTACGTCAATCGTCCAATCGTCGTAAGAACTGATAATAGCGTAATGACATTTTGCACATATGAAGCTAATACATAAAGGCAAGTTTTGTGCGTTTCAAAGATCTTAAAAGACTTTAGCTGTTCTTCCTAGCAGTCAAAATATTTTGTTGAAAATAAAGTATGTTCCTCTTACCCCACCTGACGTTATATATATATATATATATATATATATATATATATATATATATATATATATATATATATATATATATATATATATATATATATATATATATATGTGTGTGTGTGTGTATGTATATAAACATAAACACTCACGCCTGTCACCCAGAGGGATAGGCAGAGACTACAGCCTACCATTTAGCACGATCCTGACATACCTATCTCGCCTCTTCCACATCCATATACCTACCTCGGTTAAGAGTACTCTTAATTTGGCCCATTTTTAGTATATCGCCAATTTGGTCGACAAACTTCCGTCTAGGACGTCCCTTTCCGACTCTTCCATTCACTTCTGCAACATATATTTGCTTTGTCAGTCTTTCCTCATTCATTCTTTCAACATGACCAAAGCACCGAAGCATTCCTTTCTTAATCCTGGTCACCACATCATCTTGCAAACCACACTCTTCTTTTATCACACAGTTTCTCACCATGTCACTCAGATTCAGCCCTAACATACTCCTTAGCGACCGCATTTCTACTGCATTTATTCTACTCTCGTGCTTCTTCTGCCACACCCAACTTTCACTACCTTACGTTCAAGTAGGGACTAATAAAGCATTGTGAATTGCCATACGTGCCTTTTTTGACACATTCTGACTTTTCACAATAGAGTGTAAAGCCCTTTTATCCTGCATTCACTCGTCGTTCAATATCCTTATCATATCTCCCATCCCTGCTGAATACACATCCCAAATATACGAACTCATTCACTTGCTTAATTAACTCTCCTTCTAGTTATATTTCACATACCGTTTTGCTTTCTTCTCTTTCAAAAACCATCACTTTTTCATTTCCTTTTCTTTTGTTCATTACTGTAACCATCATTTGCAACTCGCGACGACGCAAGTATAACTTGATCATCGGCGTACAAAAGGCATTTGATGGTTAACTCACCCATTCTTAACCCGCATTCTTCAACTTTCAAATTTTCCAAACAATATATATATATATATATATATATATATATATATATATATATATATATATATATATATATATATATATATATATATATAAAATTAAAGTATCTGACTGTAATTTCGAAATAACTGTCTTTTATTTTATTTGCACGCCATTAAGACGTGAACAACTACAACATTTTAAATATGTCTGTTTATCTGTCTGGTTGTGTGAGCTTAATCTTCGAGAGTGCTAAACCAATTGTAATGAAACTTTACCAAATCCCAAAAAAACTTAAAAATAAAAAGAATTTTTGAATAAAAAAATGTATGAGAGAATAACATTTTTTCTCTCGTCCTGGAGCCATGCTGCAGCTATATCAGTAGTATGGTTGTAGCACGAATGGGTCGGCTTGACCGGGGAAGGATCACCCTCTCACATAATACCAGCGTAAAATAGCAGCCTAACGCTTGCTGTGTTCCATATGGTGAGTGTAGAGAACCGGGGACCCTTTTTACTGGAAACGAGGCATTTGGATCTTAGTCCTCACGGGTGAGACAACGCATCTGCGTTTTCATTCGTAATAGAGGATACATGTAGATGTCTATGGGCTACATCAACCACTTACCATCAGGTGGGCTGTGTGTTCCTTTGTCACCCTTATTATCCTATAAAAAATGGTCTTTGATGATTAAGTTGAATCCAACTAGCGTCGTATTAATAAATACCACTAAAGCAAAGCCGGTGTAGGTTACTAGTATACAATATTATATTATGTATAAAACATTTTCAACCCACCTGTTAAACGTGGCAACTATGGCAGATATCTCTCAACGAGGTAATGTATGGCTAAAGTGACCATTTATTTTTTTCCTCAGTACCGGATACCTTTTAAATTATTATAGTTTTAACCATTGATTTATATATTACACTACATCAGTAATAACCGCGCCAAAGCGTTGCCACTGCACGTATGGCCACAGCTATATGCCTAGCTAACGTGAATTGTGAGTTCATTGTTCAATGTGACGCCGACAGAGTTGAGCCGCGACAAAAATGGGTAAATGTGTAGTGAAAGAATGCTATTCAAGGTCACAAAAACGTAATAAATCAAGCGGGATCACTTTCAACACATAATTTTTAGTTCTTGCTTTCATATAAACGTAAAAAACCTCAAATAATTAAATGAAATTATCGAATATTGCCATTTAGGTTCAATGTTGCCACTTTTCCGCATTTGTGATTATCCTACTGGAGACGCCAGCAACTTAAGGTATCTTCGATAAAGATTTAGTGGACTGTAATTTTGGTGCATACGGCAAAGGGGAAAATAAATAGGTGGGATAGCACGCACTGCCCTGATGAGGGCTGCCGCGCCTTCCTCCTGGAGTGTCTGCTATACAGCTAGCTCGCCACGTGGTTCGGCGCACACGCACTCTCGGAACAGTCTCGTGAAGTCCCACACTCTCCACCTTTGCCCTTACGGGGGCGTCTCACACTTTTATGAGTTACAAAGACACAATGTCTGATGCGGTGAATATTAAACATAAACAGGAGAACTCAATGTTCGTCCTGCGCGGTTTGCGGTTAATGTACATGAGACGCGACGGGTGGCCGTGCGTTGCGGATGGCGTAATATCACTTAGTATAATGACGCGCGCCGAGATCCTCTTTTTCACCTCGGCGGCAGCGCGTGCGGTAGGAAAGGGAAGGAAGGAAGGAAACAAAAAATATGCACTAGTCATGTTGATAAAGTAGATATAACTTAGGACGAACTCAATGCGATATGTAATGTAATGTTGATAAAGTAGATTGTTAACTGGCGTTACCATTTCCTCCCGCCCTTAAAGGGTCACCTTTAAAAGACAACCGTAATATAAAAAGTAAAAGGAAAACAAATAAATAAGCGGTATATAAAGTGAGAGGATGCGCTCAATGCGCATGTCTCATCTACTAACATTACTTGGTAAGCGAGAAAATGTATACATAAATATAATATTGCGGTTTAATACTTTTTTAATATATATAAATATAAACTTAATTCCTAATTTAGATAAATAATTATAATCAAAATAATCGTGATTTATTGTCTTGGGAGAGGGCAAATACCAGCAACAGGACGGAGATATGTTCCCTTAGTAGTTCTCACGGTCACTACTCGAACTACGCCATCCTTCGAAGGATGAACAGACTCGACAATCGCTAATGGCCAAGCAAGGGGCGGTTCATTATCATTTATCACAATTACAACCATGCCTGGTACGATAGCCGTAGACGGGGTGTTCCACTTCTGACGAACTTGTAATCCGTGAAGGTATTCCGTCCTCCACCGGTCCCAAAACGACTGAACTAATTTATCCAGTAAAGAATGCCTGTGTAACAGACTGGTAGAGTCAGATTTGACTTTGGGTGCGGGTAATGACAATAAAGGTGCGGTATTCAAAAAATGACTCGGAGTAAGAGCTGAAGGCTCTGCAGGATCAGAACTCAATACTGTCAAGGGCCGCGAGTTTAGCAAGCACTCAATTTGCGCAAGAACAGTATTAAGCTCTTCGTATGAAAGTAACTGATGTCCGATAACTCGGAACAGATGCGTTTTTACGACTCTGATCATACTCTCCCAGGCGCCTCCAAAATGAGGAGAGTTGGGACAGATGAACTTCCATGTTATACGATTCTCAGCACACTCTTGCTCAAGCTTTGGGCGGTATTCAACGTTTAGAAATTTATAGAGATCGCGAAGATACGAAGCGGCACCTTTAAAATTCGTTCCATTATCCGAATATAAAAACTGAATCGGCCCTCGTCTAGAGAGGAAAAGTTTAAGCGCAGCGAGGAAACTAGAACTACTAAGATCTGTAGCGATTTCTATATGTACAGCTCGAGTCGTGAGGCATGTGAAAACACATAAGTACGCCTTCTCGCTGCGTACACCACGACGACGTACAGAAGTGTATGCGATAGGACCGGCATAATCGCAGCCCGTGTGTGTAAATGCCTTAATAGCTTGTCTTACACGACTATGGGGAAGATCAGCCATCAAAGGGTAAGTTGGACGGGGTCTAAGCCGGAAACATATATTACACTTGTGGACTCTGCTTCTCACAGTGCGGCGTGCGGAAAGGATCCAAAATTTTTGACGGAGCAATGACAATAACAATTCAGGCCCAGTGTGTAAATTTTTAATATGATAATAGTCAATGATCATGTTCACTACATGATCACTGCGCGGGAGTATAATTTGATGTTTTTGCGTGTAATCTAATGCGGAGTTCGAAAGACGACCACCAATGTGGATTAAACCATTCTTAATAAAAGGCCTTAAACGATTGAAAGCGGGCGAGCAAGGTTTGTTACCTTCAATATTTAAATATTCCACTGCAAAATGCTGTTTTTGCAGGGCGCGGAGGATTATAACCTCAGAGAAACTGAGATCATCAGCAGTCACTACAGTAGTGCTGCGGCGGGGCAATAATTTAGCAAACTTACACACGTACGCAATTATACGTAGAAGTTTACTCCAAGAAGAGATGCGGAGTGCGAGCTCATAAATCGCAGAATTACAGACGGATGTGCACACAGTGTGCGACAAAATCTTCTTCTCAGGCATATTTGCAATAACCTCATTGTCTAAAGTACGAAGAGGTCATTGAGATGGATCTAACGAAGTCCACTGAGGCCCATGGAGCCACAGGGGGTTTGAAACTAATTTATTTGGCGTAACGCCACGTGAAAGTATGTCAGCGGGATTCTCAGTACCTGCGACATGATAAAAGTTATCAGCGCGAATATTGTCGGTAATCTGAACAACGCGGTTTGCAACAAAGGTCTGCCACTTGTGTGGCGAACTCTTTATCCAGTACAGAGCTACTTTTGAATCTACAAAGGCATAGACTGATATTGCAAGGTCAAGAGAATAATTGTCGAGTACTCTGCGAAGCAATTTTGAGAGTAAAACCGCTCCACAAAGCTCAAGGCGTGCAATAGATAGTGGTTTCGTCGGTGCGACTTTAGTCTTTGCACAAATCAACTGGACGGTGTTACCATTGACGCTCTTTACATGTATGTAGACTACGGCACCGTATGCGCGCTCGCTGGCGTCGGAAAACCCCAGGAGTGACGCAGTACAGTTTTTGGATACACCAACATGTCGCGGGATACGTAAATCATTAAGAGCTGGTAATTCAGCACAGAATTGCCTCCACATCTTAATAATTGGCGGTGGTGGTATATCGTCCCAATCTAAATTAAGTTGCCAAAGCTGCTTTATTAACAATTTGGCGTACGCGACTGTGGGAGCAACGAAACCCATTATGTCCCACAGGCGAGCGACAGTAGATAAGATGGCGCGCTTAGTGCACGTCACATCAGCGGGAACAGATATCTTAAAATAAAAGACGTCACTATCGGTAGACCAATGCAAGCCTAGTATTTTATGTGGCATTGATTTATCGAACTCTACTTCTCCTGTAATTTTATGGGAAGTAGGGAGGTCATCTAAAACAGATCGACGTTTGCTATGCCATTTTATCAGGTCCCATTGGGCACCCTTGAATAAGTCTATCAGCTGCCGAGAGGTCTCACTGGCCTCGGATTCACTGGGCATAGAGAACGCGATGTCGTCCATATATAGCGAAGTAAATGCGATACGACTCGCAAGCGGATACTTTGCGCCGTCGTCATCAATGAGCTGTCTTACCGTGCGCAATGCATGGTATGGACTCGAAGTTAAACCGAAGCACACGCGATTGAAGTGGTATA
The DNA here is from genome assembly GCA_036936625.1 of Parnassius smintheus behrii. NCBI lineage: Eukaryota > Metazoa > Arthropoda > Insecta > Lepidoptera > Papilionidae > Parnassius > Parnassius smintheus. Next base: position 19,401,578 of record JAUPFT010000020.1, read on the forward strand.
ACACAAGTGGGTCTTGTGGACGGAAGCGGTATAGGAAGCATTGGTAACGACGATCAGAATCGCGAACAACTATTTGCAGAAATTGTTGGCGACAGTCGGCTGTCATAGCGATTGGATGTAAGCGGAAAGTTAAAATTATATTGAACAAGTCGCCTTGCAAATTTGGTCCTGAATGCAGAATATCATTTAATGATCGCCCAGTGCTAGTCTTACTGCTAGCGTCCAGGACGATGCACAGACGCGTTGACTTCTTATCTTCGCGTAAGACTCCATGATGCGGTATGACATATATTGGAGCGGGTTCATGAGAGTCATACGGCGGTGCGGGGGATATATAATTTTTAGCTAAGTATTCCTTTATGACGTCATCATATGCTAACCTTAATGTAGGCGAGGCTTAAAGTTTCCTCTCCAAGCACATGAATCGTCGTCGAGAGGTTTCATAAGAATCTCCGAGAGAGTAAACGTCATCTTTAAATGGCAGGCCAACAATATATCTACCAGTAAAAGGATCGCGGGATGTCGTAGATTTATAAAACTCTTCACATTCAATGTCTGAAGGACACTGAATGGGCGGTGCGGAGGGTGGCTGTTCAAGCTCCCAAAATCGTTGCACTAATTTGTCAACGATAGGAGACTCTAGAACTGAGCAGCACGTTAAAGAATGATTTACCTGAAGTGTCGGCACTGAGCCCATAATAACGTAACTAAATACCGTACTCAAAGCTGAGGGCCCGGACAAGTCGTTAGACGAATAAATTACGTCTGGACATAGTAAGTGCGGGAAAAGGGATGCGCCTATCAAAACATCAATTTTATTAGGCATGCTATAACATTCATCAGCGAGTCTTATGCCATGGAAGTGTGATAAGACAGATGTGTCTACCACAGCGGTGGGCAAAAGGTCGGTGATTTGATCAACAACTAGCGTTGAAATATTGAAGTTAATATTCGAGTCGAATCGTGAGAAAATTTTAATATCAATCGATTTCGATTTTACAATTTTTTCAACTCCACCGAATCCCTTTACTACAGTACATTCGGTATCGTGTTGTTGAACGCCTAAACGATGACAGCACTCTTTAGTCATAAAATGGCTTTGAGCCGCGGAGTCTAATAATATACGAATAATTTGTTTCTCTCCCTTAGCATCGTAAGCAAATACTTGAGCGGTTGATAATAAAACAGTTCTCTGCGAACGACTTGCGCGCGCGGGAGGCGGTGAACGTTGAGAAACATTCTTGAACGAAGTACACAGCGCGACGTCTGAACGCGCACCTGCGGTGAGGGGTGGCGAGTGTGCGGGCGCGGGGGTTGTAGACTTCAGTGTAACTGGCTGAAGCGGTGGAGAACGCGCCAGCGCAGGGGAAGCATTATCGTTTCTGCGGTGGAAGTGCAACAATGTGTGATGTTTAAATTTACAAACTCGACAACTATAATTTGAAGAGCAACTAGACACTCGATGACTTAAACTGAGACAATTCACACATGCATTGTTACTCTTTACGCATTTAAATCGTTCCTGCGGCGTCATTTTATTAAAGTCTGCACACTTAAATAGGTGTTGATGCACAATATTATCGCACAGACACTTTGAGCAACTAGTCGTCGTGCTTACGTACGCCTGATACTTCGGCGACGAAGTATTATTACAGCGACGATTATTACCGTTACCTCGTCGATTGTTTGGTGCGCTATTAGAATTTGTACTAGAATCGGTGCGTTGCAAAACTTTGGAGCGGGTCTTAATAAAATTTACTAAATCATCAAAGGTAGGTACCATCGAGTTATGACTATATTCGAAAGAGCGAATGGTATCCGGGTCCAGCTTCTTAAGCGCGATATGAAGAACAATTAAGTCCGCGAGATTATCTAACTTTAAGTTTTGTAAAGCGCGCACTGCACTTATAAAGTTATCAGTAAATAAATCAAAATTATTTGCGGTGGCCGATTGCAATGGCTTAAATTCGAACATCTGATTAATATATGTAGATGCTAGCATACGCCGGTCTTCATATTTGTCAACGAGTGCTTGCAATAAAATTTTATAATTTTCAGCGCAAGGAGTTATACCTGAGCATACAGATAGGGCATTGCCCGTTAGTTTACCTAGCAAATAGTATAACTTTTCAGCGTCGGTAAGCGATGTGTTGTCATGGACGGTTGATTTAAAGCTAGCATAAAATAAAGGCCATGAGCGAATGTCACCCGAAAATGGCATAAGTTCGATAGGCGGAAGTGAGAATCTGGCTTTAGATGGTGTACTAGTACTTTGTAAATTAGATTGCGAATATTGTAAATAAAGCCTATTTATTCTACCGCAAAGAGACTCAAACGCAATGAGGCTGTTATAATCAGGTTTAGCAATAGGGTTTATTTTTAATAAATGTGAATTATAATTATCTAAGACCTGTTTAAACTCAATACGTAAAGCATTAATATTAGAACTTCCATCAAGAAAACGCTCCATCGTGGAAGTGTTTGTGAGGATGTCCGAGGACATATCATATATTTTTTGCACTATTTCAAATAAAGCATCTCGTTTAGCTAACAATAAAACCAACTCAGCATCAGGTGTGCCCTCATTATCCGAGGAATCGCTATTATTCGATGCTATTTGTTTTTTAGGCGGCATTACAACTTAAGTTATGCGGCGTAAAATAATATAATTATAAGCGGGTAGTCTGTAAGCGACCTCGCTACGCGGTTGAATTATTAAATATTAGTTTTGTTAACGATGAACTTTAATTGTTAACTTTTATAATAATTATGAAGTTATTTACAACGAATATAATGCTTAAATATATGTGCAAATAATAAATGTAATTTAACAGTATAATCTATAGATGTAGTTAAAAGTTGATGACGTGATGTGAACATACAACAAATAATTTATATAGATAATTATATGCTTATTCATTCTATGAATATAGTTTTAAAATTACTATGAATGTCACCTATTAGGACCTATTCCAGTGTTCTAATAAGGGCGGGGTTAATCCGAAGTCGGATTAAAATATAAATAATTAATTATATAAACGCTTATTACGATAACGATCTAATAAGGGCGGAAAGTCAAGGTCAATCCAGACGGAAGTGACCATTAAAAAATGGAGACGCCAGCAACTTAAGGTATCTTCGATAAAGATTTAGTGGACTGTAATTTTGGTGCATACGGCAAAGGGGAAAATAAATAGGTGGGATAGCACGCACTGCCCTGATGAGGGCTGCCGCGCCTTCCTCCTGGAGTGTCTGCTATACAGCTAGCTCGCCACGTGGTTCGGCGCACACGCACTCTCGGAACAGTCTCGTGAAGTCCCACACTCTCCACCTTTGCCCTTACGGGGGCGTCTCACACTTTTATGAGTTACAAAGACACAATGTCTGATGCGGTGAATATTAAACATAAACAGGAGAACTCAATGTTCGTCCTGCGCGGTTTGCGGTTAATGTACATAAGACGCGACGGGTGGCCGTGCGTTGCGGATGGCGTAATATCACTTAGTATAATGACGCGCGCCGAGATCCTCTTTTTCACCTCGGCGGCAGCGCGTGCGGTAGGAAAGGGAAGGAAGGAAGGAAACAAAAAATATGCACTAGTCATGTTGATAAAGTAGATATAACTTAGGACGAACTCAATGCGATATGTAATGTAATGTTGATAAAGTAGATTGTTAACTGGCGTTACCACCTACATTAATGTGAGACTATATAATTAATGGAGTAAGTTAATTTGTTACCTCTGATTTTAAATATTTTTCAAATTATAATAAAAACTACGTTTTAACTTTCATACAAAATAATTAATTATTCTTATTTTAGTTTATCCATGAATTATTTATTAAATTTGTTTTATTACCTATTTTATATTAATAATTTTATATTAATTATAATTTCATATAAATCTCATATTAATTATATTTTATTACCTATTTTATATTGTTTGATTTACGAGTTCAATAAAAATACATTTTATTTCATCGTAATGTTTACTTCTATTCATCTGATGAGCTTTGTATCCTTTTTTTCTAAGTGGACTCAAAAAACATTTTAAAATAAAATATGGCTTTTTTAATATAAAAACAATTAGCTGCAGCTTAGAAAAACTCATTTTTATTGCATATTTTAGGTAAAATTTCATATAGTAAGCCACACCAACCCGCCATTGCATGTTTGTGTGTCTATCTTTATCTAATCTTAGCGACGATATTGTTTTCGCAACTTGTGTAAGTGAGATAGAAATATGTTTATTTAAATTTGTTATTTGTTTCAAAGCTACGTCGTCGCGTTTGGATAATGGTTACACTTTTTCGACGCGCGGTAATTAAGGGGAAATATAATCTCAAATGGCTTAGCAAGATCCATCGTTATGCCGAAAATATTGCAGCATTAATTTTGAAATAAATATATGGTAAAGTTGAGGTTTAATGTTAAGGATTATGTTAGACGAAAACACGATTTCGTAAAATTTTCTCGATAGAAAAAAAATCCAAAGTTACCTCCAAAATAAAAAATAAACCGCTGTTATTTATAAAATACTTTAAATAAAATCATGAAACTTTGCATACTAACTGAACTAACTATAAAGCAGTGCTTATGTTATTTACTTTTTTTGAAAATACCATTATTTTCACTGTAAAAAGAAATTACCTAAACTATCGGCCTTTTGAAGCGTGATTCCTGCAGCACGGTCACTTCGCCTTGGCCTTTGTACGGGGAGGGTGTGTCGCTTACGATCAGAATATACATTACGCAACAGTAAGACGTAAAATTAAAATGGGAAATAACTGTGATAAAAATAAGAAGCGGCTGGCTTGGCGTTAAGAAACAGGCATAAATATGATAAACCTAATGAAATAAGTGTCTAACGACCTTTCTACTTACAATATTAGTGATTACAAACATGTCGGTACATAGCATACAACGCGCGGACAAGTGGGGACGAAATTAGAATTTGAGCTGACTTACTCTATCCTCTTAATGTGGTTTGCTCCTCTAGTGTTGTATAACTTAATGGTTTTAACACTTCTGACTGTCTTCTCGGTCTAACGGTTGTAAACGCAACTGCTGATCATGTGGTCCCGGGTTCGAAACCCGAGTCGGGCCAAGAATCATTTATTGGGTTTTTCTGTCACACAATTCTCAGTAGCAGCCCGGAGTATTGATTTCGAACTTATTGAAGTTGGCGGTGTTTCACATCCGTTGGTCCTGCGCCTGATCTCTCTCCCGTCGTCTTGGATTACCGTTCCATAGGAGTATAAGAGTGAGGGAGTAGGGTAGACCTGTGCTTTCGCATACACTTGGGCAGTATAATCCTGTCCTGCGCAGATGGCAATTCTTCTTGGAGAATGGCCGCCGTTACCAAAATTAAATGAACCCTTTTGAGAATCTGAACTTAGAATCATATAAAATCTGGCTGCTGGCTTTTAATTTTTTATGAACAGCAAATAAATACTAATTATAAATAACTTATGTTATTTGATAATTTATTGTAGATTAATTAAAAATTGTCACTTCGTAACTTTAACTTCAAAAGCGTAGGTTTTCAGAATAATCACGTAACTAGTCAGGTCACGCTGGTAAACCTGGTACGCGCGGTGTCATAATGATGGCACGGGTGACAGTTTGCATGATTATGCTACGCTATCATTTGTCAAGCAGGACATTTTTAAGTATTTTGGGGACAGCGGGACACAAACCTTTAAATTGTGACCGTCCCGTCTAAAGTGGGACGTATAGTCACGTTATGTATGGCGGACTTTAGATGGCGAGCATGAATGAATGAATATTATTCAAACAGTTGGCGATTACAGAATTGAATCATCTTGAGAGTTAATTCAAGATAATTATCCTCTTAGTAGCGTATCGGTAAACTCAGTGTTAGTGTAAGTACCTCGAATAAACTTCGAAAGCTATTTAAATATTTGAATGTTATTTTATAATTTGTAGTTTTTTTTTAAGTTTAATTGTTTTAGTTTCAAGTGTATCAAATGTGCATGTATTATAGGGTCCGGGTTTAATATAGCATTCACTTCTGGAATGAAAAACGGCCACAAACGCCTTTATTTCCAAGACAATGAACACCACTGTGCGCTCGTTTTCAGTTTATATTTATCTACAGACTCAAAAATTATTTAATCACAGGTGCTTTTTATGGCTACAGTTCAGTTTAAAAGAAAGACATTCAAATACTTATAATTTTTTTTCGGTTTAAAATCAAGGAACTAAAAAGTTTCATACTATTTTTTTATACAACTGAAGCGATAATCTAACCTACAGTCTCCCTGACAGAAATTAGTTACTGCAGTCCGTGGACACCTGCAGCCAACTTTAAACAAAGAAGGGAAAAATATCTACTACTAAGTTGGATTTTTTATAAAAAAGGGGTGACAAACGAGCACACAATATAAGTGGTTGCTGTAACCCATAGCCAACTACACTTATCTTCGATTAAGAATCAAAATGCAGATGCGTTGTCACCCCTGAGGACTGCGATGAATTGCCTCGTTTCCAGTAAAAAAAGGGTCTCCGGATCCGTCCCTCTACACTCAACATACGAAACACAGCAGCATTGAGTTGCTATTTTGCGCAGGTAAGTGAGTGAGTGTGAGAGCGTGGTTTTTTCCCCGGTGGAGTCGACCCATTTGTGCTACAACCATAATATAGATGCAGCGTGGCTCTACCACGTAAAAATGTCTCCCAGTCTCTAATTATAATGACTCTCTTTATCCTTCGGACACATAGGAAACTCGTGGAAAAACTACGAACTAAAATGTTAGGAATGGATTACATTTTTACTTTATAATATTTGTTTATTTAATTATTTTTGAAGTGAAAACTTCTTTAGCGGCTTTGTACACTTTTTTTGTAATGGGTAAAAAATGTTAAACTCGCGTCAGGACACTTGACCTGATCGAAAATTCGTAAGACGGATGGGGAGTAGGAGAGGAAGTATTCCCTTCTCTTTCTACGGCGCGACGAAAATGTGTGCCTGCTCCTGCTGTTTTGTTTAGGTGGCGCCGGGCACTTGCGCGAATGTAATATAAATTGTCATGTTTGTGTACGATAGCGCAATAAATAAATATTGTATTCTACCATATAAATGATAGTACTTTTATACAGATAATTAAAGCAATTCGTGCAAAATTATTCCCTAACCATTCCAAAATTTCAAAAATGCACGACGTAAATATTCAAGTTTTCACTTCTGCAGCCACTCCCGGAGTGCAACCCGTCGTTTTTTTCAAGAAGTACTTCTTTCGTGAAAATACTTTTTTTAATTAAAATGAAGTGACGAACGAACTTAGAGCCTACTTGATGGTAAGCGGCTACTATACATAAGTCCAAAGATATCTACAACCAACTTCAAACAAAGAAAACTGCATTGTTATTTCAGAGGAATGATTTAGATTTTGATTTGGATGGGATTCCTCACAGCTTTCTTCACACCATTGATTACACTGACTCTCTGTACAATTTCAACCGGAACACAGCATTGCAAGCACACCCACTTGCCGGTGGAAATAGCTAACTCTTACGCAGAAAAAAGTCCTATCACTGAGTAGAAATTAAATTGAAATTGTTAGAAATCGTTTGCTACGTACATTAATCTAAAAATTAAGGTATTGGAAATACAGTTATTATGTTATGTCAATGATATTATAAAAGAAAGATACGCTACGTTCATACTGAGCGGTGTCTAGAAATTGTTGCGTTATTATTACAAATGTACTTATACAAATACATGTAGGTGTATAGTCATTTTCAACTACGACTGCGATAGATTATACGGAACGTATGGTACAGAAAGAGATAGCTATCTGTAGTGTATTGCGCTTAAAGTACACTAGTAAATCATAGAATATGCGGATTTGCCACAGATGGGACATTGGATATAAGCGTAGGTACATTACATTGGTAATGATGTATTAAGTAAAACAAAAAACAGAATTGTTAATTATTTATTCACAAACTTAGACTAAGATAGAAAAGTTGAGTTGGCAGTTAAGATTTTCATTATTATTTATTTACCCTCAAATAAGTCTAATTTATTTCTTTTTTGTCTTTTTGACATGCTTTTAATGAATGGGCTATTTTTGTGCTCATGATGCAAACGGACATTCAGATACTTTTGTATTATAGCTCGAATTAATTGCAGTCTATAATTGAGTATAGGGGTTTGATTCATAGAGTGTTCAAACAAAATATCGAATACATTGGACTGCAAAAAATGTTATTACTAATTTAATTATATATCATCTTATATAGTATGATTATTAGAAAGATGCTAACAAACTAAACAAACTAACTGAAGCGGTCAACGAACGCTGTGTATTCTGCCTACGATTTCGCTTCTGGTTGATTAATCTATGACGCTTGGCTATTTGTCCTTATCGCGCTGCAGTTGTCATCATATTCACTGTCCTTTTCGAACCACCATATTAATAATTTGAAATGTATTTTGTAAATGAGAAATAAAATCGTGAAAAAATATAAATATGACATTATTTTAATATACTTACGTATGGTATGAAACTCCTACACTCTTATTTTTCTTGGAACCATAGTTTTTACACTTTCGTAACACACAACTTGGCATTTTAGGTAAATATAGGCACGACACAGACACGCTTCGTTTCGCTCGCTGCTATTAGCCGACTAAAACAAATTACGACAATTGTCTGAATTCGTTCGTGCCAGTGCGATATCTACCTCTTTTTATTTATAAATATCATTGTGTTATGTCCTAAAGATATAAAGTTTTAGATCACTGAAAAATTTTTTATAGAAAAAGGAGGAGTTTATGAGCTTATTTATGTGTACACTTATTTTTATTTTTTTTTTCATTTTCTCTAACAATCGTGTTTGATATTATTTCTTTAGGTATTGTAAAACTGTATGTAACACGTAAACAAAATGTAATAAAAGCTTAATATAAAAATGCCATAAGGCTGAAAAATTATAAATCTTGAATGATGTGCTATAATATTATATATAAAATCAGTATGTGAGTATAAACCTCGATGTCGTTCTTCAAAAGCCTGCTATTAAGGTCGTGGGCAGGGTCTAATGCTCAAGCAATGAGCCATAAAAAGATTCCCTACACGCTTACTCGGATAAACTATTTTCTCCCCTAACATTAACCTTAAGCGGTGAGTACACACATTAAACAGAAGTTTTAGTGAGTTGGAAGTTTAAATGAAGTTTTCTAGGCTTTCATGTTAGGTTAGTAAACATAAAATGAAAACTATTTTCTAATACAAATTATATTACACACGGTAAATCGTAGCAAACACGCTTATGCTTTGCAATTATTAAGAATTAGTAATTCTTAAGTTTTCTAAATTTTCAAATTCGCTTGAGTGCATTGAACGCAACATGTTTGTTTCTTTGTCAACGTATTTTGAAATATTGGCTTTTGTTTTCGTTGTTTCGTCTGCAAAACAACTTTATTTGTATAGTAGGTACCAACTCAAACAAAAGTTCAAAATACTTTTAAAGAAGTTGAATTGTTGTTTGAGAATAAAAAACCAACTTAAAAATTTTGAGCTCAACCGAACAATATCATTGTTTTACGAACGTTATTATTATATTAGAAAAATGAATGTGTTTTGTAGCTTTAGCTGCTTTTTTACTTTAGATATTTTTGTGATTCTTGATCTCCTTAAAACAGTTACTTGAACTTGTGTGTGAAGGTGACAGACATCTTTTAAGAACGACTAAATTCCATAGACGATTAAAACATTTTCGATACTTTTTACACTCAAGTGCTATATATATATATATATATAGTACTTAAAGACAGATTGAAATAGGTTTAATACGATTAGGTTTATCTGTTTTCTCTCGCAGTATCTTTTTTACAGGCTTGCAATGTTTGTATATTTGTTCGTTCAGGTCAAATCTTACGACTGAATTTTAGAACAGTTACCCCCAACCAATTGAGCTGAAATTTCTTATACATATTTAGTTTGGATGACAATGCATGGTTTGCTAAGTGGTGTTACGTTAAATCTAAATGGTGGACTCCCTAAGATGGAGGACAATATTTTCTTATCTACCATCATGATACGGGTATCAAATGAAAGGCACTCACTGAGAGAAATACGAAAAAATGACGTCACTCTAAATTCAATATGGCGGACTCATTTATCATTCATCATTACATGGTTACTTCTCTCAGGGTTGGATTCCGTGTGACGACGATCATCAACAGTACAGACACGTTATATTCTAAGTCGGTTCTAATGTGTCTGGGGTAACGGTAAGTACGCCTTGTTTGTCTTCATACTATGACTTGTGTAATTTGGTGAGATAGGCGTCATTAGCATTGGTTTGCAACATGTCTCGGAGAAGGAAAGTTCCAAAACAAACCCGGAACTGTATTTTGTTAGGCACAAGTAAGATTTAACCTGAAATAAGTGGCGCATACCTCCAAGACTCACCTTGACAGCTTGCGGCTTACGGCCTCAGCCTTACCGAGGACTGAGTGGCAATCATGTTGAGATGTGGTCAAAGGTCTGGTGAATGGTGCCCTTGGACATATTGCAGAAATCGTATGACCCTGCTTCCGGAGAGCACTAATGTATGAAACTGATATACCGTCCGTCCGTATAGACCTAATCTAACCATTTTTGATATTACCACAAAACACAGAAAATACTGTAGCATCTGTTGTTCTACTAAGGCCATTCAGCATAGTGTTTAGGTGCTCCAGCGATTTTGTCATAAGAACTATATCATATATATTTTGCCATATATATTTTGTCATAGGAACTATATCGTTGGCAAATCGAAGGTGAGTGATGTACTCGCCATTGATGTTAATCCGTATCCTTTCCAGTAGCAGGCCGTATGAGGAAGTTCAATGTCGCTCAGCGAGCTATGGAGAGGGCTATGCTCGGGATTTCTCTGCGTGATAAACTTAGAAATGAGGATATCTACAGTAGAACCAAAGCAACCAACTTAGCCCAACGGATTAGTCAGCTGAAGTGGCAATGGGTCGGCCATGTAGCTTGAAGAACCGACAACCGATGAGCAAAAGAGATTCTCGAGTGTCAGCCTCGTAGTACCTGTAGGCGAAGTGTAGGACGACCCTCCACTAGATGGAGTGACGACCTGGTAAGACATGCAGGTATTCGATAGATGCAGGTGGCTCATGACCGTGCTTTGTGCCATTCCTTGGAGGAGGCCTATGTTTCAGCAGGCATTCAGCAGTGCACTTGTAATAATGATGATGTTTGTCTAAGAATATATCACTTATATAATACCTTATGGGGAAGGGTTGAATACTGTCAGATATAAGCGGGCAGCACATATAGACCTGATTACAATCAATTTGTGTTTTTGTAAATGTATAGACTGGATTTGGTTTAGGAATGGGAAATTTAAAAACAATTCCCTTATAGAATTTATTAGCCTAGCCATTTAGCTTTTATTAGGCCTTCTCTTTAATTCGGACTGTGGTTACCTACCTAAAGCAGGGTGGAAGTAGTACGTACGCCATGCTGAAACAAGTCTCGTAAATTCGACTTGTAAATATATCACAAATAGGTCGGCTTGACCTGAGAAAGACCACGTTCTCAAAGAATATCAGCGAGAATTAGCATCTTAATGCTGCTGTGTTTTGTATGGTGAGAGAGGTGAGTAGAGAAATGTAGTCCCCTTTTACTGGAAACAAGGCATTTCATCTTAGTCCTTAGGGGTGATTGTGGTATGTGGATAGTGGTGATTTGATTCTTAATCGAGGACAGATGTATATACGTCTATGGACCACAGCATTCATTTACCATCAGACGAACTATGCTCGTTTGTCACCCTTAATCTATAAAAACATATTATATCGTATATCAATTCACAGTCAACTGACGTTATAAAAAAATCTTTTGTCGTGTCAAGCAAGTACTCGTTAAAACACGGAAATAGGCCAGGAGGTATGCAAATGCTATTAGCTGGGATTACAGCCGCACCCGCCGCTCCTTTGTACTACAACTGCTATAACCAGCCGGCTTACGGTCGACATTTATAGAACCAAGTACCGTCTGACAAAAACGGAAACGTAATGATTTTTTATAGAAAACGGCAAACGGGCATGCGGCACACCTGATGATAAGTGACAACCACCACAACTGCAACATCAGGGGAATTGAAGGAGTGTTGTCATCCAAGCAGTAGGCTCTTTTCTTAATAGACTAGAGACCCTATGTAATAAAAGTAATATTCTAAACGTAAGAAAACTTATTTTACACCTAGTGGTCTTCTATCTTCAGTTTTTCATAACGAAACACAAATAATTTTTCCTACACTTTGGAAAAAAGCATTTGTTATTCCGCTGCCCAAAATATTTTATAGGTGTTTGAATCAGAAACAGCTATATTCAATTATGTGTTAAGCAAGCACATATGTATATGTATATATTTATACATCTTATATGTATATCTATATAATAATATATATGTATAATTATGTTTATAACATGTAATGCAATATGTTATATGTATGACTACTTAAAGATGTTTTAACTCAGTTGCACTTTGCACCCACAATATCTTCTCTGCTTAACCTGGAGGTAGACTGGCAGAGAATGCCTTATTCCATTAAGTCCGCCTTTTGTACTCGGTGTGCAAATAAAGCATAAATAAATAAATAAATAAATAATTTACGTGAGAACGTAGCGTATATCTTTGATGAGTGATGACACAGCACACCTAAGTACCAAAAATGACGAAAATCCAAAGTAAATTTAGTCCAGAACAGTAATAAATGTTAATTATTTTTACTGAACTAAAATCGCATTGCATCGCATTTTAATTGGAAGATAAAAGTAACTCTGCTTTGACGGGACTATATATGGACTGAAATAGTCCATAAATGGTCCCATTATATGATTCTTTTTTGTTGAAAATAATATAGTACAGTTGCACTTTAGTACATGTTTGCATAATAGCATTAATTTGGTCCTCCGTTGGTCTGCTCCATTGGTCTAGTGGTCGTAGTCTCCACTGCTGGTCATGTGGTCCTGTGTTCGAATCTCAGGTTGGGTCAATTGTTGTTTTTTTTTTGGCAAAAAGATCTCAGTTGCAGTATGGGTTTCAGAAGATGCTGGAGTTTCACCCTCTTATCCAGCAAAGCGCGTAAAGTCGTAAGTCCTGCACCTGATATCTTTCTGGATATTTCTGGGTACTCTGCCATCACAAGACTAATTATATTTATGGATATAACTGCTGCTGCAACATATAATAACATTTTTCGGCTTTGAATACCACTTTTATAAAACTTGATTTAGAACATACAATAAAAATTTTCGGCTTTGAATACCACTTTTATAAAAATTGATTTAGAAGGGGCTTTATTTGAATTAAATCAAATCAATTTTATTGCAATCGACTAAAACCTATTTACAATGAATAAAGTGGTGGAGGTGGTAGTCGAGTAAGCGATCTACGTTTCGGTGTAAAAAAGGGCTTCAGTTATATTCATAGACCATCACGTCTAAATTAAAGTTTTCTTTTCATTAATATTATTTTTCATTACAATTTTAAATACATTAAAAATATATATCTTATGCCTTGGCAGCAGTAGCGTGCTGATTTACCACGTGCTTAGCGGCGAAGGAATACATCGTGAGGAAAAACGCATATCTAGGAAATGAAATAATTCGAAAACATGTGGAGTCCGTCAACAAGCAATGGAGTGAAAGACTAACTGTAAAGGTTATGACCAAGGAATAAGAAAAGGTCTGTGCCCAGTTGAGGGTCGTTTTATAAAAGTTAGAATTAAATGCGATAAAACCTATAATATTGGTTTTATTCGATGACAAACTGGATTAACTCTTAATTATCTACATACCTGTTTTTTGTCATTTAAGTAGTGAAAAGAGTTAGAGCAACTTTAAGCATTTCTCCAATTGACATAAATGCTATGAGTGAAGCCGAAAGTTTTTAGTTCAAACTAACGATATGAATTACATTTTGATTAAAACTACTTTTACGGATTTTATCGCGTTTAATTAATTTGATTTTTAATTCCCAACGTTTCGGGTGGGAGTAAGTGTCTCATTGTGCACGGTGAGTGCCACGGGGTTGCACCTATGGCTGTGGAGTAATGAGTTTTTTTTTATATAGAAGAGGGGGCAAACGAGCATGCGGCTCACCTGATGTTAAGTGACTACCGCCGCCCATGATCAACCGGAACACCAGGAGAATTGCGGGTGCGTTGTCGGCCCTTTAGAAAGGAGTAAGCTCTTTTCTTGAAGGTCCCCAGGTCGTATCGGTCCGGAAAAATCGCCGGTGGTAAACTATTCCACAGAGAGGTTGTACGTGGAAGAAAACTCCTTGTGAAATGTACAGTGGTGCACCGCCAAGCATCCAGATGGTGTGGTTGGTATCGGGACGTTTGCCGTGTAGTGGGTTCACGAAGTTTGGCGGCTGGGATTAATCCGAACGATTCCTCAGAGCACTCCCCGTGATAGATGCGATAAAATACGCAAAGAGATGCAACATCTCTTCGCAGCGCCAGTGAATCGAGCCGATCGGAAAGCACTCGGTCGTCGACGATTCGAGCCGCTCTGCGCTGGATGCGGTCAAGTGGAAGGAGCTGGTACTGGGGAGCCCCAGCCCAGAGATGGGAACAGTATTCCATGTGCGGCCGAACCTGCGCCTTGTAAAGTTGCAGGCGGTGTGCCGGCATGAAATACTGTCCCGCTCTGCTGAGCACGCCAAGCTTTTTAGAGGCCAATTTGGCCTTCCCTTCCAAGTGACCACGAAACTGCACATCACTCGATATGTCGACGCCGAGGATTCCGATACTGGCTGAGGCAACAAGGGGAGTGCCTTGAAACTGAGGGGATACGACAAAGGGGTTCTTTTTAGCGGTTAACGCGCAAACTTGTGTCTTCTGGGGGTTAAACTGGACTAGATTTAGTCGCCCCAATCCGAGACTCTGTCCAGCAGAGACTCGACTTCAGACACAAGTTTGTCCCGGCACTCGGAGACGTTTTCCCGAGAAATATTGGCTCGGCCGGTGTAAAGAGCATCACCAGTGCTGTCATCTGCATAGCAATGAATGTTACGGGTATGCAACATATCATTGATATGCAGAAGAAACAGCGTTGGCGATAGCACGCAGCCCTGTGGAACACCAGCATTAATAAGCTTGCAATCGGAGCTTGCACCGTCTACAACGACCTTGATGCTCCGATCTGCAAGAAAGCTGGTGATCCAATCGCACAATTTCTCGGGAAGCCCATAGGAAGGGAGCTTCGAAAGAAGCGCTTTGTGCCAAACCCGATCGAAGGCCTTCGCAATTTCCAAACTAACGGCCAATGCCTCCTCCTTGAACTCTACTGCCTCCGCCCATCTGTGAGTGAGGTAGACCAGAAGATCACCAGCTGACCGACCACGGCGAAAACCGTATTGGCGCTCACTAATCAGCTGGTGATCCTCATGAGCTGGAGTAGTGAAATAGCTTTTCGAAATTGAATTAAAAAAAATACTTCAAAAGTACTTTAATTTACGTGAAACTAAGAAAAATAAGCAGGAGAAATAAAACAATTTTTGCAGGTCCGAAATTCATAGTGTATAGTGGTACGAAACCCTGGGTACGTGTATCTAATTCGCACTTGACCAGTATTTATGATTGGGTTATTAGTTATTATTTCATTAAAATATATTTACGTTTGTCTTATTATTTAGCTTAAACCATTGGACGTCTTTCTAGTGCAATTTGTGTGCGGGAAAACAAAATAAAACATAAATAGATTTACAGTGTACGTTTCCTGTGCATTTGTAGCATCCACCATCTTCTTTTTCTTTGTATTCTTTTTTCTTTGTTTATTTTTTTATTTTATAGGATAGGGTGACAAACGAGCACACAGTCCACCTGATGGTATGTGGATGCTGTAGCCCATAGACATCTACATCTATCCTCGATTTGGAATCAAAATGCACATGCGTTGCACCCGTGAGGACTAGGATGGAATACCTCGTTTCCAGTAAAATGAGTCTCTGGTTCTCTACACTCACCATACGAAACACAACAGCATTAAGCTACTATTTAACGCTGGATTCTGTGGGAGCGTGGTCCTTCCCCGGTCGAAACATTTAACGCCGTTCAACGGCAAATTTAACGCCGTTCAAAGGCAAATTTAATGCCGTTCAACAGCGTTGAAATTGAAATGAAGTTGACCGTTCAAGTGTCATTTTATCGCGTTAAATTTAAGGCAATAATTGTTGCGTATATACAAATTGACGTTGCTCGTTAGTGTAGCCGCAGCATTATTGTACACATTATAAACAAAGGTTGAATTGATAAACACCTTTTCAAGATATCGAAATATACTGTAAGGGTCATGTGTTCAAAAGCGTGACAATAATATATATATATATATATATATATATATATATATATATATATATATATATATATATATATATATATATATATATATATATATATTTAACTTTAAAATTTTCTATTTTTTTCAAATTATTACTTTTATTTTTACAGGTACACACACATTATTAAAACTGGCCCTTACTAACGTTAACAAGTAAGTTATTACTTTGCTTCTAGGTGTTTTTTATTGTATTCAAAGACAAATCGGGAAGATCTCAATATATTTGGCATCATGGTGGCCGCGTAACAAAATCCATCACATAATTTTGTGCCATTTGAGTCATACAAGGTAACTACAGGAGATCCCAGAACGGTCACATAGGGCTTCTCACAGTTAAAGGTTTTACCATCTTGACTATGCCAGACGTAAAATCGACGGAGAGCACCAAATTTGCGAGATATCTGGTACAACAATCGCCAAACCGCCTACCAATCATGAAGATTAACATGGCGCTGTCGTCGCGACACAAGTTAAACACATCGAAGCCTAAATCGCGCTATCAAAGTTCCGAAGTAAAAACAATATAACCCTAGAATGGAAGAAGCCTATGTCCTGCAGTTAACTTTTACATTTTACATACTCATAGAGAACAAGAAGCTATGTTTCATATAGAATAGTCAACTTTTCTTCGAGTAAAAGAGCTATTTTATGTATGTATATATATATATATATATATATATATATATATATATATATATATATATATATATATATATATATATTTCCATATATATTTCTGAGAGGGCTAATCTCTCTTCAATCTTAATGTAATAAAAACGGTAAAGATTATGTATTGTAGAGATATGAACATAAAGTTATGAAAGGCAAGGTGAAGCATGGATTGAGACGTCTATGAGCCACAGCTTATTTCTATAATATGATGATGTATGACGTAGTCGGCATAAAAACATATTGCATTTATAATATTTATTGCAAATTTTAAAATGCGACACTTTGCATAAGGTTAACAATGCATCTGGTCATAAATTTCACCACGGACCTTGAATTGAGGACAGAGTAGAAATGGGATAAGGACAGTTTTTAAACTATTCATATAAATTACGTACCTACACAACATTACGTATTCAGTTACAGTTTTGAAATGTTGTTTTGACCATTCTCATAATTGAGCCACATGAATACAAACTTGTATTGTAGTGATTGAGCCAAGTTAACCAGAGCAAAATGTCTTTTATTTATAAAACTAGCTGTGCCCGCGACTTCGTTCGCGTGTAATCAGTAATTTTGCTATTGTAAATGATAATGAAAACTTAGAAAGACACTCTGAAGTGAATAATCTGGATAAAAACATTCAGTTAGTCGGTAAACCAGACAAACAAAGGAACTAACGAATAAACGGAACCACAAACGAACCAAGAAACAAATAGGGCAAACTGTACGCTTGTGTTTTATATTTTAAATAAACAACAAAATGACCGTAATAAATCCCTAATTTGCTTGCGAATTTCTCTAGCCAATACTTGGTTACCATACAACAAATAAGAGATATTAAATAAAAAAATTCAAATGAAAACTACAGTCCTATGCCTACCTTAAACTAAATACCTACACTAAAAATAAGTGAAATTGCGTAAGTATCTATATTTTGTCTCATCCTGCAAACAAATGAAAAATAAAACTCAACCTAGGAAAAATGCGTCAGGTGTCAGAACGGCACTACTCGCTTCGTTTCATTTCTCGCTAATAATAATTAAACCTTATGATGCTTGAAAATACTTATAGCGCCATATATATAAAATTATAGTAGTTAATTTATTATAACAGTAAGATAAAAATTATATGATATTTATAAAAGAAAGGGTAGGAACATTATTAAAACAACCCAAAATCGTGTAACGTAATTTTAAAAAAATTACGAAAATTTTACGAAAAATGCAAAGGGAAAGTATAATAGGTATACGCATGCCAAGCTCCTATGAACCTCGCCGAAACCAAAGAAATTGTTAATAACTCTTTTAAAATTACCATGTAGTGGGTACTCAGCGGTTAAGAAAAAAATTATAAGCAAACCTACTTATTTAAATTTTAATTAATAAAAACAATTTTCACAACCCCATCTATCGATGACATTGGTAAACTATTCTGCCGTCCGCAAGCTATAATGCCGCTATCCAACAAAACCATATTTCAAAGATAAGGACAAAAAAGCGCGGAAAAATGAAAAATGGATGCCGTTTCACAACTATAACTTCTATGCTAGAGTTATCAATATCAAAAATTAGATCTAGTTTTGCACGTTCAAAAAGCCATACTTTTACTTATTTAATAATGATTTAACCTTAACAGAAATAGCTTTTTGCGTTTTAGTTTAGTATTTTTACAATTTACAACTTATGAAACTACGACTATAATGCCGCTAAGCCTACTATAACGGCATTTTAGTGTTTGATTTTCATTTAATTTTATTGACATTAAAAAGTCTTAAAAAAATCTCTTCATTACTAAACTATAATGCCACTAAATACCTTAACGTTGTTATACATAGCTTAGCATTATGACTCCGAGAACAAAAACTATACAAAACTATAATGCAGCTAAAACCACGTAGCCGCACTTAAGTCTAGTGACTTACAGGGATATTTTTTCTGCATTTATTTTTTAGGTTGATTACATAGTTTAAATGCCGCTAAACACAAAACATTAAAATGTAACGGCGTTTTAGTTTTGAAACTACCACACGATAGTTGAGGAAATCAAATAAAGTAGTAGTAACCTACAGAAATAAAAGAGCTTATTATAAAATATAAATCAATCATTTAATGACACAGTCTTCTTTAATTTTAACAAAATTACTTTGCGAGGACTTACAATAATTGAAAATGAGATCTTAACAAATAACTTAAAAAAAACACATAAAAACAATCTTCACCTTATACGAGTATATAATGTTATCTTATGAAACGACTAAAAATATTTCAAAAATACCTTTTTAAAGCAAATTTTGAAATTATTTCACAGTTGATTAAATGGACAAGTAACGAGTATGATGACCAATTTTTATTTTGAGCACTGCAGCTATCAAGCCATATATTCACATTAGTATCGTCTCGGTTACATAAAAGAAAATGGTAAAAGGCCGTCATGATGTCCTCTTGTTTTCTCTCTGCAATACCATCATGCCATATGACTGTTAATGGCTTTGAAGAGGAACTGAATTTGCCGAGTACTGCAAATTTCTGATTGAATGCCATAAGGCGTCTGCAAAAAATTGCAGCTTTGAATCTGGACAACATAATTTGTCTTTCTAGGTCTGCGCTGTAATATATTCGGAAATCATTTTGGGGTAAGTTTTTGTGTTCATTGTAAAGCTCCTCCTTTTTTATATTTTTGATGATGTTATGCCCACTCCAAACATACAGTACAGTCTATGACAATCTGGTTACCGGCATCATGTGGTGATTCTTTTTTATGCAAAGTATAGGCTTCACACATTTCACACTCTTCATTACGCAAACGAGTTAAAGAAATATTAATTTTTTTTACGTGTTGCCTATATCATCATCATCATCATCATTACAGCCCTTCACAAGTCCACTGCCGAACGTAGGTCTCCCCCAAGCAACGCCACAAAGCACGGTCCTGAGGCACCTGCATCCATCGACTTCCTGCATGTCTTACCAGGTCGTCACTCCATCTAGTGGGGGGTCACCCTACACTACGCCTACCGGTACGAGGCTGCCACTCGAGAACCTTTCTTCCCCATCGGTTATCGGTTCTTCGAGCCACATGGCTGGCCCATTGCCACTTCAGCTCACTAATCCGTTGGGCTATATCGGTCACTCTGGTTTCACTGCGGATATCCTCATTTCTGAGTCTATCACGCAGAGAAACTCCGAGCATAGCCCTCTCCATAGCTCGCTGAGCGACCTTGAGCGTCCTCATACGGCCAGCAGTGAAGGACCAAGTCTCAGCTCCGTAAGTCATCACTGGTAACACGCACTGGTTGTGCACTTTAGTTTTCAGAGATTGAGGTATACCTGACGAGAAGATGTGTCGTAATTTCCCGAACGCTGCCCAGCCGAGTTAAATCCGTCTATTGACCTCTCGGTCGAAGTTGGACTTACCTAGTCAGACTATTTGTCCCAGGTAAACGTACTCGTCAACAACTTCATAGCAAATTCAGAGCATAGTGCTCCCAACAACTACCGGCATAAGTGTGACATGGACATTAAACGTGATCTTTGTTTTGTCCATGTTCATCTTAAGACCTATCCGTTGGGAGACACTATTGAGGTCATTGAGCATAGTGCTATGGTCCTCCAGCGATTCTGCCGTAAGGACTATATCGTCGGCAAAAAGAAGGTGAGTGATGTACTCGCCATTGATGTTAATACCGTATCCTTTCCAGTCCAGTAGCTTGAAAACGTCTTCCAACGCAGCGGTGAAGAGTTTCGGGGATATAACTCACCCTGTCTTACACCTCTCTGCAGTTAGATAGGTTTCGAACTCTGGTTCTGTACTCGGATAGCCATCGTAGCCCTACTGTACAAACACTTCAGCACTTCGAAATACCGACAGTCAACTTGGCACCGCTGAAGGGACTGTAGCACCGCCCAAATTTCGACGTAATCAAAGGCTTTCTCATAGTCCACATACGAGAGACAAAGTGGCAGATTGTACTCTTCGGTCTTCCGTACAATCTGCCGCAGGGTATGTATGTGGTCTATGGTACTGAAGACTTTTCGGAAACCGGCTTGTTCGGGAGGCTGGAAGTCGTCGAGTCTGCGTGTGAGACCATTCGTAATGACTCTCGAAAACAGCACGTAGACGCGGTTCAGAGGGGAAATCGGTCTGTAGTTCTTCAAGAGAGTGTTGTCGCCTTTCTTAAAGAACAAGACCACCGCACTTCTGCTCCACGCCTCCGCAGTAGTGCCACCATGGAGGACGGAATTGAAGAGCTTCTGAAGGACTTCAAGTACCGGTGTTCCACCCGCTTTCAGAAGCTCCGCTGTAATTCCATCCTCGCCTGGGGCCCTGCCGTTTTTAAGGTGCTGGAGAGCCATTCTAATCTCGCTCAGACTGACGTCCGGGATATCATTGGAATAGTGTCGGGTAAGACTTGCTCTTGGATCGTTACTCACACTTGCGTGTGGCTCCAACGATGGTGTGTACAGCTGCCCATAGAACCTCTCAATCTCACTCAAAATCTCAGGTGTCCCGTAAACGATGCTGCTTTACTTTGTCTTCAGGTTTGACAGTTGGCTCTTTCTGGCAGACAGATTTCTGGCAAAGTTAAAGTTGCGTAAGTCTCGCCGCATGCTTTTGGAGATCTGTCTGTTCAGTTGCCTGTATGCTGTCAAATCTGTTGACGATTGCAGCCTCATCTCCCCTCTAACAGCCATGAGATTAAGAGTGTGATCGGAGAGTTTTTGTGTTCTTCTGCGGCGGGTCTTGCAGAACTTAGCTCCGACCGCATGGACAGTTTCCACGAGCTTGTCATTCATATCGTCCACTGCATTGCAATCTTCTAGGCACTGAAAGCGGTTACGTAACTCGAGCTGAAAGCTTTCGGGATTCTGGATTAGAGCACGAGGGGGACGGAGCGTAGACTTCATTAGACGAGACCTCTCCAACTTAATGTTTAGGTTCAGTGTGCCTCTAACCATTCGGTGATCGCTGCCGGTTTTCACCCTTGCGATCACTGAGACATCACTGAACGGTTGGCGTCTGGTCGTCATAATTAAGTCAATCTCATTTTTTGTCGAACCGTCGGGGCTCGACTAGGTCCACTTCCTGTGGGGCCGCTTCTGGAAGAAAGAGTTCATCATAAAGAGTCCCTCTTTCTCCATAAAGTCAGCCAGCTGCTGACCCCTACGGTTCCGTTGCCCTGCTCAAAATTTCCCTAACTTCAGCTCACCTTCTCTTGTGCCTAGTTTTGCGTTGAAGTCTCCCATCAACACCGTGTAGTGGGTTTTGGAGGAATGTTGTTGTTTGGAGGAATGAATGAGGTTTTGGACAAATGCATTACCGAAAGCATTTATGTAGATTAATAGTGTAATTTATTTTATATCATTAAACTAATACTTTTAATACATCACAGATTCAAAATGGTGCAGAAAAAAAATTTGTTTGCGGGACGAGACCGAAACTTTTTGGACCGACATACAATTAATATTTATCCTATCTGTATTGTTTACTAAACCGACAAAAATAGTAATCGTAATTAAATACGGTTTTACCTTGAGTAGCTGTCAGCCATCGTAACAATTGGCGGGAATGCGGTGCGTGACACGTCCTTCCCGTTAAATTTTAGTGAACTGCTTTATCAATCGAAAGAGAGAGTTCGGAATACCGCGGATCGAGAGTGAGCGATTCACTGTACATAACCGCGTTTTAGTGTAGTATGAGGGATACCTGCATTTATGTGATCGACGTGATAAGCAAAATATTTATATTTCATATTGATAATGCCGTTATTGGCGTATTTACTAAAAATTCTCTTAATAAAAACACATCTAAGTACTACGCATAAACGCTGCTAAGTGATATTAGCGACATTTTTGTCTAGTATTTTCATTTAACGGCTTTTTAGCGTTTGATTTAGAACACTGTAATTTGAAACAAATTAGAACTATAAAACCGTTAAAGTACTTTAACGGTTTTATAGTTCTAATTCTTTCCTTCCCTCCATTCTAACCTCATAATAGAGTAGGAAATTCTATTAACGGCAATTTAGTTATGCAACTGATGAAAAACACTCTGGGAAATAGGTAAATTATCAGCCCTTAGTCACTTTTTAGTTTAATAATGTTGTTTACCTGCGTTTTAGCGTAGGAAACATATCAAAGAAGGCAACTTAACGGTGTTTTTATTTTTTCTATCTCGGGATCCATAAATAGTAGAAAAATACTCCTTAGACAGAAAGATAGAGGTTTTTTTTCTGATTATGGTGACATCAAAAAAAGAAAATCGACCAGATGCGAGATAACGGCATTATTGCTTATGGACGGCAGTATTGTACTTCTTTCACTAAGATATTAGGGTTTATATATGTTTGACCCTGGTATTATGTGAGAGCGTGGTCCTTCCCCGGTCGAGCCGACCCATTCGTGCTGCAACCACAATATAGCTGCAGCTTGGCTCTACCACGTGTAAGACTTATTGAAAAGACAAAAATTCTTTCATCATCATCAACATTTCAGCCCATTCAATTAAAAAGTTATAAAGCACAGTCCTGAGCCACTTCCTGCATCTCTTACCAGGTTATCACTCCATCTAGTGAGATTCGTCTTACAATTTGCTTGTTACGAGGCTGTCACTTAAGAACTTTTCTTCGCTAACGGGTATCTGTTCTTAAAGCCACATGACGGCCCATCACTACTTCAGGCTATGATGGTTATTTTATCTATGACCATTCAAAACAGCGTATAAAAACGGGGGATTTCCTTATAAGTGGGGATTTTTCATAGTGGTCACGTTTGGCAGACGGGTTGTCAGCCGAAGTTTCGTATAATTATGCGTCGTTAACAAGAAGATGATGTTGCCTATCTTCTTTTTCAGCTTCCCTCTGTCACCTATTACGGCAGCCATGGGGTAGTGGGTATTATTACACCGCCAATGCACAGTTTATTCTAGTTTTTGTTGCAATATTAATCGATAGTTAGTCTTTCCAAAAAGGATTATCAGTCAGGATAGTAGTTATATTGAAAGAGCTCAATTATATCAAATTTAAAATACAATGTTTGTATTATATGATAGCTGGTATATTATATAACATTTTCAGTCACAAGAAAAGCTAGCGATTGCAATTTGTCATACTTGCGTCCAGGGACTTTTTTTATTGTTGTGAAATGTTGAATTACATCACGGAACGTTACACTGGCATATTGTACGCGCTTCTGCTAAGAGGAACGTTGCCAACTTTTCGTTCTTTATAGCGTTTCTTAGTCCAATGTCGTATTAATGATTTCTTAAATTTACGCGAACACTACACATTGAATAAAAACTATTATTTACGGATTTTATCGCGTTTAATTACTTTTAATTTATTTTTATTATTATCCCGACGTTTCGGGTGCTTTACAGCGCCCATGGTCACGGGGAGGACTGAGATGTTTGACGTCCCAATGTCATAGTTAGTCCGGCTACCTTCAGTTTTTTAATATTAATTTTTGGTCCGATTTACGTAAAACGAGCTTATAGTATCATGAAGTCTTGCAGTGGTATGCTTGGGTTTGGGTCTAATTTTGTTAATTATAGGATCCCAAGCAGATGGTAGCACCCAACCATCTTCTCTATTGAAATTTGGATGTTTTTTAATTTCAATAGCCTCGCGTATCATCCTTGGTAGGAATCGGTGTTCTTTTGCGAGAATTTGTGGTTTATCAAATCTAATGTAATGGTGGGGACGATCTTGAACATGTTCGCAGCTGGGAAGTCTGCAGTCTGCATTTGCATACCCGATCTTACCCATTTTCTTTTCTCTTTCAAGTTTTTCTTTAGTTTTCGTTGTAGATCCTTCTTGATAACATGAGCTAAAAGAACTACTCCTGCGTGAACTACTCCCTTTGACATTTTAACTTAAACTGCCAAAACGAAAAGATGCTCGCAACTAGTTCAACAGCAGCAATGATGACACACAGCTAGTTAACGAGCTTATAGGCCAACACGCCAGCGAATGGCGAGTAAATTAGCCCGGCTTTCTATTACACAATCAGTTTACTAACACGGCAGCATTAAAATTCTTAATGCTCAGGAATTTATATATAATATTGTTTTAACACACATATAAAAGCCGCACCAATTGTAGATGGCGACGGTGTGTAAAGCCTATGAAGCGCCTTTTTTTACTTTTATTTGCGAAAATACGGAAATATTCGTTAACGCGCAATAACAGGAAAAAACAAAAGCAAATATTTGTTAGTACATCGCTATGTTCCTTCTATTATTTAAATTCCAAGTATGTAAAATATCGTATTAGAAAATATGAAAGTAAAGTTGGATAACATAATCAGATATCAGAATTATTGGACGCGCCAGGGTCGCTTTCTGCCCCTGTCTAACATACTCTGTTTCACCTCGAGAATTGTGCATCATCATTACGGCCTATTAAAAGTCCACTGCTAAACATTGACCCCCTTCGATTGACTCATCGGGAGATATTTGCCATATTTGCCACGCTTGGAAGGTCGGATGCCAAACGTAATATTTCATTACTTTAAGTTGTTATCTATCGCTCTTTCGACTTTTACGACATCCTTGAGATGATATGGGGTTGTGGATATATGCCGCCATTCATGCCCAAATCGACTACTGATGCTGCGTGGAGTCGATTAAACGTCAAATTGTCAGTGTAATCCCACCAAAAACATTCTTTTTTTTATAGGATTGGGTGACAAACGAGCACACAGTCCACCTGATAGTAAGTGGTTGCTGTGGCTCATAGGCATCTACATCTATCCTCGATTACGAATCAAAATGCAGATGCGTTGTCACCCGTGAGGACTAAGATGGAATGCCTCGTTTCCAGTAAAAAGGGTCTCCGGTTCTCTACACTCACCATACGAAATACAGCAGCATTAAGCTACTATTTCACGCTGGTATTCTGTGAGAGCGTGGTCCTTCCCCGGTCGAGCCGACCAATTCGTGCTACAACTATACTACTAATATAACTGCAGCATGGCTCTACCATGTATAAACGATAAAGCTGCGTATTTCGATAATACTTTTGTATAGGCGGGCCTGAAACAAACAGTATAAAAAATTATTTCCAGTACAGGCGGACTTCGAATCATTGATAGAAGTCCGTCTGTACGTCTATTTTATGTTAGATCGGTGGTCGATTTGACGCTCCAAAAAGAAGAGAGCAGAAGTCAGCATTGTCAATACTGAATGCATGTGTTGCACAATCAACAACCGCCTAAAATGAGACACTAGCGTCCAATTACCAATACCAGTATGGGCTATTAACTAGCTTAACAAACATAGGTAGTTACAACAGATATAACATTACGTGCAACATTACGTGTAAACGCAACTTTATCAAGCCTACAATTGGCTGGTTATTCAATCAACGTTTTCCAAGTGGCAATTTTCCATCGTCAATGGGTAGCGGTTCTGGCGAGAGATTCGTGCAAGGGTGTCATGTAGCACCTGGTTTTGTACCCTTGTGTACCCTTTAACGGCCAAGTCAAACAACATTAACTATAATAATAAAGAAATCGCAGTAAGGTACCTTAGACTTGGCCCGACTTTGTCTAAATTTCATTACTTTTTAGAGATAAACAAGCAGCTCCATCGAGACTTGGCTAGTTTTTTACAGAATGTTTTTGGTGGGATTTCACCTCTTTTTGTAGAAACATGGGCACATTGATTTATTTTATTAGATTTTCTTATTCGACACATGTCAGCGCCATCTAGCGACGTGTGCGGGTATCACCGCCACTCCTAGTCCAATGCATTATATTTTGACCAAATTTTGAGCGAAATTAATATTTAGTGTAATTTGTTTATTTAATTTGAGTAATGTTCGAGTAGAATAAAGTTAATCGTTCGACTATTTTGTTTTTGTAAACTTGTAAGTATAATAAGTATAAAAGCCAATCTAGTGTTATCCAGAGTTTTCCTTTAATTTTATTTATATGCGTATTAAAAGCAGAAGGTGAGGCATTCGCCCAGCAGTGGGACGCTATAGGCTAGATTAAATTAGAAGATGTGTCCCACTACGCTAGATTTTGCAATGACAGTAGATTTTTATGTACCAATGCTAGAAGGGGGCATTACCATATCTCTAATACAGCTGAGACCAGCTGAGGGTTCTTCATCAGATACTTTAGACCTTCGATTTTTGACATCAAATGAAGCGGCCCACCACGTAGATTTTTTGTAAAGGCGATATGTCGATCTCTTCTAATAGTTTGGTTGGGCTCTTTTGTTTTCTAATCAGGGTCACCAGGTACTCCAGATGTTGGATTATCCTTGTTTTTATAGTTTTCCCTTTATGTGGCCATTAAACCCTAACTCTGTACCTAATTTCAGCTCTCTGAGTTTATGGGAAGTACTAGTTCTATTCTGATGATCATGAGTGAGTGAGTGAGCCTTAGCAACCTTAGCCTTTCCGTTAAGGGGATAGAGTAAGTCAGCTCAAATTCTAATTTCGTCACCACTTGCCCGCGCGTCGTATGCTATGTACCGACATGTTTGTAATCACTAATACTGTAAGTAGAAAGGTCGTTAGACACCTATTTCATTAGGTTTATCATATTTATGCCTGTTTCTTAACGCCAAGCCAGTCGCTTCTTATTTTTATTACGGTTATTTCCCATTTTAATTTTACGTCGTCCTGTTGCGTAATGTATATTCTGGTCGCAAGCGACACAACTTCTCGCTTCAAAAGCCGGAGCGATACTAACGGGTAGGGATGTTCGATGATCATCGATGTTCGATGAACATCGATGTTAGAAATTAAAACATCGACGTTTTAACATCGATGTTAACACACGTTAAACATCGAAACATCGATGTTGCCATATGTCAAAAATCGATGTCAATCAACCAATAATCGATTAATAAGAACTTGTGAACAATGCGAACACGCGAAATCAATATCAACTAAATATTTTATCTCCTATAAAAGGTTTAAAAATTTTAATAATTAAGGTTTCCTCAATGCTGTCAAGTGTGAACTGTAATATCTCAGTTGTAACTGCTTTCGCTTTATTATGGTGTCGTTGTCGGTTGTCGCCTAATAACTATTCTATATAAATTGATATTCAAATTAATTGTTTCTTACCTTACTGTCTATACACACATCATTTTGAAACAATATGTATCTACACTAATATAATTATATTTAGCTGTTTTTTGAGCTTTGGATAACAAGTTTATTGTTTGCTGGAAGTTACCGAAAATAAATCACTGTTAGATCGTGAGCATAGACAATTTCACTGCATAGTGCATTCTACAGTGCATTTTATAAACGGCTGTGGATATTTACTGCTTGGGCTGCCTGATTAAAAATTGTGTGAACAAAGGTGACGGAAAAGTCAATTATTTTGTTTTTGTGAAGTTTGTTAATTTTCCCTCTATAATCATTTTTTTTATTTCGCGATAGTAGTTAATATAAAACCTGCGTCCAAATCGTAAATTAGGATAGTAAATTTTTTAATACCAGACTTAAATTTGTATAGGAACATTTAAATATCAAAATAATAATATTCATCATTATCGGCAAAAAATATAACAAATTAACTAAGTATTTGTCGGCTTTTTCCCATTTTTCAAATTACCGTTTCATACTAAATGTTTTATTAATTTCTTTAATTTCATTAATAATAAACCATAAACAACACCTACTAAATAGGTACATGTGCTATAACATCGATAATGGCCAACATCGATGTTTTGAGTAAGATAAACATCGAACATCGATGTTAAGCTATTGGTATCAACATCGATGATGACATCGATGTTTCTGTAACATCGAGCATCCCTACTAACGGGGCGACAGGAATCATGCTTACGCACCAGGGCTGCCAGGTGCAAAAATGGTGTGATCGTACGACACCTAAAAAAAAATCGTATGCCAAGGAAATTTAGAAATGAAAAGATCGTACAACTTATAAGTACAATTTTTTTATTAAAAATAACAAATAATCGTTTAGTTTTAGAAAAGAAATGCAATAAAAGAAATAAAGAAAGAAAACATATTTATTTGGCAGATGCCTTATGTATACCTACACAACAAAACAAAAAAAAAAGATTAAAATAAAAACTTAAAACTACACAATTAAAAAAACTATTTATTAGAATTATACAAATTTTCTGTGGTCATATTGTTTAACATTTCTTTTGTTGGCTTAAACTTCGTACAATTTTCGTTTCTTCTTATTAATTGTTTGGCTAATAATGTTCCCTTTAGTGTTTCATTCGATACACTGTTTCTATGTTTAAGTTTACTTCGCTGAATGCTCTTTCACAATCACTAGAATGGGGCAAACATAACAAATTTAAGGCAAATTGAGCCAGTGTTTTAAAATTCTCAAATTGTTTTTTGATGATGCCCCAAAACTCGTCGGTATTCATAGATAAATCAATTTTAACTGAAATGTTGGGAAAACTGCGCCATTCGTCATCTATTGCCTGCATCATTTGAATGTCGTCGGGTTTTACGATTCTTGGAACAAGTATCATAAGCGGCTGTAAGGTAGGTACTTTATTCCTGTAATTACTAGCAACAGCATTGGTAGGTTCAATACAGCCTATTTTTGATAGAATGGGATCATCTAGGTCATATCTTTTTTTAATTTCTTTAGCGCTTGTGACTATAAAATGCCGAAAGCGATAAAAAATCCTCCTTAGTGGCAGGAATCTGACGACGAAATTCAGGCTGTGTAATTTTGTTCATCACTCGGATTCCCAAATAAATTTGATCATCTTTTAACCATTTTTCTTGTCGTTCAATATCAATGGTAGAAAGCTCAGTTTTGTTGACGTAATCACGATCCAAAATACATAGCAAAATATCTTCATACATTTCGCGCACCTTTTCGTTTAAACATGTAATCACTACTTTCTCCGATTGAAAAAGTTTATTGAAATTGGCAATATCCAAGACAGGAACAGGTAATAAAGCTGCATGATTGGATCATTTAAGCTATTAAATATCAGTTCTGTTGAAACAAGACGTTCATTCAACCAGCAGTCAGTAAAGAACAATTTTAATGCATCCCATTGTTCTAATAATCGATCTACAACCGCCACCAATGACGACTAACGGGTTTGTGAAGGATGCAAAATTTTGTGAGGCAAGTCACAAATTCTTGAAACTGTTGAAGGCAAAATTGTCTTTTTGAACTATTTTTGAAAAAACTATATATCTCTCTCGCTAAATCTTCGCAGCGCCTTGGTAATTGTTTGCACGATTCAGATGCGCAAAGGTGTGCAGAGTGGCAAACACATTTCATTACAAACATACCTGGCAAATTTTTCTTGAGTCTACTCGCCACAGAGTTATTCCCACCCATCATCACGTTGCAACCGTCTGCACCAAAACCAATCATATTTTTTGTCGATATATCCCGGTCAGAAAAAGACTTCATCAGTATGTTAAACAAATTTTCCCCAGTAGCACCTTCTTCTGCTGTTTTTCATCATCAGAGCTAAATATTTTGCAAAGATCCCAAAACTTACTCACAATTTTATTTTCCTCAACGTCATAATATCTAACAATTATACAACTGGCCTTGTGAGTGCTGACATCTGTTGACTCGTCAGACATAACACTGAATTTCTCATTTTTCAGTTTTTCGGCTAGAGACGATTTTTCACTTTCACCAATTACTTCGGTGATTACAGCTGTAGCTTTTGTTCTTTTCATAGCAATTTTATGTTCCGCTCCAAAATCTTCCAATATACCATTTATTAAATCTGACATATGATCTGCAGTTTGGAATGCAATATTATGCTCAGCTAGAAAATCCGCCAGCTTGATTTCAGTCGCTGTGACAACTTTATTTTTCGACATAACTCCTTTCGTAACAAATGCGGACATGATATTACGGTGTTTTGTTTTGCTTGGTATTGCAGACATGGCTTTCGTATGCTTTTGCCTTGAAGAATGAAATAATTTTAAAACTCCATATTCTGAAACCATTTCGACGTCACAAACAGTGCACCTGGCTTTAAAATTGGTTTTTACCAGGCCCTAACCAGTCCTTAAAAAAGTCTAGTTTTTCCCAATCAGGACGATACTTCTGTGCTCTGTGTGTATCCCTCTCTGCTACAGAAAGCTCTCCCCTTTTAGCCAATTTCTTTTTTGGAGTACCTGGCGCAAGTCGCTCGTCTTCACTTTTGTCACACATTCTTGCTTGACCAAAAACCACAAACACAAAAAAACACTGAAGACAGTATACAGATTCAAAGAGCATATATACACTACGTACAGTTCGAGCGAGACTAACAAGAAAAAAGAGTTTTTAAGAAATCGCAATTATTACCAAAAGAAAAAAATAATAAGTTTCGAAAAAATGCAAACAAATACATCCTTTAAATGACTACACAAAGAGTCTTCATTCAAGTAAAAGATCTACGTACGCGTTAGATTGTTGGGGAATTCCCCGAAACTCATACTTGCCAGTTGAGCACGTTCAATTCATTATGAAATGTTGCCAGATCTTTGTCTAGCGATAGTACATGAGTAAAAATGCCAAAAAATCGTAGGAGTACGATTAAAATCGTACATCTGGCAGCCCTGTTACGCACCGATAGTGTAGGTAATTTCTTTTTACAGTGAAAATAATGGTATTTTAAAAAAAGTAAATAACATAAGCACTGCTTTATAGTTAGTTCAGTAAGTATGCAAAGTTTCATGATATTATTTAAAGTATTTTATGAATAACAGCGGTTTATAGTTTATTTTGGAGGTAACTTTGGATTTTTTCTATCGAGAAAATTTTACGAAATCGTGTTTTCGTCTAACATAATCCTTAACATTAATCCTCAACTTTACCTTATATTTATTTCAAAATTAATGCTGCAATATTTTTGGCATAACGAAGGATCTTGCTAAGCCATTTGAGATTATATTTCCCCTTAAGGGGAAAGTTACCTCCAAAATAAACAATAAACCGCTGTTATTCATAAAATACTTTAAATAATATCATGAAACTTTGCATACTTACTGAACTAACTATAAAGCAGTGCTCATGTTATTTACTTTTTTTAAAATACCATTATTTTCACTGTAAAAAGAAATTACCTACATTATCGGTGCGTAAGCATGAACATGATTCCTGTCGCCCCGTTAGTATCGCCTCGGCCTTTGAATGGGGAGGTTGTGTCGCTTACGATCAGAATATAAATTACGCAACAGTGCGACGTAAAATTAAAATGGGAAATAACCGTGATAAAAATAAGAAGCGGCTGGCTTGGCGTTAAGAAACAGGCATAAATATGATAAAACTAATGAAATAAGTGTCTAACGACCTTTCTACTTACAGTATTAGTGATTACAAACATATCGGTACATAGCACACGACGCGCGGGGAAGTGGGGGCGAAATTAGAATTTGAGCTGACTTACTCTTCCCTCTTAATAGCCTGGCCTTTATTTGAAAACGAAAATGAATCATAAGGTGACACTACCATGTGATGTCGTTGTTTAGTGCCTAATTATACGCTACGTGCTATATTATATAAATGTACGCGGTTTTAGCCGAACTATAACCTACTGTCGCTGATATTACCAAGATAGGTGCAATGTTGTATTAGACGCATCGGCTGAATATCATTCAGGCCGCTAGTAGAACGGCGCCGTTAAGTTAAAGGGCTTAGCTATTAACTGAAAGACTAATTAAGCTAGTT
Source organism: Parnassius smintheus behrii (assembly GCA_036936625.1). NCBI lineage: Eukaryota > Metazoa > Arthropoda > Insecta > Lepidoptera > Papilionidae > Parnassius > Parnassius smintheus. The sequence continues at coordinate 19,434,296 of JAUPFT010000020.1, forward strand.
GGCTGCGACATATACAACATTATTAATTTAGCTCAGATTTTACTCAGCTGTGATTTTAGCGATCTTTCCAAAGCATGCGTTTGTGTTCATTGCGAGACATTTATTACGAAAGTACTTCATTATTTTAGTAAAAATATTGTATAATATACTTTTTATTTCATATTTGGGGGAGTTATTTAGGGTCGATAGTAGCGTTCTTTAGGGCTTAATTCTCGGTCCATTCCTGTTCTTGTCTATATTAATGACCTTACGTTTCCCTATAGGAGATAAGCCACGATATAGGAATATTTGCTGATGATTTTCGAATTTCAACTATCCAAATACAATCTGGGCGTCTTCAAGGCAAGAGTAAATAGGCTTTTGTTTACGCTAAGACAGTGCGATTTACCATTTGGGGTTTCAGCACCACTTAACAACCGGTAGTTACTAGTTATATTAATTAAAAACACTTAATGAAAGAATTTATTATTTAAAAAGAATTATATGTCATAAACAATTTTCTTTAAAACGACAATTAAACAAATTACTTGTATAAAAATTACGACAATACATTTGTAGAGAAATTGAGTCATTTGTGTTTAATATTCCCGTTAACCACTTCAAATGCTTTTGTTCGGAAAGGATTCCATTGTTTTGCTTGGAATCACTATTGACTCGGAGCTCTAATGGGGCCCTCATTAGCAAGCAGATTTAGATCTGCTGCGTATGCTGTCGGAAAGATTAGAAGTCTCACTATTGGTTGAACAGCTCTTTAGCTTCATTTTAATACTTTCATTATATATCTTATGGTATTTTACATTTAGCAGAAACATGATGAAATTGAAACTATTTTTGTTTTGCAAAAAAGGGTGAAAGAAATGTGTACGGAATCTCTGGGTTTAAAAAATAGCTTTAATAAACTGTGGGTGGAACCGAGGAGCAAGGGAATTATTTATGAGGACATGCAAGATAAATGTGTTCGATAAGGGTATTGCGCAAGGCACTCTACATACCGAACTCTGATATTTCATTGAATATGTGCAGATTTATATTAACAAATTTATCAAACAAAAGTCCCTTAATAAATAATGGAAAAAAACTTGAATAAAAAAACTCAACAGTATTATTATTATAGTTTTTTTGTTTGTTGTTCTTGGAAAGAGGTATTTATCGAATAAGTGGTACGACGCGACGTTCAATAATTTTTTTTAAAATACTGCCTCGTTGACCTTGTGGTTGTCAACGAGGCATTATTTTATAATACCGGGACTCCTGATCATGAAGTCCCATTATCGAATCAAAAAAAAATCGGTGTTTGAGTTTTTCTGACATGAAATTCTCAGTAGTTGCCCGGAATTAGAATGTCGTTGTTCTACCATTGTATCTCGGAAAGCACGTGAAACCGTTGGTCCTGCGCCTGATTTCTCTCCGGTCGAGTCCCGTCAGACTTTGAGAGTAAGGGAATAAAAAGTCCACCTGTGCTTTTGCATATACTTAGGCACTATAATCCTGTCTAGCGCAGTTGGCTATTGTCCGCTGAGGCTGACCGCCGTGATCGAAATTCGGTCTGGAAGACATTAATATTGTTATAACTTTCATCTTTCGAAGGCCAGAAGGTCTTTCTGACATTTTAAATCTTCTCTTACGACACCCTCATGTACAGTATAGTTATTTATAACTGATTTTGTATTTAATTTATGTAGGAAGTTTGTGTTTTCTGTGTAATGTTGGTATTATAAAAAAAAGTAAAGTCGAACTTCGTACTGAGACAGTTTTTGTACTGGATTGCTACGGTCTAGTAGTACGTATTACTGAAGTGTTTATACTGGCCGGGAAGAAACTGTACGCCAGAAAAAAAACGTAAAAAAGGAAGAAGAAGAAAAAACATAAGGAGGATAACTAACGATATCAGTTCCGTACACACCACAATGTTTTTTAATATATTTTTTTAATTAAAGAAATTCAGAAATAAAACTTTATATTTCGTAAAATAACGCTGGTTTTTGGATATTATAGCATCATTTAACATGCTATCGAGTTGACGTTTTATGAAGTCTTAAGAGGGAAGAGTAAGTCAGCTCAAATTCTAATTTCGCCCCCACTTCCCCGCGCGTCGTATGCTATGTACCGATATGTTTGTAATCACTAATACTGTAAGTAGAAAGGTCGTTAGACACGTATTTCATTAGGTTTATCATATTTATGCCTGTTTCTTAACGCCAAGCCAGCCGCTTCTTATTTTTATCACGGTTATTTCCCATTTTAATTTTACGTCGCACTGTTGCGTAATTTATATTCTGATCGTAAGCGACACAACCTCCCCGTTCAAAGGCCGAGGCGATACTAACGGGGCGACAGAATTCAAGCTCAAGACGCCGATAGTTTAGGTAATTTCTTTTTACAGTGAAAATAATGGTATTTTAAAAAAAGTAAATAACATAAGCACTGCTTTATAGTTAGTTCAGTTAGTATGCAAAGTTTCATGATCTTATTTAAAGTATTTTATGAATAACAGCGGTTTATTGTTTATTTTGGAGGTAACTTTGGATTTTTTTTCTATCGAGAAAATTTTACGAAATCGTGTTTTCGTCTAACATAATCACTAACATTAATCCTCTACTTTACCATATATTTATTTCAAAATTAATGCTGCAATATTTTCGGCATAACGAAGGATCTTGTTAAGCCATTTGACATTATATTTCCCCTTAACAGTATGTACAAAATAAATCTTCCGCTATGATGGCGTAGGTTTACTGAACAGCGTTCGTACTTCAAAACACATTGTGTGTATTGGCACAGTTTTACAATCCATATTGGTCAGTCACATGATTGTTTGCTTTAACATCCGGTAAGTCGTGACGCTCTTTGAATTTAAACTGCGCATTCACTTTGTATTGTCATAGTTTCATCCGTGCAGTGGCCGTGTAAGAATATCCACTACCCCATATCATTCCATGGGTGTCGTGAGAGACGATAGCGGGAAACAAATCAGAAGATGGGTCAGGTCAATCAGGGAAGCGTTTTCCTTATAACGACTAAAAATAAAAACTGCGGTTGGTAACCCGCTTGCCATGCGTGGCAACTATGGTAAAATCCCCCCTATGACGCAATTTATGGGGAAGACCTACGTTTAGCAGAAGACTTTAATAAGCTGTAACGGTGAGGGCCTAATCTTAAATTTCATAGTAGGTACGTGAGCAACCTGAGTTTGAATTCCGCTAGAACAACCGAAATTGTAAATCACTATAATAAGAGCGCATATTCAAATATGTCCAAGTCGAAATCTACGCGATCGCTTTGGAACGGCGTAATAATGACTCACACTACAATGTTATCTCTGTGTGCGTGTCAGGGCGAGCGCGAGGCTATAATAGTTGCTTAGCGACGACTACGAATCACTTTGATCTTTGATTATATACCTGTCTTTGATACTATTGGAACTAAAAATAATAAAAAAATAATTTCCATATAATGGCTTATATAGTGTATAGAAATCGGAGGTTAATATGTGAAAATTGTTTTATTCTTTTAGTAAATTGAAGTCGGCTTTACATTTTCACCCTATTGAGTATATTATAATATGTGTTGTTATGTGTTATATATGTTCTAATTGAATAATATGTATTGTATAAAATATATATCATTTGATAAACTTTTATTCTGTCATAATGTAAACATAATTCATCAAACTAACAATTTCATTAGTGTCGGCGGGATTAGTGTTGCCAGGTCTAGCAAGTAAAATTTCGGGACGGAAGGTATAATCGAGGATTTGGTTTTCATATCCGGACAACTAGAATGACTACAAAATATAGGTTTCTTTGTAGCCTTTTGTGCTTTATTGAGAGCCGTGGTAGCTCAGATGGTCAACGCTCACTGTAAAGATCACAGTATGCTCACATGTATGATCACAGTTAATGTGGTAGTAGCTAACAGATATAATCATTTTTGCTGTCAAAATTATGGATTAAGTATAGAATAACAAGGTTAGTGAAAATCGGGACATTTGGCGTCCCGATCAAGGGTGAATCGGGACGTGTCACTAGACCCTTGAAAATCGGGACGTCCCGCGCAAATCGGGACACCTGGCAACACTAGCGGGGATCGAGCCCGGATTGTTCGCGTTTACGGCGAGCACTACGCCCTTGAGCTACTCAACTCAAGCACGGCTCATATGTTTTATATCTGGGGGCACGGTAGTGCCCCCGCCAGGTCGACCAAAACAGCGGCACGGCCGTATAATCATTGCGAGAATTGGTTATTTTACAAGTTATGTTTTTGATGGCATGTCTTTGTTTAATCATAACGTTATCTCCACACTAGGAATTTTTCCTAAGTACATCGTTGGGGCAGTTTAAATACATTAATTTCACAAGGACAAACATCCAGACCTGGAACAATCATTTGTAGGTAATACAAATTTTTGTTCCATGTGGGATTCGAACCTGCGGCGCTCAGCGCTACAACTCATTACCAAGTCACTCCGCCCCGGAGCCAAAGGTGAAAGCCAACGATTTTGTATTTTTACTTGATCCGAATTGCTTACGTTCATTACTCATTTCTAAAAAAATATATATGAAATGAAAATTTGCCACCATTACATCATTTAATATTTAAATATTACAATCATAAACATATTTCAAAATTACTTACTACCAAAATATCGCTTATAAAAGTCTGAATCGTTTAAAATGCTCGATGGTGCTATAGGTATCTAGTTATAGTATGGTGTAGTATAGCCCTATCGGTGTATCAACGCGATCGCGCGGTGTCGGTGAGAAAAAGTAATACGTCCTGTCGTTGGGATTACTCGGAGCTTACTGAATCGATCGGCGTCTGCACATGATGTTTTATAGTATTTTTAAAATAATTATATAAAATAATTGACAAAATAAAACGAGCTAAAAATTTTATTGGATATTTAACATTACATGTATTTTGATAAAATAATTAAAATAGATATGTTTATAAGCAAATACATGGAAAAAATTACATTGAAGTAGACAGTTTTTGTGATTTTATAATATTATTTTATAATATTAAAGCGAAATATTTTCGTAATTTAGGTTTTGCTATACACTAAAAGACTATATATTCCATTATAATAACGCTTAAAATAAAGTATTTTAACTTATAATAATGGTTGTATTCAACCTGAAAGATAACTCTGATGCATATTTTCGTAAAACACTGTGACGGGATTGTCTTCGCCCTAAAAAACCGTTATTAAAAACTATGATTTTGCATTGCTATGTACTAAATAAAGATTTCATCTTTCTAAAGCCCTAATTTTCAGGAAATAATCTCCTCACGTCGTTACGATATCGCCTTTGGAAAAACCATAAAACATGTAGTTTTCGACGCGAAACGCATATGCCCTCTTAATTTCATTCCCTCTTTTATATTGAACGTATCTCGTGAATAATTATCTTCCTTGTATTATGATAACATTACGTAATATGTCTTGAAATAGAAATGTAGAATATTAGTGAAGAGCCTGCGGCTCACCTGAGGGTAAATGACTACCGATGCCCATCTCATCGATGAACATCTGCAATACCTACTAAATGTATTAAAAGTGTGTTGTATTGATAAGGAAAACTGCTAGCTACAGTAAAATCCAGAATGCAGTCGTAAATGGTAGAAAATGTTATTATAACATTTTTACAATTTAGATATTAGCGGCATCAATTGCTTTCAAATATTATAAAATTCTTTAGAAAATAGAAAACCGCATTGATATTGACCTACTTTTAAAACTTAGTTCTGCAGCATATGCTGTAAAAAAGATTAGAACTCTTACCAGTGTTGAAACAGCTAGAATAGTTTACTTTAGTTATTTCCATAGCATTATGTCGTATGGTATTTTGCTATGGGGACACGCGACTGACACTGAAATTATATTTATTTTACAGAAGAGGGCCATTAGAGCAATATATAATTTAAAACCAAAAGAGTCACTGAGACAAAAATTTAAGGAAATTAATATATTAACTCTGGCCTCTCAATACATTTATGAAAATGTAATGTACGTACACAAAAATAAAAGTAGTTTTGCGAAAATAAGTGATATTCATTCTGTAAATACTAGGAGCAGACACAAGCTGGTAGTACCAGTTACTCGACTCCACCGAGTCAGTAATTCATTCTTGGGGCGATGTATACGCTTTTACAACAAAATCCCAGAAAATATACAAAATTTGTCATACACAAAGTTCAAAAATGTTATTAAACTAAGTTTGTATAAAAAGGGTTATTATAATATTAAGGACGCGTTTGCAAATCAACCAAAATTAGGGTGTTTTTCGGTACGTTTTGTGACAAAACTAAACCAAATCAAATATAAGTAAAAACTACCATGTATAGATTGGTTCTTCATCTGCAAAAGTTTTTAACTCTTTTGTTGAAAATAGTAGTTTTTTATATTGTAAAAACGAACTTTCGTTGCCATTTTCGACAAAATTAACGATACCGGCTTGAGTTTCGGTACATGTTTTGGTCTATTATCAACATATTTAAAAAATTTAAAAAATACTATAAGATGACAGACATATTCAATTTAAAAAATCTGTGTTTATTTTTTATAAAAATGTCACAAATAGTCGTAGAAAAAATAAAAACTGATACACATTTTTTCACATATTTTGCTAATATGGATGAATCATAATCTATTGCAATAAGGGCTATTTTATTGTTGGTGCCTGCTTTGATTTATTGTACAAAGATTTCGATGAAACCACAGTCCGCGCTCGGCCGCCGTCGTGAATGGACACTGTATCGCCTGTTTGCAGTGGCTCATTCTGAAAAGATCGCTGTACATACATAAAATATTAAAAAAAAACAAATTGGAAACATAGTAGGTACTTGACAAATGATAAAATTATTATTTTTATACTCACAGTTTTTTATTTAGCTAAAAATAAGTAGGATATATAAACTTACCTCTGGACTTGATAGAGTGACCTGAAGGTAACTACTACTGCAATTCCTGGACGAGTGGAACTAGGTGTGGCGAGTTTGGGCTCGTTTTGTTGGTTATGATGAGACCTTACCTCCGGACTTGATGGTGTGACCTGAAGGTGTACTTTCGTGACCGCTATTTGAACTTCTTGCAGAGTAAAACTAGGTTTTTTTTATAGGATAGGGTGACAAACGAGCACACAGTCCACCTGATGGTAAGTGGTTGCTGTGGCCCATAGACATCTACATCTATCCTCGATTACGAATCAAAATGCAGATGCGTTGTCACCCGTGAGGACTAAGATAGAATGCCTCGTTTCCAGTAAAAAGGGTCTCCGGTTCTCTACACTCACCATACGAAATACAGCAGCATTAAGCTACTATTTCACGCTGGTATTCTGTGAGAGCGTGGTCCTTTCCCGGTCGAGCCGACCCACTTGTGCTACAACTATACTACTAATATAACTGCAGCATGGCTCTACCACGTATAGAATATAGGTGTGCCGAGTTTGGGCTTATTTTGTTAGTTATGATGAGACCTTACCACCGGACTCGATTGAGTGACCTGAAGGTGTAATCAGGTGGTTACAAGTGGAACTCCTAGACTAGTCGACCTAGGTGTGACGAGTTTGGGTTCATTTTCTTAGTTTGATGCAACCTTACCACCGGACTTGATGGAGTGACCTGAAGGTGTAATCCAGTGATTAAACTGGAACTCCTAGACTAGTGGAACTAGATGTGCCGAGCTTGGGTTCGTTTTGTTAGTAACGATGAGACCTTACCACCGGACTTGATTGAGTGACCTGAAGGTGTAATTAGGTGGTAATAACTACTCGTTCAGAAATTCCAGCAGTAGTTACTGAATTACTCCTTCAGGTCACTCCATCAAGTCTGGTGGTAAGGTCTCATCATAACTAACAAAACGAACCCGAACTCGGCACACCTAGTTCTACAACTCTAAGAGTTCCACTTGTAATCACCGAATTACACCTTCAGGTCACTCCATCGAGTCCGGTGGTAATGTCTCATCATAACCTACAAAACGAACCCAAACTCGGCACACCTAGTTCTACTAGTCTAGTAGTTCCAGTTGTAATCACTGAATTACACCTTCAGGTCACTCCATCAAGACCGGTGGTAAGGTCTCATTGTAACTAACAAAACGAACCCAAACTCGGCACACCTAGTTCTACTAGTCTAGTAGTTCCAGTTGTAATCACTGAATTACACCTTCAGGTCACTCCATCAAGACCGGTGGTAAGGTCTCATTGTAACTAACAAAACGAACCCAAACTCGGCACACCTAGTTCTACTAGTCTAGTAGTTCCAGTTGTAATCACTGAATTACACCTTCAGGTCACTCCATCAAGACCGGTGGTAAAGTCTCATTGTAACTAACAAAACGAACCCAAACTCGGCACACCTAGTTCTACTAGTCTAGAAGTTCCACTTGTAATCACCGAATTACACCTTCAGGTCACTCCATCAAGTCCGCAGGTAGGTAAGGTCTTATTATAACTGACAAAACCAGTTCAAAGTCCAGAGCTAACATCCCACTACCAGTAGAGGGCTTCCAGTGCCAAGCAGTCTCTGGAGCAGGTATTCGTATTTCGTATCTATGTATATTTCTGAGGTATAAGAAATAAAAAACAAATTCAATCTTTCAAATTATCAAAATAATTTCATTTGACTACGATTCTCACAGCCAACCGTGCGTACACTTGTGTGTGTGACTTTTGTCAATGTAGTAGTGCGATTCTATACCTATCAATTTTGTAAACGCGTCCTTAAGGAATTTATAGATGATAATAACCCCTGGGAAGGGTGATCGCTACCAAGCTATTTCTAATTTGTCTTGTGTTGTTGATTGTAAACATGATTGTAAGCTATTATTAAAAAAAAAATAGTCCCGCTGGGTTTCTTGCTGGTTCTTCCCAGGACAGAGGTTTCTTTTGCGAACCAGTGGTAAATTAAAAAAGTGACTTTCAATAAGTATTTTTATAATCTACATTGAATAAAAAAGTTTCTGTTTCTATTTCTATTTCAAAACTTCTTTAAGGCGTGTGTGTATGTATACGTTTATTTTCAACAAGAAATTAAATTATTTAACATAACTTTATTGACAGTTCTCTTTCCTGCGGAGCTTATGTCGTATGACCATCGATATATACGAGTATGTACTACGCACTAGATATGGCATTCCGAACACTCACTATGTTCAACTGAACTGTACTGCAATCCGTGCACCTGTTATTGTGGCTACGATATTCATGCAGTGCGGAGCGGCGCTAATAATAATTTTATATTAAAATAGCCCATATGCAAAGCAAACGAAAATTTAAAAAATTGTACTCGATTAAAATAAACAAATATTTATTATGACAATTTTCGCGCGATTGTATCAACTGCGCATGCGCGACTACTGTTTCCCGCGCATACGCGAAAACAGAGTAGGTCACATTTTTTGTTTGGAATAGCTTCTCTAGTACGTAGTACATATAACTCAATGCGTATGAGAGATATTAGAAATCGTTATTAAAATTAATATCATTGACGGTTCGGTAGCGTAGTAAGATATTTCTGGTAACTTGTGACAGTTCGAACACCACACGGAACTACTAATACTATTTTTATGACTACATATAATTGTTTCGGGTCTAGATGTTGGTCTATGTGCAATTTTTGTATGTAAAACTTCTTATATGACAGTAAAAGTTCCAATTTTAGGGATATTGTTTCACTAAAAAATGATTAAACTTTCTTTTCTTGACATAAATAGACCAATGATCATCAGAATTGTATTAAAGTGACTAAAATATTTGTTTACGTCTTTTTAAAATTAATTTTATTTTATACAATCTTGTTATCTTAATAATTTGTTTATATTGCACGCCCAACAACGCGCGATATGACGATTTTGCAATATAGAATTGTTAGTATGTCTCAATTTAGACACTAAATCAATAATTATACGTGGTAGAGCCATGCTGCAGTTATATTAATAGTTGTAGCACAAACGGGTCGGCTCGACCGGGGAAGGACCACGCTCTCACAGAATACCAGCGTCAAATAGTAGCTTAATGCTGCTGTGTTACGTATGGTTGGTGTAGAGAACCGGATACCCTTTTTACTGGAAACGAGGCAATCCATCTTAGTCCTCACGGGTGACAACGCATCTGCATTTTGATTCGTAATTGAGGAAAGATGTAGATGTCAATGGGCCGCAGCAACCACTTACCATCAGGTGGACTGTGTGCTCGTTTGTCACCCTATCCTATAAAAAAATAAAAAATTAAAAAATTAAAAAAGGATATTTTGAATACTAGATATAGGTATTAAATTATAAAGTCAGTGTATGTTTTATTCCATTGTCAAGTTATATTTACAAAAAATGTAGTTAAAAATTATTAGTACGACTGTCAGTTTCTCTGTGCCATTGATACATAAAAACCCGTATATCAACGGTCTGTGGTCTGTGCACTTGTTTATCTTCACGTTTCGGAAAAATATACGCAACGAAATGAAATAAACCTTTCTGAATAAGTTTCCATTTATCCTCAAGATGATCCCTAATTTTGATTAAAAAAATAAAAACTTTCATGAGACGTGCATTTTTGGATTTTCTAGTCCTATAGGTATAACTACACTGACCGGCACAAAAACGACTCACTTTCATTTTAAGTAATTAACTGTCTTAGAAAATATTTTTGGTATCTTGTCTTATTGATAAGTGTTATTTAAGTTATTCTTTGACAAAGAATATCCGACGAACAAAACTTGTATGCAAAATCGGGACTCATTTGTGAACAGTGCTTGGCTCCACTGTTCCACATCCCAATTTACATGTTTATATGCGAATGCAGGTCTGCTGACTCGATGCTGCCTGGTAAGCTCTGGGCCATGTGTAGGTTTTCTGGACATGATATCAGTTTCATTGGGGCGTCCCTGATAGTCCTGTCACTTGCAGATCTCGAACTTCAGCAAGGCGATTCCTTAATTCAACAGCAGTCATGGCCCTGTACGTAGTATTTTTTTATTTAAAAAACGTTACCCTTACACTAGGATTTTCTTCTGTATCGTGGGGGCAGTTTATAAATATAAATTGCACAAGGACAAACATCCAGACCCGGAACAATTATTTGTAGGCCATACAAATACTTATTCCGTGCGGGATTCGAACCCGCGACCCCCAGCGCAGCCACAGAACAGTCATAGAATAGCCAGAAATACGGAGTCGTATTGCTAGGGTAAGGCGCTGTCCTATTGCGATCGATCGCTCGCGCGATTATGCGTTGCGTCCGACGAAAAGGATCGTGCGACCGTGCGTTTAAACATACTCATCTGCGGAACGTCCTATTGAACGTCGTGCGATCATGCGATGCGTCTAAAGAAATCGCGCGTGCGGATTCATCGGACGACGAAATCGCATCGCATCATAGTGCGAGCGATGGCAATAGGTCAGCGCCTAAGGAGTAGGGTCTTTGGCGACCTGTTTCTGGCCGAAAGTAAATACAAATATAATTTCAAGATTATTTATTTAAAGAAATCGTTTTTTTTGTGCCAGTCAATATATCTTATAATTAGCATGAATATTATACACTCTTATTGTTTGTGTATTTATTGTCCGCTATGTATAAACAAAACCCAGACATATTAGTCCTAAGTACACATTCAGAACTTTAGTCAACAAGATACTCGTAAATTAAATATTTCAACTAAAATACCCAAGGCTTACAAAATTTCTTGTTATTGCATAACATAATACGGAAAGAAAGGAAACAAGTTTGTGTAAGTGGTGGAATATATATATATATATATATATATATATATATATATATATATATATATATATATATATATATATATATATATATATATATATATACAACATGAAAAGGTCTACATTATTAGGTATTTACCTAAGAAATTGCCGTTTTTATGAAATAAGCTAACGTTTTTTTTAAACATATTTTTTAATTCTATTAATCAAAGTCATCATTTATGCAATCAATGCATCTTTGCCAATGTAGTGGCAGTTTGTTGATGCCCTTCTTGAAGAAATCAGCTGGGTGGGAGGCAACAAATTCTTCAAAGTCGGGTATTTAGTTTTCCCGCCAATAAGTTATGCAAATTATGGAAAAAGTAAAAGTGTGTAGGTACAAGTTCTGGTGAGTACGGCAGATGACGAAGAGCCTCCAGCCCCAACTCCTGTAATTTGGAGACCGTCTGTTGTGCAGTATGAAATAGGGTTTTTTACCTTGCCAGTATGCCGCAAATGGACTAATATTGTTTTGATGCTAACGTCGAAAGCTACTGCTAATTCAGCTGTTTGATTAGTGTTACCACTTCCGGAATCGCCTTTAATTCGTCATTGTCGACCAAAGTTTTCGGATGACCACAGTGTTCATTTTCCAGGCCGGAATTTCCAGAACGGATGACGACACACCAATAACAGGTTATGCATTCGTTTATAGGGATAGGTAAACGATAAAATATATCGATATATAACGTATCTATAAATATGGATATTATATCGTCATGTTTGGCATGATGCAGTAGGATAAGGCCCAATATTTTATTATAGGATGGTTGAACGACGAAAAATAAAACGAAAACAGAAAATACAAAAAGAAAAAAGCAAATACTCTAAAATAAATATCGAATATCGATATATCGCTATTAAAATATTGATGCTATATAATTATATTTTTATGAAAAATATTGCTATTTGAATACATAATATATCGATATTAAATAAGCCTAGTTTGTAATTGTATTCGCTCCGTAAACGTCGTTGATGTCGCGTGTCGCTTGTGCCGCGTTGCTGCCACGACGGTACTCATATTCCATAACCATTCGAATGATTAAGAGGATAGAGTTAGTCAGCTCAAATTCTAATTTCGTCCCCACTTGCACGCGCGTCGTATGCTATGTACCGACATGTTTGTAATCACTAATACATATAATAGTAGAAAGGTCGTTAGACACCTATTTCATTAGGTTTATCATATTTATGCCTGTTTCTTAACGCCAAGCCAGTCGCTTCTTATTTTTATTACGGTTATTTCCTATTTTAATTTTACGTCGTCCTGTTGCGTAATGTATATTCTGGTCGCAAGCGACACAACTTCTCCCTTCAAAAGCCGGAGCGATACTAACGGGGCGACAGGAATCGTGCTTACCAGTGTTGGAATCGGACAGGTAAAAAAATATACTACGTTTCGTTCAAAAAGATAGTATTTATTAAAAAAGATCGTACATCTGAGAAATAAAATATAAAACGATAATATTTTTATTTATAACACTTGAAAAGAATAATAAATAAAGAAAATAAGAAAGTATACAATTTAATAATCAATTATACAACTTTAAATTATCAATTAATTTATATCTATTATGGAATATTTATATCAATTTCTGCAACTTGGTCAATACACTGCATTCCGTCATTACTTTTATTATTAGCTCTTCGTAACATTTCTTGTGTCGGTTCAAAATCGGTGCAATTGCCACTTTTGTTGCGTTTTATTGCATCGCATGACAGTAAGATTGCATCTACAGTTCCTGTTACTAGTCTGTTCCGAGTCCTTGACTTGGTAAGATTGATCTTACTAAATATTCGTTCACAATCTGCGTTTGCATGTGTAAGCACGAGACAATCCAACGCGAATTAACAACGGAAATGTCGCTAAAAGGTTTGTTTTCTGTCAGATCACTCCATTTACTAAGTTTAGCCCAAAATACATCTACTTTCTTTTCAGTTTTTATTTCCTCTGGTATTTTTGCATAGGGTAGCTTGCGCCATTGATCATCCAGTATTTGCAAAACGTTTATATCATCTACGTCGACGACCCTAGGAAATGCTAACGCAATGGGTAGGATTGAAGGTTTATCTTTTCTTATTTCTTCACTCATCGCATTCTTCGCACCCAACAAGGATATTTTTATCAGTGGTGCACTGTCGAAATCACATCTTTTCTTTATTTGTAAGGCAGCTTCAACCAGAAAATCTTTACACCTATGCAGGAACTCTATGCGCTGTTGTTTAACCGCTTTTATTTCAGAAGTGTTTATTTTTGATGCAACAGCAATTCCAAGATATAGTTGTTCGATATTTAAATGGTGTCTTGAATCTGCTGAATCAATATTACTTAATTCAGTCCTGTTAACGTAATTTCTGTCCATGAAGCATTGCAGAAAATCTTTGTACAGATCTTTTATTTTCGAGTCCAATTCAGTTATTACAACTTCTGCCGATTGGAAGTATTTGTTGAAATGAGTAAATTTAGGTAGTATCCAGGACATAAAGTCATAGTATAGTTTCATATATGGATCGCTGAGCAAGTCTAATGTCAATTGGCCTGATACTAAACGCTCAGAAAGTGCCATGTCGGTAAAATACAGCTTTAAGGCATCCCAATGTGTTATTATCCTTGTAACGACATCAACTAGAGATAACCATCTAGTTTGCGATGGATGTAGCATTTTTGAGGCTTTAGATCTAAAAATACCTGAAACTGTTGTAACTGAGCGTATCGCTTTGAACTCATTTTTAAAAATCTGAATACGTTTCTTGCTAGCTCTTCGCATCTATTGGGCAGTTTATGACACGCTGCACTTGCACAAAGATGGGCGGAATGGCAGCTACATTTTATAATTATAATGCCTGGACATTCGTTTCTAAATCTGCTTGCTACGGAGTTTTCGGTCCCCATCATAACATTACACCCGTCCGATCCAAATCCCACTACGGTTTTGAGAGGAATGCCGTGTTCCGTAAATGATTTAATCAATTTATTATATATATTACCAGCAGTAGCTCCTGTATTTGCTGTTTCGGTATCATTGTCACTGAAGATGTCATGCAAATTCCAAAATTGACTTTTAATTCTGCCTTCCGTTTCATCATAGAATCTAACAACTACACATGAAGTTTTGTTGGTGGAAATGTCAGTGGATTCATCAGTCATGATGCTAAACTTTGTATTTGTGAGCTTAACCACCATAACTGTTTTATGACTAGGAGCTATAACATTGCATATTATTTTTGCACATTTTTTTCTAGTTAGATTAATTTCTTTTGCGACCTTTGAATCTATGAAACATTCTTTAAGCAGTTTACCCAGATGATCTGCTGCGTTGAAGGCTATGTTATGTTCGGCCAAATAAGCAGCCAGCTTGATCTCTACAACGGTAGCCATTTTTTTTGTGTTTGTTTCCGATGATGAACTACATGTACTTGCAAAATAAGACGTAACTGATTTGGAACCACGTACTACAGATAAATTTTTCAAATGTTTTTTACCTTCTGAGTGTTACACTAGAACTTGTTTTTCGGCCGTTATGGATGTTTCACATACTTTACACCGTGCTTTATATACATCAAAATTGTCACGAGCAACCCATCTGCTAAATATTGGGTCATTTTCCCACTCAACTCTATATTTTTGTAATCGGTGCTTCTCTTTTTTCACCAAATCACCTCTTACTAGGCGCTGCTTTTTTGGAGTGGAGGCCGAAGCTTTATCAGTGTCACTTTCACTCGACATTAAGATTGCTCTTCGAGTTCACAAGTCAAGAAATTAAAAAATATATTAGTTGTTTCTTAATCGCGGGGCGGAATAGAACTATAGAACTAAAGTGAGTAAACTTGAGCGTAGAAATGTACATTTCATTCATTCATTTGGGATATTGTGTAAACCGCTATACATTTAGGGAAAGTCCCAAGCATAAAGCATACTAGGATCTATGTCTTTTTAAAATAGTTTTTCAACCTAGAAATTATCGTATTTTTACGTACGATAATTAAATTAGGATAGTATATCGTACTTAATGACAAATTATCGTACAAATACGATAATTATCGTACAAAATCCAACCCTGGTGCTTACGCACCGATAGTGTAGGTAATTTCTTTTTACAGTGAAAATAATGGTATTTTAAAAAAGTAAATAACATAAGCACTGCTTTATAGTTAGTTCAGTAAGTCTGCAAAGTTTCATGATCTTATTTAAAGTATTTTATGAATAACAGCGGTTTATAGTTTATTTTGGAGGTAACTTTGGATTTTTTTTCTATCGAGAAAATTTTACGAAATCGTGTTTTCGTCTAACATAATCCTTAACATTCATCCTCAACTTTACCATATATTTATTTCAAAATTAATGCTGCAATATTTTCGGCATTACGAAGGATCTTGCTAAGCGATTTGAGATTATATTTCCCCTTAACGCCAAGCCAGTCGCTTCTTATTTTTATCACGGTTATTTCCCATTTTAATTTTACGTCGTACTGTTGCGTAATGTATATTCTAATCGTAAGCGACACAACCTCCCCCTTCAAAGGCCGAGGCGAAGTGACCGTGCTGCAGGAATCACGCTTCAAAAGGCCGATAGTTTGGGTAATTTCTTTTTACAGTGAAAATAGTGGTATTTTAAAAAAAAGTAAATAACATAAGCACTGCTTTATAGTTAGTTCAGTTAGTATGCAAAGTTTCATGATATTATTTAAAGTATTTTATGAATAACAGCGGTTTATTGTTTATTTTGGAAGTAACTTGGGAAGTAACTTAATCCTCAACTTTACCATATATTTATTTCAAAATTAATGCTGCAATATTTTCGGCATAACGAAGGATCTTGCTAAGCCATTTGACATTATATTTCCCCTTAACGTATTCATGATGGCGAAAAAGATACAAATAGGATTAAATTATAACGCTAATCTATAAACAAATTACTAATTTTTAAAAAAGAATGCCATATTTTTAAAACTAAAAATTAACATGAAATTAGAATTCTTAGCCAAATAAAAATTATTTTGATTTGAAACGACCAGTAGTGCAGAATCATAGATAAAGACCTATTATGTATCGTGGTCATGCATTTTTGCCGAATACTAATATGGATGACTACCTTCATGAATTTATTTCATTTGATTTTTATTTTTACTAGGTGGCATTCGTAGTGGTAGGAAAATTCCTTTTTTCGTCTTAAATTTCCATTTGTCATCCAGGCAGTGAAACGTTCCGTCTTTGTTGTAACAGGTGGTAGAGGTGTTCTTTGTTTTAAGTTCTTTGTAGTATGTAGAGGTTAATGGCCTGACTACAGTAGTCTATACTGCACGTGGATTGTTAGCTCGCTTTTTATTTTTATACCATAATAAAATAACATAAAAGTTTAAACAACAACAATTTAAACAAAAATGTAATCATAATAGTCATGATATAGGTACATTGTTATCAGATCTACTTCGGCAAAATTTTAGATTATTCCAACGTTACAGACGTTGGGTAATGGGGTGGACAGTGGGTAAGAACTAAAAAAGCATTGCATTACATTCCTGCATACATATATATTCAGACTTGACTGCCTCGTTGGTCTAGTGGTTGTAGTAGTACGACTGTTGATCATAAGGTCCTGGGTTCGAATTCCGGGTCGGGCCAAAAAAAACTAATTATTGAGTTTTTCCGTCAAGAAATTCTCTGTAGTTCCCCGGAGTCAGGAAGTAGGCGGTGTGGTCCTGTGCCTGATCTCTCTCCGGTCGTGTCGGTTTACCGTCCCATCGGACTATGAGAGTGAGGGAATAGAGAGTGCGCCTGTGCTTGCGCATACACTTGGGCTCTATGATCCTGTCCTGCCGATGGATAGCCTCCGCTGAGGCAGGCCGCCGCGACTGAAATTCAGTCTGGAGGACATTATTAATATTATTATATATTCATACATACAGGTCTAGCAAATAAAGCATGCAAAATGTATAGAAATTAAACTCTGTTCGCTACTGGCAGCTTTTATATCTTAAAATATAAGTTAATTAACCAATTCGACTGTATCATTCTCACATTGTCACATGTTTTTAAAATCACGTCTTTAAAAAAATCACTAGTTTGTAGTTCGACCCGAAACGAATTCTTCGGCTACATGGCCTGTAGCAAGTTATTGTAAATAGAGACGTGATAGAGACACGACCGGAGAGAGATGAGTAGGCAGCACTGCTTGAGATCAAGTCAGTACCTTTAGTATTATAACATACATTTTTATAGTATTAATTTCAACTAAAAATAAAGCCATTATTTTTTAAAACTATTATTAATGAATACATTAAAAAGAGTTAAAAAAATAATAATCGTGTCTAGCGAAGACGGAATTTCCCATACGTCAAGCCAGCTAAAATTTCATCTTAAAAAAGATTATTATTTCATTTACTAATCATGATCATGCGTCAACTTGGAAAAACCATCATTTCTTATGACTATATATCGACTTAGCGACAGTATGCTTCTACCAGTCTTTATATTATATTCATATCAGTAATATAGGGCAACACGAGTGCGAAGGATTTGGTATAGCGATTGCATTGATTATGTTCGTGTCAGCGACCCCCGATACGCTTGCGAAACGTGACACTTATGGCGAAACCTTCAAATTTGGAAGAGGCTTCCGACCAACAGTAAACAGTTTCTAAATTATATTTGTAAAAGCCAAGACAATCTTAGCTAGTATAGTTAAAGATTAGACTATATGTCTATGTACACGTGGTAGAGTCACGCTGCAGCTGTGTTATGCTTGTTGCATTGATACGTTGGCTCGACCGGGGAAGGACCACGCTTTCACAGAATACAAGCGTAAAATAGTGGTACAATGCTGCTGTATTTCGTATGGTGAGTGTAGAAAACGGCGGAGACCCTTTTTTACTGGAAACGAGGCATTTTATCATAGTCCTTAGGGTGACAACACATGTGCGTTCTGATTCTTTGTCGAAAATAGATGTAGATGTCTATGGGCCTTAGCATCCATTTATCAATAGGTGGACTACGCGCTTGTTTGTCACCCTTATTCTATGAAAAAACATTAGATTATTTCTTCCACTCTTAAAGATCATTCGTACTAACCCTCTGCGACCGACATGGCTTTATTTTTACAATTTTACTGACGTCTTAGTATATTAAATTTTGACTGGACATAGGTTTATAATTAGATTTTAATTTTTATTGAGATGATGATTTTAACAGTATTATGATTTAGAGTTTCCGTTTTGAATACATTTTTATAATAGTTTTGAAATAAAAAGTAATGCAGGTATGTACTAGTTACTAATATTTATTTAGTTGACATAAATCAGCCCTTGGAAATTAAATTTTACACAAAAAAAAACTAAAGAGTATCGCTAGTATCGCTTATTGAAGGAATGTTATATGTATTTATTAAAGATAACACCTATGCTAATCATTATAGGAAATTAAACCAATATTCAATGGCTCAATTTTATGTAATTGGGCCCCAATATTTAAAATATTTTAATTTTAAAATTTATAATTAAAATTCCTCACACAGTGCAATGTTTTTAACATTGAACGCAAATCGGCTTAAAAAAATTACAGTGGCAATATTTAGAAACCCTTTTATTTTTATGCGGCAAATATGGTATAGTTTTCTTCTACTTGCTGGAAATGATCGACTTTTTTGAAGGTAGAGGCGAAAATCTTTACTCCAAAACTCAATTAATGGTTATGCGCAATTCCCTAAACAATATTTTGGTGTGACACGGGCTTTAATACGTGCCCTAATTGATTTTTTTGATTGATGAGATATTCTATAGGAATGTTACTCTTTTCATTTTTTCATCACAGTCTGCATACATGTATATCTGATATAGCATAAAGCTATTTTTGCTTTTCAACGATTGAAGAAACTTGCGGCTGCAAAAATATGTCGAGCACTTCTTGACAATTTCCTTCAAAATCCTTCCGCAAGAATTCAGATCTCTCCATGTCCCAATCGGATATGAAGAGATCTGAAGCCTTGCGCTTAAATACTGATGAATTGAAGTTTAATAAATAAAAGCGCTTTATTTTCCGTGGTAATCCAAAAGTTCGACTGGTGCTATGATTGAACTGGCTTCTATAGGTACTAAGTTTTTGATTCATTAAAAGCACTAAATTTTCCAATATTGGAACCTTTAATATGAGAAGTTCGGACACCAAAAATTTTTGTATGTCGTAGAGCCACTCTGCAGCTATATTATAGTTGTAGTGCGAATGGGTCGGCTCAACCGGGGTAAGACCACGCTCTCACGGAATACCAGCGTAAAATAGCAGCGTAATGCTGCTGTGAGTAAGAGTAAGAGTAAGTGAGTGTAAGAATCAAGGCCTTCCATCTATGTCCTCAGGGGTGACAACGCATTTGCATTTATCTATGGGTCACAGCATCCACTTACTGTCGGGTGGACTATGTGCTCGTTTCACACCAAATGCTATATAAAAAAAATCACATGAACTTTGAAATATTCAGATATGTCATGCGATGTTTCTTGACAAGTTTTCAGTACGTGGTTGACGTAATTCTTCACATGATTTTTCATACTCCGACTCTGATTTATCTGAAGGTTCATCAGCTTCCAAATATTCCTGTGTTCGATATACTCATGCTCAAATTCTCTTTCAACCACTGTTCTGTTAGCTGATCATGCCTTTTTTTTTCAAAAGTGCAAGTTGATGTTCTTTTAGAATGTTGTGGGCATTGAGTAAGCCAATTGGAAAAATATGTACCAAACTGTAAGTTTTGAAACAATTCTACTGAATTTTTGGCTAGAAATTTTATCGAGGTAGTGTTAAATAAACACATATCTTAACATTGACGTGGTAGTCTGGTAGACCTTACAATGTAAAACGGCAGGTGCGCTGGCAGCGTGACGTGGACGAGACCATAAGAAGCGACAGAGGGAAACAAACGAGAAGATGGACGTAAGTGTTGCTAGTAACAACTAAAAAATAAAAAAAACCTTCCAAATATCCGATTGCGAAACTATGGAAAATATACCCCTCCACCTTTAAGAAAATCAGAGCAGGCCTATGTTCAGCAGTGGTCTTTTGATAGGCCTTAGCGGTACCGTGCCGTGGTATCTCAGGGAATGCGACTACGCACTAATGTCACAGAAAACGATTATAACGAGTTCGATTCCCGACGACACCAACAAAATTATTAATTGCAATTTCATCTGTTAAGGGGATATAGTAAGTCAGATCAAATTCTAATTTTGCCCCCACTTCCCCGCGCGTCGTATGCTATGTACCGACATGTTTGTAATCACTAAATACTGTAAGTAGATAGGTCGTCAGATACTTATTTCATTAGGTTTATCATATTTATGCCTGTTTCTTAACGCCAACCCAGTCGCTTCTTATTTTTATAACGGTTACTTCCCATTTTAATTTTACGACGTCCTGTTGAATAATGTGTATTGTGATCGTAAGCGACACAACTTCTCCCTTCAAAAGCCGGAGCGATACTAACGGCGCGACAGCAGCGACAGGAATCAAGCTTACGCGCCGATAGTTTAGGTAATTTCTTTTTACAGTGATAATAATGGGCTTTAAAAAAAAGTAAATAACATAAGCACTGCTTTATAGTTAGTTCAGTTAGTATGCAAAGTTTAATGATCTTATTTAAAGTATTTTATGAATAACAGCGGTTTATTGTTCAGTTTGGAGGTAAGTTTGGATTTTTTTCTATCGAGAAAATTTTACGGAATCGTGTTTTCGTCTAACATAGTCCTTAACATTAATCCTCAACTTTACCATATACTTATTTCAAAATTAATGCTGCAATACTTTCGGCATAACGGAGGATCTTGCTAAGCAATTTGAGGTTATATTTCCCCTTAATTTAGTGAACGTGCTCGGCGATGAAGGAAAACACGAGAAAACCTGTACCAATGAGATATAATAAAATCTTGTTCATGTGAAGTCCGCAAGTCCGAAGTTTAGAGATCCGGAGACACTTTTTTACTAGAAACGAGGCATTCCATAATAGTCCTAAGGGGTGACGACGCGTCTACATTTTTGATTCTTAATCGAGGATAAATGTAGATGTCTATGGGCCACAGCATCTACTTACCATCAGGTTAACTGTATCCTCGTTTTTCACCCTTATACTATAAAAAATAAAACAGATTTTAGTACAAATATTTTCTTATCAATATAGTAGTTGGCTGTATAGACGCAGCAGGTACCAAGAAATATTTAAATGAAAGTAGATATTCAGTATACGTTGTCAACGTGTAAAATCCTTGCATGTTTTATGCATAACGAATATGTTCTTCGTACCCGTTAAGATTCTGTTTGAGTATGGTAATAAAGTACTTAGTTTGCGTTCTATGTGCCTTTATCCCATATCTTGGTATTAAATTTCTGGGATTAAGCTAGAAAGACGCGCCCCGATTTCACCTGGCTCTATTAATATGGCGTTATTTAGATCTAAGATGGTCATAAAAAACCATTTATTTTATTAAATTTTCGATTTCTCAAAAGAAATTAAACGCTAAGTTTTGGGATAAAATATAGCACAAATCAATCCAGGCGTCTCATCTTTTCGTAATGTTTCATTAAGCCATTCCAATATCCGTCATTTAATACAATTAAAATAAAATTACAATATTTCCATATTAGTCAGGACAGACGGAAAGAAAGACATACAAAATTTAAAAAAAAATTACATTCACGTTTTTATAACATGCAAATAACCCCTCAGCTCACTATAAGGCAGTTACTTCGTTGTTACAGACAGATGCTTCTATTTTATTTATTTGTATAAATACGAGGCAGTCTATGGGAAGGCCTATGTTGAGCAGTGGATGTTTACGGCTTTATTGGATGGATGAATAATAAATTAATGGCTGTACTAATACTCGTTGATTATCGATTTAACGACCTTAGTCATAAAAATCGACGTCAGTTCATGTAATACTTTAAGTTGTTTTTTGTCTCTTTCCCTCCCTCCCTGACTCTCCTCAGTAAGGTGACGAAAGTGGAATCACAACGCTTAGCAGCTTAAATGTACTTAATATTTATTTTTATCGACATAATCTTTTAGTGAGCTGGAGATTACATTAACATATTTTATCACACTGTCTTATCTCTATTATTAATTGTGTATAGCCATTCCATATAATATAGAGGTCAGTGAATAAGAAGTACCTATGTATAATACCATAGACAAGAAATATGAACTCTTTTATACGCAAGTACACTTTATAATCTGTTGTCTTTGGCTAGTAGCTGTAGATTCAGTACACATGAACAGAGTTCGATTCCCATTGGAAACAAATGAAAAGTGAATGGCAATTTCAAGTGCTGCTTTACTACGTTAGCGATAAAAGAAAAACATCGTAAAGAAACCACCATGTTTAAATTACTATAATTTTTTGAAGACATGTAGATAAAGGCTAAATATTTTCAGTTTCCAAACTCTCTTAAATTGCACATCTTTTGATTTTGCACTAGCGCTAGCATACAATTTTTTTTCTATCTGAAGGCTACACCACCTCCGAAGAAAGTATATTTTTAATTCTGCCATTCTTATGAAGAATGCAGGAAGGTCGACATCGTTTCGAGTAAATAATGCCTTAATTCCAATAAATAACTCTAAGAATTAGGCTATATATTTACTTTAATATATTTACTGCATTGTAGTAAAAACAGGATTTCCACATTGAGCTGCCAATATTTTAAGCTGCACTGGAATAGTGTGTTCTCGAAAGACCTCCTTAACGTGTTAATTGAACTCCTGGTTCCGCTAGACTTCGACAACCCAAATGTCGCTGGCTCGTCACACACCAATACTAAACTCTCACCTTGTGTCACAAACACTGACAGGAAAACCGTTCGATAATTCAACTGTGAAGCGCAAAATTATCTTAGATGAACACCGTTACGAAAGTAACGTTAAGGTGGGTCTACGCTAGAGGAGCCGAGCACAAGCTGAGCCGCTCTGCTCGCGGTGTCAAGTGTGGACGAAGGACAAGCATACAACATACATATCGATGTATGCGATGCAAATCCCTTTGTATTACGAACACAAAGGGATTTGCATCGCATACATATAAAAACCGACAATAGGCGGAGCACAGTCGAGCACGAACCAAACGCTTGAAGCGCGCTCGTTCGAGGCTTGTAAGTCGGTTCACACTACACGAATTTGTGCTCGGCTCATGCGTGACACAAAATGTTTACGATCATCACCCCCTCCTCCTTTTTTATAGCTTACGGCCTAGAATGCCCTGAGTCCGATGAACCTGTAAATGTCAAAAGGCTAACAGCACTAACATTACGGAATCTAAACGGAATAGTGTAATATACTGACTAACTTCTCTATAGCCCTCTCAGTTTGACCGTCGTCAACACAACTTCACTGAATGGATCAGCGTGGTGGACCATCTGCTCCATAACTTTATCAGAAACGAGAAGGGACCTGTAGCTTATATATCGCCAATTTCGTCAATAAGCTTTCGCCATTGTGAAACTTGTGCAACCTGGTGGGAAATACCAGGCGGTCCCATAATGAACTGGCCTGATATAGTTCAACGCGACATGTCGCTACATGTTGTGTTGCATTAAATAGTACGTTTATCGTGCACTTAATATAAGAAACATGCATCGACATGAAATGCTTAGTCTTAGTTTAACAGGCATTTGAATAACGAGAGACGCGTATTTTTTCAAAATGTCGAAAGCTGAGTATCGAAGTGTCATAAAGTTTCTGTTTAAAGAAGGTTTATCCCCTGCCCAAATAAAAGGACGATTGGATGGCGTGTATAAGGAGTCTGCCTCCTTCTATAGCACAGTGAAAAATTGGGTGAAAGAGTTTCGCCTCGGGAGAGAAACCGTCGAAGACTTTGGCCACGACGGTCGACCTGTGGAAGTGCTCACTCCCGAAACGATTGCTCTTATCGAAAAGGAGGTTCTGAGTGACCGCCGTTTGAAGATTAGAGAAATTGCAGCAAGGCTTGGGCTCTCTAAGAGACCGTTCATCGCGCGATCCATGAACATCTTCACATGAAAAAAGTGAGTGCAAGATGGGTACCGAAACTTCTTTCAGCGGTACAGAGACAGGAAAGAGTGCGCTGCGCTTCGGAGTTTTTGGATCTTTGTGGCGAAAATACAAAGACTATGATCGAGCGGCTAGTGACTGGTGATGAAACTATGATCTTGTATTATGATCCAAAAAGCAAGCGCGAGTCAATGGAATGGCGTTATAAGGGTGAAAAGCCCCCTAGAAAGGCAAAGGTGCAACAATCGACTAAAAAACTGATGTGCACAATATTTTGGGATTTTCAAGGCATTTTGATGGTGGATTTTAAAGAACGTAATACAGTCGTCAACGGCGAATATTATGCTTCTTTAATATATAAATTACGAGACAAGATAAAGGAAAAACGAAGAGGCAAGCTGTCTAAAGGTGTCCTGTTGCTCCATGACAACGCCCCTGTTCATACCGCTGGTGTTTCGAAGGATGCAGTTCGTCAATACGGGTTCACAAAAGTTCAACATCCACCTTACAGTCCAGACATGGCCCCGTCCGACTATTATTTATTTCCAAATTTAAAGCGGGACTTAAGAGGAAGAAAATTTTCAAGCGATGAAGAGTTGCAGGCGGCCGTCTTCAGTCATTTTGAGGATAAAAAATGTGATTATTTTTATAAAGGTTTAGAGATGTTGATTCACAGATGTCAGAAGTGTGTCAGTATTCATGGTGATTATATTGAAAAATAAAATTGGTTTCGTTTAATTTCCTTTATTGGTTCATAGTTAGGCCAATTCATTATGGGACCGCCTACGTAGTTTAGCCAGGGATGGTATAATGCACTGACTATACTTAACAAAAGTCTATTCACTCTTGCCGTAAAGTTATCCACATTTTAATCGCATAACTTTCCACCAAGACCAGCAAGAGAGGCCGAAGGTGCATGCTTGGACGCGGGACGAGCATTTAACTGTGCTAGAAACAGCCCAAATGTCGGGGCAGGCACGACTGAAAAGTCAGTGAGTTCGTCGATCGTAATCGACGCCATCTTGTGAACTATGCTAACACGAGCACAGATGAGTGCCAAGGTGTGTGCTTAAGATAAACACCTATAAACCTAGCGCGTTGGTACGCTAGGGTGTGTACTTAGCTGTTGCCTAATGTAACAAGCAAAACAAAAATTAAAATCACTCTACTTACGGTTGCTGGTTACCAGGAAGTCAGGAAGGGAGTTACTCATAAAACACTCTTTACACCACAACAAGCGTCCGATGCACTTCACTGTAACCCTGCTGTCCCCCGGGACAGCGTGCTTCGCGCACTACAATGAGAGCACCAATACATTCACCGAATATAGAGCACAAAACTGTAGGCGATGTGTGGTCACAAAATAATTTGTGCACATGAGCAAAGAGAGTGGAGTGACGGGAGGGAACTCAACTGACGTCCGAAGTTTACAGAGCCCAAGCGCAGAATCCTTTGTTTTCGATTTCTTTTTTGTTTTGAATTTTAGTGAAAAAAGCATTCCTTCACCGCCGAGCACGAGGTAAATCAGTACTTTAAATAGCTAATAATAATTTTATTGGTGAAGGAGATCGAACTTGGGTTGATTGCGTACCGTACGGTGTACTACGAATACATACTGTATTCGTAAAAATATTATGTGCAGCAGCTCAGAAGTTACCACAAGCTGACAGCACAAATATCACGGAAAAGCAACGTCGAAATCTGCAGAGCGGAGGACACTTACCAGCTCCTAACACCCTCTCAGAAATGTGATGAGACCTATTGTATTGTCGGATCTGAAATAAATGCAGACTGTGTACTGGATGGTAAGACTCCATTTCTGCCTAGCCTCATACCTTTTACCTATTCCTGCCACCAAATAGCAGCTTGCACTGCTGTGTTCTGTACAGTCTGTGGGGTATAGAGAGTTAGTATAATTACAGGCTGTGTGATATTCCGTCTTAGTCCTCAGATGTGACCACACATAACACATTAGCCTCCTTTGTTTTAAAGGCTGGGCTGCAGTAGGTATTCACGTTTGTAAAAAGAACTTTATTTATAAATTACATAATTACAAAAATTACCTCTTTTGACTAAGCCCATTATGTTACTTATATTACACTCATACTGTCAGTGTCAGTCACTTTAAGAAATGATTCACGTTTGATGGATATTATTTTTATAGCAAATAGAGTTGAATAGTTCTCTATCTCAAATTATACCCATCACGCCTTATACAAATATCACAGTTCAATCAAAGCGTCTGGAAGGCGTCATTATATAAACACATTCCTACAATACTAAATCTTCGCCGAGATTAGACGTTCCTTCGCAACAATGAAAATCGTTTACAGCTTGCAACTTGTTGTTTAAATATCAAAATTACTGTATAATATATTTTTACCAACACTGCAAAAATTTTCCTTTATTTATTATTTGCCATAAAATTCTCATAATTTATGTATTCCCGAAACATTTTTATATTTTTTTCCTTAACTTTATATCGTGTATCTATTTAAAACAAATTGGTATGAATGAAAACTTACCAAATATGCGATTGAAAATTATGATATTAGAACAAGATTTTCACAAAATGGAATGATAATTTTTTCTATCATAACGCACGTAGCTTAGAAAACCAATATGTGTTGCACAAATTTGGTCTATGACTAGGATTCGAACTCGAAACTCATGAGTTAGTATTGTTACGCTTCACTCTAAAGCATGTTGCCGTCATTTAATAACAGTCTCAATTTACAATCTTATATTCTGTATAATTTTGTGAAATGACCTTTTTGGCTCAGACTTAAATTTATTCATGAAAGAATGATAAGGGTATCACACGAAGGTTGAACAACATAAAATTTACTTTGAAACTGAGGGACGTAGGGACTTCTTAACTGAGGGACAGTGCTTTAAATTTGATGTCTGTTCTCGGGAGAACTGACTTTTTTTTATATTTTTTGCTAAGATATATAAATAATAGACAACTTTTTAACAACCTCTTAGTAGCCGAGAAGCAGATCCTGAGAAGAATGTTTGACCCAGTTAGAAAGGAATAAAGCTGGAGAGAATAGCAGTTGGAAGTTCCGGAAAACTCATGATCTAGTAAAACATAATTAAAGAAATTAAAGCACACTTTCTCCAAAAAATTGGTCATTTATTTATTACATTTTTTGGAAGACACTAGGATGGCATTTGTCGGACTCAGGCTGACTAAATCTCCACGATGTTTCACGCTTTTGCAATCGCGGCCCCACCAGCGTAAGCCGCCTTTTTTCGGCACTTCATCCTTTTTCTACTTAACAAAGAAGGCGCATTGGAACACAAGATACGCCTTCGTACACGGCCTACTATTCCATCTGTGCAACAGATCCCTCTCCCAATCTCTGTTACGTGAAGTTCAAGTTGAAGCTTGTATTTTCTAGCCTCAGAAGCACCAACCTTCCTGACCCCAGCAGCGAATCAGATCGTTAATATGTCGTAATGAGACGATACTTCTCTCCTTTCGCGGTCTCACCACCACCGTATCATAGGTTTGCCCCTACCACAGTCGCAGGAGAATAGGATCAGTAACGCATCACCATACTAACACTCCTCAAGTCACACACTACTAAGACTTCACCTCGGCTGCGACGGTAGGTGAAGAGAACAGCCCTCTTGCCACAGTTCATCAACGCACATCAGAAACGGGGTCGCCAAGCCCACTTGTAGTGGACACCTTGGACCGCCCCTTCACATCAGCCCAGCTGTGGTTCCCCATTGGTGATCAAGCAGCTACAAATGGATTCTCTTACACAGCAACTACACAGCACAGTACATATACTATGAGTCAAATATGCTATAAATATTATTATGCTAAATATCCCACCAGCATTGTGCAATGTTATGTTTTGTTTTCACGTTTCGAGTCCGTCTGTATCAAGTCTCGTACTATGGTAGTCAGATCTACGATAGGGCGATCAAGCTTCTTTATTTTTTTAGTAAAGAACATAATTATATGTTAATAAATTCTCCAACAGTGTCTTTTGGTAGAAATGAGTGTTCAAATATTGCAAAACTTTGGCCAAAGTCGTCATGTCTAAAGAAACATTTTCTGTAAGTATCTAGAACACGGTAATGACTGCCTATTAACTAACTAAAAGGACATAAATAAACAGCTATAAAGGAGTACTTCGTAATCATATAATATGACAAACACAATGTCTGTTTAAGTTTGACAGTAAAAGAAAGTTTCGCGTTCTTGCCATCAACTTCGTCGGAGTTAAAAAGGGACGTGGTCTAGCTACACCCGACGTCTTTTGTAGTTTGTTCGTAATCGCATGCTTATGAGACTTTTGTTATTAAGACTGGTTTATAAAAGACATATGTATTATATATAAATACACTTATTTAATTGTTTTGCTTTCCTATTTTACTTGTACTTATGTATTTTATATTTCGAGGTTTCAAGTGCTTTGCTGCACTAATAGACAACCATAGTCCACCCGGTTTATTCCAAGTGCTTTATTCGCGTAAAACTATAATGTAATACCATTAAATAATTGGCATTAATGTCTTAGAAGTTGTACAACATTAACACCTTTTCATATTCGGTTAAATTATTGTGTGTAAATTGGAACATATTTTTGCTTAAAATACCTTTTATTATGTAGCATTGCCGTAGCATGTTATTATAAAAGTTCTCTACCTTTTACCATGTGTGAATTTTTTAGAATTTGTGTAAATAACTATCGAAAATTTTGGGATATTACATAAAAGCAAATTTTAAATTAATTTCAGCTTTACTATGGTCTGATTATCTTGTGGTTGCGAGTAAGAGAGTAAATATTATAAGGCCTGAAAGTAGAGCGTTCGTCGGGGCGTGCGATGTAGTGTAACGGTAACGACGCGTTTTGCGTACAACTTTTTAATTTTTTCTATATGGTAGGATTTTTTTTCTGCCCAGGATTACGTTTCGGTAGCTACCTCTTACTTATATCTGTCGCCAAATACAAATACTTCAAAGCGGAATTTAGCAGTGCATGTAAGTGTGCACATTCAAGATAACTAGCGAAATATTGTATA
This sequence comes from Parnassius smintheus behrii, assembly GCA_036936625.1. Classification (NCBI taxonomy): domain Eukaryota; kingdom Metazoa; phylum Arthropoda; class Insecta; order Lepidoptera; family Papilionidae; genus Parnassius; species Parnassius smintheus. Next base: position 19,464,109 of record JAUPFT010000020.1, read on the forward strand.
ATACAAACAAACTAACAAACCATAAATTAATAAATTGATAAACTTGAAATTTGAGTAGCCTTGCCAATGGCTTTATCAATATGTGCGTCACGTGTCAGAAATTTGAGAAGACAATTTTACCCTCGTGTATCATCTAATGTAGAAACACTTGATGACATGAAGTCAAATTCCATTCGATATATACATAATATATATATGAACTATTGGAGTTAATAAAAATTCATGCAACGACTAGGATTTTCTTCAATACATTTATTAGCTTTTCCGCTTACACTTTATTATCAAACAATCCGAAAATATAATTATCGCCCAGTTTAAGCGTAATGTCCTACTTAGGAGTCCTCCGCCGCTAGATGCCGAAGCACCAATGAATGCCCGGTTGCCCGGTTGCCCGGTATCGTTTCACTTTCACAAGTCATGTGTTTACATTTATGGTAATTTGTATTATTTAGAATAAGGTAACCCTAACAGATAGATATATATATATATATATATATATATATATATATATATATATATATATATATATATATATATATATATATATATATATATAATATATATATATATATATATATACACACAACATGTAACTCAATTAACGCACTTTGCAGTCACACTAAATCTGTACGGTCAAAACAAACTGAAATGGACCGTAACTTAAGGCAATAGACTTTCAGTTTTATTTGTATTATTACTAATTCTGTTATTCCTTAAAAATAAAGAAAAATAAACTTTATTTCAAGCATGTTAAAGTCTTTGCGTTCGTGGATTTGTACTGTGACCACAACATTCTTCCGGAATTAGTATAACTAATTTGATAAAGAATCAGTGCATAAAAATGTTTAACTAAAAATTCAGTGTATGTATTATGATTATAACCTAATATACTAATTGGGGTGTCTGAGGGTGTGCGTTAATTACGTTACGTATTGTATATATATCGAATGGAATTTGACTTCATGACAAGTGTTTCTACATTAGATGATACACGAGGGTAAATATATATATCGCAGGTATATTGTCGAAGCCGTGATATTACAATTTCACTAGTGATATTATAATTGAACAACAAGCGGGGCTCCGTCGACCGGGCCCGTTTAATTATAAGAAATGAAGTCGATTGATAAGCTACCGTTCAATTATAATATCACTAGTAGATGTATGGTAGTAGATGGTATGGTAAGTAGATGCTGTGGCCCATAGATATCCACCTATATCTGTCTTCAATTGAGAATCAAAATGCAGGTGCGTTGTCACACCTCTTGACTAAGTTGGAATGCCTCGTGTTCAGTAAAAAGGATCTCCGATTGTCCACACTCTCCATACGAAACACAGCATTGGCTCATATTATATGCAGGGATTCTGTGAGAGCTTGGTCCTTACCAGGTCGAACCAACCTAATCGTGCTACAACTAGCAATGTAGTGGTAAAACCACGCTGCAGTTATATTATGTTGGTGGCTTTAATGTTTCATCAGCCCTCTGTGTCCGTCTATAAGCATAAGCTACTCAACTGAATTTTCTGATTTATCGTTCACAGAATAATCAATGTACCAATATATCCAAAACAACAACCTAAAAATAAACTTTTTAGGTTGTTGTGCTTTCTGACCGTAATTAATTTTCCTTCGGTGAAGAAGATATATCTGTGTTTTCCATTAGCGTTATGGATCAACAAAGTTTTAATCGATCTTCTCTGCTAGCCATTAAGAATGGAGTTAGAATGTATCGTATATACCGACTAATAACGCGTAACTTAATCGTTTTTATGAAGCGTAAATTTTTAGAATTTTATAATGAAATTTAGACCATGTCGGTCCACAGGCTGACATCGTACGTGTTGGACGGATCGTATTGAATGTATTTTAGAATTTTTTGTATAATTGTTACCGCTTGCGACTGCTAATTCATTTTTAAACATTTGCTGTATAACATACTGGCTTAGAAGAAACTACACGAAATATCTACGTATATAATAATATCATCAGCTCATCGGGTTCAAGTTTTATTGAAGTCCTAATATAAAGTAAGTTAAACGAGTTCGTCCTAACTAATGTGAAACTACGATCTTCTTACCGTGCCTAAGGAAAGTAGGGGGCACGTATTTCGATACGTGCTGATGACATACGTATTTATCGATCAGTGGATGTACTGCCGCGGCGCTTGCCGGTGACCGTATGCTATTCCCCGTGTTGTGTTCACTTCTTGAATATGTATTGTATCCACATGACATATTTCCTTTTTTCATCTTCTGTCAATAAAAAGCATTCATCTCAGCCTCGCTCGTATCCACGCCACGAAAAACCGAACACTACTGTTGAAAATCCGATTACAAATGCCGTTTGCTTCAGCAATCCGATCGCTGTGGATACATTAGATGCTGGAACTAATCCGTATGATACGATCTGTCCGATGTGAACCTATGGACGCTTACCTTTACGGAGAGCGATACTTTGCAATATTTAGCTAGCAAAAGGAGAAAATTTGGTGTAATGCTGTTGGATATATGCACCGTTGGTTATTCCCATTTGTTCTCTTGCAAATATTTTTTTAAATTATTTTGAAAGAATATAAAAATACGCAGCTTAGTGTGTACCTAATCAATAAAAAAAAACATGAGTTCACACAAGAAATAATAAATGCTGCTTCAGATTTTTTTTCATTATCATCATTTCTGTTTTTCGTGTCAGCTGGGCGAGTAAATGGAATTATGAAAAATTATGCGCTAATTGTAAATGTTAATGACATGAAACTAAAAGTAGCTCAAACAGTACGTTGCGTCATCAAGAATCAAATTATGGTTCTCAGATTATTTACTATCGGTAAAAGTTTTAAGTGGCTCTGTAAGCCATCTTTGTATTGTTCCGCAAGACTTTCAAAATATATCAAACCCAAGAACGATCTCACTTTCTTTTGTTTGTAAAATAATTTGGATTCCACATCGGTAGGAAGTTTTTTTTAAATCTATTGAATCTTTCATAATAATTCAACTCGTGTCGTGAAATTTAATCTGAATAAATATGGAGAACAGTGCAGCGTCATAGCTTTAACTTTTATTTTGTTTTTCTTAATCCAGGTTACAAAGTTTGATATTATTTAAGAAAAAAATTAATCCCTATTTCACGAAGAAATTTTTCGTGATTTTTGTGATGTATTTATTATTTGATATCTATTAAAGTGGTGTGACGGATAAACCTTGCTGGGACTTGGTTCATCCAGATGACTCACGACCGAGATTTTTGGCATTATTTGAAGAGATCTGTATTAATTAGTAGAATTGAGAAAGCCTACAATACCCGCAAAATATATATAATACACCGCAATCAATAACCATTTTTAAACTTTTATGCATTATATACTCGTATATAAATAAATAAGCTTGTTTTTAATAACTTAAGAAGTTTATTTTAAGGGGGATAATTTTGTTAGAATATTATAAGCGAACGAATACAGATAGTATTTTCCCCGATATTTTATCTCAGATTTTACATAGTTGTTTCGTTAAAACTGAGAAAAGCTCATATGAGGATAGCTTTTGGTATTTTGATCGAAAAACAATATATTCTAATATGTTCCGGCCCGATTAGATTTTTAAACTTATACGATAAGGGTTACGATACTAGTAAAACGATTACTAGTAAGGTATCTTTAAATTAAGTTATATATGTCCGATACTCTATAAATATCGTTCATGCGTTTGTTAGTGCTGGTACGACTTCATATTTAGTTCTTTTTTAACCTCAAGCAAAATTATAAGTTTGTAATCTGTGTATCTGTTTGTTTGTCTATGGCATCATATCTCCTGTACAGATGAACCGACATTAATTAAGTTTTTTTTATGTTTCAAGAAAATCTGTTCAGCTGTTTGCTGTTTCTATTCTGATTGGGTACCTATATTATAACTACGACAAAAGTTCGATTCATAGCAAAGAACCAGTTCTTTTTTGAGACGGTGTTTCAAAGCTATATGATAGGCTCCGATTGAGGTCGCTGTAGTGAAGAAAATATTATCAAGTGTATGAATATTTTATTATCGTTTAGACCTTAACAAACGCGTAGGTGTTACAAGAAAAATAAAGACTTGTATTGTCAATACAATTTCGAATTCATGTTGAAAGTGCGCTTATCGAATTAAGTGAAGAAATAAAAGTCCTGGACGTCCTTTGTCGGTTTGTCGCGCAAAACCTATCCCGTTGTAAATGCTCGATAAAATTATGTAGAACAATTTTCTCTCGTTTTAGTTTTTGCGAGCGACAGCTAGTTGGTATGTGAACTTGACATACCTATTATAAAAAAATTTTTGTTGAACAATATAATATAGAGATAAGGAATAGGACTTTGGATTATTTTAACTGTGAAGTGCCGATACGTGGCGCGAGTAGCTATTTTCAATAATGCCATCTGTTTCACATCGCTTGCTCCGTATTGCGGTTGAGAGAGTTGCAAATGTTGGAAGTAATTGCCTACTTTTTCTTTTTAAAATATTGTTTCGAGCGATAACTTTTTCATCCCCCTAAAGCTTTACGAAATGAGACAATTTTGGTCTCATTAGATTCAGTATACCTTAATTTGTTTGTTAGTAATTTAGTTTAGCTTAATTTAAAAAAATCAAAACGCCTAAGGAAGTTTTTAAGTCAAAAATATAGATATTTAGACGCTAATAAATAACTTATATCGTACGCAATCTTTGCTTACGTTAAATAAAAACGTACGGACCTAGTTTTTCATCATATTTACAAACATTTACAAAAAACATGAAAATTAAACTATGTTTACGGAAACTATGTTTATGAAAATTTACAGCTTTTACAATCCTCTTAAAATAAAAGCAATTGCTATTCCCTATTTCGAAAGGTTTTTTGATACCGTAACGAATACATTGTTGATATTTAATCTGCGCTAGTGCTGAGCGTACAACAAGTACAGACACATATAAACGGTACGTTTTGAATGTAATGCTTCTCTCGTGACCTTTTTAGTGTTGAAAAGCATAATATGTGGTTCCACTTTTTGTAGGTCGATGTTTGTAACCGTATATTTTACGACTTCAAATTCTGAGTTTACGCCTCACTTTAGTCCTTCTTTTGCAACCAATTTATTTTCAATGATAAACGTAAACCCATTTTAAAGCTGCCAAATAATGTGTCGCTCTTAAAAAAAATTGCAAATACATATAGGCAACGCCACGAGTTATGGAAGTGCGCAGAACCAAAAAATAGGTGTCGGCACGGTGAGGTGTGAGGTACGGGGAAGCGAAACCATTGCAACGGGCGACGCACTACTCCCAAAGTAGTTTCTTCCTGGGTCCCGTCGCCCGCGCACCTTCTTGTGTCGTCTTGTGTACTATCGATATCGAAAGTGTTAGCGACTACCTGTTATATTTTTTTTTAATTTTTGCGATTATTTTTGTACTTTTAAAAATATTGCTCTATAATATTTTTAAATAGTATGCAAATATTTATTACTTTATAAATTATTTTGGGACTATTTAAAATAGCGTAGTTCGTAGTATATTGTATAAAGTTGTAAATATTTTGTTATTTTCTACAAGATGATTTTTTTTGCAATTTATTGCATGTAAAATATCCTTATAATCTAAGGCTTTCGCATAGTATAGTTTAAACAGCAATTACAAATACAAAAATGAAAATACAAAATATTTTATTTCTTTAATTAAGTGTACATAAAATGCAGAATATTATTTAGAAGCATTTAAAACCTAACGATGATATGTAAATATATCGTTCAGTTTTCGTGGAGACTTTGATGTGTAGTTATAATGTTGACCTTTGACTTTTTACATATTAAAATGCCATAATAAAATTTTAATTTTTCTGCTTGATTGTACATGCGCAGTGGACTCTATTTAATTTCATCTTACGTGGCACGACCTATACCATGTTGAACGACGAAAGACTTGGTTCTTCCCTTACTCTACCCAGAGGAAAGCGCTTCACATCAGATGAACCATCAGCTTGTGCCGTCACTTAACTCAAACAAGCCAATACCCAATTACATAATGGCGGCTGTACACTCTCTACGAGAGCACTCTTGCTCGAGAAAGCTTTCACGAGTGAGGGACGGCGAGGAGATGGACGCATTATTTCGAACGGATGGATTTTTGTCTTTGTGGCAACGATAGCGTGGGCTCTCACAAAATAGGTTCACTTCGTTAAATTCAAGAAAATTGAGTTTTCTCTCTTGATTCCACATGATAAGTTTGTGGTATTAGGATAACCAAACATACTGCACGCTAAAACGTCTTGCGGTAGACTAAACGAAGCGCGAGTGTACAGTGACGCACTCGTGTCCACTCGCGAGGGAATGCGAGGCCCTTTGACTCGCGCACCAAAAACCGACACGAGCGCGAGTTCATGCAAGGCGTGGCGAGGGAAGGCAAGGCTCGGCGAAAGTATCCTGTACACTCTCGTCCTCGCCTTGCCTCGTGGGGACTCGTCGAGAGTGTACAGCGACCATTAAGTGTGGTAGGCGCAAAACATTTTTACTGCAGCGCACACACAGGGGCCTGACCCTTATAACTTTGGGATCTAATGTTCTAAATAAAATTGGCAAATGTAGCGTCCATCTGTAAACATACATACTTAGCCCTAAGAAAGTTAAAGAGCCAAACAACTCATGCAATTAATTGAAAGTGCAAGGCTTAGCGGTAAACTATAACCATAGCAGCGTTCATAATATTTCATACTGATTGCAGTGATCTTGGAGACCTGTGCCCTTAGCACAAATTTTAGACTACTAAAATGTATGGGAATTCGCAGTGCCGGATTAAGCAAGCGCGGGGCCTGTAGCAAATACTATCGAGGGGCCCTTGATCTGCTATGAGTTCTTAAGGGGAAACATAATCTCAAATGGCTTAGCAAGATCCTTCGTTATGCCGAAAGTGTTGCAGCATTAATTTTTAAATAAATATATGGTAAAGTTGAGGATTAATGTTAAGGACTATGTCAGACGAAAACACGATTCCGTAAAATTTTCTCGATAGAAAAAAAATCCAAAGTTACCTCCAAACTGAACAATAAACCGCTGTTATTCATAAAATACTTTAAATAAGATCATGAAACTTTGCATACTAACTGAACTAACTATAAAGCAGTGCTTATGTTATTTACTTTTTTTTAAATACCATTATTTTCACTGTAAAAAGAAGTTACCTAAACTATCGGCGCGTAAGCTTGATTTCTGTCGCCCCGTCCCGTTAGTATCGCTCCGGCTTTTGAAGGGAGAAGTTGTGTCGCTTACGATCAGAATACACATTACGCAACAGGACGACGTAAAATTAAAATGGGAAATAACCGTTATAAAAATAAGAAGCGACTGGGTTGGCGTTAAGAAACAGGCATAAATATGATAAACCTAATGAAATAAGTATCTGACGACCTATCTAGTTACAATATTAGTGATTACAAACATGTCGGTACATAGCATACGACGCGCGGGGAAGTGGGGGCGAAATTAGAATTTGAGCTGACTTACTCTATCCTCTTAAGTATGTATAATGTGGTAAAAACAATTCAAAACTCAATACATCTATTTGCTACAATTTTGTTGTGTGTTTAAAAAGCCAGAGGTGAAATTTGTCAATTTAAAATTATTTTGATAAAAAACTAACAGTTTAAAACTGACAATACTACACAAATAATTGTAAATCTTTATTAGTACGTATTTCAAAGTGTATATTTATTACAAAGTATATTCTATTTTGAGAAATAGGTATTGATATATTTTACCAATGGTGGTTTAAATTATGAAAATATTTTTTTATTTATCAGTTTTTTTTATTACTTTATAAGCTTTTATAAAGTAACGTTTCTACCTAGGTTTCATGTGGGCAAATGTAGAAATAATACTACCCGTATTAATTTTTCTAAACAAATCATATTCATCAGAGAGATAATTAGCGCGTTCTTGACTCATAGTATTTCTTAATTTATTTTTTATACGGTTCGATGTCGAAAATGAACGTTAACTACTGCAGTTGTTGGTCATGAGAGACAATAAATGCGCAAAGCAGTTTCTAAATTGGGGAACCATGATTCTGTTGAATTATCCAGTCAGAGTTTATAATAAAGAATTTCTAGGGATTCGTTTTCCGTACTGTCAATCGCACCAGCCACATCCATTTTGAACAGTCCAGCAAACTGCACTATTTCGCAGTCTATGCTCTTTTCCAAACCATTTACATAAACACTGACCATAATAGGAGTTTATTACAAAATCTCTTTTGATGCAATTGATTTTAACTAGAAATATTCCAAAAACACCAGTTAAAGTTTGGTATGCTTTCTTGCGTTTTTCTGAAGCAGATAGTAAGTTATGAATAATGACAATTTCAAGCTGTTTACCAGATGTTTATTTTTCAATTAATTCTTTATATGTACTAGAACTGCTAAAGTGGTCGTACTTTGTGTTTCGCTTTCATCGTCTTGAAGTCTGTTGCTGATATTCATGACAGCGTATCGGATTTTTGGCTTTTGCTTCAATTTCTAAAAATGTGGATCGCATTGTTCGGCCATAAAATGATTCATAAAGGATGTATCCTGCATAGAGGTCTATATTTGACGATTGCAGTGACGCACTAGTCGCTTGCACGCGTTCTTGTACTCAATTTCACGTAATTGCCATTATTTCATGCATATGATGATGAAAGCTGCAAGCGTTGGGCCGGCATGAAATACCGTCTCGTACCTGAGCACACCAAACTTTTTTGATGCTAGCTTAGCCTTCCCTTCCAAGTGACTGCAGAACTGTAGGTCTCTAGATATATCGACGCCAAGGATTCAGGTGTTGACTGAGGGAACGAGGGGAGTGTTCTGAAACCGATAACATATTATGTCAATGAAGTTCTTTTTTGCTGTAAACGCGCAAACTTGTGTCTTTCCGAGGTTCAACTGGACTAGATTTAGTCGCCCCCAATCCGATACTTTGTTCAACAAAGACTCTACTTCAATCACAAATTTGTTTCGGCACTCGATGACGTGTTCCCGAGAAATATTAGCACGGCCGGTGTATAAAGTATCCAAAGTGCTGTCGTCCGCATAACAACGAATGTTACTAATATGCAACACATCATTGATATGCAGAAAAAACAGAGTAGGCAATAGCGCCCAGCCTTGTGGAATATTAGAATTCACAGGCTTGGAGTCGGAACGTGCACCAACGACTACGACCTTAATAAGTAAGTTGACCGTTGTTAGCTTAGTAAGAAAACTGGTGACCCAATTGCATAAATTCTCTAATTTCTCGGGAAGCGCATAAGGCGGAAACTTCGAAAGAAACCAAACCCGATCGAAGGCCAAGGCGTCCTTCTTGATTTTAACAGCCTCCACCCATCTGTAAGTTACGTAGGCAAGAACATCACCGGCTGAGCGACCACGACGAAAACCATATTGACGGTCACTAATCAGTTGATGCTCTTCAAGGTAGCGCATGAGCTGGCAGTTAATAAATGGATTCCATATTTTGGAGAAGAAGTTGTCGGATCCGTCTAACTACCACCTTTTTAGGTTCCGGGTGTACTAAGGCTTTTTTCATGAGCCTGGAACGACACTTAAAGAGTAAGAGAACCGTAAACGTAACAGAAAAAAGACGCCTAAGAACCTGTAAACTCACACGTCGTTAGCACATTGGGGATTCCATCAGGCCCACTCGACTTATTGACGTCTAGGGACACGAGTGCTTTCCAAACAGCACATCCGGCATGGCACTCGCATCGTGGGAAGGTCGGCGTTATGTTATCCCCGTTGTCGAGAGTCGAGTTGGACGCAAAAAGAGAACCAAATAGATCAGCTTTATCCTTTGCAGCGTTGAGAAGCGAGTCATATTCCCTGCACAAAATTGGTAACATACCTTAACATATCTACGTTCGTTAGGCAAAATCTCGTATCGCATAGCCGCGGATTGTAGTGTGCGTACAGTTAGTAGTTTGTCATTGTTATTCGAATAATCATGGTGAGGAACTACTAAATCGACAATCTAATGTTTATCACAATTTTTGATTCAGTCGATTGTTTTTTTTTTTTGCAACAATCGCCCATCGTTAATCCGAAAAGCCAAGTGAAGCGTCGACGGAGACCTGATATCCGTCAGCAAAAGGTTCAACAGGATAGGTGTAAGATCTTCCACATCTGGAATTCGCGTGGGCAAAGTGACCAGTTGTGTTAGACCATATGCCAAGGCAAAATCGTAAGCAGATTACCCATTCGGTAGTATGAGAAATGAGCCATTCGGCGTGGTAGGCGCTAAAACTTGTGCGTGTTTTATTTTCGCCATGGAAACAATCGGTTACCGATTGTCTGACGTAGAGTAAGTCAAAAATGTGTAACGTTTCACATTTTCGTGACATCGAGTAAATTCAATATACCACGTCTCAACAAGTTTCACTCAAAAAATTACACTTAGGCGGTGATGACCTGGCGGCATCATTTGCGCGGGGCCCGTAGCAATTGCTACTTTTGCTACGTGGTTAATCCGGCACTGGGAACACGCAAACTACGTTTTGTGATATGAAGCCACCATATGGCGATGCGAATTCAATACGATAGAAAACAAAGCAGGCAGCTCAGGGGGCTGAATAGCTTTCGCTTAAAATGAAAAAAATTAAACTAAGTACTGATTAACTACACTTTTCGTAGACGGGGTGGTGAGAGCAAAGATATATCTTGTATTCTTGTAGTGAGCAGGTACTGAACACTGATTACCCGTCCGTGAATTAAAATATTTTTCGTAGTCCTTACGAACACTTTATTTAATATTATTATTAAAAGTAATGTAATATTATTGAAAAATACTGAAGATGTTATGCAATAAAAAGCACATTTATTGCGTAATATGTCTAATGTAAAAAATATTACGTAAACAAACGGTCGTGGTCTGTTTGGGACGGTATTGCTGATTTGTAATTCAAATTTCTTATTGGTTACCGCTCATGAAGTAATCTAAAAGTTTTTCACTTATTGCAAGTGATAGGATTACACAAAAAGATAATAAACGATAGATTTTTATTAAAAGTAAAAGCAAAATAGCATTTTGAAATCAAAATTCACGCATGTTTTGAATTCTCAAACCTTACTACTTAACGTACGTACTTGTAACAAAATATCAAAAGTAAACAAAACAAAATATTTAGGAGTAATAAGTGGCGAGATGATGATGACTAGGATACAGAAACTAATACGGATTTTTAAAACACTAAGACATGTAACAGATAAGAACTTATTATATGTTTCATTAGCTCAATCCATTTTGACATACCCGAATTTGGATATCCATTAAAATGAAGTTTCTAGAACTGGAAAGAGTACAGAGATTATTATTAAAAGTGATGCACTACACATTCCTTACAAAAGGTCTGTACTCTCTATGTGACCACCTCTCGGTCAGGTGGTGTATATCAGCAGGCTGTATATCCATAACTCTGTCTTAAGATTGTACAAGACACTGATATACAACCCCGGAAATCGCGACAGAAGAAGACGACATGCTGTGGCTCCAGTAGGTCCTATGAAAACTAGATTTGCCAAACGGTAATTAAGAAGTCAGTCTGCTCATCTCTATAACTACATTAATAAAAAAAACTAAATATTTATGCAATGACCCAACACAATGTGAAAAAACACGTTACATTGTGGTTAAAGTCGATAGAGTATGATGAAACTGAAAATTAATTGAAATAAATCGATCAATGTAGGTACAACATATTGCAAACACACACCCATATACACACACACACACACACACACACACACACACACACACACACACACACACACACACACACACACACACACACACACACACACACACACACGCGCGCGCGCGCGCGCGCGCGCATGCACGCACGCACTCACGCACGCACGCACGCACGCTCGCACGCAGGCAAGCAGGCACGCACGCACGTATGCACGAACACTTACGTAATGTTTTTAAAACATCGCCATCTGTCTTATAATCCGAAAGGCAGTATACTTAGACTCCAGTTACTAATAAAATAATATGTATACGTTACATTTTTATAAGTTTAAATAGTTACATTTTCACAACTATTTGAAAATTCTCCCATTGATTTTTTACTGTTTTTTTTTTAATTTTATTTCAATAGTGTAGTAATTTAAACAAATTAACAATTTGCCAAACTCTCATTATCTCTGTAGTTTATTCATGAAATGAAACTTCAAAATTTCATTAAAATTTATTATTAATTTTGAAGTCTACACGGACGTAAGAAATATCAGCATTCTATTTCATGGTGCGAATCAGTTTTGAAATCGGTGGTACGAATACGAAACAAATATCGCAAACATTACGCTGTAAATTAAAGGAAGACCATGAAAACAAATATATATATATATATATATATATATATATATATATATATATATATATATATATAATCGGAATCTCGGAAACGGCTCCAACGATTTTCATAAAATTTGGTGTCCAGGTAGTTTCGGGGGCAATAAATCGATCTAGCTAGGATTTATTTTTAGAAAATGTCTTTTTGTCCGTGTTTTCAGGCAATGAGAAACTGCTACAATATAAGAAGGTAAATTTTGACACTGTGTTAATCATCGCAATAGCTCAAGTGGATATAGAGCGGTCGCGAAATCGAAATGCCTTGGTTCGCGTCCCACTTCGGTCTGACTTTTTTTCCTTTTTTTATTCAAGTTCCCTTCTTTTGTGAGAAAATCTATTATTTCGAGCCCTTTTCTTAGTATTTTTTAAAAATACGAAAATTTTAATTAAACTAATTGCACCCATGGTTTTTTATTCAAATAACCAGTTCAGTTTTTTCTATTATGTCAATAAGATCTAAATATTATTAATGTAATTTGTATCTAAATGTCAAGAAAAAAAAAACGGAGCAAAGCTCGGTCATCCGGGTACTATATTATGAATTAATATAAAGAGTAAAATGTAAATAATGCAATTCTGATTCTAAGACAATTTACCCTTCATACCGATACATCGGAAATCATGCCCGATATAAAAAAGTTATAGGTGTTTTTAAACGTGTGATATTAATGAGATTCTGAAAAAGTCTCTTATGTATTGCTGTAGCATATTTGTGCCATTTTTCAAACATCGCGTCTAATAGTCTCTGAGATTTAAAAAAATCCTGTGGCAAACAGACATAGAGAAATACACCGAGATGACTCCAAGCAAACGATCCAATTTTGCTAATTTTGGCAACAAGCAGTACCTCAATTGAAAATAAGCTAGATAACAATAAAAACAATGTTAATTTTGCTTTTGGTTTTTATTGGCAATTTTATAATGCAGACATAAAAATAGTTTTTAAAAGCTTTGCGAATTGCTTATAAAATCATAATGTATATGAAAAATAATACCTGTAAAAATAAATCGTTAAGTATAATACTTTCCTCAGAGCAAACACTTCAAGCAAACATCATATTATTTTAGTACTGACTGTTGTCCGCATTTCGCTTAAGTGATGAAATACTTGAATGTTAGTAATCACTAACTGGTTGCTAAATAAGTAAATTATATTATTATTTATTGATCGAATATTATTATCATTCGTGTGTAAAGTCTCCTGTGTAAAGTTTCATTCGTGGTAGATTAAGCTAGTACCTAACGTTAAGCGAACGGACACTCATCTGTTTAAACGTAACCCTATGTAAAGCTTTTAGGATATAACGCGCTTATGTGTCAGAGACCAACAATTTCCGTTGTAAACATTCATATGACAATTCGTTCCATTTATTTTTTGCCAATGGGTAATAGTCTCCTGAGCTACGCAGGCACTAATGATATGCTAATACCGTTTTTGAATTTTCAAAACATTAAAATTACAAAATACAGTCATCGATTGAAAATGGTTGCTGCATGCCATGAACAACTGCAATATATATAATTTAACTTAAACAAAAAATGCTATCAATGCGTAAGATTTGTTCTGGGGATTTAGGTGAAATGCCTCGCAGCGTATAAATTTACTGACGCTTCGTATCGTTTAACCCATAACACTTTCGACACTTCTGCTTAGCGGCATCTTTTCCATACTAGAAAACAGGCCCGTATGGCCTACATACCCACATTTAACTTCTTGATGATAAAATATCAAAACGCGATGTTTACGTTATCACTCTTGAGGTCTAAAATGGAGTGCCCCATTACGAGTAAAAATTGTTTCCGGTGCTTGTAACTTATTAGTCAAGACAGAGCTGTATAAGTTACTATTTCATGCTATTATTCTGTACAAACGTGGTTTGTACAGAAGGTGGCATGAAAAGCTTTTCATGCTTTGGTCACAATGCGTTGCAGCGGGGCTGTGCTACGTATTAATTAGATACTACGGATTATTAGATAATATTTAATATATTTTCAAAAAAGATTAAAAATATTTAAAGCTTTCGTAAAATCCAAGAAAACATTTCGTTAGGCGATAAGCCGAAGGTTGATCTCGTACCAGTTTAATAAATAAACCAAAATTTTATGACGACGTTGCAGTACTTTTAGCAAGCGCTCAAGTAGGTTCAAGCGCTCGTGGCCGTCCGACTGATCTCCGTATTTAAAATGTACTATGTGACCAGTCCACAAAGAGTAGAGTATAGCGATGTTGGTTGTGCGGTTGTGCCGTATACATAAGGTTCAGGAAGTTGGCACCCGGAAATAATTATTAAAATTGCGACTAGTGTAAATCGATCGCGCGTAAAAAATGATGTTTATCGGCACTAATTATTTGTTTGCGCGTCAAATATTTGTTTGGATATCAAAAAAATAAGGCTGGTGCTGTGAAATAATAGTTTTTATTTTTTATCTAAAAATGACGGTAAAAGAATAATCAAACAATGTAAATTTGTAGGTTTTCATACGCTCAATCAGCACCCGATACCAATTTATCCATAAGTTATTTATTTATATCGTAAACAAATAATTAAATAATCCCATAACCTCAGCCGCAGCGTCTGCTCCAGAGTGCAACTTCCCTGGTACGCTAACGTTTTTTTCTTTAGTTGGCCGCATATTACGGCCGTTCGAGAAGGAGTACAAGCCGATCATCAATACAGATGGTTATGTTATTGTATATTTATTAAAAGTGACGTTAATATTCTAGCAGTTTCAATAATTTTTTCCTGATATTTTTATCATACGTAAGTATTAATTAACCCATACATGTGTACCAGACCATTACTATTTCAGTAAAAGTTGTGGCAGTTGTGAACGTAGACTTTCTTTGGCACAGATTACTCAAGTAGAAGTCCACAAGACAAGATAACTTCTTTGGTCCAATGTTAAATACTGAAAGACAATATAAACAGTTACGACAATAAATAATGTTTAATAGTTTTCATTATTTTCTTCCATACTGATGTTTAAGAAAACCTAATTCTGAGTACTTTTGAGGTTTTTTTTTATAAAATCTTCTTTACAATCTATCTTTTTTTTAATAAAAACTATCTTTCATAAAATCGAGAAGTTGCACTCTCGAGCAGACGCTGCGGCTCAGGTTATGGGATTATTTAATTATTTATTTACGATGCAAATAAATAACTTATGTATAGTAATAATAATAATAAGGGGTGTAAGGGAGTCAAACGCGGGAACGACTCCAAGCCAACCTCACCTGCACGTGGTGCACCCTGCTGTCAACAAACGAGGCAATGGCGAACCGACCGATGGCGGTATACCCATCTAAGCGGCTACGTAAGGCTCTTAGGCACGAGTATCTTATCGAGGCTTAGGTAGTGCAACTGGCATTAGCGTGGGATGTCAGTTTTATGGCGGCGGCGGAGGAGTATCTTTTGTACCAACGGCGGCGTCCACAGGCTCAGTTAGGAAGTCTACTGCGACTCATCACTATTGGACAAACGTGGTGGGTTATTTTTGTCCAAAACAAAATTAGATATGAGTAAAAATAAGAAAAACATGCCCCTAGTGCCCGGCTTACGGGGCCAGATGAATCTCCGGGCGGGGATCTCTCGCAACTATCAAACGACCAATGCTAGTCTCTCGGACTCCGATGCTTCTGAATCGATTTCTTCGTCAACAGCTACGGATGTTGTGCAGAAGGCAAACGCTGACAATTCTGCACCCGCCAAAGCTAGTAAACGTGCACGCAGGAAATGGAGTGAAGATATGAATATCTTTATACTGCGCACGTACCTTACTATCACATCTATGGAAACAAAAAACATTAGGTCATACATACAATCAGTAAAAAGTTTTTACAGAATTACTAATGGTGGGACTAACAAAACTGCTTACAGACGTCCTCTACATCAATCTTTTATCACCAAATTCCCACATTTTTCTCACGTATCTGAGCAACGCGTAGCAGATCAATACAGAGCAATCATTAATAATAAACTATTAAGTGCAAGTAAACTCCAAGAATTACAGGATGAAATTGCAATAGAGATGGCTACCCAGAATATAACAGCAAATAACGACACAGAACCTGACGTATTCTTACAAGATAATTATAGATTTGACTACATCCAACCCGCCACTGAGAATCTCGGGATGCATGAAAGCCTAATCTCACCAAGCGATACACAAATTTGCCCGGATACAATTACACCCACAGATTATAATGCAGAACAAGAAGACGAAAATAATGAAATTCAGCAAAATTACAAAAAACTTATTGGGGGCATACGAAATAAAATTGATGGGACATTTGCAATGCTTTTAAATAAATATAAAAACGTCGATCCTACAACTAGACCTAGCATACCTAAACAAAAAAATTCTAAAAAACTGGCGTGCATTGTACATTACATTAACCAATCGCTGCTTCCTGTCCATGTACCACCTGATTCAGACTTTTACACGATTCAAAATGCTATATATTGTGCAGCTGCTACTGTTTCAATTTATAATGGATACAAAATTATGGACCCTGAAAATAACTCCTCATATCGGAAGAAACGAACCCCTATATGGCAAATGAGACTAGAAGACAGAATCTCAAATCTTAGAGTTAAAATAGGAAGACTAACGGAATATATAAATGGCAATACAAGCACTAAGCTCAAACGCGAAATAGAAAAAATTACAGCAGCTTATAAAATACATTCAATGCATGAACAAGAAAACAAGAAACTAGCCCATTTCCTAGACACCCTCAAACAAAAGCTTAGTTCACTTGCAAACCGACTACGAAGATATAAAGAAACCACTCTAAGAAAACAACAAAATGCAGCATTTTATAATAATGAAAAAACATTCTACAGAAACCTAACAAACGCACATGATATTACTGATAATAATAAACTAGTAGAAATACCTGAAACAGAACAGCTGCATCAATTTTGGTCCAATATATGGTCAAACCCCAAAACACACAGAGAAAGCAATTGGATTAAACAAGATAGGGAATTATTAGTAGATTTACCAGAAATGATGTTCGATGAAATAGACATGAATCTATTCAAATCAGTTATTAACAAAACACACAACTGGAAAGCGACTGGAAGCGATAAAATCCATAATTATTGGTATAAAAAGTTTACTTTCTTACATCCGCTCTTACTGTCACACATCAACACTTTTATAAAAACACCAGAATCATTACCAAGCTACATTACACTAGGAACAACTTACATGATACCTAAAGACCGAAGTGACTCAAAAAATCCAGCCAAATATAGGCCAATTACTTGCCTCCAAAACATTTATAAGATCATTACGTCTTGTCTTAGCCAATTAATTTACAAGCACGCTATCTCTCATAATATATTAGCAGAACAACAGAAAGGATGCAGAAAAGCCAGTCTAGGTTGTAAAGAACAGTTGATAATTGACGCAATCGTCTCTAAACAAGCAGTCACCAAAAAAAGAAATATTTTCACCATGTTTATTGACTACAAAAAAGCATTTGACTCAGTACCCCATAGTTGGCTAATATACATTTTAGAACATTATAAAATTCATCACAAAATTAGAGAATTCTTGAAAAATACAATGCTTCATTGGAGAACTACTCTCAAGCTATACAATGGTGACTCCTGTTTAGAGACTGATACAATAACAATCCGAAGGGGAATTTTTCAGGGTGACGCCTTAAGCCCCCTCTGGTTCTGCCTGGCTTTAAATCCTTTATCTAACCTTCTCAATAGAAATGACAAGGGGTATAAAATCACTAACGGAAATACACATCATACACTATCACATTTACTTTATATGGATGACATAAAATTGTATGGGAGTAGTTTAAAAGATTTACTTACTCTTGCTGACATAACGGAAAGCTTCTCAACTGATATTCAAATGGAATTTGGAATAAATAAATGTAGGATACAATCAATTCGTAGAGGCAAAGTAGAACAAAATTCATATACTCTCCAGACAGGTGAAACCATTGAACCTGTAGATGAAAACTTATTCATTCGGTATAATTCATTGGTCTAAAAGCAACCTAATAAATCTGCAACGTCTCATCAATAAAACTATGACTAAATACAGAAAAAAACCACCCTAGATCTTGTAGCGAACGACTCACATTGCCTAAAGTAGAAGGTGGAAGAGGTGTGATTGATATAAAAAATCTTCATAACTCTCAAATTTCAGCTATGCGAAACTTCTTTTATCAACAAGCCAATAATAGTCCGCTTCATAATGTTGTTGTTCAAGCCGATACTAAACTTACTCCTTTAAACCTCAAAGATCAAAGAAAACAGAAAAACGAAAGTATTGTCTCAGCACAGGATAAAATTAACAGCTGGTTGCAGAAGACGTTACATGGAAGACACCGCCGTGACTTGATGAACACAAACGTAGACAAGGTAGCGTCTAACATGTGGCTCAGGCGCGGAGAACTCTTCCCTGAAACGGAAGGCTTTATGTTAGCAATTCAGGACCAAACTATACACACACTAAACTACAGGAAACATATAATTAAAGACCA
This sequence comes from Parnassius smintheus behrii, assembly GCA_036936625.1. Classification (NCBI taxonomy): domain Eukaryota; kingdom Metazoa; phylum Arthropoda; class Insecta; order Lepidoptera; family Papilionidae; genus Parnassius; species Parnassius smintheus. Next base: position 19,483,003 of record JAUPFT010000020.1, read on the forward strand.
CACTCTACAATCAGACCTTTGCAGACATTGTCATAATAGTTCAGAAACCATTCAGCATATCACTGGTGCCTGCAGTTCGATAACACAGACCGACTATAAACATAGACACGACCAAGTAGCTGCCATCATTCATCAGTATCTAGCATATAAATATAAACTTATAGATAAAAAAATAGCATATTATAAATACAAACCAGAAATCATACTTGACTCTCGCGAATTCAAACTCTACTGGGACAGAACTATATTAACTGATAAGACCGTGCATTATAATCGACCGGATATTACGCTACATGACAAAAGAAACGAATCAGTTTATTTTATAGATATTGCTATACCAAACACTCACAATTTGACCTCTACCTACAATGAAAAAATAGCCAAATATACTGATTTATCCATCGAAATAAAATCCCAGTGGAAAGTAAAAACTGTAAAAACTATACCTATTGTAATATCAGCAACTGGCGTCATTCCCCATTCACTCTTTTCTAGCTTAAAGGAGCTAGATATCCATAAGCTTATCTTTATATCACTACAGAAAGCCACAATATTGAATACTTGCAGAATAGTTCGTAAGTTCCTGTCTAAAAATTAAAACACTTAACCGATTTCGTTTGGTTTACAGCCCGCGAAAAAGGTATACCTCGAGAACGAGAGAATACTAAACAATAACAATCATAATAATAATAATATAATAATAATCTTAATAAAATAAAATAATAATAATCTTTTCATTTTCATTTATAATTATATATTTATAGAACCCAACCAGATGAGAAAACTATATAGATACCCCATGATAATAATAATATTCCACAACTATCACACAACGCCATCTAGTCCCAAGCTAAGCAGAGCTTGTGTTATGGGTACTAGACAACTGATGAAACATACTTATATATTTCTAAATACATAAATATTATAGATAAATTACACCCAGACACAGAACAAATGATGATGTATAAACTGATGAACTGAACGGTGCTGCCGTGCCGTTGCCGTGTAGTGGCGGTTAAGAATATCCACTACCCCATATCTTCCCGTGGGTGTCGTAAGAGGCGACAGAGGGAGACAGGCAGGAGATGGGCAGCAGCATCTTCCTGATGACAACTGTGACGTAATAAAAAACTGCGGTTGCCAACCCGCTCGCCAAGCGTGGCAACTACGGCAAATACCCCCCAATGAACAAATGCACAAAAAGACGGCCCCCAGTCCCCGGCGGCCCCGCTATTCCTGGCTACGGTGGCGACCATGGTAACGGCGGGGCAGGGGGTGCTAAGAATCTCCGGTGGAGGTTCGGTTGCCACCTACGACGACTCGACCTGGCAACATATAACGCACGCACCCTGAGGACTGACGAGAAGATACTGGAGCTGGAAGAAGAGGTAGACAAGTTGCGCTGGCATATTATTGGATTATCCGAGGTCCGAAGAGAGGGGGAGGACACGGCAATCCTCGAGTCCGGCAACTTGTTCTATCACCTGGAGGGCGACCATCTGTCCCAAGGAGGTGTCGGATTTATCGTCCACAAGTCTCTCGTCAACAACGTTGTAAAGATTGGGAGTGTGTCGACGAGGGTCGCGTACCTGATACTCAGAATCACCAAACGGTATTCGCTGAAGGTCATTCAGGTTTACGCACCAACCTCGGCACACCCCGATGAGGAGGTGGAGGAAATGTATGAGGATATTTCCAGAGCCATACATTCCTCCAAAACCCACTACACGGTGTTGATGGGAGACTTCAACGCAAAACTAGGCACAAGAGAAAGCGGTGAGCTGAAGGTAGGGAAATTTGGAGTAGGGCAACGGAACCGAAGGGGCCAGCAGCTGGCCGACTTTATGGAGAAAGAGGGACTCTTTATGATGAACTCTTTCTTCCAGAAGCGGCCCCACAGGAAGTGGACCTGGTCGAGCCCCGACGGTTCGACAAAAAATGAGATTGACTTCATTATGACGACCAGACGCCAACTGTTCAGTGATGTCTCAGTGATCGCAAGGGTGAAAACTGGCAGCGATCACCGAATGGTTAGAGGCACACTGAACCTAAACGTTAAGTTGGAGAGGTCTCGTCTAATGAAGTCAACGCTCCGTCCCCCTCGTGCTCTAATCCAGAATCCCGAAACCTTTCAGCTCGAGTTACGTAACCGCTTCCAGTGCCTAGAAGATTGCAAAGCAGTGGACGATATGAACGACAAGCTCGTGGAAACTGTCCATGCGGTCGGAGCTAAGTTCTGCAAGACCCGCCGCAGAAGAACACAAAAACTCTCCGATCACACTCTTAATCTCATGGCTGTTAGACGGGAGATGAGGCTGCAATCGTCAACAGATTTGACAGCATACAGGCAACTGAACAGACAGATCTCCAAATGCATGCGGCGAGACTTACGCAACTTTAATACTTCTCGTATTAAAGAAGCGATCGAGCGGAACCAGGGCTCCAAAGTCTTTGCCAGAGATCTGTCTGCCAGAAAGAGCCAACTGTCAAAGCTGAAGACTGATTGTGGCAACATCGTTTCCGGGACACCTGAGATTTTGAGTGAGATTGAGAGGTTCTATGGGCAGCTGTACACATCATCGTTGGAGCCACACGCAAGTGTGAGTAACGATCCAAGAGCAAGTCTTATCCGACACTATTCCGATGATATCCCGGACGTCAGTCTAAGCGAGATTAGAATGGCTCTCCAGCACCTTAAAAACGGCAGGGCCCCAGGCGAGGATGGAATTACAGCGGAGCTTCTGAAAGCGGGTGGAACACCGGTACTTGTAGTCCTTCAGAAGCTCTTCAATTCCGTCCTCCATGGTGGCACTACTCCAGAGGCGTGGAGCAGAAGTGCGGTGGTCTTGTTCTTTAAGAAAGGCGACAACGCTCTCTTAAAGAACTACAGACCGATTTCCCTTCTGAGCCGCGTCTACGTGCTGTTTTCGAGAGTCATTACGAATCGTCTCGCACGCAGACTTGACGACTTCCAGCCTCCCGAACAAGCCGGTTTCCGAAAAGGCTTCAGTACCATAGACCACATACATACCCTGCGGCAGATTGTACAGAAGACTGAAGAGTACAATCTGCCACTTTGCCTGGCGTATGTGGACTATGAGAAAGCCTTTGATTCCGTCGAAATTTGGGCGGTGCTACAGTCCCTTCAGCGGTGCCAAGTTGACTGTCGGTATATCGAAGTGCTGAAGTGATTGTACAGTAGGGCTACGATGGCTATCCGAGTACAGAACCAGAGCTCGAAACCTATCCAACTGCAGAGAGGTGTAAGACAGGGTGACGTTATATCCCCGAAACTCTTTACCGCTGCATTGGAAGACGTTTTCAAGCTACTGGACTGGAAAGGATACGGTATTGACATCAATGGCGAGTACATCACTCACCTTCGATTTGCCGACGATATAGTCCTTATGGCAGAATCGCTGGAGGACTTAAGCACTATGCTCAATGACCTCAATAGTGCCTCCCAACGGATAGGTCTTAAGATGAACATGGACAAAACAAAGATCATGTTCAATGTCCATGTCACACCTATGCCGGTAGTTGTTGGGAGCACTATGCTCGAAGTTGTTGACGAGTACGTTTACCTGGGACAAATAGTCCGACTAGGTAAGTCCAACTTCGACCGAGAGGTCAATCGACGGATTCAACTCGGCTGGGCAGCGTTCGGGAAATTACGACATATCTTTTCGTCAGGTATACCTCAATCTCTAAAAACTAGATTGTACAACCAGTGCGTGTTGCCAGTGATGACTTATGGATCTGAGACGTGGTCCTTCACTGCTGGCCGTATGAGGACGCTCATAGTCGCTCAGCGAGCTATGGAGAGGGCTATGCTCGGAGTTTCTCTGCGTGATAGACTCAGAAATGAGGATATCCGCAGTAAAACCAGAGTGACCGACATAGCCCAACGGATTAGTAAGCTGAAGTGGCAATGGGCCGACCATATAGCTCGAAGAACCGATAACCGATGGGGAAGAAAGGTTCTCGAGTGGCAGCCTCGTACCGGTAGGCGTAGTGTAGGGCGACCCCCCACTAGATGGAGTGACGACCTGGTAAGACATGCAGGAAGTCGATGGATGCAGGTGGCTCAGGACCGTGCTTTGTGGCATTACTTGGGGGAGGCCTATGTTCAGCAGTGGACTTGTGAAAGGCTGTAATGATGATGATAATGATGAACGGTGCTGATTGCGCATGCGAAAATCGACAAATTTACATTTCTTAATTACTCTTTTACCGTCATTTTTTAAGTAAAAATAATAATTTATAATTTCACAGCACCCGCCTTTTTTTTGGATATATAAACAAATATTTCACGCGCAAACAAATAATTAAATTTTACATTTTAAATAATACTTGTTAATATTATATAATAAATAAACATTATAAATATAATACATCATCATCATCATTACAGCCTTTCACAAGTCCACTGCTGAACATAGGCCTCCCCCAAGTAATGCCACAAAGCACGGTCCTGAGCCACCTGCATCCATCGACTTCCTGCATATCTTACCAGGTCGTCACTCCATCTAGTGCGGGGTCGCCCTACACTACGCCTACCGGTACGAGGCTGCCACTCGAGAACCTTTCTTCCCCGTCGGTTATCGGTTCTTCGAGCTATATGGCCGGCCCATTGCCACTTCAGCTTACTAATCCGTTGGGCTATGTCGGTCACTCTGGTTCTACTGCGGATATCCTCATTTCTAGTTTATCACGCAGAGAAACTCCGAGCATAGCCCTCTCCATAGCTCGCTGAGCGACTATGAGCGTCCTCATACGGCCAACAGTGAAGGACCACGTCTCAGATCCGTAAGTCATCACTGGCAACACGCACTGGTTGTACAATCTAGTTTTTAGAGATTGAGGTATACCTGACGAGAAGATATGTCGTAATATAATACATAGATAAATAAATTATAGAAATAGAACTAAGAATAGGGAAGGAAACTAGCCCCTGAAATACAGGTATTGAGACAAAGTACCTAACAGAGATATCCTAGTTTAGGGGCTAATGACCACTGTAAATTTGGTGCATGTAATATGTTTATCAATAAAGATTATTATTATTATTATTAATTGGTACCGATAAACATAATTTTTACGCGCAATAGATTTATACCAGTCGTATTTTTAATAATTATTTCCGGTTGCCAACTTCCTGAACCTGTGTATATAGGTATAGGGTTTTTCAATAGGGACGCTCGCGTATGGCAGCCATCTTGGTAAAGCGATAGCTGTCAAGTTTGACAAGAATACTTATTTTGTCTTGACTTGACCATAGAACATAATTACACTCTGGTCTTGACATTTTACTATGAAACGCTACACGCATTAACAACGCGTTGATATTGTTAAAATTTGTTATCAAAATCAGTGCTCTGTTCACCTAACGTTCCGTGCGTTGCGTCCAATTTATGGCATACGTGGCAGTCCTGCAGAGTCCACAATCCGTCGTTTAGTGAATATATTTGAGACAACCGGGTCGGTGATCAACGAAGCAGTGCCCGTACGTCAAAAAAACACAAGATCGTTTAAGAATATGGTTGACTTTCGGGTAGTGTGCGAGAAAAGCCCAGATGTTCTATTCCCCGTCGTGCGCAAGAGCCTGGTCTTTCTGTAACATTAACTTGGCGGCTTTTGCGTTGGGATTCTGGTTTTTAATTTTCATCGATAGTACGAGGAGCTAAAACCCAACGACAACAGGCAGCGCATATATTCACAGATTCGCCTTTAGAGCATTTTGGCGGCTGACACTGTTTTCGGAAAAAAAACCATCGTCAGTGATGAGGCTCATTTCTAGTTGAGTGACTTTGTTTGAGTAAAAATCTACGGAGATTCATCAGGTGCCCCTACATTCCGAAAAAGTCACTGTTTGGTGTGAATTTTGGTACGATGTTATCATCGGTCCTTTTTTCTTCTATGATGCGCAAGAAGCTACGCTCACTGTCGATGGCGGCTGATGTCGGACAAATTTTTGTGGTCTAAGATAGATGGTATGGACTACACAAACATGTGGTTCCAACAGGACGGCGCCACATGCCATACTGCACGGAAACCATTGAATTTATTGGATGATAGGTTCGAGGGCTTCATCATCTCGCATGGTGGCGTTATCAACTGGCCATTGAAATCGTGTGTTTTAACACCATTTGACTAATTTTCGTGAGGCTACGTAAAATCTCTCGTCTATGAAGATCAACCACAGACAATTGGCACCCTGAAGGCAAACATAACTCGCGTTCTTCAGGTAATTGAGCCCCATTTATGCGAAGATATCGTCCAAAATTGGGCCAACGGGATACACCACCTACCGCGGAGTCACGGCGGGCATTAGACTTAAATTAGGTACCTACCTATATTCCGTACATCACATCATCGAATGTCCTTTAACATAAAGTAAAAATGTTGTCAATTTGGTTGTTCCAAACTTTGAAATTGAATAGAACAGCCTGTGTCCGTGATAGTGCCACAACTTTTATATTATAACAACATTCGGAGATATTATATATGGAATTCAAAGTTCGAACCTTTTTAACCTGTATAACGTTGCACAAATCACGCCACCTGTCGCTTCTGCGTGTGCATTACGTTGAAGCGTTGGCAAGGCTTCTAGAAAGTCTTGTTTTATACACTGCGCTGGCTTTATAGTTTCGCAAATGTTCCATAGATGTCGCAAGTAGTTTTAAATGTAGAGAATTTATCAATTGTATGCAACTACGGTACAGTTACGTGACGCTAATGTTCTTAAATGGTTGAACAATACTATGTACTATATTGACTAATTATGAATTTTTATGAATAGTTTTCAAATACTTGGTTTTTGGTAATGAAGTTCTTATACCGCTTACAAAATGGTAGTAGTGGTGAAATCACAGTATTTATACTGTGGTGTACGTAATCTATTGACAACTCTACTAAAAATATTATTACAGTGCAGTAAAGTAAACAGTCACTGCTTGTGGAATTTCAGTATATAATTATAGCAGGCCGTTGTTCAGCAGCAGACTTGTATTGAAGGGCTGTAATGATGATAACGATGTAACAATCATCATATTCACTACAATTAGTCTAGGACAGCCAACTGCTGACCTCAGGTATTTCTTTTACGAACTGCGCCTCGGCAACATGTGAACGGTTACAGTAGTAGATGACTACCTAGTTACTTTATACTGGTAATATAAAACTATATTAGGTCTGTTATCTGTCAGAGGACACGACACTAATGGCCTTTATAATTTTACTCTGAAAAATTCTAAATCGTATAAGTGTGACCAAACATAAGTTCTATTGAAAAATATTAAAATAAATCGCCGTATAGTGAATCCACTATCCCATATAACCCCGTGCGTATCGTGAGGTGGCAGAGGGAAACTGTAACAGAAGAAAGACAACAGAATCTTCTTGATAACAACGCAAAATAACAAATATACTGCCCTTGCAAAAGTTTTTTAAAGAAAAGAAATCCGCCTCTAAAGCGCGGCAACTGTTGCAAATCCTATGAGGCAATCAATGATGGAGGCTTATTTTCAGTAGTGGACCAAAGTCCAATAAAATAATAATCATGATGATGATGATGATGATTAATTAAAATCATTATCCATCCGACCAAAAGGCTATACTAACATACTGGATATTTGCATAATGAAACAAGTACATTTTTTGATATACAATGGGCACATATAAATTTAAATAAAAATTACCAACTCCTATCGTGGATAAATTGGGAATTAAGTTTTTATGTAACTATTTAGACGACATTATAGTTGTTACCTTGAGATACTTATTACTTAGGACCACTCTAAACTGAAAAAAAATAGATTGTTAATAAAAATTAAAAACGTAATTTAATATTTATTTTATTCTTTTTAATTTTTGAAGTCGTCTTTACTTTTTATTTAAAGTGTAATTAATAAATTATTCTATGTCACCCTTACTTATGTTAATCATAACATAAGTAAGGGTGACAAAACAACACACAGGCTACTTGACGGGTGGACTAATTTTCGAATTTTTCGTTATCGGATGTATTAGATCTTGTACGATGGTACCGATCCCTTCATACACGAGTCCGACTCGCACTTGGCCGGTTTTATCACTTCGAAACAAAATACAATATATTTATGCTGTTATTTTAAGCTGGTATTCTTAAACACAGTTAAAACGATTTATTGTTGCTACAGCCTTCATGCAGCTGCAGCATGGTTCTACCATATTATATCAAGCTTAAATTTACATTTGGTGTTCCAGGTGACGGCTTCAAGCTGGCATTGTCGGGCTCTGGTAGCCCGGCGCCGCCGCCGGTGCAGTGGCGAATGCGGAGGAAACCAGGTGACGACAAGATAACTACATACTTACTACAATCTATTTGCCGAAACCCATTCAAATAATGGGTATGGGTAAACGTGTGACTAAAAAAATTCTTTGAAAATCTATTTTTATTTTCTAGAATAAACTTAGCGCCTTACAAGCAACCTTGCATGCTTAATATATGTCACAGATAACCTCCTAATTGATAAATTAGGGGGTAATCTATGACATAGGTTAACAAAAGGTTTGAATCAAATATTATTTATGTATGTAATAAATGAACTGGCACTGACTGAATCTTTAGAATGGTTTACGTAGGTAAATTAAACATAAATTCAGAATTCGTAGTTGGAATTTGTCAGTGGCTGTTTTTCATTAAATATTCTTTAGTTTTCAATCTGTCTTCTGGATTTATTGATATCTTAAAATGTTATGGATTAATAATGTTCACAGTTATGACACCATTTCTAAGCTTAATAAAATTATCACTCCAAGTAATAAACTATAAGATGTGAATAAGTCTCCGTTTCTACTATTAAAAACGAGAGACTTTTTAAGTTGTTTAGCACCTTTGAAGCGGTTTCGACGCGGGTCTGGATACATTGTTCCTGGCATAAACGAGATGGTTATTATAAAATAAACGCTAAGATAAGGTCAATTTAGTACATAGAATACATACCTTCTGTGTACTAAATATCGGGAATTTGTCAATAAAACAAAAAATACAAATTATTCATCTAAATTTATTTTATCGCCTTCAAAGTAGGCCCCATCGCTTGCAATACAACATCTCCAACGCTTCACCCAGTCTTCCATACATTTTTCATAGGCTATTTGCGGTATCGCCTTTAGCTCATTCAGCGAATTTTTTGTTATGGCTTCTATCGACTCAAAACGTTTTCCTCGAAGTGGTAATTTTAACTTGGGAAATAAAAAAAAAGTCAGACGGAGCCATATCAGGTGAATACGGTGCTTGGTCGAGAACTTTTGTTGAATTTTTCGCTAAAAACTCTCACTATAATTGGCTGTGTGTGATGGTGCATTATCATGGTGCAGCATCCATGAGTTGTGTTGCCACAAATCTGGACGTTTTCGGCGGATACTCTCACGCAAACGCTTCATGACGCCTAAATAATATTCTTTATTCACTGTTTCTTCCTTTGGAAGGAATTCGGAGTGAACCACACCAAGGTAGTCAAAAAAAACTGTCAGTATCACCTTGATTTTGGAGCGACTTTGCCGCGGTTTTTTGGGTTTCGGCTCGTTTTCGAGACGCCATTCTGAAGACTATTGGCTTGTTTGCATGTCGTACTCATAAACCCATGTCTCGTCACCAGCTATTATACGTTTCATAAAGGTCGGATCCGTAGAAGCTCGGGAAACCATGTCTTCAGCGACATGCTTTCGCTGCGCTCTTTGAACAAAATTGAGCTCTTTTGGAACTAGTCGAGCGGCGACGCGTTTCTTTTTTTTTTTTTATTTATTCAGGACAACAAACAATTACATAATAATGCTTAAACCAAATAACATTTTATAAATAATATTAGTCTTTATGTAACCAACACCGTTATCCACAAAGTAATATTAAATTGGTAACAGTAAATAATAAATGCACAATAAACAGAGTATAAGTGAAAAAGGGAAAATAAAATAAAATTGACAGTACTCAGTAACATAAAAATCAAAATGAGACAAAAGGGAAAAAAATAATTAAAAAAAATTGCTAGCAGTACAAATTTATCTTGTAAAATATTTAAAGATACTATTGAATATCTACCAACTTTCTTAGAACGTTCTTGCGAAATTGCAACTGTGATGAAGTGAATAGATCAATATTTAAAAAATGCATGTTATATACTTTCATAATACGTCCTAATGGGGCGCGTTCACCTGCATTGGTTTTACATAGTTTAGGCGCAAACAATTTATGTGTATACACGTCTCTAAAGCGTTGAGAACGACTAGGGACACGGATATATATTTTGTTAAGTAGTTCACTACAATCTAAATCATTTCGAATTATTTTGAATAATAGTATCAGATCAAAGTATATTCTTCTTGCTTTTAAAGTATGAATTGAAAACTTTTTTAATAAGTTACGATACGATGATTTAGCGTGGTAACATTTATAATTTATAAAACGAAGAAACTTTGCTTGTAATGATTCTAGAAGTTCACCGTATTTATTATAATAGGGGTTCCATACTTGCGTTGCATATTCAATTTGTGGTCTGATAAGTGATGAAAAGTAGTAAATAAGATGAGGAGCTTTTAAAAAAATTACACGTTCGTGCAACAATTCCGTACATTTGATACGCTTTATTTGTTACATGGCTGATATGAGCATTAAAGGTTAGATTTGAATCGTAAAGGATGCCTAAATCTTTTATTAATGATACTTTTTCTAAGCGACTGTTAAGAAGGGAATATATGTAATTGTAGGTTTTTACGTTTTTGGTGAAAGAAATAGATTGATATTTAGGGATGCTTAATTGTAGTTTATTGATTAGACAGTAGTTATATAACCGGTCAAGATCTTCCTGTAGCTTCTCACAATCATTAAGGGACTTTACACTTCGATAAACTTTCAGGTCATCTGCATACAACAAAAAATTACTATTTATATAACAAGACTGAATATCATTTATATACAATGTGAAGAGCATCGGACCTAGTATAGATCTCCGTGGTACACCTGAGGATACAAATTTTTCGCTAGAGGAGAATCCATTGACCACAACTTTTTGGGTCCTATTAATAATGTATGAAGAGAACCACCGCAATAAGTTTCCACGTATACCATTGAACGCAAGTTTTTGAAGAAGGATGGAATGATCCACTTTATCAAAAGCTTTACAAAAGTCTGTGTAAACGGTATCAGTTTGTATTCGATTGTCCATATTATCAAACAGAAAGTTTGTATATAAAATAAGATTACTGATGGTCGATCGGTGTTTTACGAAACCATGTTGTTCTGGAATTAGTAAGTTGTGTAAACTCGGATAAATTGAATTATGTACTAAGCGTTCAAGGACTTTTGATAAGGCAGAAAGTAAGGAAATAGATCTATAATTAGTCACGTCAGTTTTAGAACCGTTTTTAAACACTGGGGTTATATTCGCTGATTTCCAGACTGTGGGCACTAAACCTTCACGCAAACTGCGGTTATACAAATAGAACAGAGGTACGCTTATTGAGCTAGCAGTATGTTTGAGGAAAAAAGGTGGGATACCGTCTGGTCCTGAACTTTTAGTTATATCTAAGTTTTTTAGACATTGTTCTATTGTGTTTTTTGAAAATTATCTGAGATAATAAAGTTAGTGTTTGATGAGCAAGGAAGTGAATCTATGTCGTACGTCATCAGTGAGCTGTTCTCATAAACTGAAGTAAAATAGTTAGAAAAAAATTCACATATATTCTCAGGATTATCGGTTTCGTTTCCACCGTGAGACATTACGTTGGGAATACCACATTTTTTTTTGTTGTTTACAAAAGACCAAAATACTTTGATGTCTTTCTGCAAACTTGTTTCAATTTTACTTAAATATGAATTAAAGCACTGCGCGGAAAGTTGTTTAAATCTTTTTCGAAGAACAGAGTATTCCTCATAATCTACTTGGTTAGAAGATTTTTTCCACTTTATCCATGATTTTTCTTTATTTTTAAATATGTGTATTAGTGAGCGTGTTAACTATATTGGAAACTTTTTAGATTTGGTTGGGCGTAAAGGTACGTGTTTCCTAATGATTTTATATATCTCTTCATAAAAGGTTGGTGGCAGTGTCTAAGGACGGCACCTCTAAAATACTTGCCCAGTCGACACTTTTAATATCGTCATTAATATCTGCATATTTACCCTCGGATGCCTAAAATGTCAATGAGAATGTTGTGGACGGACTTAAAAGATATGTTCACCTCACTAGCCAACTCTCTCAGACTCATACGTCGATTTTCGAGCACTAGCTTCTTGATTTTGTCGATGTTTTCTTTGGTCGTAGCGGTTGAAGGTAGTACATAATAGAACCACAATTTTTTTTTACTTCAAATATTTCAAATATTTATCGTTATATATATTATTCAAACTTTATATTATATACATCATTTATTTGGATATTTATTTACGAAGTTTATAAGCATGTATATATATTATATATATGTATGTATTATTGTACGTATATTTATACCATATGTGTGTATTTAAATTTATTGTGTATGTATGTGCTTTGTATATACGAGTATGTATATTTTAATGTACGTCTATGTATATTCACTTATTTATGTATAATGGTCGCACCTGCCAACAATTATCCTTGGCACCCAGGGTTGACCGGCAGAGAATGCCACATGGCATTAAGTCCGCCCTATGTACCCTTTAGCTTAAGGTGTAACATGTAAGTTTTTAAATAAATAAATAAAATGTCACTAACACGTTACTTCACACGTATAAACGTGTTTTGACGTTACAATCGTTTCCAAATTTCCCACGCAAATTTTTTAGAAAATGCCATATTGCACGCTATTTATAATTAAATATTTATTAAAATCTGTCTGTCAACACAGCGAATCGGGTTTGTAGTAGTGACAATACGACGTTATTGCTTGTATGTGTGCTCCCAGCGACGCCTATCGTCGCATAAAATAAGGTTGACAGCCATTCTATTGTGTATTATGGTATTCTATGATTTAGTATTTGCCGGTAAATGTTTATCTTTGTTTGTATTGTAATGCTTTCCATTGATTTTCTTATTACAAGGAAAACAAATGCATTTGGAAATGAAATAACATCGAAAAATGTTACATATTTTTTTCAATGTCCAATAATAGGAAAGTACATAAAACTTGATTAAGTTAAATTTGACAGCGCTCAATCGAACGCTGGTAAAGCAACCATTTGACGTTATGGTCACTATTTCCGAAACGCGGCTATTGCAATTTGATAAAAGTAAATTAAAGTTGCAGCCTATATATCTCACCGCTGCGCACACGCCTCGTATCTCTTCTGAGAGGGTTTCAAGGAAGTGGTCGCCGCGCTGCCCCAATGCGTGTTGGCGGACTTCACATGTTTTCAATTTTTTTTCTTAGGCTTGCAGGTTTCCTCTCGATTCCTCACTTAAAATTGCAATTAAAAATATCATTGGTGCCAGCGGAGATCGAACCCGAGTTGCTCGCGTATTGTAAAATTTACAGCAAGCGCTAACTAACTGAGCTATCACGACTCTTTCGAAATTTGTTGTTTTTAATACAATATTGCTAAAATAACATTAAATGTAATTAATATAATCAGGCGTTACATTGCGGAAATCCATTATATTTATTAAAGTTGTTAGAACTTAATATGCTTATTTCCGCGTAATGAAATAAAATGATGTGTCTTGCTTGTCCGTTTGAAGAGCACCTCCCGCCCTTTTTCAGTTGCGTGCACTCTCCCCGTCACCACACATAAGGTTGAACTGTCCATCAGATAAAGGGCGGAAATCTCGTGACATTTTTTCTCAAATAATAAATCTTGAGAAACAAATGGGTTTACAAGGAAAATTAAACAAATTCCATGACATGGGTTACCATTGAACAAACAATAACGTTCGTTTCTGCGAACGATCCGCCGAGATTGGATGAAGCAAAACTAATATTTTGGGTAACATTATACGTTTTGTGCTAAAAGCTTCTTTGTCCAGTTACTGATTGATTGACATTATTCGAATACCCAAACTTGACACATAAAATTCTTCCTTAATAAATGTATTTATTAGCTTATTACAGCTTAAAAATATTTTTGTTTCTTCTGAAAGCGAGTAAAATCCGATATTTAAAGTCCTTTGAAGGTCTTTAATTCCGTCCTCCGTGGTGGCACTATTTCGAAGGAGTAGAACAAAAGGAGACTAAATTGACTCGCACGCAGACTTGAAGACTTTCAGCAGACCGAAAAAGTCAGTTTCTGAAAAGGTTGATTAGTATAATCTGCCGTTACGTCTGGCGTATGTGGACTATACACATAACAGAGTAGATTAATCTTGGACAAAGTGACGTACTAATTTGTGCAAGAGATTTTAGTATAGGTGGATCAATTGTTCGTTTCGTAGAGTCAGTCACAGTCACAGTCACAATACTAAGCACATCGCAACTGAAGGGCAGTTCCCATCACCGCTCTGACGGCCGGCTGATTGTATATCCGTTCAAAAGATTTAACCCAAAGTCCACAAGCTAATAATGGGGGCAGCATTACAAGTGTTGAAAATCGGCCCTGATTTCATCAATACACAAGCCCAACGTTGTAAATACGACCAGAAATAATTGCTTGGAGGCGTATTCTTGAAAAGGTTCATCGATACACTTAAAAATCCTCAACCCCTATTTTGCCACCCTATAGGATGGAATTTTTCCTTCAAATTTACATGGGACCACCATTTAAGAGGATAGAGTAAGTCAGCTCAAATTCTAATTTCGTCCCCACTTGCCCGCGCGTCGTATGTTATGTACCGACATGTTTGTAATCACTAATACTGTAAGTAGAAAGGTCGTTAGTTACACTTATTTCATTAGGTTTATCATATTTATGCCTGTTTCTTAACGCCAAGCCGGCCGCTTCTTATTTTTATCACGGTTATTTCCCATTTTAATTTTACGTCGTACTGTTGCGTAATTTGTATATTCTGATCGTAAGCGACACAACCTCCCCGTCCAAAGGCCGAGGCGAAGTGACCGTGCTGCAGGAATCACGCTTCAAAAGGCCAATAGTTTAGGTAATTTCTTTTTACAGTAAAAATAATGGTATTTTAAAAAAAGTAAATAACATAAGCACTGCTTTATAGTTAGTTCAGTTAGTATACAAAGTTGCACGATCTTATTTAAAGTATTTTATGAATAACAGCGGTTTATTGTTTATTTTGGAGTTAACCTTGGATTTTTTTCTATCGAGAAAATTTTACGAAATCGTGTTTTCGTCTAACATAATCCTTAACATTAATCCTCAACTTTACCATATATTTATTTCAAAATTAATGCTGCAATATTTTCGGCATAACGAAGGATCTTGCTAAGCCATTTGACATATTTCCCCTTTCGATTCAGACATTTCGTGTGTCGAATTGAATCTTCTCGTTTTTAAACTTGGTTAAAAAGGCTGACGTTTCAATATGAATATATTTCATATACGATTGTTTTGCATATTTTAACATTTATGAGATAGAAATGAATCATAATCGTAATAGACAAATATTTCGTTTAGCATGTCGATGGCAACTCAAATAATTAAGAATTCTGCTGTCGATGTAAGTATTGGTCATTCTTCTACTTATTCCTCTTTGACATTCTGTTTTATATTCCTTTTTATTTTGGATAACAAAATATAATTACAACAACAAGACATAACGCCTTCGCGGAGTGGTTTTCACCGACGAACGATTTCCACCAGACTTACACAATCGCACTGCTAGTTAGGTATGTTGACGAACATGTCACTGTCAATAAAGAGTGTTATTATAGTAGGTAAATTAATTTCTAAAGTTTTTCTTGCGACCCCTCATTTTAAAATCTAACATACGCATACACAGCGCTGACAATGTATGAATGTAAGGGACATTGGATTCAGCTATTCACAGCACAAATATATGGGGGAGGGGGCTTTGTTCAGCAGTCGACCATGATTCGGTGGGTAGGTGCACTCACTGACGGTTTGCCAAGCAAAACTTCTCTTTGCGTACTAGTGAAACGCTTTTAAGTAAAGACAGTCTCAAACTTGGAAGTGCAAGTCACCTCATTAGTATGTTTTGGCACTGTTTCAATGGTTGTGTTTAGATAGAGTTGTGAGCTTAATCTAGGCCAACACGCAGCGAGACATGCTCAAAGTTAAACTAAGTTTTACTCGTTAGAGTTTCTATCGTTTGTATATTATTGTGTGTTCCTTACTGCAATAAGATGTTATTGTATATTGTTATATTTTTGACTATGAAGGTGTGTATTTACTTGTTAAATTATAAGCAGGCTTTTACAGTTGAAACAGAGTTATGGAGACAGCTGAACACTCTCAGCGCGAGGGTATGTCGCCATTTTTCCACACATTCGTGTGCAAAAATGATACACTGGCGCTGAGACTGAAATGGCAATGAACTGAACTTATGGTAGATTATATTGACCAATAGCTTAAACCGACAACTCTATAACAAAGAATGCCTTTCTAGTGATAGTCCTATAATAGTAAGCGGAATTGAGAACGACCGAAAAACTAAGAGTTTAAGTATAAGACAGTAGGAAATTGACGACCTAGTACCGAGTTTAGTGGCGGTGTATGTTTAGCAGTGGATTTGTCATGGGCTATAAACATGTCTTTGTTTAGTGAGTAAAAACATTTAATATTAAATGGATCCAGATTTTACATCAAATGGTATCGTAAACATTCATAGTGTAATGTAGTCCAGTTTTATGAGAAGCTGGGTAACGAACGACCACTCATAAAATTCATAAATCAACTAATAATAGAACCGTTTTTTTAATTTACCATAACATTCTAAGAAATGAAAAGACGGTTTTGTCCAAAAGTTATGTTATCAATTATAAAAAAATGTTATGAAACTATATTTCACAGATTTGATCTCGTTTCAAGTCAAATTAAGTGAACACGAATATAATACGAAGAAATTTTTAACCATACTCAATCATAGAAGCAAAGCACTCGCTTCCGTGCTTCAGTTTCAAGGGTGAAACAGCCTGTAAGACTTTCAAACCTAACATAAAGGACTTTTTCCCGTGGGTGATAAAACATCTGTAGATTCCTTTGTTTAAAATTAGTTTTTACTGCCACGCTACCAAATAAGACACTACATATTGTAACGGCATCATTTATACGTGGTAGAGCCTTGCTGCGGTTGTATTAGTAGTATAGTTGTAGCACGAATGGGTCAGCTCGACCGGGGAAGGACCACGCTCTCACAGAATACCAACATATCAGCTTAACGCTACTGTGTTTCGCATGGTTAGTGTGGAGAACTGGAAACCCTTTTTACTGGAAACGAGGCATTCCATTTTAGTCCTCACGGGTGACAACGCATTTTGATTCGTAATCGAGGATAGATGTAGACGTCTATGGGCAACACATCCACTTACCATCAGGTGGACTGTGTGTTGGTTTGTCACCCTATCCTATAAAAAAATCCATCACCCTATTTCGTCCCTTTGTTGTCGTGAAAGGCGACTGTAGAAAACGCTAAAAAGATATCATGGCTTCCGATAGGTGGCAATGAAACGGATGGTGGAAATACGCCATTCCGTTTACGCCAGACGTAAGATACCAAGGCCGGAAAAGGAAGAGTAGCGTCAAAGCTGTGTTTCTGTGAAATATTATTTCATTAGTATGCGACCTCTGGCACTGTGATCGCCAATTCAGTTGCCAAAGATTTAATTTCATACTGTGTCACACATTAAAGTTAAACATATGAGTGTATAATTGATAACATAACTTTTGGACAAAATTGTCTTTTCATTTCTTAGAATGTTATGGTAAATTAAAAAAAACGGTTCTATCACTAGTTGATTAATGAATTTTATGAGTGGTCGTTCGTTACCCAGCTTCTCATAAAACTGGACTACATTACACTATGAATGTTTACGATACCGTTTGATGTAAAATCTGGAAAGGAAATGGACTTTCATAGGCTGATGATGAATCAGATAAAGAAAACCAGCTTCAGTTATAGTTAACTATACATATAGTTAACTGTCGGATAAGTGAAAGTAAGATAAGTGTAAGGACGGTGCTCCATTAGATGAAGTGACGATTTGGTAAAAGATACAGGAAGTCGATGAGAGTAGGTGGCTAGGGACCGTGCTTTGTAAAAATCTTTCCAGAGGCCTATGTTTAGCAGTCGACTTGTGATGGCATGAAATGTTGATAATGATTATGAAGTGATAGCTCGTTTGTCATGTAGAATTTGACACCAAACGTCTTAAAAATTGAATAAAAATTGAAATATACAGAACACAAGATGTGAAAATTCGAAGGTGTGCTGCATAGCACACCTTTGAATTTTCTAACGCCACTCATATGTTTAACTTTAATGTGGAGTTTTCAGTTCTAATACATGATATGGCGACCTATTTATATTTAAGGTATAAATGTATTTTTCTCGTATGGTTCATATAAACATTACATATAGTATAACATATTAATAAAAACCAACCAGATGGAAGCCCTCAGCAGGGAAGACCAAACGCACGAAGGTAAGGGGAAAAGGGAAAGCAACCCTAGGACGGACCATGCGGTATCGAGGATCACCGCCTGATCTGAAGTCCCATTTGCCTCCGAGGACTCGAGAGGCTGACCGGGATTATTTTCGTTCATAGAAACGACTACATAATGATTTCTTATATTTACGCGAAAACTACACATGGAAATAATACTAGTTTTTACGGAATTTATCGCGTATATTTAACTTTTTAAATACCCGACGTTTCGAGAGCTTTACAGCACCCATGGTCACGGGAAGGACTGAGATGTTCAACATCCAGATGTCATAGTTAACCGCGGTTACCATAGATTAAAATTTTACTTTTGTTCCGATCGACACAGTATGAAATTTTGGTATGATGAAGTCTTGCAGTTGTATGCTTGGGTTGGGATTTAATTTTATTTATTATAGGATCCCAAGCAGATGGTAGCACCCAGCCATCTTCTCTATTGAAATTAGGATGTTTTTTGATTTCAATAGCCTCGCGAATCATCCTTGGAAGGAATCGGTGTTCTTTAGCGAGGATTTGTGGTCTATCAAATCTGATGTAGTGACGGGGGCGATCCTGTACATGTTCACAGACTGCAGACTTCCCGGAGCGTCGATTCTTCACATCAGCTATATGTTCTTTGACGCGGGTTTTAACTGATCTTTTAGTTTGTCCTATGTAGCAGAGACCACATTCACAATCAAGCTTGTACACTCCTGCGTCTTGCAGAGGGACGTTACACTTGACTGATGGTAAAAACTGACCAATCTTCTTCGGCGGCTTGAAGTATGTTTTGATGGAAGCGCGCTTCAAGATGTAGCCAATCTTGTCAGTGACTCCTCTAACATATGGCAGTACAGCAGGTACACGCTCGACTGTGGAAGGCTTCACTCGTTCTCTGGGACGTAGGCGCGAGACCCGAAGCTTGTTGTCATGCAAAACTTGCTTGACGTGTTGGAGCTCGGCAGCCAGGTGTTTACTGTCACAGATCCCTCGTGCTCTCTGAAACAAAGATTTACCCACGGTAGCTAACTTTGAAGGACGGTGGTGAGAATCACCGTTTAAATATCTATCTGTATGGGTCTTTTTTCGTCGGAATCCTGATAACACCTTGAGCCATACTGTGTATAGAAAAGTTTAAAAGTTATTCCAAAAAAAAAAAACAGTTTTTCAAAATTTTTATTTTTGAGATTTTTTAAAATCTACTCGTCCGAATTAGTTCATATTATCACCAAAACTATTCCACATTAAGATCTGTAGAACGCCGCAAACCGCATCTCAATCGATCAAGACGTTCAAAAGTTATGAAAGGTTTACGTACTTAGAGTCATATTCAGACATTTCGAGCTTACCTGTTTTAGCTTTCACGACATTCGGACTGGTAATGTCGATGAAAAATATCGACACAATATCAGGCTTATTCGTGATGACGGCCAGACTCCAGTCGTGCCTGCCGGGGTCATTTTCGAGCACGGCTTCCAGTAAGTACTAGTCATAAGGCAATTTCCGATGTACGAGACTATGTTTCAGAGCAAGCTCCTGGTGCAGAATCCTGGCTACGTGATTGTGTCTGTGCGAATACTCAGGGTTAGAAAGCGCCGAACAACCTGAGATGACATGCCTACGGGACTCACCGGGGTGGCGACAAGCTCCCCAGGTTTCTACGTTGCCATCCTTTTTTGTATCGTCGAAAGTTGTTGGTCTTGATAACCTGATCCCATACCGCAAAGCCAAATCCTCGGTTTCCGCAAAGAGGTCACTGAAACGTAACCAGTGTAGGGAGGCAACTTTGTGGTACGAAAGGCTCATGTAGAGCCTTTTAGAACCTCCTGTTGACGTCCTTCACCTTCCATAGGGTCTCCCGGTCGGAAATGCTCTGTACTGGCAACTTATTGTTTTATTTTTTTTAATTGTCTATAATATCATAAACAATTTAAGAGTACTCCTATAAAAACACCAATTGATCTAGAATGGAATAAAAAAACGAATTCTTGGAATACAATATGGAAAAAACCTTTAATATGCGACATTAAACATTACGAAGCCATTATTTCTATACGTAAAAAGGCACTCCAACAAAAGATAGTATCTACTAATTGTAGTGGGTGCTATGAAAACAATTTACTTAAATTGTTATTGCACCCATGCCATCACGTGATAGTAGGTTTCCCTTTAGTTTACATCCACTCCACTTACACCACTATATTGTTTTAGATATCCTTTTACTCGTTTTACACTTCGTTCCGAAGTTAGGTAATAGTGTTTTTAATAAATTTGTTTGTGATGTCGTCTTAATTGAATGAGGGTTCGAAAAGGACTTGATTCTGCGTTATTATTTATCAGCTGAAATGGACGTAAGTGCTATTATGGATACAAAGCTTGTTAAAATCATTATTGATAAATATCGGATGTTTTGATTTATCGTTATCGCTTATGACACTTAATATCAGTTATATTGATATTTGTGCTTCTAGATTTATAGCTTTTGATAAAAAAAGTTAAGCTTAATATAACAGTTCTGATTTTTGTAAGATATTGTGTTACTTTTTTTCTAGCATTCCCAGAGAGAGCTATATGTTCAGCAGTGGACTTGTGTTAATTTACATTCTTGTAATAAGTTAGGATAGAAATAATATTTATAAGAAACATTTAGAGGTGAACGTTGTAAAATTTTATGACATGTATTTGACCTTGGATGGGTTTATGTTACGAATTTCTTTACCAAAATGTAAATCAATTTTATGAGTACAAGGGAGAATTGTTTTAAAACCGCAATTCCATTTTGGAAAGCGCCTTTAAATAGATAACCATTTAAAAAACAAGCAACCAAAATGTTATCTTTTTCTGTATCGCATTCACTTAATAATGAAAAAAGGAGTTATTAGGAGTACGGCTGGATGCTCCAGCTCTCCAGCCCGTACTTAACAACGTACTTGTACAAAATTTACATGGAAAGATTTTCAGTTATTTCCATATTTTGAAAGTTCATTTTGCATGAATCGGTTACCAACTTTAAAATGCTATAAAATTTTCATTGGCCGTTAAAGTTATATCCTACATCAGACATAAACAACTTGATGTTTCTATTTCGATATTTTACGTCTGGATATAATACGAGATTATAATATCCATTTATTATAGGTTATTCAGCTATTTTCCGAAGGTTATGAGTGTTTAATCTAGAGATGCATTTTTTATGCCGCCAACACGTGGACACGGTTGCAGAGTTATTTTAAGAGTATATTTTTAAATTTCATGTTCGGTAGTGCTGCGGCTAATCATTTGGCCGCGCGTTCGAATCCCGCACAAAACAAATATATATAGCATCGTCGTCATTAATCCTATCTTAGCGAGGATTTGCCGCAATCGTCATTACAATGTTAAGACGTAGTATTCACATTGCAATCGTCATTGCAATGTTAAGACGTAGTATTCACATTGCAATCGTCATTGCAATGTTGACGTAGTATTCACATTGCAATCGTCATTGCAATGTTAAGACGTAGTATTAGCCACCACTTCTGCTCAGAAGCTAATATGTGGCAATTATTTTATTCTTTTTAATTCATTGAAATCAGGTTTTTACTATTTATTGAAAGTCTAATTTTTGACCTATAAGAGTAAACTAAGGAAACCACTGTGTATTTTGAATGTCTTCTCAATAGTAAGAATGAAAACTTCATTCTCTGTTGTTTCTCTCTTAGGGGTAGAATTTTTTCTTTAGATTTATATTGGACCAACCCTGAAAAAGATGTAAAAATTTAAAAAAACAATCTAAAAGAGCTGATGATCTTTAAACGGCTTAAAAGATTTTCTTAAAACATAGCTAAGAATACTCTCGACTAAGACACCTTTCAAACGAAAAAAAACTTAATGAAAATAGGTTCATCCTTTCAGGAGTTATAGTCTTCAGAGCACACAGACACACATATACAGATACACATTTAAACCTTATAACACCATCTCTGTTTTGGTCTGGATTTAAAAATTAACGAAGTTATCGCGTAACATGCAAAAAGGGAATACACAGTCGAATTGAAAACCTGATCCTTTTTTTAAAGTCGACTAAAAAGCTGTTAGAAAGAAATAGAGTATAATACACCGGTCAGTTTCAAATATGTTATATCCTTTTTTTTATGTCTGTAATGAAATGAATGATTTTTATTCAATATAGATTATTTCATAATACTTATTGAAAGTCATTTTTTATTTAAAACCGTCTATCCCTGCAATAACAAGCAAGAAACCCAGCGGGACTTTTTTTAAACATACTTCACTTTACAGTAATTGATTTTGTACAATTTTTGAATGAATTTTCACAGAACCAGCATGGTGGCGATCACCTCATTCCCAGGGGTTATTTTTATTCATGCATTCTTTGATATTAAACCCTTTTTGTACGTTTTTTTAATAAAACTTTCATACTTGTTTAATGACAAATTTTGTACATTTTCTGGGATTTTGTTGTGGAAACGTACACATTGCCCCATAAATTAATTACTAATTCTGTGGAGTCTAGTAGCAGGTATTACAAGCTTATGTTTGTTCCATCTTTATTCTTAAAAAAAGGTAATTATGTTTTTACGTACATACATTACATTTTCATAAATATATTGCGATGTCAAAGTTAATATATTTATTTCTTTATTTTTCTCTAAGGGACTCTTTAATTTAAGAAATTATTATTTTATAAATCGCTCTCTATTGCAAAACAAATATGACTTCAATGTCAGTGCTATGAATTCAATTACAAACAATACATAATAACTCAATAAATCATTTTTCTATAACAATTAGTTTAATGTTAAATAATTAAAGGCCAAAATTGAAGTCAAACATTGTTTTTGCAGTTCCATTAGCGTTTTGGCACATTTTCAACATTTACGGCTTGATAGAGTTTTGAACAATTCCTTACCGACCATAAGTTTAGATGAGCATTAGATAAAATCTTGTTTACCACACTTAATAACTTAGTAAATTGAACCACTGTCAAATACTGCTCAAATTATTTATACAAAATATATATAGTCAGTATTTTGTATAAGTAATGAATTGTGTGATTTAGTTATAAGGTATAATTGGACTGGCATGTTAAAAATAACGAGCACCTAAATTATTTTTTTTTAAAATAGCTTAGTAATTGTTTTTTTGTACTTCAATAAACACATTCAGGTCTTATCGTCATTATTTACAAAAAATAAAAGTTTCATATAATCTGTCACGCTAGTATGGACTAACATAAACCTCTTTAAATCGGTGTGGGGACGGCTGTAACATAAAATGATAGGCTTTTAACCGGATGGTAGTGCCGCTTTGTTGCTTAGTCCTGACAATTCGTACTTCTGCATCTTAGCATAAGTGCACTGTGTCCTAATTTGATGGATAAGATAAATAATATCATTACAAGTTTACAAGCTATGAGACGCTCGGTGTTAGTACTAAGGAACGCATCACGTACTTGATAATTACTATGGCGGCAGTCTGAATAGGTTGGCTATGGACCACTTGGACCACTCGAGAACGCCAGCCAGCGTGATATTATGTTAGAATGATACTGCTGTGTTATAGTGACTCGGTGACGCGCTGTGTATGTGCGTGTACGCATGTGCACGTGAGTGCGCGTGCGCGCGTGTGTGTGCGTGTGCGCGGTCGGCCGCTCGTAAAAAGCGGGAAGTTCCAGGGTTGGCCGCTTTTCAGATTTTTTATAGAACAAGGATGACGAACGAGCACATAGTCTGACTGATAATTAGTGGATGCTGTGGCACATATACATCTACATTTATCTTCGATTAAAAATCTAAATGCAGGTGCGTTGTCACTACTGAGAATTAAGATTCTAGTAATAAGGTTTACCGGTTCTCTACACTCATCATACGAAACACAGCTGTATTAAGCTGCTATTTTACGTTAGTATTCTGTGAGAATGTGGTACTACCCCATAGAGAATGTCTTTGTACTACCCCTATCGAGCCAACCCATTCGTACTACAACCATAATGTACCTGCAGCGTGCCACGTAAAATATTTATGAGTTATAATAAAGTAACTTCCTTCGGTGGTGATACTTTAATCATAAAGTTCACCATTGAAATTAACTGTGTGATTTTAATCTTTTAAATGCATTCCTTGACTAAGAGTCATAAACGTGACCGAAAGCATGGTATATTTTTGGTTGTAAAATATAGTTTATTGCTTTGTTTGTAATAAACAAAATATAAAATAGCAATTATAAATAGGTGTGCGTAAATAACGTATGTATGTAGATTCATATGATTCCTGGAACTAAATTTAAACAGAGATGGCTACTGATGTGTTGTCAATCCTGAAAACTTGGATAAAATGCCTCACTGACTTTAATTATTCTGGTGCTCCTAAATCCACACCAAATTGATGATGATGCTGTTAATATTATAGTGCGGTACCTATTGTATTGAACGCACTGAATACGCAACTATCGCGCAGCTGTATGTATCCTGATTGCGTTGCTTCACGAAGTCTGAGGAGATCGTGGAGTACATCAGAGTTAAGATAATAAGTTGGAGTCGCACCACAATGTGAAGTTTAAATCAGTTATGATGCGAGTTCCAACAAGAAAATTGAAACCTTCATGAAGGAATAAATTTGGCCGAAAGGTGTCATTTTCGCGTCAAGGTCACATTTTCGCGGAGGGTTACGTGATACCAAGTAGCGAAATACGTGTGTAATAATCTTATAACATACACCCACCACTATAAATGGTAGTGTATATGATTAATACTAATCATATATATATGTACTCCAGACAACACAGTATCTGTGTTGTCTGGAGTAAATAAATAAATAAAATTAAAAATATTCCGACCTCCCCCGCATCCCTTTCCAGCATTAAGATCGTATTCCTACAATGTATTTGTTTTGTGGAGATGTTTTTTCATGCCTAGGATCAGAGATGGTAGCTATAGTCAAATTATTAGCACATTTTAGTTAATATGTAAGTTTGGTGGCAAAAAAGGTAATCACAAAATACAGACCCGACAATCGAGTTATTTATAAAAATGCAACTCTTATAACATATTAAAACATAAGCTGTAAATGTATAAAGTTCGAAATATTTCAACCAAAATCTCTTAGGCCGTTTACAAGACTAACATTATGAAAGCCTCCACCTGGCGAGTAAGTAATAAAATGGAATGGTCATTGCCTTCAGACTTGGTGTAAAGTTTCGGTCAAACTATTTTTCTGTGATGTTATTTTTATAGCATATTTATCGACGAACTTCAAATGGTCTGATGTAGACCACCAGAAGCGGAATTTTCTGCAAAAGTACTACAAAATGTTAACAACAGTTTGCGCTTACTTTACATAAATATAGGTAATGGTATATACAAAGTTTTGACCTAGAATACAAACGTAAGCCGTATAGATAATTATAGTAGTGACAGTAATTATATGCATTCATTGTACGTAAACCTGTCTATGAAAAAAATATAATTTAATAATGAAAAGTTATTAAAAGTTTTATAATTAAATTGAGATATAAATATAAATTGAAATGCAAAGTTTATATTAACATCAAAAATTTCAATATGACCTCACCTGAGTCTGTCAAAACCATATAATTTAAGGAGCGACATATTCGTTTTGAAATGACAGCGGGGATTCTACTTGATATTGAAATTGATTTGGGTTGAAATATTTGGTGAATTGATATTGAAGTGTATTAATAGGAAGCAAAGAATATCTGTAACTGTAAAAACTCCAATTTTAAATAACCTCTCCTCCTTTGATTATATAGACAAGTATATAATCAAAGCTCTCCTGACAGGACGGTAGCATGCGTCCCAGATCTAGCCTAAACTAACTCTCTAAAGAGCTTTGTTTTGTATCTGTTCTAAGCGCTTAGAGTGCACTTCGTAATATAGAGACCATACAACAAATCCGTACACGAGGGACTTGTTATCAACGTATTGGAAGATACATTTATATGTCTTCTAATACGTCGATAAAAAAACGTTGAAAAACCCGTTCATATTTATACATGGATGGTTTTATGAAACGTTTAGTTGATCTAGTAATAAAACTACCCATGTTGCTACTCTATAAATATGCATCTGATTGCCGGATAAATAATATGTGCATACAGAAAAATAAAAATATAGGTTTTTTTGTGGGAGAATCAGTGATAAACGAGCATACAGGCTAACAAACGGTATGTAGGTGCAGTGATACATAATATACATCTCGTACATTGTCAGCTATAAAGGACTAAGATGGATGTTTTTCTTTTGAAATGAAATGAAATTTATTAAAGTTACAATCATTTTTGAGCTCTGAAGCCTGCGTTAGATAAAACTGTGCTACAGGCCTCAGACTTCCCCATCTATTGTCTAAGTATTATAATGTATATTCTATATTACTATATTTTTTTTGCTAGGTTTCCAGTTCTCATCAGCAACCAGCCGAGACATCCACGAGCAGGATTATGCTGCTATTTTACGCTGATATTATGTGCGACCGCGGCTTGGGTCGAGCCGTTGAATTTAGCCATACTATTGCGCCAGCATGGCTCTATTGCGTATAGAATTCAATTTTAATATTTTAAATGTTGTAATAAATATGGTCACCATGTAGTAGCGATGTAACAATATCCACTGCGCCATATCGTACCGTGGGTGTCGTAAGAAACGGCAGAGGGAAACAAATCAGGAGATGGGCAGCAGCTTCTTCCTAACACGAATAAAAACAAAAAACTTTGCCAACCCTCTTGGCAAGTGTAGTAACTGTAGCAAATATTCCTCCATGGGGAAATCGATGTTCGCCACAACGCCATCTAGTCCCAAGCTAAGCAGAGCTCGTGTTATGGGTACTAGACAACTGATAAACATACTTATATATTTCTAAATACATAAATATTATAGATAAATTACACCCAGACACATAAAAAATGATCGTGCTCATCACACAAACATTTGTCCTGGGTGGGAATCGAACCCACGACCTCCGGCATAGCAGTCAGGGTCACTAACCACTAGACCAACAGGCCTGTCAAAATATGCCTACTATAATCATGTTAGTAGCGTCTTCTTATTTCGTTATAAAATATTTAAACAAAACCGCGCATCCAGCACGTGTTGCTGTTGTCTTTGAGGCATGTACAATTGGGACATCATCCGACAGCCCCAGCCTTATGTGGAAGCATAAGGTCGATCAGCAACACAGAGGTATTGCATAAAATAGAACCAGATTAACATAGCCCATGTGAACAAGTGATGAAACTAAAAAATTTCTCCACAAAGTGATGATGTAATCCACATACGCATGGCAAAGTGGTTTCCGGGACACCTGAGAATGATAAGTTCTACGGGCAGCTGTTCACGTCACTGTTACAGGCACGCAAGTGTGATTAACGATTCAGACGTCAGTAGTCAGCGATACTGGAATGGCTCTCCAACATCTTAAAAGGCAAGGCTCTTTAACACTATTCTCCATGGTGGAACTACTCCGGAGGCGTGGGAGAGAAGTGGTGTTCTTGTTCAAGTTAGGCGACAACACTCTGTTGAAGGACTACTGACTAGACCTGTGTCAATCGATCATTTCTCGTAACCCGGGTCGATTACGATCCACTCTTATGGTGATCGGGTTAAAAAGATTTGATCGTTTCGATTATTTGGGTCGCAGCTCGTTTGTATACTTTGTATGATCGAATGAAAAATGCTGAACGGTTGCTATAATAGTAATAATACATACTACGATTTGTTTATTGGTTGAATTGTGTGTAAACGAAGGAGACAGAAGACATTTTGCTTATTGCGTCGTTGTGTGATTGATTGCACGATTTGATCGATTATATGTATGTAAAAATATGCAAAAAAAGTAGAATTTGGTTTGTCTTGTCACCTTGAAATCGGGTCAAATAAGATCGAATCTTTTAGAGATCCATGATTCGATCACTCGTGTACAGGTTGCAATCGAATCAAAAAGATTCAATCAGTCGCGATCGACAAAGGACTACTACTGACCTATTACCCTTTCTAACCGCGTCGACGTGCTGTTCTCGAGATTCGTTACGAATCGTCTCACACGCGGACTCCACGACTTCTAATCTGCCTAACATGAGCGATTTACCAATTACTATTATAACCAAAGATGTCTGTATAGTATGTAGTATAAGTTTAATGTTTAAATAAATAAATGCCGTTTGTAATTAAGATTTTACGATTCCTTTGAAACGCTGAATAATTAATGAACTCGTAAATTTACTTGGACTGTTACTTAAAGAGAGAAAGTTTCACGATCCATAAACCTCTTTATATTGCACCTTAGAATATTATTACTCAGCTCTAATCCTTAAAATGCATTTCCTGGTTCAGAAATGTATTTAGGAATTATTACGCCGTATCGGAAATGCATATTCTATGCAATGAAACTGAAATTTATTGCTCGTTATATCTGCGGTTCTAAACTTAGCCTATCTCCATTTAAATTTTTTAAAGCACTGCAGAGTTCTCCTTATTGTATTATATTGTACTTGTTGTATCAAATTTTATAATTCTAATGTATTGTATAAATTGGAATTAAATATTTCTTGTAGCCATGAGAGAGTCTAAACGCGAACTTAAAAAACTTGAGTTTGAATTAGCCACGACTTCTGTCGCAAACCAATCCAAACTCAACGAAAATTGAGAAAGAACCATTTGTGGTAATTGCAAAAAAATCGTGGTTTAAAAACTTTTACCATTTTGAAGTAATTATTTCTTGTATAATTTATTAACAATTTTCGAATAAATTACTGAAAATTGCTGATTCAACCGTCTTTATAAGTGTCACTGAAAAAAATGTAAATGTAATAAAAATGCATTTACAGTTCTTAGCTATCTAAAGTTTCAAGTCATTATAGTTTTAGCTGTCAGGTCATCGGAAATCGAATTTAAAACCTTTTGCAAATATTTACTAAATAGACAAACAAACAGGCTAGATTCAGAACTGTAAGCTTAGTGAAAAAATGATCATCATTTTAAAGCTGCTTTATTGAGCTAAATTTAAATTTAAAATATTGTAGCCCAAAAGGATGTTAGTTTAAATCTATCACAAAATTTGTACGAAACAGACAAATAAACAAAAAAGTGAAATGATAAAACGTGGTTAAAATATCGATTATAACTTAAGGAAAATTATATGAGAATTTCGTTACGTTTTGAGAGTTAATTTGTTATTAAACGTTTTTCACCCTCAATGGTTATAAAATGCATTAAGTGTTTTCATCAGAACACATTACACATTATAATTTATATTATTTGCGTTATGTTATATTTTACGTAGACCTACCATTACATACGCAACACACAACATAGGGTAATAATTAATACTAATAATAATCTAATTAGTCCAGGAGGTAGCCCAATAGTCTATTTCAATAATGGTTATTTATGTCTTAATAACATGATATTAAGACACACCATTTTTTTAAATTTATTATCTGTCTGCCTGGGATAATATTCGCAATGGCTAAACAAGGGCTAAACAGATTTGTGAGTCAACTTTACAAACACATAAAGAGCAATGCCAGGAGGGATCGAGGCTATATTTTAGCCAAAATGGTGAATTTTATGTAAAAAATAAACCATTGATAGATTTTACGTGGTAGAGCCATGTTGAAGCTATATTATGGTTGTAGCGCGAATGGGTTGGCTCGACCGGAGTAGGACCACGCTCTCACAGAATCTCAGCGTCAAACAGCAACCCAATTCTGCTGTTTCGTATGGTGATCCTTTTTATTGGTAACAAGGCATTCAATTTTAGTTCTCACGGGTGACAACGCATCTGCATTTTGATTCGTAATCGAGGATAGTCTGTGGGTCACAGCAACCACATCGGGTGGACTGTGTGCTCGTTTGTCACCTTTATACTATAAAAAAGATCCTATCCCTTGTGAGAGTTATACAATAAAATAATACGGATAGGCAATAAATCTAGTGTTATTTTGTTGGTTTATATTGGACACTTTCAATTTATTTATCGGAAACATTGTATTGAAATTTATTTTTATCTGGTTAAATAATTGAAAAACATTTCACCTTGCAACACTTACAACAGATTCAGGTATAAATAAAGATAATATTGAAATATATTTATAGAAAATCGTACGCATAGGAAATTCCTTCACATTCATACGTTTGCAGTGTATTATACACATCATTGCAACAATTTAGAAGTCTCTAAAGGTATTTGTTCACTACAGTAGTTGTTAGTGCTATGTTATGCATAAAAAGATGCTTATATTAATTTTTATCACGTGAATTCTGAATTGAAAGTATTAAATCTCATGAAAAAAGATATTTGAAATCATAATGATTTCTTATATTTACGCGAACACTACACAATGAATAAAACTATTTATACGGATTTTATCGCATTTAATTAACTCAGTACCTGGTTGACCGAGCTTTGCTCGGTATTTTTCGCTCGATTTCTTTTAATTCGTGTGTTTTGGAAATTATATTTAGATACAAATTACATACTGATGAAATATAAATAATATTTTTTGATCTTAGCGACATAACAGAAAAAACGGAACTGGTTATTTGAATAAAAATCATGAGTGCAATTATTTTAATTTAAATTTTCGTGTTTTTAAAAAATACTAAAAAAGGGCTCGAAAAAATAGATTTTCTCAAAAAAGAAAGGAACATGAAAAAAAAAGTTAAAAAACGTCGGTCGGTCGGTGTGGGCTCGAACCCGGGTTTTCCGATTCCGTGACCGACCATTATACCAATTAAGCTATTTATAATCACTAACAATTCGTCAAAATTTACCTTCTTATTCTAACGATATTGTAACAGTTTTTCTTTGTCTAAAAACACGGACAAAAGACATTTTCAAAAAATAAATCCTAGCTAGATCGATTTATTATCCCCGAAACTCGCTGGACACTAAATTTTATGAAAATCGTTGGAGCCGTTTCCGAGATCCCGATTATATATATATATATATATATATATATATATATATATATATATATATATATATATATATATATATATATATATATATACAAGAATTGCTCGTTTTATAGTATTTAATTAACTCATTTTTAGTTTTCGGCGTTTCGGGTGCTTTACAGCACTCATGGTCATGGGGAGGGACTGAGGTGTTTGACGTTCCAATGTCATATTTGACCCGGCTACCGCGGTCACAGAACGACCTTACAGTATCTTGAAGTATTGCAGTCGTCTGGTCGGGTTTGCATTTAATTTTGTTAATTATAGGATCCCAAGCAGATGGCAGCACTCATCCATCTTCTCTATTGAAATTAAGATGTTTTTTTATTTCAAAGGCCTCATGTAGGAATTGGCGTTCTTCTACGAGGATCTGTGGTTTATCAAATCCGATGGGTGGGGACGATCATGAACATGTTCACAGACTACAGGCTTAATGAAATGTTAACTTAATCCAATAAGGAGCTATGTGTTAGATCAACTGTCGATTTCGCTGTAATGTTCATCACCCTTAACCTAAATTTACCCAGACGCGAGTAAAGAGGCACGTGATTGACGAGTGCTTCTATACAGGATTGTTTATGTTTTTCACGGGATATTCCAGGTGACGTCTTTCGCTCCAAATCGAAGCGTGTCCAAACCAAACATCTGACCCACCGCTTTGTATGTCATCGTAAAACGCATCTGATTGTAATAGTTAAATAATATCAACCTGTATAAATCAAGTGAGAGAAGGATAAGAAAAAATATTGACATTTTAACAATATTGAATTTTTCAGTGCGAGAGTATTTTAATAGACTTGAAGCTTTTTTTATAAAAGAGGTTGTAAATGAGCATACGGTTCACCTGATGTTAAGTGACCACTACCGCCCATGAACAACTACAACACCAAGGGAATTGCAGGTGCGTTGCCAGCCTTTTAAAAAGGAATAAGCTCTTCTTGAAAGTCCCTAGGTCGAATCGGTCCAGAAAAATCGCCAGTGGTAAACTACTCCCCAGCTAGGTTGTGCGCGGAAGAAAACTTCTAGTGAAACGTACAGTGGTGGACGCCCGATCCAGATGGTGTGGATGGTATCGGGAGATTTATCGCGTAATGCGTTCATGAAATTTATCGGCTGGGATTACTCCGAACAATTCCTCAGAGCACTCCTCGTGGTAAATGCGAAAGACAATACAAATAGATGCAACATCTCTTCGCAGCGCCAGTGAATCGAGCAGATCGGAAAGCACTCGGTCAATTCAAGCCGCTCTGCGCTGGATGCAGTCAAGTGGACAGAACTTGCACTGGGGAGCCCCAGCTCAGAGATGGAAACAGTATTCTATGTGCGGTCGAACCTGCGCCTTGTAAAGTGGCGGGCGGTGTGCTGGCATGAAATACTGTCCCGATCTGCTGAGCAAGCCAAGCTTTTTAGAGGCCAATTTGGCGTTCTCTTCCAAGTGACCACGAAATGCATGTCAGTGCCTTGAAAATGTAACGATACGACAAAAGGGTTCTTTTTAGCAGTAAATGCGCAAACTTGTATCTTCTGAAGGTTAAACTGGACTAGATTTAGTCGCTCCCAATCCGAGACTTGTTCAGCAAAGACTCGACATCAGAAACAAGTTTGTCCCGTTACTTAGAGACATTTTCCCGAGAAATATTGGAACGGCCGGTGTAAAGAGTATTACCACTGCTGTTATCCACATAGCAATGAATGTTATCGGTTTGCAACATATCATTGATATGCAGAAGAAACAGCGTCGGAAAAGAAAATGCAGCCTTGCGTAACGCCAGTGTTAATAGAATTGCAATCAAAGAATGCCTCGTCAACAACTAACTTGATGCTGCGATCTGCAAGAAAGCTGGTGATCCAATTGCACATTTTCTCAAGCCCAATAGGAAGGGAGCTTCGAAAGAAGTGCTTTATGCCAAACCGATCGAAGGCCTTCGCAATGTCCAAACTAACGGCCAGTGCATTCCCCTTGGACTCAACTGCCTCCACCCATCAATAAGTCAGGTAGACCAGAAGATGACCAGTTGATCGACCCCAACAAAAACCGTATTGGCGATCACTAATCAGCTAGTGATCCTCAAGATACCGCATGAGCTGGCAGCTTCTGATGGATTCCATTATTTTGGAGAACAAGGAGGTGATGGCGATAGGCCTGTAGTGTGACGGATCTGAGCGATCGCCTTTTTTAGAGATCGGGTAGACGAAAGTCGTCCTTCATGATTTTGGGAATACGCCTAGGGAGTAGGAGTAGCTGAAAAGACGCGTTAGAACCGGTGCCAACTCTGGAGCACACGTCCTCAGCAAAATTGGGGGGATTCCGTTAGGCCCACTCGACTTGTGGATGTCCAGGGAGAGGAGTGCTTTACGAACCGGGCGCTATGTGAACCGTACATCCGGCATGGAGCACTCACGCCGCGAGATCGTCGACGGTGTGCTCCCCCCGTCATCGAGAGTCGAGTTGGACGCAGAGAAAGAGCCTAGCAGATCGGCTTTCTCCTTTGCGGGATTGGCCAGTGGATCGTCCTCCCTGTGCAGAGGTGGAAGAGATGGCTGACTGAAATTCCCCTGGACAACCTTGGCGAGAGACCAGAATCCCGTGCATTCTGGTCTCCAGAGGGAAGGCGAAGACTTTGTCTTGGCAATGACTCTTTTGAAGGACCTGGGGGCGGAATTATACTTCTTTTTTAGGTCGTTGGTGTTTACATCCCAGGACGACGATGCGTCAGCCCAGGCCCGGTAGCACTCCTGCTAATAGCATAATGCTATTTTACAGGAGCGACTAAACCATCGCTGAGATCTGCCTCCGATGGGCAGCATAGAGGAAGGAATAAAAAGTTCCATACACGGAAGTACCACATCAGCGACAGAATCAGCATAAACGTTGGGATCGTCCGGCGAGAAGCAAACCCGCCCCCAAGGGGGGCTCGTGTCAGTATAGCTTTTTTACTACAAACATTTCTTAACATTCTATAAAACTATTGAAATAAATAGAGTGGACACCGTGCATGGTGCAGTTTTTTTTTATAGAATAAGGTTATCAAACAACCACACAGTACACCCGATGGCAAATGCATACTGTGATCCACAGAGTGGATTAAGAATCAAAATGCAGATACGTTGTCACCCCTGAGGTCTAAGATCAAATGCCTCGTTTCCAGTAAAAAGGATCTCCTGTTGTATATACTCACTATACGAAACATAGCAGCGTTAAGCTGGCATTTTACGATCGCAATCTGGTTATACCCCCACTCTCACCTCGATATTTAAACAGAAAGTGATACATATAAAGAAGCAAATTTTTATACGTGGTAGAGCCATGCTGCAGTTATATTAGTAGTTTAGTTGTAGCACGAATGGGTCGGCTCGACCGGGGAAGGACCACGCTCTCACAGAATACCAGCGTGAAATAGTAGCTTAATACTGCTGTATTTCGTATGGTGAGTGTAGAGGACCGGAGACCCTTTTTACTGGAAACGAGGCATTCCATCTTAGTCCTCACGGGTGACAACGCATCTGCATTTTGATTTGTAATCGAGGATTCATGTAGATGTCTATGGGCCGCAGCAACCACTTACCATCAGGTGGACTGTGTGCTCGTTTGTCACCCGATCCTATATAAAAAAAAAGCAAATAGTCGGATTAACTAACTAAAATACCAGGCAACGTATCATATGTTTCCCTTTTTATTTGTTACAATTTGAAGTGGGTTTTCAATGCCTCTTGTGCATCCTGTGTTGATAATATCATCAATTGTAAAAATCACATAAATCTGTATTAAATGGAGATATATCAGATCACAAAGTTTTAATAATCCTACCTAACCTTAAAGATACTGTTACCATAGTCTATAAATCCAGTAATATTTTCTGTTGAGTACAGACCTTTCACCAAGAGCGAAATGGAACAATTCAAAAAGAATATTTTAAATTAAACTTTCCGAGTTATGCCTTTCTGGAAAGATCTCAATGGAAATTTTTACACTTTATTTCGTGCAATCTTTAGCGAAATTAATAAATTTTTTAGTAAAATTGTATATATATTTAAAAATTACGAGCTATATATAGTAAAAGATAAAAGGCAATTAATGAAATATTTTATCAGTAGTTCTTTTAAGAAACTTTGTATGAAAGCTAAAGCTGATAATTTGCGAGATGAAATTAAACTTTCTACAACAAAAACTGAAACCTTATGGAATTCCATTAATTTGGATAGTGACAAACTTAACAAAAACGTTTACAATCAGGTCATTCAGAATCACCTCTCTATGAGCATGTAGTTGTCGATATTCTTTATTTAATTTTAGACACATTGTTTATACGGATATTATTAAAGCGAGTAGGAACCTAAAAAAAAAAGAAAACAGGAGATGTATGAGGATCAATCCGGATAATCGATATAAATATAAGTGATATAGCTCCAATGTCGGTGACGATTTTTAATATCTTTGTTGACTTTGGATTCTGTTATTATCAAAAGAAATACATAAAGTTTGGTCCTATATTTAAATCAGGCAGAACAGAAAACGCTACAAATTACCATCCCGTTTCGCGAACCTGTGTAGATTATGACGTTCATATTACGAGCTTTAAGTTAAGCAAGCCTAAATTGATTAAAAGTTTTTACTTTGAATTTGATTCATATGTTAAAAAAACCATCTCTTTTTGAATATCCTTTTCGATGTTTATTTGTGAAAACAAAATAAATATTTACCGGTTTCACACGCGGCTTTTATCGCACGCCATGCATTTGGGTATCAACAAATATTACTGTTAACTTCTTAATTATTTTAATTAAAATATTTGATCAAGCAGTCTTCGTGATAACTCTCTTAACTAACTTCGCACCTTTTTTTTTCTGATGAATGAAACGTTGTTCTGAACAACATAATATTTTAATCGTAGGATTAGCGTAAGTTTTTTTTATCTGTTCAATCTTCTTCTAACTTTCGGGGATATTTTTACACTGGTGAGTGTGACAAACGAGCACACTTTCCTCCTGATGTTAAGTATTTTAAGCACATATACGGTGAGATCGTGGTTAACGGTATAACCTTATAACGTTGGAAATTTATAAAATAACAGTATAAAAGTTATTAAATAAATTAAGAATGAGTTCTGACTTTTACGATTTTGTTTAAAACTTAAAGTACAAAATTCATAGGACCAATAACTTTAGATGTATTTAAATTCTTAGCCCAGAGAAAGCAATAAACGTAACATGTTAAAGGTTTCATAAATATTCATAGCCGTTGTTTCATGAAACACAGCGATATATCATTACCGTAAATTATTCATGATTTTGTTATTAGACGTTTCAAACGGAACCTTAGTCAGTTGACGCATATAAATTTAGGTTGTGGCGACTGTAACCGTTCTTTGAATATAAAATACGAGTAACGATTTCCCTGACGAGCTAGCATATATACAAAGGTGCTTTTTTAATTTTATACGTCCTCCGTTCGTAGCTGTTTTGTTTTTCCTAAAAATATGCCTGTGACAAGGATGTGTATAAAGTTTTTATATGACATGACACCGCTTGCTTCTTTTTTACCCATTTATTCGATATAGACCTTTAAAACAGTGCGCAAACCAGCTAGCATACCCTAAAAAAATTGAGTATTATTACTAAATCACTTACCATATACGACAGAGGAGCGGCTAAAGCTTGGGCTGACATGGGTTCGACATTTTTGATAAATATGGTGAAATGCCTTCTACTTTACTATATTTTGTCAAATAATTATATTTACGTCATTTTATTTGTAATACGTGAATATTTTAAAACACTTGAAATTATTAAGTGAGATAAGTTTTCAGCGGGCAACGTATCGATCAGCTGTTCGTAGAGTTACGCGATGGAGTTCGCTCACCCACAGCCCCACATGCCTCTTTCGGGCCCGGCGATGACACCATTCCTAATGCGAGCGGCTTGGCTAAAAATACGTTTGTGAATGAATGAAACCCGCCAATTCTAACAATTCTGAAGCCACGGTGGAAAATTTCACATCCGGCATATACTTGGAAACTCGTGGAAAACTTATACCGATTCAATTCGAAATATGTTCTATCTATTCGATAGCTGTTTATTGTTCAACAATTCAAGATCAAGCTAAAAGGTTGGAAAAGTAAAATTTCCAAGTTCCAAGAAAGAATTACACATGCCACATTTTATTAATACGTCAACTATGTCAAAAACAATGTCTATTGTATTCAATAACTACAGTAAAAATGTTGCATTATCAAAATATTGATTAATGATGATTAATTCATTTCAACCTTAGAAACTTACACTCCAAAAATTATGTTATCCTGTGAGCAGTTTGCTGTTAATATAAAAGCATAGCATAATATATCTTTGATTAGGTGGGAGGATTTTCTAGATTCTAATAGTATTTTTTTTAAATATCAAACCTTCTAGTAAATACAAAACAGTGTGTATTTAGGTTATATACATATTATGTCAGTTGCTATTAACCCTTGCTCTGACCCATGAATCATATATGAACATTTCGATTGTTTAACTGTTGTAGCTGTTTTGTGGACAGGGAAACCGTTAAGGGTTTTAAGTAATGGTAAACTTTGATAATTGAATTCTTAATTTAAAACGAAACGTTTAAGTGCTTTTTAACTTAGAAAGTGTAATTGTAGTCAAAAAATGGAAACAAAGAAACAGTACCTTCCACTGTCACGTAAAAGTTAAAGTTTAAGGCTTATAAACAAATGTCTTTCTTCTGGTCACACGCCTCTTTTCATTTCAGAAAGGGTTTTAGGGCAAAGTAATGTCCGCCGCGCTGCCCCAATTCGTGTTGGCGAACTTCACATGTCTCCGAAATGTTTCTTATTCTTATTTCTTAGACATGCAGGTTTCCTCGCGATGTTATCTTATACTACTGAGCAAGTAGTATAAGAAAACAGTCGTAAATCAGCACTTAAAGCTGCAGTTAACAATTTCATTAATGCCGGGTGGGATCGAACCCGTGTTGCTCGCGTATTGTAAAATTTACAGCGAGCGCATAGCCCCTAAGCTACAACAGCTCATTGTAAACTGACGTGTAAACGAACTTAATGATTTGATTCAGCAAAAAAGCTTAAGATTGTCAACGAAAAAAATTCTTGTCTTCTAAGAAGATCGGGAATAACCAAATGAAATAGAAAATAATGTTTACATTAATATCTATTTGTCATATAGAAAAAAAATTAAAATAAAACATAATTTAAATAAATATTCAGTTATTCATCTTCGCGAAGACGTTATGAACGCATCATATTTCATTTTAGGCCATTAACACGTCAAGTCTGTCATATCACTGCGTTTACAATAAATAATGTACGATTTTGCTCCATATGTAACATTGGTGTATAGGCAGATCTACTTGTACTTGATTGTTTGCAAGAAAACACTGGTCTGCCGCGATAGGCTTCCTAATCTATACACACGTTAATAATAATAATGTCCTCCAGACCGAATTCCGGCCACGGCGGCCTGCCTCAACGAAGGCTAGCCATCGGCGCGGGACAGGATTGTAGTGCCCAAGTGTATGCGTAAGCACATGTGCACTCTATTCCCTCACTCTCGTAATCCGATGGGACGGTAAACCGATACGACCGGGAGAGTGATCAGGCGCAGGACTAACGGCTTTACGTGCTTTACGAGGCACGGGGGTGAGACACCGCCAAATTCCTGACTACGGGCAGCTACTGAGAATTTCTTGACAGAAAAACTCAATTATTGATTTCAGGCCGACCCGGGATTCGAACCCAGGACCTCATGATCAGCAGTCGCACTACTACAACCACTAGACCAACGAGGCAGTATATCGTTACAATATGTTTAATCACTATTATGTTTACTAACGGTCCGCCCCGGCTTCGCGCGGGTGATTTCAGGATCTCGACAACAGTACCACTTACGGTGTTCAACTATAGCTACGAACAATTCAGTTGACCACCGTCGTAAATTCACAAGTTACAATTAACTTAACAATGAACAGTAGGTACTGGAGCTACCGGGGTTCGTTCCCTACCGGCACCAATGAAATCGTTGATTGCAATCTACCACGTGCTCGGCGATGAAGGAAAACATCGTTAGAAAAGCTGCATGTCTAGAAATAAAGAAAAATCATAAGATATGTGGAGTCAGCCAACACGCATCAGCGCAGCGCATATCAGAAATGTCCAAAGGATCTAGAGCAGGGATCTCCACATTAGTCGATATCGACCCCTTAAGGTAAGGGGTCGATATTCAATCCCCAGGGGTCGAAATGAACGAAAACTGATAATTTGTAACTGTAATTTGTATTAATAATTATTAATAAATCTTGATATTTACTGATTTTATATGTATTTAGTTTGTTAAATTTTAATGAGAAAATGATGTCAAGTTTACTCATTTAACAAACCGCAAAGTTTTAAAATTGCTAAGTATTTTGTATCACCAGAAAAAAAAACTAAAGAGAGGATTTTTATATAATTAATTACTTTAAAAATCCTGGGGTCTGAGGTATCAGTTTATTTTGGAAAACGTGTCGATTGCTAGTTTGGGAACCCCCGATCTAGAGTCTCATTAAGAGAACAGTTTAGATACATAAACAGAATATTAAGGCTTCTTTCTCTGCACATAGCATTTCATCCATCTATACTGATAGATTCTGATCTAAACAGTCGGCTTTTACGTGGTAGAGCCATGCTGCAACTATATTACTGGTATAGTTGTAGCACGAATGGGTCGGCTCGACTGGGGAAAAACCACGCTCCACCAGAATACCAGCGTCAAATAGCAGCTTGACCCTGCAATTTTATGTTTCGTATGGTGAGTGTAAAGAACCGGAGACCCTTTTTACTGGAAACGAGACATTTTATCTGTCCTCAGGGATGACAACACGTCTTACTTTCTTATACGTGGTAGAGCCATGCTGCAGTTATATTAGTAGTATACTTATAGCACAAATGGGTCGGCTCGACCGGGGAAGTACTACGCTCTCACAGAATACCAGCGTAAAATAGTAGCTAAAGTAATCGGAGATCCTTTTTGCTGAAAACGAGGCATTCCATCTGAGCCCTCAGAGGTGACAACGCATTTTCATTTTGAATCGTAATCGAGGATAGATGTAGATGTCTGTGGGCCACAGCTACCACTTACCATCGAGTGGACTGTGTGCTCGTTTGTCACTTATCCTATAAAAAAATAGTCTATCAAAGTCAACTATTGCACCCTTCCCATAGATTTCCTCGTAAGAGTGTTATTTGCGTAGTTGCCACGCTAAGCGGGCGTCGGCTGCGGCAATTTATTTGTTTTATAGACTTATAGTTGTTATTAGGAACGTGATCCTGCCGATCTTCTGGTTTGTATGCTTTTGTTTTCCTACCCCCACAGCAGCATACGGGGTAGTGGATATTCTTACATTGCCACTACACGGTTGACTCCGTAAGATCACGAGAACACGATGTGTATTTATTAGAATTTCTATACAAATTTTTTAAAGAAATATGTAAGAAGCATTTAAATAGATTTATTTTTTTTGGGTTCCTGGATTTAATTTCGTTATGATTTGTTATTCAGTTCCAGTTATTCAAGATGATTTATGTTGCAGTAATTAAAGCTTCTTGTCATAAATCACTTCTAGGCGCATATTTATCATTATGTTTTTGTAAAAGGAGGCGTTCTTCCAGCTAGAATCCCCTAACGATATCCTGGACTTTATTATGCTAATGTTTAATGACGATTTTGTGACAATTAGTGACAAAAACAAATAAATTTGTGATTATACTTTAGGAGTCTTTTTTCGAGGATGCTATGTTGGGTTCAAGCTAACAGACTCCTTTCGAAAACAGCAACTCCTATTTCAAGATTTAGTGATTAGTGATGATGCCCCTTGAGGTTAGCATATTGTAATAAAATGGTCCATATTCAATAGTTCCATGTTCCTCTTCTTACACTGCCTTTTTATGCAGTAAAGTTTGATATATTTTTAGTACTTGTATAACGCCACTTGAATTTTACCTGGTAGATGCATGCTACCGCGTATTGTGGATACAGGTCGTATAGAATACCAACGTTAAATAGCAGCATAATATTGCTGTGCGGTAATAGTGTTCATATGCTGAATAACGAGAATAGCAGACCCTCTTAAATGATAATGAGACATTTCATCTTAGTACTTAAGAGTGACAATTCCCCTGCATTTTGTATCTTAATTGAGGATAGAGTGTTTATGTGACACGACATCCACTAGCCATCCAGATTAACTGTTTGCTCCTGTGTCACACCTACTACCTTTAAATAAAAAACCGGCCAAGAGCGTGTCGGGCCACGCTCAGTGTGGGGTTCCGTAGTTTCCCGTCCGTCACAATAAGTGTTCCCACTTATGAGTTTAAAGGTGGGTATCCATTATATTCGCGCTCCAGCAGCGCTCCGCGCTCCTGCAACTGCTCCCGGTAGTGGGTACTGTACATCCAAGTTCAAAATGATTTTCCTAGAAAGTCCTTATAAAGTTCTAGTTTTCAGATTTTTTTCATATTTTCTAAACTTATGGTTCAAAAGTTGGAGGGGGGGGGGACACATTGTTTTTTAATTTTGGAGCGATTATTTCCGAAATTATTGACATTATCGAAAAATGATTTCAGTAAACCAACAATAATTTCCGACAATATATCACACGTTAGGGTTGAAATTAAAAAAAAAATCACTTCCCACTTTACATATAGGGGGGCTACCCTAATAAAACATTTGTTTCCAATTTTTATTTTACCACTTTGTCTGCGTGATT
Source organism: Parnassius smintheus behrii (assembly GCA_036936625.1). Classification (NCBI taxonomy): domain Eukaryota; kingdom Metazoa; phylum Arthropoda; class Insecta; order Lepidoptera; family Papilionidae; genus Parnassius; species Parnassius smintheus. The sequence continues at coordinate 19,525,251 of JAUPFT010000020.1, forward strand.
GATACACATATTGGTGGTAAATTTCAGCTTTCTAGTGCTAACGGTCACAGAGATTAAGCAAGGACGGACAGACGGACAGACAGACATGGCGAAACTATAAGCGTTCCTAGCTGACTACGGAACCCTAAAAAGAAACACAACAATAAATTTACTGCCATTTTATATAAGTTATCCGTCTATATTTCACAGATATGCAAATTTATAATTTTTATCAATTCTATGAAAAAAAAATTGTATTCTTAAATTGGAATGCATATACACACCATTGGTACACACTTGTTTACTGCTGTACAAGATCATTTAAATCAAAACAATTTTGCGTCTAACTGTCAAATAAAACTTTCGGGGATGTTCTGTTGTAAATCTTTCGTGAAAACATTTTAGTGTGATGCAGCTAAAATATTTTTGTCGTCCGATGAACAAAGCGCTTCACATTTTAAATAATGTAACTCGAGACAGTTTCCATAATAATTTATTTAGTCTCAACGTAGACGCGTTGTTGAGCGGCGGGACAAATTACACTGATTTATTTAAGCTGTATTATTTCTAGACTATCCTATCTAGCTTGTGTAAGATGACTCGTGACACTTCTCATTTATTTAGGCGCCTTTTAAAATTATTAGTCAGAAAATGGAATTTTCGGGCAACTGATTTATTAAAGTTTCCCGAGTACATGTATTCAAAAGTTTCGTAAGGGGTGACTCAGGCACTTATCAGAAAAACTTTAGTTCCAAAATAGACGGTGGTATTCATTAAAGCCTATCAAAAGTCTGAACAAGAGCCTTAACGTTCTCCAGTAAACGATCTCAAAGTGTGTATTTTGATATAGTTGCCACGTTTAACAGGCGGGATTTTGATATAGTTGCCACGTTTAACAGGCAGGTTGGTAACCGTAGTTTTTAATTGTTTTGAGAACATTCTATCCCCTAAAATATTACAATAACAATAACTTACTGTCATCTCTAAATTTGTCACATAATAATTACTTTAATCCCTAGATAGTGATCGTTATCAAGTTTAACTCGGTTCTTGGCCCCGTATATGATATACGATCTATCTATTGCCAAAATTGTTCGGACCCAGCTTTAATTCCTGTCCACGATTCTTGGCAATACATTTAGCGTTTCCACTGCAGTAAAATCTCAAAAAATAGAATTTACCTATTATTATACTATGTTGTTGAAGTTTGACCTATATATTAAAAATCTAGATTCGCCTGATTTAGCTGTAGTTTATTGTAATGCGATTTACTTTTTGTATTTTGTTCTTACAACAGACTAAACACTTTTAGGAAGCCTTTTGGCCTAAGTGTATAAGTATATCTGTCTAACTGCCTCGTTGGTCTAGTAGTTGTAGTAGTGTGACTGCTGATCATGAGGTACTGGTTTTGAATCCTAGGTCGTAGCAAATAATCAATTAGTGACTTTTTCCGTCAAAAAATTCTCAGTAGCTGCCCGTAGTCAGAAAGTTGGCGGTGTCTTACCCTGCCTGCTCTCCCTCCAGTCGTGTCGGTTTACCGGCCCATCGAATTATGAAAGTGAGGGAATAGAGAGTGCACCTGTGCTCGCGCATACACTTGGGCACTATAATCCTATCCTGCGCCGATGGCTAGTCTCCGTTGAGGATGGCCGCCGTGACCGAAATTCGGTCTATAGGACATTATTATTATATGTATATCTTACATGCTATTCAGCTGTTACTATTCAATAATTTATAGGTAAATACAATAGTGAGAGCCGTGATTGCTCAGGAGCTCTTGCCGTAAAGTTAACAGAACGGGAGCGAACCCTTGTTCGATCTCCGCCAGTTCCAATGAAACTGTTATTTGCAATTTTAAGTGCCAATTTACTAGCGGTAAAAGAAAACATATTGCGCAGTCTGCCAACACGTATTGGAATAGCACGTCGGCCTATTTGCTACATAACCCTTTCAGAAATAAGAGTCGCCCTTTGCCCAGCGGTGGGAGGTATATAGTCTGTAAATTTATTTTTCCATAGTAACGTTAAACGGCTCCTCTCTTTCCTGAAAGAGTTATGGCGCAGATAGAAGCCCGCTTCGCTATTTGATGTATGTTAGTGGATTTCACACGTGTCGTCGAAATATTTTAATTATTATTACCACACCGTGAACAAGTGGTAAATCAGCGTTAATGTTGCAATTATTAACACATTTATCATACAATCAGTATTATGAAATTGAAGTCAAACGCACACATATTATATACTGCTACAACGGCTTTACTAATAATATGGTAATATTTACTCCTACCGACAGTAATAACTGCGTGGGAAATACGCTAGCCACGCTCCAAGTGACACGCTCCACCGGACGCTCTTAACTTGGATTTTCTTAGCTTAAAACTAATTAATATACTAATTATCGAAATAAATTAGTAATCTCTCTTCTTTAACTAACTTTAAGGCATTACTAAATTTAATCCTGTTTGTTGCTGAGGTCACTATGGCAAATGCCACAAATATTTTGTTATTTCCAATCAAATACGATTTAGCAAATTAATGTAAATGCAATAAAATTTAAATGAAATATACCATAATATGTTAAATATCCGAACCTGTGACTAGAAGTAGCGACAAAGAAGCAATACGTCTGGTACTCTAATCGCAAATCCGGCTGCCAATATTTGCGATTACAGTACAAGACTTTAGAGAGAGAATTACAGATGTCAGTGAGGTGATAAAATGTTCGCCTTTTCCTGCTCCTCAGTATATAGGGACCGTTCCGACCAAGTTATGTAACATGAATACTCGTCTGTTATACAATCGCAGTGCATCTAAATCATGGCAGACAGGAATGGGAAGTTCTGAGATAACATACGATGCGAATTTTAACACGAAACGTTACATATCTACATAATTCTGACAGTATACCATACCATGGCTAAAAATGAAGTTGACGTAGATATTTTGTTTTGTGGTGGTAACGTCAGATATCCCATTTTCGGCTGATGCTAAAAAAGTAGAAGGCGATTTGTTCGTAACTATGCGGATGAGTATATGCGAACAAATCAATCTCTAAAAATTAGGTATTAAACAGTGTCGTGATTTTCTTGTCACTTAAGGTGAATCCCTGACCAAAATGTTGCGAAAGTGCGTTTTTCAGACTCTATTATCTCATTAGTTATGAAAAATAAACTACATCTAAAAGTACATTATTAATGTTCGATATCTTATCATCGCATTCCACGTTCTAATTTATTTTTATGTGCTATAAATACATTTAAAATCAACTTTTAAAAAATGACTAAAATTCTTGATTACATGCATCTGTTGCTAAACGCAACGCTCTAATCATTTGAGGATAACACTAATGGATAGATAATTAAAAAATCTATATTCTCCACGTTTTATTAAAATTTTTAAGTTCGTTTTTTCTCTTTTAATTGAAATAATTCCGAAAATTGTGTGACTTCTATGATAAAGGGGCGTGCGCAGAGTGCGGGCGGCATTACGCTGTATGCGTTCGTAGGGGGTGGCCGCGTCGCTGGTCGCCGCGTCCGTATTTCGCCGCAAACATAATATTATTTTAGTACCTACCAACCGATGCGCTTACGTCACGGTATATTGTAACTCGGCCGTATCTTAGAAATAAATCTTACAGCCGTGCGGTACGTAAACGTGCGATAGGGCTGCCTGCCTCCAGCATTTTTACATTTGCCCATTGATTTATGTGTTTTATAACTCAATGCATTTTCCTACTTTATGTTTCCATTTAGTTTTATGATTGTACTTAAATATAATTTTTTATATAAACAAATATATAATAGGTACTTTGTGAATTGAATAGGAAGTGTTCAATAAAAATGCGTGTCGTTTTATGATTGGTAGATTTAATAAAAAACCGTGTTTATGTTTGAATAACAAATCGGTCTTATAAATTTGCGGCCGAAAAATATTTGCGCCTCGGCTGAGACGTACAAAATGCTTTATTATTAAAATTTTAAATATAAAAAATCCGCATTATAATATAAAGCTTAATTAAAAATTGTTTTGGGAAACACGGACAAGTTGGAGTAAACTTTACAATTTATATGTTTGGTTTTAAATGAAGTTCGGATTTATTATTTTTTTATTTCTATTCTATTTTCTGAAAGGGTCCTAGGAAAGGAATTATCCACCGCGCTGCCCCATTGCGTGTTGGCGAACTTTGCATGTCTTCGAAATATTTTTTTCTTATTTCTCAGACATGCAGGTTTCCTCACAATGTTTTCCTTCACCACTGAGCACGTGGTAAATCAAAACTTAAAATTGCAATTACAATATTATTGGTGCCGGCGGGGATCGAACCCGGTTTGCTCGCACACTGTGAAAATTTTAGCAAGTGCTAACCATCTGAGCTACCACGGCTCCTCTCCTCTCGAGCTAGAGGCTTTATTTTATTTATCGTCAGGCCTGTTGGTCTAGTGGTTAGTGACCCTGACTGCTATACCGCAGGTCTTGGGTTCGATTCCCACCCAGGACAAATGTTTGTGTGATGAGCACGATCATTTGTTCTGTGTCTGGGTGTAATTTATCTATAATATTTATGTATTTAGAAATATTTAAGTATGTTTATCAGTTGTCTAGTACCCATAACACAAGCTCTGCTTAGCTTGGGACTAGATGGCGTTGTGTGATAGATGTGGAATATTATTATTATTATATTATTATTGTTGGGGTATCTGTATAGTTTTCTCATCTGGTTGGTTTTTATAAATATATAATAAAAAATAAAATGATAAGATAAATATACATAAATATCAATTAAATAAAATAAGTACAAAAAATACACAAATAAATAAGTTGATAAAATCAAGGCAAACTTAGGGTAGGGTTGTCAATTATTTTGGTAATAAAACTAGTGAAATTCCGCGGTTTTATATGCGCAAGCGTGAACGTAGTTAGAACATAATATAACCTTTATGTTTTACATAAATATCCTTAAAAAAACTTATTATTTTAATATTTTACTAAGTATCTATAAAATTAACAAGTTTATTGCATTTTATTTGAGTATCTTTTTATGCAATTTCTTTATATACGTCTGTTTTTAGGAACCTTTATTTAGTCTGAATCATACATAACACTATATTACTGATTTACTTACTTATACGTAGTTTTCTTTTTTGCAGTTACAAATATCTTGTGAGGTTGAAAAAGGCAGTAATGAAAAAATATTAAGAATAATAATAATTGACGTCAGCCACTTCTTTTCATAAAAATTTCAGATCATGGTCCATTAGGTTGCAGCTTCACCGAACCACAACTTATAATAATAATAATAACAGTAATAATATAATATTATTTTGTATTTATTTTATTTTATTGATACTTATGTATATTTATCTTTTCATTTTAATTTATAATTTTTATATATTTAAATATTTATAGAACCGAACCAGATGAGAAAATTATACGGCTCCAACGATTTTAGCGACGAACGCTTGGATTTATTTTTAGAAAATGTCCTTTTGTCCAAGTTTTCAGGCAATAAAAAAACTGCTACAATATAAGAAGGAAAATTTCGCCAAATCACTAACGGTCGTTATAGCTCAGGTTGTATGTCGGTCGGGCTCGATATTGGAGTTCCGTGGTTCGCGTCTTGGCTTAAGGAAAAAAAAGCGGGACCAAAGCCAAGACGCGATCTTGGCTTTGGTCCCGCTTTTTTTCCCTTTTTTTTCAAGTTCCCTTCTTTTGTGAGAAAATCTATTATTTCAAACCGTTTTTTTAGTAATTTTTAAAAATACGAAAATTTTAATTTTAAAAATTTAAAAAATATATCTATTTAGTTACTAATGCTATATTTATTATTTTAATAATTACCTACCCAGTTGGTAAATATTAAAATAATAAATGTAGCATTATAAACAGTAAATCTCCATGAAACTCAATTTCCTAATATTGTTCCTAAATAAGGAATAGCAGATAAAAGATTAGTAGGTAATAACTATTGCTCCTCAAAATTATATTTGACCTCAAGGTAAAACATATCCTAAAATTCAGTAGCTAAATAAAATAATAATACCTACAATTCAAGTATATTTTCAATATGTAAGTAAATGAAAATAACAAAAATGAAGCACCATTAGCATGTAAAGTTCGAATCCATAGTTAATATTTCGACAATTATTATGATTTACAATATAAAAAGCTAATTCAATATTAGCAGTGTAGTATATAGTTAAAAATAATCAAAATAGTCATTTTTATTAATTAGATAATATATTAGAATACATAATTCTAATATAATGCAACTAATATACCGAATAAAGAAAATTAAAATACATTTATCATTGTACGCCGTGTCTATTTCCATAGAATAGTTCATTGACATTGAAAAAATAATACTACGTTCGTAGCAGTAGGTGGCGTCTTGAAGATTTCTTACGCGATATATTGTAGCGAGCGTCGACAGACCAAACGCTCAAGGTCGTTCGCTGGAGGTATCGCCTTAATAGGCGTTTGTGACTGGGAGTGAAAACAGCGGTATACTCTCTACAATGTAGTTTAAGTTGTTGGAATCTAACCGATCAATAAACATTATCTTTACAAAAAAGGAATGTGAAAGAAGTATATCAAACCCACCAGTTTTAAGCAGAATTATTGGTTTTCGAGAATGAAAATACGTATATTCAAATTATAGTGCTATAGAACTAATTTTTTTATCGATAATATTATGTTTATGGACACAAAAAATTATCTCATGATGCCAATGTCATTACAGCCCGTCATGAGTCCTTGCTGATCACAATTTCCCTGAGCCAAACCTTCGATTTTCTGCATTTTTATCAGGTCATCACTCCAAAACATTATATACATTTTTTTATAGAATAAGGTGCCAAACGAGCACACAGTCCACCTGATGGTAAGTGGTTGCTGCGGCCTATAGACTTCTACATCTATCGTCGATTACAAATCAAAATGCAGATGCGTTGTCACCCGTGAGGCCTAAGATGTAATGCCTCGTTTCCAGTAAAAAGGGTCTCCGGTTCTCTATACTCACCATACGAAACACAGCAGCATTAAGCTATTTATATTATATATATATATATATATATATATATATGTTGCTTAGCTTGGGACTAGATGGCGTTGTGTGATGGTTGTGGAATAATACTATTATATATATATATATATATATATATATATATATATATATATATATATATATATATATATATATATATATATACAGAATGGGTCCCACATATATGCAATAAATGAAACCACAAGTAATACTAGTCCGTAGAAGTGTAGAAAAATTAAATATTAAATTAAAACCCGTAAAATAAAAAAGTGAAATTTTCAAACAAAATAAATATTAAAATAAATTCAGTAAAAGTGAACACTCTGTTTAGACAACGTACCTTGACCCCTTGGAAGAGTGACAACGTTGCACGCGGGTGGCACGCCGACAAAAGACACCGCTGTCGATATGTCGCAATACCAATAGTTTGCACTGCGTGGCAACGTCGCTTTTTAATGTTCAAGGATTCATTCAAGTTCATTGAATCATTGACTTAGTGACCCAATTCTATAGAGTGTTCAAATTTGCTTAAAATTAAAACTCTACTTTTTGACCTAATTACTGGACCGATTACGTTAATTTTTTGTATATCGTCAGCAAAGGCGATAACAAGTATATGGTTCCATTTATTGCATACATGTGGGACCCATTCTGTATATATCTAACTTTTAAAAATGCGCCTCGGCTTTGCACGGGTGATTTATGGATATGGCCAACACCACCACCTATCACGCATTCAAATACACGCAAAAAAATTCATCTAAATTAGTCGAGCCATTTTATTAATTATTAAAAATTATATATAGATTGTTGGTCTGTTAGTGATCATATACCTTCTGGACGACTTGACTGATTTAGGTCGTATTCACACATTACGAGTATATTTCTTTTGTCCAGGCAATGCGATGGTTTATAGCTTTACAGAATCGGATAAGCTATGACCCTGTCGTCTTCTATACATTTATGAACTGAAATTACTTATAATTTTGTTTTAGAGCCAAAAAAACATCATAAAATCGATGTGACTTTAGCGCTGTGGTCAAATCAATACGTATTATATTAACACTGTAATAAGTTCAGAGTGATCTCGCTATCTACCGGAAAAAGGCAGAACTATTTCTGCTGGGGTAGTTAGTATATTATTAATTACAATATACTATTATATAATAATTTATTATGTAATAAACCATAACAGGCTATTATATATTTTCGTTTATAAACGATCTACTCTCGTTACTCTAATCTTATATATGTATTTTACGTGATATTGTATCCAAGTGGATTGTTGGCAAGGTGACGTGTACATGTAGTACCATAAAGCTAAGAGAATTAATAGAACGAAATGGAAATTTGTTGACTCAATTGATAACAAAAACGTACTAAGGTTTATTAAAGACGTTCGTCTTGTTCAAAAATGTACTGGATTCCTTACTGTTTTTATTTGCTTTGTGTTCAATCACTATATTGAGAAGTGGAACCTAATCCATCATGTCTAGCGTAACTTCGAGACGTAAGTCAACTTTGTAAGAATTTGGAAAGAATGTATACATGCTTGACAGTAGATAAATATATCGACGTATGTTATTCAACATTTATAACCATTCAAAGCAAAATGGGAATTATTATTACTTAAGTATACATTTAGACAATCTCTAGATTATTTCGGAATTTATACATTTTGTTAAAAAAACTACCCATATATGAAGGTTTAAAATTGCCAACAGTTCATAATACGATGTATGAAGATTTTTTTTTTAAATAAAGTTACCTATAAGGCTTAGACTTTCGCACATTTTCGAAAGAAAATCTAATTGAAACAATTACAATGCCATCTTGAGCGGGTCAAAATATACTAGAAATATTATAATCACTTTGTTATGCAAATTTCAACACGTGTGAAAGAAAACTCCTAAGCCATATTAGAGGCATCGTAAATCAAGCCTATAAGTTGCGCAATATGAAATATATTTCTAGCACCATTACCAGATGTTAGAGTTAAAATAGTTTGTGATAAATGTTGAAAATAAATTCGTGTACAATTTAAGTCGTGTATAGATGAAATTATAAAAAAAATTAAACGAGTAACTAAAACTTTTAAAAATAAAAAATCCACAGTTATACTTTTTAACTCTTTTATACTAAGTAATCTTGAGTACTGTTCCTCTGTCTGGATTCCATATTTTTTTTATAGGATAAGGTCACAAACGAGCCCACAGTCCACCTGATGGTCTGTGGTTACTGTGCCCCATAGACATCTACATCTATCTTCGATTACGAATCAAAATGTAAATGCGTTGACACCCGTGAGGACTAAGATGGAATGCCTCGTTTCTGGTAAAAAGGTTCTCCGGTTCTGTACACTCAACATACGAAACACAGCACCATTAAACTACTATTTTACTCTGGTATTCTGTGAGAGCGTAATCCTTCCCTGGTCAAGCCGATCCATTCGTGCTACAACTATACCTACGAGTACTATGTACTAATATAACTGCAGAATGGCTCTACCTCACATTATCAAACACATATTAATAGGTTAGAACGAGTGCAAAAAAATTTCTTATAAATCAACTAAATCATATATTTTGACAGCTGCACCAGGCATGCCAACAAAAAAATGGGAACGTACAATATTCGAAAATCGATATCGATTATTTAGAGTTGGTAATCATTTACAGTTTGGTTTGAACAATACTAGAATAAATTAAAAACGGATAATTTAAAACAAAAGATTTATCAGTTTCATCGTATTTGTTGTTACCTTGTTACTGCTTATTTCTAAGGCATAGTTATAAAAATTTAAGATTGAAACTAGATTAAAAGTTAATTTATTCAATCACTTTCAGTACAACTTTGATTTTCAATAATGCAGTCAAAATTAAAGTCTCTTTCAAAGTCATCCATAATCAATTTTTTTGTTTTTTCTACCACTTTTGCCCAATCATCCTTTGAACATCGGCACATGCTTCAACGAATATAGAAGAAACAGTCCAAAAAGTTAAAGCCGAGATACAAAATAAGAAGACAAATACAAAATCACAAAATTACGCACAGTAAGCTCCCGAAGTGGCGGGAGATTGAAATTACGTAGTGGTTTGTTCAGCCCGACCTTGTATATGAGTTTTTTTGCCTACACAAATTTACGATAACAAAGTAAAAAAAATAAACTTGTTTTATTCATGATTATGAGATAGTTTAAGGAATTTGAAAACTAAAAATTTAATTAAACAAATAATACACTAAAAAAATAATGATACGATTATTTGAACATTTTTACGGATTATTTGAATATTTTTGCCGATTATTTGCATAACAATGAATTTTAATCATCCTAATCCTACGGTAAGGTACATAGCGACATATAATTAAAACGACGTCGAGTAAAAAAGTTTTTGTTTGAAAGATTGGAATTTAAATTAGTGATAAAAACTATACACGTTGTAATGAAATATAGGTATCTTCATAATTCTTCGGATTTACGGAAAAGGTTATTTTAAATCATGTGACTACGCTTGTGCAAAGTTATTGCGAAATGATTAATGTGAAACGTCAAAAGGTATTTCTTACATTTGGTTGACTATGAGTACCTTTATTTCGGTAATAACAAAATACACAGGCAATCAAGCTACATTGAAAGACTAGATAAGTATAATAGGATTTCATTAACTAATCGAAGAGCGCTTATGGACTTGTGTTTGTTACACAAAATCATTAAAAATAAAAATAAAAATATATTTTTCGAACAAAATTAAGACCACCTCATGAGTTGCTGTAAATTTTTTTTCGTACCTTAAAATAAGTTATTTTGTTATCCTTTCTTCGTTTTTCAACCTTAATGTGCGTTGCTTATTATTTTATTTTAACATGTTAAGTTAGCCTTTAAGTATATGTTCTAAACTTCAGATTAATCTATAAAATTTGTAAACATTTGTTTCATTGTACAATATCATGTTGGCTTCCTAATAAATAAATAAATAGAAGGATTTTCGAAAGCAACATTATTTAAAAAAATTACCCAAGAAAAAATAAAATAAGAAAACAAGTGGTAAAATTGAAATTTTTGTACAATCGACTTCAACATAAATAAAATGAGAATATCATCAACGTAGTCGATGTCAATTAAATACAAATGATTAAGAATTTAGAATAACTAAAAGACTATTGGTCAAATCTTGATCAAATTTATATGTGACCACATGAGAAGCATCAGCTTTCAAAAAATTTGATAAAAAATCATCAAAATTGGTTCTCCTAGAAAAATGTTCCGAGGTAACACACATAAAAATACAGTCGGATTGAGAACCTCCTCTTTTTTTAAAGTTTGCTGTAAAAACGCATCACAGATTACTACAATCTGTACAATTTTTTCAATCTTTATAGCCGCCAACGTTGACAGATATATTATACACCTGCTGTTGGTAATAAGCAATAACGAATATAAAACACGTTTTTCAAGGCGTTGAACTTATTATAGGCGTTTCGGTTTTAAAGATAATCAGTGTCCAGTTTTAATATTAAAATACAGCTTATTGATAATAATAACTTATGGAATACAATGTTTCTAATATATCGACATTCCATATACCGACGTACTGAAACCCTCAGAATCACTTTAGCTCCTGAAGAAGAAACAAATAAAAAAGTGTTTTAAAAATGCTTTTATATATTTCGGCAATAAAGGAGGAATCTTAATATTTCGTTTCCATAATTGGTGTAAAGGTGAAATTAAATAAAGGAGATTCAAGGTGCAGTAATATACAAAATTTTCTACGAGATTCTGGCAAAGCAGCAAAAATACAAGTGGTAAAATTAAATATATTGTACAACCAACTTTAATATAAATAAAATGAGAACGAACGTCATCAATATAGAGTATAGACGAAGTCAATTAAATACAAATTATTAAGGATAACTCAAAAACTACTACTCAGGTCTTGATCAATTTTTTATGGGACCACATGAGAAGCATCAGCTTTCAAATAACTATCAGAATCGGATCACCTAGAAAAAAATCTGAGGTAACGCACATTAAAATACAGACGAATTTAGTACCTCCTCCACTTTTCGAAGTCGGTTAAAATGATTCATGTTTTATTGTTATGAAATATACATATTGTTGTGACTTCCAGGTGCAGTATCATCTTTATCATTGTAACGCTTTTAGTCCCATGCTGAAGGTATATTTTACACTACGCAAGCAGCCAGGGTTCAATCACGGTGATGAAGGAAAACATCATGGGAAAATCTCACACATGCTACTAATTCATATTTTAAGGACATGTGTAGTCCGCCAACACCAACTGAAGCAGCGCGGCGGAATAATTGCATCAAAAATCCTTTCATAAATTAGAGAAGGCCCTGTGCCCAGCAGCGAAATATGTAGATTGTAACTTCAAGAGTTATACGTTACACTATCCGAAGTCACCAGTCTTGTCACCTTGTCTATTCAAGGAATCTTGGACAAACATACGCCAGTTTCGTTAGCTGATTCTCATCCCAATATTTTCGAGCTAGCGAAGCGAACTCGTTTACTTGCGTTTTAATTTCGATGTACCTACCTACTTTATCTGGATTGAAGGTATATAAGCGTTTATTAATTTCATTTTATTTTCTTTCAGGTAATTTCCGAGTCCGAAAACTAGGGACCACATGTAAGTAATTTTATAATATTTATTGTATAGATTTTGGTATGTATGAAGTTATGTTAAATTTAAAACAATTAACTTGGTTTACCATTAATCAGTGTTCATTTTAAATTCTCTTATACGAAATATGGTAACTCTATCATCATTGTATGATGTACTTCCCTGTGGTTAAGTCCGAAGAACGACGTATTGCATGTTGCAGTACTGGCCTTGCAGCACACGTCTCGTGGTCATGAGCACTGGTTTTTAGTGACAATGTTTTCCCGCTTTAGAAAACATTGTGGCTTTTGATATATTTTATTTCTTTGGAATGGAATTATATGAATTTTGACGATGATTTTGAGTAATGTAATACCACCGCTTCTCTATTCCACATCGTATCTCAACATTTACAATTGTTTTACTCGTTATTATAAGAACGTTTAGTTTTCCCGGTACAGCAGGAAGTCGAATAGTATGTATTCTGCTACGTAGTACTATTATTTATTCTGTGATTCTGCATGATTTTGTAAACTCATTATGTATTATAATCTCGCAAAAATACTAGTTAGACTTCTTTTATCAAGACTATATATTACAACTTTTCAACACTTGTAATGTGATGGCTCGTTTCTGTTTCTGACATTGCAATTCTTTATTTTTTTATATGGGAGATTACAATAAAATTTAACTTTTGTAATTCCCGACGTTTCGGGCACTTTACAGCATCACTGGAGGAGATTAAAGTGTTTGATGTTCTGATATAGTTAACGAAAGATATCTTCAACTTTTAAATATTAATATTTGGTTCAATGTACGCAAAACCGGCTTACAGTATTTTAAAGTCATGCAAAAGTATGCTTGGGTTTAGATTTAATTTTATTTATTATGGGATCCCAAGAAGATGGTAGCACCCACACATCTTTTCTATTGAAATTAGGATGTTTTTAATTTTCTTTTAATTTCAAGACCTTCCTATCAAGGATGATTCGTGAGTCTATCGAAATTAATAAAAAAAAAAAATAGCGCATATGAAATGCGTGCGCAATTCATTCATGCGATACCTAGTTGCGTTCATTAAAACAAGTAAGTGGAAAAAAATTATTTCAGTCCTCATGCATGCAAGGAATCAGTTCGAAAGGGGTGGGTTAATATAGAAACCTTTTCTGAGCTGTTGTTTTCGCGACAGTTTTCATAAAACGTGTCAGCCAACATATAATATGTATAATTTGCTATGGTGTGTAGGTAGTACATGCACATCACGAATCCGAATGAGTTTTGATTCAACAAATAAAGAAATAGAAGAAGTTAAATAAGATATATTAATTATACATATATCTAAACTTTATCTAACATACAATGTATTTATTAGTATTTTTTTGAACTTTTAAACGCAGACGCGGATAATCCAATCCACTTTATATTTAAATTATGTAATAAAACAAGATGATGATCACGCTAATTTTGGTACTTATTTAAAGAGTGTAGATAATATACCACAAAAGTGTTTAAAAATCAAAATTACGTAATACATACATACATAAACACTCACGCCTGTCACCCAGAGGGGTAAGCAGGGACTACAGACTTCCATTTGGAACGATCCTGACATACCTATCTCGCCTCTCCCACATCCATATACCTACGCATACATGCTCGTCGGTTAAAAGTATTCTTAATTTGGCCAATGTTTAGTATATCGCCAATTTGGTCGACATACTATCGCCTAGGACGTCCCTTTCCGACTCTTCCATTCACTTCTGCAACATATATTTGCTTTGTCAGTCTTTCCTCATTCATTCTTTCTACATGACCAAACCACCGAAGCATTCCTTTCTTAATCCTGGTCACAGCATCATCTTGCAAACCACACTCTTCTTTTATCACACAGTTTCTCAGCCTGTCACTCAGATTCAGCCCTAACATACTCCTTAGCGACCGCATTTCTACTGCATTTATTCTACTCTCGTGCTTCTTCTACCACACCCAACTTTGATGTCAAAATTACCTTACCATAAAAAATGTTAGTTTACTATCGGATCAAAGCAGCAAAAATAGGGTCGTGAAACGCCTAGGTAGTAAAGGAGTTTATCTAATACCAATTGTCTTAGGCTTCAAAAGGCTAGTGGCAGCGGATTTTAAAAGGGCAATAAGGTACAAGGAGAGGATAACAGGTGTATAACATTAATAGCTTTATAGCTATATGAGTATTATTTTAAAGTTGTTTTTGTCATAATTGTTGTAAATTTCTCATATTCGTAGAGCGGTATCGAATGGGACACGACCGGACTAACTCCTTATAACCTTGGCAGATAAATGTCATATAAGAAATCGAACAAAATTTCATTTGGATTTGATTTATTGATTTCTTTGCATTGACTGTTGTAGATTTTCTGGTTGCTAAAGTAATTAATCCTCAACGTGTCAAAAGTGATTAAAAGCAGCATCATATAATTAGGTTTGTTTTATACAATACTTATATAAACAATGACGATATCAGAATTTGTGAAACTATACCAACATCTGTAGATAATTTTACTCGGAATGTTCCTCTGCTGCTTCTTGTCTCTCTTTGTAAGTTTTAATCTGGCCATAGAGCGTCGTCGATGAGGTTATATATCTCCTTGTATTCTTAATATTACACCGTCACCGGATTTAGGCGCCTAGTTTACACACAGTCGCTGATATTATTACTATCTCCGTTGTGCCCGACACTTAACCGCGTGGCTATAATATCAGGATAGTGGGGTGTGTTTATAAGTGCAGTTGCATCGTGGTGTTGTGTTTTTAAGCTGTTTATCAGTTTGGTTGGTACATGTGTGGGTGGAGTACGGGATGGATATGTGTGTGTGCGCGCGCCTGTGTGGGTGTTCCTGCGAGGCGCGGCGGACGCGGACGGCGGAGCGCGATCGGTCGGCGGCGCCAGTCGAGTTCTGAGCGTCGCGGGGCTGCCGCGCTGTCGCCGCGTCGAGCCCAAATCGCGATCCCAACTTTGAGCTGGAAACTTTTCTACGCAATTTTCGTTGAGATCTGACGGCTGCGCTTATCAATCGCTCCCTATAACGAGTCGCGACGTAAAACAACGTCCGCGAGCGACATTACATACATCGTTTCGTGTGTTCGAGACACAGTCGGTCTATTTTTGAATATTCACTAAACGCTTCGACGTGAAGTTTTCGAAACGCAGCCCGCCGCCGGTGCCGGGTTAATGGCCCCAGTGTGCAACACGCCTGCACCACATCTCTTGTGTTTTTGTTGACGGATAACATTTGTGTTGTTCACCTCATCAAGTGGAATCGTGAAAACTTATCTGTAAGTATGACCCCGGCTGTTTTACGATATGAATATTGTCCAGAAATTATTGGAACAATTCTATTGTTTGCAACCTGTTGATTATCCAACACGCCTTCATGTGTTTAACGCATCTAAATTGTAAATAAGTGGCAAAGTGTAAACGAAATTCGACGCTATATTGATGACCGGTGTACGCGTTGGACGAACACAAACATAGCTTACAACTACATGTGTACAGTCTGTATGTACGCAGTTCTATATCCTCCGTACACATACATGCATCAGTTTTATTAGGTACGGTGTATACTATTCATTACACGACTTAAGTTTTATGGCTCTGTCATAAGGACTCTTCGGATGTTCCATGTACAATTTTGTGGCTGCAGAAAGAAGTCTCATAGGTATCCGAGTAATTTGCCTGTATAGTAGGTACAACAGATGTTACAATAGAGGAATACACCATCACAAATTTTAAACCGGTTGTAATACGAAGTAAATAATTTAATTGCAAAGTTCGTTCTTTACGTTACGTACCTACATATTTTTTTTTAATTGGCTGATATAATAAACACTTTTATATTATCTGTTTTATTTATATAGTGAAAAATAAATTGAGCCTGAAACGTTTTTCAATATTTTTATATGTAAGTACTTAACATAATATGTATGTATGGTAATACTTATGGGGATGGTTAGTTTTCAATCTCTATAAGAAATTGCTGCACGTAAAATTTTCGGCATCGACTGACGAATTAATAGCATACCAGATCATTTATGGAACTAAATATAAGTACTTCAAGGAAACTTATCTTACAGCCGTGCATTATAGCGTTTTTCAAAGTGCGATCACTAACAGATACGATGTGGATGGTGTTATTGTAGTAGAAAAAAATTCTCTTTTCCTTGGAGATGGAACCAAAGGTCCACTGATTTTCCTATGCAATCTATGCCACCAAGCGTGGCACCTAAAGCAATCGTGAATCTTAATCATCTGCCATAAAATCGGAGTGAAGCAGTAAGGACTTATGCAGTGTGAGAAATACGCATAGAATCGCAGATACACCCGAAAGTAAATATTATTACAATCCAGAAATATTCTCATTTAAGTCCACGACCTCAGACTTCACAGTCTGACGCGCTAACCGCTTGGTTACTCCGTTATTTAAATGAATAAATTGCTTGTATATTCATCTTTGAAAATGTATATAAGTTAAAAATTAAACTTACAAAAATAAATAAATCGACTATTGTGGCTAGCATGATACATCACTTGTGAATGTATACTTTTACTTTTAATACCTACTCTCTGAAGATTTATTGCCTTTGCCGTACTCATTGCTAAAAAAGCAAATGAACATTTATGAAAACTTTAAGCTATAATCTATTATAAAATTTCATATAGCTTATAAAATATGATACCAACCTTTTTATGATTGTAAATGTAAAGTAATTACATACTCGCAAGTATTTTAGACATTCGGTTGTAAGTTGTTCTTTATTTCGTTTTGTTTTGTAACAGAAATGAATGTGGAAATATATATATATATATATATATATATATATATATATATATATATATATATATATATATATATATATATTTATACTCATTTATTTTCTTAGAACGTTTATTTCATACGATATTCAGTAAATATAGAAAGACCGTTACATTATATATAAAGAAATTAAGTTAGTAAACTAGACTGCTAATGGGGAGCAACATGTCTACTATGAGTATGAGGGTCTCAGCTCAGCGTCCGTCAATCCGCTTACGCAGCGTGGTGACTTGAAAAATCTTTGTAGTTTTGAATGCCATTTGGCATACTCCTGAAAAGCCCTTTAAAAAGTGATGAATAAAATAATAAAAGGCTGTCAAGGTTATTCAATTAACGTATTCTATTTAATATAATATACCTATTTATAAATGTTAAATCTTTATATTTGTTTAAAATTTTATTTAAAATTGGCCTTTACAAAGTATTTTTAGAAAGTCAAGCCGGACATTTATTGGCTGTTACGTACTTAATTTTTCCACATATTATAATAATCGTCAATAGATCATATCGAACTTATGACCTATAAAATGATTATTAGATCTAAATTTTGTTTGCAAATCGCCAGTTGGGCAAATTGGTAAACAGTAGTCGATAAATACAGCTCTAATACCGGTAGGATGTAAAAAAACTTTGTCCTCTGTAAATATTCCGAAATTGGTGTGAGTTGCCATGCACAGCTTCGTGTGGCAGCCATGCCGTTAAACCGAAACCTTTCACATCAGCGACAATTATAAATTCAGCTTTTGCCAGTATGCTGGTAGGAAGCGAAGATATAGATAAAATATTGAGGTCTGTTAAAATTACTACATATATTAGTGCATAGTACATACATTGACAAATTTAGTTTCCAATAATTTGATTTGAATTGATATAAAAATTTAAGTTATAAGTATGTTCACAATATCTCATACTTTTGATAAAATTAATTAATAGTGTAACAATAACATTATATCAATAAATATATATTATTGGAAATATATTTCAAATAGAAAGCCAATCAAATATGTAGATACGAAAACTCGCAAACATTTCGTTCCTCTTTAATCCATTATTTGATAATTGAATTGATATTTTTACACAGCTGTGAAAAGGAATATCGGATTCAGATCATTAGTATTGAAAAATGGCGCCACCTTTTATATTTGACACAAGTCACCCTTATATTAAATTTTAAATGTTCCACTTGTGTCATAGGGAACCTGGCTCAACTAGTAAATTTTATATGTATGGCTGTAGTTAACATTTTATTCAATTCTATTCTAGGAAAAGGCTTTTCATTCGATTCTAAAGCATACATTTTTTTAATAGGTCAAGAAATGGTGGTTTAATTCAGCGGTGCGATCATGGTACTCTAGTGGGAATCGTGGTTGCCTTGGTTTAGACGTTTCACGTTTAGTCTTGTGGTTTTAAGTGGATATATCAGTATTGATTACAAGCTATTTCTTTTTTATATTAATACTATATGTTTTCGCTCCGCGGTGTTATCCGCGTCCATGTTATCCAGACTTTCATGACTCACACTCATTATGAGATCGCATAATAAGGATAGCTCAAACTATCGCATGGAAACTCTCATATTTCGGAATGATACTGATTGCAAATTTTAAGTTAGACGAAAGCTTTTCGAATAGGGAAAATCACTCTAACAATCTGATTTTTTGTACTCACGTACTCATCCTCCTCCTTCTTTCATATTATTTTCGGTTACAGCTGTATGCTAGTGGAACTCCTTCCCTGAACATAACCAACTCAATGATTGGGACTTTATTATATATAGTGTCACCATTTTGTGTTTTTATTATTATTTTATCTTTAACTTCATTGTATGAATTTTGTATAGGGGTAAGATGTACTTAAGGGGATAGAGTAAGTCAGCTCAAATTCTAATTTCGTCCTCACTTGCCCGCGCGTCGTATGCTATGTACCGACATGTTTGTAATCACTAATACTGTAAGTAGAAAGGTCGTTAGACGCTTATTTCATTAGGTTTATCATATTTATGCCTGTTTCTTAACGCCAAGCCAGTCGCTTCTTATTTTTATGACGGTTATTTCCCATTTTAATTTTACGACGTCCTGTTGCGTAATGTATATTCTAATCGTAAGCGACACAACTTCTCCCTTCAAAAGCCGGAGCGACACTAACGGGGCGACAGGAATCAAGCTTACGTGCCGATAGTTTAGGTAATTTCTTTTTACAGTGAAAATAATGGTATTTTAAAAAAAAGTAAATAACATAAGCACAGCTTTATAGTTAGTTCAGTTAGTATGCAAAGTTTCATGATCTTATTTAAAGTATTTTATGAATAACAGCGGTTTATTGTTTATTTTGGAGGTAACTTTGGATTTTTTTTCTATCGAGAAAATTTTACGAAATCGTGTTTTCGTCTAACATAATCCTTAACATTAATCCTCAACTTTACCATATATTTATTTCAAAATTACTGCTGCAATATTTTCGGCATAACGAAGGATCTTGCTAAGCCATTTGAGATTATATTTCCCCTTAACATACAATATGAAACTCCTTTCGCGCTACTTGTAGTGAGAGATTTTTGTCCGCGTTGAATCTGCTCCATGCTTTTTATTGGTTTTACGGTCCATTTTTGCCGTAGTTATAATCTTGGGCTATTTATTTATATAATGATACATAATATTGAATGATTGCAAAGTAAGTTTGTTATTTAGAAAAAGTTTACTACGTCATTTGGTCAGGATTACGTTACTTAAATTTATGAATGTGTATCCAACCAAGTCTACCAACAGGGCACAGGGCCTCTTCTATTTCTGAGAAAGATCGAAGCAGCGGAGAGCCCAATGAGCTCATCTCGCTGATCAAGTATGTGTTTATTATTATACCGTATCCATGACTTTTTATGGTATATGAATGGCACTTGGCAGAAAAAAGCGCTAGCAAGTGCTTGTAAGCCAAATGGCGATCGTATAAACGGTAAGCGTTGTCAAATCGTAAGTAGCTATTTTCCTCTAGGATACGAAGTTAGTTTTACCGGGGAACCTAACCTAATTTAAATATATGTTTGTAAAGTATTCATATTAAAAACTTACCAATCATGAATTTTTAATAACATGTATATGTTTATTCATGTCATTATATTACTTAAAACTAATATTGCACAAAACAACTTATAAACTCTACTTCAAAACAAACAAATTAAATAAACAAAATGGCGGATTGTGTCAGCGCTTCTGAAGTTAGCAAACGTGTCCTGGCCGAGAACTGTTTAGTTTCGCCATTTTGCTTACAAGCGCTTGCTAGCGCTTTTTTCTGCCAAACGCACCCAATGTTTTGCCTAATCGAGAACGAGCGAAAATCGGTTTCTTGCGTACTGTGAAATTTAAGGCGAGTGGAGGACAAAGCTTGACATTGAAAAATTTATATTTCATTTCATCATTCGCAATATATTTAATCGGTAAAATACAATCCCAAACGCGTTGATATGAGCAGTTCTCAAAAATTTTGTACGGCAAATATTTTTTTCGATTTTTAAAAATGTGTTTGTTTTAAATGATTTTATTAAAGAATTTGCTAAAAGTAATATAAAATTTGAGTAATTTAAAGTTTGTTACCAATAAATATATACCATTTAGGAATAAAACAGGTTTATTTCCGCGCATGGCATTACCGTGTTCAATTTTGTTACTAAACAAAATTCATTTAATTAAATGTAGTTCTTTGATTATTCCGTGTTAAATATTTTATATGATTACATATGAAGGCATTTAAACCCCCAAAAAAAAATTTTACTTGTAAAAGTTTGCTAATTTTTAAATTACAATACAAATATTTTCAACTGTGTTACTTAGGACGAAAACCAAACAATTTTTTTCTATGTATTTTAAAATAAAAATAAAATGTAAATATTGTTGATGATATAAAATTACAATTTTTCGGCAAGTATTAATAAGTAAATATAATTAGTTAAACTCCAAAACTAAAATTTTTATCAGTTAAAAACCTTCGTTATTTTTATGGACAGTAACAAAATTGATTATGATTGGTAACCAAGAAATTATTAAGGCCCATTTACATTGTTAGGAATACTGGTATAATAATTGGATTTAGTTTAATAAACGGAAAATAATAATAGGACTCTTAATTAAAATAAGCAACCCTTTATTTTAAAATTTATGATGTAACATACGGGAAATAGACTTAATTTCTAGAAACTGGTAGATTTCTCTAAAACTCTGTCGTTTGTTGTTGTTGATTAATTCATTTGAATGAGAATGCATCTCCATTCTCATCAAAATGCAAGGATTTAGTAATATAGATGATATAGAAGTTGATATTTTAAAAAGCAATTTCTAAAAATTCTAAATCTATGCGATTGCATGTCCATTTCAAATCTGTATAATTTTGTTGTAATGATGCTTCTAAGGCTTAATTTATTTATTTAAGGTATAATAACCAGAGCTATTTCTATTATTCTAGTTTTTTTTTTACTTTAGAATCATTTTCAGTTTAATACTGTACAATCTTTTATTTAGTGCTCCGTAATAGTTACATTTTGTTGATTTTTTTTTTCGTTTTCTTCAAGTAATTTTTGTAGTTTATATAACATTTTGCTGTAATATTTCAATGTCTTGTCGCGCTCTCTTTTTTATTTTCTTGATTCTTTGCCGCTTCTGTCTCTTCCAATGAATGATTGACGTTTTATGATTTTTGTTGATTTTGTTTTCCATTTTGTTTTTCGTCACTAAGCTCAGATTTTTTATGTTTAACCTTCATCCTTTCTAAATTTTTTCGTCTTGATTGTTCTAACTTTTCTGGTTTATTCTGGCTTATTTCGATAGCGTTTCATTTCTTCCGTGGCAGTTAGCGGTGCCATTTTGTGCGATAACCTTAAAATCATTTATTTGAGATTTCATTCAGCACAATAACATCTCCATAAAAAACTGTTTAAATAAACAAAAACACGACTTCAATGAAATCTTCGCTTTTGAAAGTTAGGGAGAAGAGGTATTACTTCGTTAAAGTTTGTTTTTCGTTTAGTCACAAAATAAACACGAACTTAAAGGACATCTAAATTTAAGGCGGTACAATTTTGGTGAGAACTGCTCATATAGACCACAAGAATTTAAAGCTTTATACACTATTAACGTATTTACAGCACGTTGGTTGGTTTTTGTTATTAGATTCTAATCTTATTTATTATATTCGCTGGTTCGCCCGATCGTGTAATTTCTGAACGACTCGATGAATTGAGGTCATATTCACACGATATATTTGTTTTGTTGAGACCATAGTTCACAGCTAGCATAGCTGGGCTATCATGCGATAACTGGCGCTTTAGTCAAGATACAAACAAAACAAATTCGGAATACAAGAAAAAAATTAACCAAAATGACTTATAATCCTAATACATATATTATGTTGGTTTAGTGTTAAAAAATGAAGTCATAAAACCTGGATGCTATGCAGCGCTGTGGGCAAGTTATTAATAATATTTATATTGATACTTTGAAATGTTTGGAATCAATCTGCCGGTTAGTATTATTTTACTATTATTTGTCTAACCTAGCGCGTAGTATTTCG
The DNA here is from genome assembly GCA_036936625.1 of Parnassius smintheus behrii. NCBI lineage: Eukaryota > Metazoa > Arthropoda > Insecta > Lepidoptera > Papilionidae > Parnassius > Parnassius smintheus. The sequence goes on from JAUPFT010000020.1 coordinate 19,548,304, forward strand.
CGGTTTATCAATATTTTATATAGAATTCCGCGCGACATACAGCTACACACGCTGATAAGGTGCGTACGTACACGCGTGTTGCTGTGCGCGTGACATCTCCGGACACTACAGACCCTGCCTCCCTAAGAGGTCACTGTGGTCAGAGATATTGTCAGTCTTTACATGAATGAACCATCGTTTGACTGTATATCGCCGGCAATACATTTAACATTTCAACTACGAACAATTTTTACTTTTCTTAAATGTTACATTATCACATGGTATTTTTGCGTAGTAGAGCCATGACTCAGAATGAATTGGTTGGTACGAACGGGGAAAGACCATGCTCGCAGAACATGCCAACGTGAAATATAGTAGCATTACATTAGAAATATAGTTTCATAATATGGTGATTGGAGCCGTGGTAGCTCAGACGGTTAGCGCTTGCTGTTTTTCACAATACGCGAGCAAACCGCTTTCGATCTACGCCGGCACCAATGAAATTATTAAATGCAATTTTAAGTGCTGATTTACCACGTGCTCGGCGGTGAAGGAAAACATCGTGAGGAAACCTGCATGTCAAAAAGTGCACTTGCACTTGGCAAGGCAAAAAAATATTTCGAAAACATGTGAAGTTCGCCAACACGCATTGGGGCAGTGCGGCGCACAATTCCTTGCCCTAAAACAATCTCAGAAATGGGCGGAGGCCTGTGCCAAGGAGTGGGACTTATATATATATAGGCTGTAACTAACTAACTATATGGCGATTGACGAGAACGGTAACTACAAAGGGTTGCTTTACTGTTTAACGAGGCATTCGATTTAATACCAGCTTTCGAGTAATTTTTAGATTAAATATTATTCTTTCGTTCATTAAAGCTTACCAAAAGTACACTGCAAAACATAGGCCGTCCTTAGTGTAGGGAGGGGGGGGGGGGGGGGTTCCTGGATTTTGTTGGAAACCTAATTTTTTTACTATTTTAAGTTCTTAACAGGAAGATGCTGCTGCTCATCTCCTGTTTAATGTTCTTATATCGCCCTTAATGAGTCCCGCGGGATCACGAGTATATGGAGTAGTGGACTCTCTCACGCCGTCACTACTTAATTCCTTTTGATGATATATCAACGAATCAGTGTTTGTTATTTATTATTAAAAACCACAAAGAACAACAATGGTAAGTATTGTTGCTAATAATTACATATTATTGTACTCCTATGTCTTGCTGGTAATTATATGCGATTTTTTCTAAACAAACTAAATGCAATGTAATGAAATAACAAATACATTAACACATTTTTACAACGAATAAGAAAATAAAGAATTACGGCTAACATTAAATATCTATTTCTTGTGCCTTAACTTACATTTGGGCATTTTTACTATGTTTCTTCAAGTTATCGCGGTTGCTTTCAGTCCAAAACTCTAGGGCAACGTAAATGACATCCTGATAGGGCTGCGACCGCGTATCTCATACATTCGCAATTACCTACCGTCGAGGCATTTTTAATTACTTATTTTAATTTTATTTACCGATATTTTTGCAGCATTTGTGTAAAGCAGAAGTAAATAATCCATTATTATTTATTTATTAATTAACAACAGTCAAATGTGGGGCGCCTATGTAAGCAGTGAACTTTTATCAGATTATATAATGATGATGGTGATAATTTATAGCAGTTCAAATACAATGCAATTTAAAGTTATAGGCAATTTTTTTGGAAAAATTAAAAAACAAGCTTCGAATCTTAATCATCAACGTTTGTGTATTCCATGTTTTCCAATTTTCAATTTTTTCGGTTATATGGATAGGAATGACAGTAGAGATGTAGGTGAAAATGCAGCCAGTAGAACATGTTCAAGAGAATATTAGGTTAAAGAAAAATACTATTATTCTAATATTTTGTTATAAATAGATTAATCAGAAGATTTAGACCTAGAACTCTTTTATAAAACCTAAATTACAATTTTTTCCATCAGGTTAAAGTGGTGATAAAATGCTTGTTGACCAAAACTGCTATTTTTAAAATTTTGTAAAAATTTTTTTAGAAAGTGAACGCGAACTCTGAAATCCATTTAGCTGTTCTTAGTTTTTTTGGAAATATTTAATGGCTGTATATTGTCTTTGCTACTGTATATTGTATTTTATTAATCGGTGATATTATTGACAAAAACAATAATATCACCGACTATTTTTGATTCGATATGAATCGACTTCGTTAAGAGTTATCTATTAGCTCCATATTGAATTTTACTCAACAAACAACGTTTATATCTATAACATTCACACAATTTGTATGTCGAAAGAGCTTATCTACGATTCCGTTCAGTTAATCTATTTTCATATCTACAAGGATTAATCACGGTTCGGGTCAGACTTGATCAGAACTATTGTTGCGGTTCCCTTTTTGTTATGATGAAATGGATGCGAATCTAATAGATAGTAAAATATAGGTGACGTTGTATTTAAATATACGTCAAGGATATAAATACTTATTAATTTTACTAATTTGGTTCCACTAACCTTCTACATTATTATTTGTCGAATTTATTGTACACCTTTGCTATATCATCATCATCCGGCACGCGGGAAAGACCATTATAATTTAACTATTAAAAGGATATAATATATAATTCATTTTAAAGTAAAATTATGAATAATGAATGCCAGTAACACTAAGTAATGCCAATGAATATGCACTAATTTAACTGATCCATTAATCAAAGGGAGAAGTTTCTTTACTCCAAAAGCTTACGTAAATATTGATATTGAAATATGTTTAGATATGACAGTTTTGACAAACGTTACGGTGTTGAATATTTAATGATGCTTAAGCTACTTTACTTTTTTTTAACTTTTTTTTATGACTTACGGATCTGAGACGTGGTCCTTCACTGGTGGCCGTATGAGGCCGCTCAAGATCGCTCAGCGAGCTATGGAGGGGGCTATGCTCGGAGTTTCTCTGCGTGATAGACTCAGAAATGAGGATATCCGCAGTAAAACCAGAGTGACCGACATAGCCCAACGGATTAGTAAGCTGAAGTGGCAATGGGCCGGCCATATAGCTCGAAGAACCGATAACCGGTGGGGAAGAAAGGTTCTCGAGTGGCAGCCTCGTACCGGTAGGCGTAGTGTAGGGCGACTCCCCACTAGATGGAGTGACGACCTGGTAAGACATGCAGGAAGTCGGTGGATGCAGGTGGCTCAGGACCGTGCTTTGTGGCATTACTTGGGGGAGGCCTATGTTCAGCAGTGGACTTGTGAAGGGCTGTAATGATGATGATGAAGAAGAATCAGTTCTAGCTGTAGGAAAATTAAACTTGAATTATTTACCCAACAAGCGCTTCCCATAAATAAATACAACAATTACTCTTTTTTATAGAATATGGGTGACAAACGAGCACACAGTCCACCTGATGTTAAGTGCATGCTTTGGCCCATAGACATCTACATTTATCCTCGATTAGGAATCAAAATGCAGATGCGTTGCTACCCCTGAGGATTAAGATGGATTACCTCGTTTCCAGTAAAAAGTGTTTCCGGTTCTCTACACTCACCATACGTAACACAGCGACATAGAGCTGCTATTTTACGCTGGTATTTTGTGAGAGCGTGTTCCTTCCCCTGTCTAACCGACCCATTCGCGCTACAACCATAATATAGCTGCAGAATGGATGGCTCTACCACGTATAACACTCATGGGCTGGATTTTCAATTTATGTATCTGTTTTCCTTTAAAGATATACAATACATATTTCTATTTTATTTTCTCGAAATTTGATCGATAGAACCTTGTCAGGAAATAGCGTCGGATATATTCGACATTTACTGAGTTGATATTATTGATCAAGGTTATTTTGTGTGATCATTAGGTTCGCAAGCTTTCCCTACTTATTAGAATATATCCGTACGTTGACATAAGTTTTCTCTTTAATAAAACAGAAAAACGCTGTTCGATTAAACGTAACATACGCCTAGCAGTCAATACTTTATGTACGCACTAATGTAATGTCGTCACGTGAACTCGTACTCGTGGATCTGTTAACAATGCCTCTCAGCAAATTTTCCATTATGAGAAAATTGTTTGCCAACTCGTGAAACAGCAGTTATCACAATACGTTTCTTCTAGTGAATGTAGATAATAGAATATATTTTTAAGAAAAAAATAAATATACTACACAAATATAAGAGGTCACATTAGTGAGGAGATGAAATTCATGTCTTAATTTTTTTATAATCTTTTACAAAGAAATTTGACAAATGTGAATTTCATAAATCTCTTAGTTCAAAATTTAAAAAATCCTATATAATATGTAAAATGTCACTTAATAAAATTAGGGAAAGTCTAATTGTATTGAAATAATCTCTTTCAGCTGTTTAAAGGTTAATCTTACATTAGAAATATATTGTTTCAAGATATTTAAAAAAACAATACGAAAGTTATTTTAATTTTGATGTCTTTTAAAACTGTATAATATTCAGCTCTGATTTTCCATGTTCGCTGTGTGTGTCTTTCGGCCTCTATTCGTCACAAGTCTACTGCTAGTGCTATCTCATCCATGGCGTATATCTGGCGCCTCTTAATTGCTTCAGACTAATAATTATTATCAGTTCGCGTGCGCCGTGCCGCCCTCTCCCGCCGACTTCTCAGAGACGTAGTTTATTGTATATACTTGTGTAGTATAGTCAGAGTATTACGCACTCACACACACAAAAAAAAAACACGTGCTTCAAATGTCAAACTAAAGTTGGTCACGTGGTCAGTCATTTATCTTAATTTATAATTCTACAGTTGATTTGCTGAAGAAAAAGTTATTATAGGAATGTGAATTCCGTATTAATGTGATTTTCCTTAAATATATACTAGCTTGCCAGGAAGACGTTGTTCTGCCCTTTTCGACGACCCTTTGTCCTATTGAAAATCCTTGAATTCGCAAAAAAAAATTGTGGGTCCGCTCATGCGCAAAAAAATATCTTATCTCTCAAGTTGAACCAAACTGTACACGGTGTGCAAATTTGATTAAAATCGGTTAAGTAGTTTAGGAGTCCATCGTGGACAAACAACGTGACACGTAATTTATATATATTAAGATAAAGTACAGACTATTTAATGTTGTTGACGTATCTCGAAAAAATTGATGATTTAACACAACATAAGCTTTACTGAGACACACCATTAATTCCTTTATGTGAACAACCTCGTCTGCACTCGAAGACGCTTTGTCCGGAATAGTAATTTATTGCTATGTGAGACCTGACTATATTACCCTTAAACTTTTCAGCTCCTAATTCGAAGTACAACCCAAAATAGACTTTTAATGGTATTCCTTAGGACTCATATCTTATGCGTATTTCGAGATCTTAGTGCTTAAAAAATGTGTGAATTTGTAGTAAAATTTTTGGATCAACTTCGGTTTTAATTAACATACTGTTTTTTAATGGCTCAATAGGCAAGCAATGTACTGATTTTTACTTTTAAATTAATTTTTTCATACAGATCTTTCTAGCACAGCGTGTTTGTAATTAAACTTTAAATGTAGATTTTACATTTTTTTTTAATGATAAACTTTATCTAGTAGGTATGTAACTGAAAATTATACTTCAAGTAATATATGACTAGTTAAGTTGCAGAGAAAAATAAAAGCTCACATTAAACGAATATGATTTACGCTATATCTTTATGATGAGAAATCAGAATAGTAGGTATGTTATATTTCTAAATTATATGAAATAATATTAAACTAATAAATAAAAATATCATTTTTAGAAACTTTAGCTTCGCAAGACATAACAAAAATAAATTTGCTTTAAAGTATTTAGTGTATTTATTTTATATAGGTATTTTACAGATAGTTTTAAATATTTTATTGTTATTTAATTTTGGTAATAAAGGTGCTTATATGTGTATAAAGTTACATAAAATATATTTATAAACATAATATTGTTAACTTCTTCTGTCTGTCTCTTATTAGGAATTATTAACTGGACTACAGCAATTCGTTCGTCGCAACTAATGCTATTCAAACGTTCAGTGTTGATTAAAATTGTGTAACTGTTTGCGTTACATTTAACATTTGCATGAAAGTCAATACAACCGTGTCAAGTATTGTAGGTAAATCATATTTGTGAATACAGTGGCGTTACTGTGCGTCGATACTGTTTTATTGGATGTTTGACCTCGCGTTATCGCGGCAAGCCTCCTCCGTCACCGTGCTGTACCTACCTAATCATCTCTTATCGTTGTTTTGCAATGACGTGTCTAAACGGCAGCCATTTCAGCTTTATATGCTTTTGGTTTCACATTTTGTTTCAGTATTTTTACCCGACTGGACGAGAGCAAAAAAACAGGTTCATGATTTTCACGCGCATCTGTGTTCTTAAGTGGGATTCTTTTTCATAGATGTGTTCATAGATTCGCCTGAACTGTGCAAAAGTTTAAACTTGGGTTTGTTTTTATTAAACCTAAATAGCGTTTGTAAAATACAAAATGGCGGTTGATACGAAAAAATTGCGTCCAATGTTAAGTAACATGTTATTGAATAGGTCTTTCAAAATCAAGATGATATTTCCTAAACTGATTTACATACATAAGCTCTGTTTAAGAATTAAACAATCTGAAATTTGTGTGGGTATGATCTCTCATCATCATCATCATCATCATTACAGGTCACAATCATCATCACACCCTTCACAAGTCCACTGCTGAACATAGGCCTCCCCCAAGTAATGCCACAAAGCACGGCCCTGAGCCACCTGCATCCATCGACTTCCTGCATGTCTTACCAGGTTGTCACTCCATCTAGTGGGGGGGTCGCCCTACACTACGCCTACCGGTACGAGGCTGTCACTCGAGAACCTTTCTTACCCATCGGTTATCGGTTCTTCGAGATGTATGGCCGGCCTATTGCCACTTCAGCTTACTAATCCGTTGGGCTATGTCGGTCACTCTGATTTTACTGCGGATATGCTCATTTCTGAGTCTATCACGCATAGAAACTCCGAGCATAGCCCTCTCCATAGCTCGCTGAGCGACCTTGAGCGTCTCAGATCCGTGAGTCATCACTGGCAACACGCACCGGTTGTACAATCTAGTTTTCAGAGTTTGAGGTATATCTGACGAGAAGATGTGTGGTAATTTCCCGAACGCTGCCCAGCCGAGTTGAATCCGTCGATTGACCTCTCGGTCGAAGTTGCACGTACCTAGTCGGACTATTTGTCCCAGGTAAATGTACTCGTCAACAACTTCAAGCATAGTGCTCCTCCCAACAACTATAGGTATAGGTGTGACATGGACATTAAACATGATCTTTGTTTTGTCCATGTTCAACTTAAGACCTATCCGTTGGGAGACACCATTGAGGTCATTGTCCATAGTGCTTAGGTCCTCCAACGATTCTGCCATAAGGACTATATCGTCGGCAAATTGAAGGTGAGTGATGTACTCGCCATTGATGTTAATACCGTATCCTTTCCAGTCCAGTCGCTTGAAAACGTCTTCCAATATGATCTGATCGAATGATGAATGTTGAATGGTGAATGGTATGATCTCTACCCATTTATTATTATTTGACAGTACTATTTTCCAAGGGAGGACGCTATTGGTAAACGTTAGATGAAAGGTATTGATGAGTATATCCAAATAAAATGCAAGTCTCATATTTATTGTCAAAAATTATTGATCATTGCAGTCGAATTCTTTGTTTTTTTTTTTCAACAATAGGTCACCTGTTTTATATTTCTTCTATGACAGTTCATTTTGTAATTCTCTTAATGTATACCATCTTGTAGTGTCGGTAAAGGAATATCCAATACTCCTTATCATTTCGTGGGGGTCGCAAGAGTTGACGGCAACATTTTTCAGATAACAGTTAAATAAAAAAAAAAAACTGCGGTTGTCAACACGATTGTCAGGCGTGGCAACTGTGGCAAATGTTCAGCAGTGGACTTAATAGCCTATAATGGTAAACTTCTAACTTCATTATTTAATCAAATATATTGTTTTCTGTACATTGCCATTAAGTTTCAGCTGTTTCGTATAATATCATGAAATACGAACTCAGCGGATTGATTCCTAGATAGGAAGAACCAGTGCGGCTTTCATTTAATGTTTAGCTGTCATAAAGGAGGAAAGGAAAATTATACTTTTTTACTATTCCTTCGGTTTTGTAGCCAAAGCGTTACCGCACACGAGTAGACAAGACGAGCGTGTGTTATGTATGTTTACACTAAACACGACACAAGTCATAGTACAAGAAATCTTTTTGATTATGAATGGAGTAACTTGTTCAAATTTAGTTAAATATTACAGATAATCTATAGACAATATATTATTACATAATATTACGTTTGAAACCAAGATGTGTATTATCATTTTGCGTATAGATATTTAGTAATGATAATAATGAGCAATGATATTATGAAATATCTTCCATTCATGTTGTTCGTGAGGGAAATCTACAGCCCTTATCTTACTTACCTAACATATTGGATGTTTATTTGTGTCATTTACTTGTAGGTACTCCTGTGGTTTGATAAAATATTGTATATTATTATTTATATATATATATATATATATATATATATATATATATATATATATATATATATATATATATATATATATATATATATATATATATATACACGTACGTACATATATATAATGCTTGTATATCTTGGGAATTTCATAAGTCAAAGATTTTAACTAGTAGACCTTAGCCATCTTTTTATTTATAAATGAAAGTATTCGTGAGCGAGCATAAAGCCAACGTCAAATAATGTTCTTCGATAAAGGCTTTTCTCCATTGACAGCTTCATTTACTTACGGCATTAAATCCTCCAGGGGTTTAGGTAGACGGACGACACTATCAGCACTTTGTCAAGGAAAAAACCCGACACTCGCATCTCGCAATCGGCCAACACGTTTTCATCGTTGAGATTTTATAACACTGGCGCGTGTGAAAATGTTTGTATTGTCCCACAATACGTCGACATAATCGCACGATCAAACTCTATTGTTCTAAAAACGTAAAGGGACTATAAAGCGTTCTAAAAACGATATCCCTTCCGTTTACGCTCGCGTATACACAATTCTACACGCGGACCCCACGTGCGCCCACATCTCATTAATTCAATGGATACGCCCTCACTAAAACATTATATTACAAACACTATCACACTGCTTTATTGCCGTATAAACCGGTTGAAACCAAACGCTTATTTCATTACAATCGCTTGTAGCTAAACAGGCTCCACTTTTCTTACCTTATATGACTAGTCTTTTAGTAAGGTTTTAAAATGACTATACATACAATAAAATGAAAGCGGTAACAATGCAACTGCCGCGGAAAATGTAAAAAAATATCGGTTTGATATTACAAAGCTATAAATGCATTATTAACGTTATAAAAGTCATCCACGTGCTTCATAATCCACTACTTTTCAATAAAATAGGTACTTTACCTCTTAAATAAAATATTCACTAAAACGATATTAAGTTATTGAATTCGAGTAAATAAAACTTAAGTCGTTTTGATAATCACAGTATTATTTTGACCGTTGGCTTAACTAACTCTGACCGTGAGGAGGTGACCTCGTGCGTGACGTCACGATTCAGATGAATGAACATTCACTTCCCCCTATTGCCCCCTCTTGATTTGACCAGGGATCAGTTTCACACATGCGATGAGCTTAAATATCAGCCACAACATCTGTACTTCTTCCAAAGTTTCGCCTTTGCTTTCATCGAAATATTGCGCAACTAAATACGAAAAGAAACCGAATAATAAGAAAATTTATTCTAACAGACGGTACCTTATTTTATACTTATTAATTGATTTTCTTTATGTGGTTTAATTTATTTAATTATAATTTATATTAATTAAACTATAATAATAGATATTCATGCAATATAATTCTTAAGAACTTCCTTTAAAGATACATATAATACAATGATAAATAATTGTATATTTGTTTGTCATTATATTTACCAATAAAAGCCATAATTAAGCATTATTATGTTTGAGCACAAAGTAAACTATCATACTTAAATTACAGATTTAAGTCATGTTTCTCCGATGATCTTTTTTATTTCGCAGACACTTGGTTAATTAGTACATAAAATGTTGGTGTAAAACTTCATTGGTGCTTACAAGAATCAATCTCGGGTTGATAGCTTATAGTGATTTGAAAGGCCAATCTCTATACTAGCTCCAAGCTCCATTGGTGTATATATTGGTTTTATACAATTTTAATTGGAAAACTAAACAGTAGGTAGGAAATTATGCAGTTTAACTTAGAAATTCCTCGTGGAGTGAGTCGAGTAGAGCCGAGTAAAAAGATGTTCCTGCAATTAATAAAGCGAGTCCGGTTCCTTTTCTTGGTGCAGTGACGCTTAATAGTCGTGCTTCTACCAGTTCCGTATTTGGCTCATACTGAGTCATACAAGTTCACGTTCGTAAAAGATTCCGCCATAACTATCGTTATAGCATAATAGTCGCTGTTACAACGTTATAAGAAAAAAAAGTACCTTCTGAAATTGAGGAAAAATGGGTGATTGACCGTTGTTTGGACCCTCTTTTCTGGCATGCGAATTTATATTATTTATAACGCTTCTGTTATATCTTACATTTTGTTTTATCTAAAATGGGATAAAGTGATTATCTACTCCATAAAATAAAACAACATTAATCTAAGTTTCAGTGCAGGTCGCGAGCTCAATTCCTTTATTTTGATTTTTGTCTGCCGACTTTTCTGTCATATTAAGTATTTTGGATCCTATACCTTTAAACGAGCAATTCTTGTATATACATACATATACATATACGTACACACACACACACACACACACACACACACACACACACACACACACACACACACACACACACACATGCACGCACGCACGCACGCACGCACGCACGCACGCACGCACGCACACACACACACACACACACACACACACACACACACACACGCACGCACACACACACACACACGCACACACACACACACACATATATATATATTCTCGGAAACGGCTCCAACGATTTTCATAAAATTTAGTGTCAGTGTTTAGGCAATAAATCGATCTAGCTAGGATTTATTTTTAGAAAATGTCCTTTTGTCCGTGTTTTTAGGCAATAAAAGACTGCTACAATATAAGAAGGTAAATTTTGGCAGGTCACTAATTTTATTTGACTGTAAATGTCCTTTCACAATGAACAAGTTTGTCAAATTCTAATGCTGAATCGTATTTAGCGTTTTTTTGTATACCGGGGAAAGTTAGAAATATTGGCCACTATGAAATCACCTCGGTGTCTGTCAGTTGTCTATATTGTTCAAAAATATATGTGCGATAAGAAAATGTATTTTAAAATTCAGGGATTTAAGGGTGGAATGGAAATTGAAAAGTTATTTGTTTTGAGATCACGCTATAAATTGGTACTTAATCAGATTTTTTTCTTTTAAGAGTAGTTTGAAAGCTTTTCTATTTTCTACCCTCTTTTGTTTTAAAAGGCACTGGAAATTAAAAGAAATATATTTACTCGGTCCGAATTGTTTGTAAAATAAATTTATATGTAAACATTGACTAACATACCTAATGAATATTTATTAACGGACTCGTTTGTTTAACTCGATATTATAAACCACTAAAACCGGTCAACCGGTGTTTCACACAATAGTAACTCGTGGCCTCAAAAAAAATTATACAAGTTTCAGTTTTATAAAAGATTTATTTTTTGTTAGTTGGTTATTTTTTAAATTATTTTGTATTAAGACGATAAACAACATCTCAATGATAATCAAATAATAATGGTCTATGGTCAACAAAATCATTGGGTATCGAAAGTTATATTTTTTCAATACTTACAATGTTTAATCAAATTCTCTAAAGAAACAGAAGTTTGATACGGTTATCATTTCAGAAATATTCAATGAGTGTATTCGTATGTCATGAGGCACATCATGGTTTGTATTTTAATGTAATATGTGCGTCGCCTTAACCTTCCTTAGCCGGTCTATGACCGCATGCTTACAAGTCTGCGATCGAAGTTTTGTTTCCTAATAATGTAAGGCAAAGAACAAACTTCGTATTCAAGCCAATTTTATTGCAAATTATATTTTTTATTTAAAAGAAAATGTGAATTTTAGTAGGTAATAAGAATTAAATATTTTAGCGAAGGAGACAAAAGAATCTGTATCAAATTTCAAAACTTTCCAAGCACTCGCATAAAATTAATGATAAAGAAACCTATTATAATTGCTTATAAGAGCTACAATAAGCTCTATATAAAATTAAAACATTCATTATATAAATAATATATGTATTTGTTTAGTAGTTCTTCATTGCGGCTTTGATACAACTCGCAAGTGACCTTTATAAAAGTCCTTAGAAGCCCTGTAGACATCAAACAACTTTTTTCGAAACAGGTTCTGATTCTGTTGCCCTCCCAAGAATAACGCAACGCGATTCAAAAACTGTCCAGAACTAAAATTTTGTGGCGATAACGAATGGCGACTACGCATTAAAACTAAGATTAATAGATTATTTTTGTCAATTTCAATCGATTAAGTAGACGTCCTCGATTTCAATTCGTCGAACTGTCGAAACTTCTGTTTTTTTTTTAAATGTCGATGTATGAAAGGTGAATGTAGATTAAAATTGATCATGACTGTGCGCTAGTGACACATTGACACAGACTTCCACTTTCATATAATAACGGCACTTTCCAAAAAGCAGCAGCCATGTTTTTTTTTGTTTTGTTCTCTTACGTGATCATGAAAACGGAAAAGTGGATTATCAAAATGTGTTAGTTCTACTTTAGTTGCCTATAGCGTCCATTTCTCATTCATTTTATTTTTGTTGTACGCTCAGGGTGGGTCTTAAATTACATTTTTATTTTCTTTTCTTTACAGTTACGTTTGTGCGGGACTACACCCGTGTAGTCTTTGGCTGGGAATGCGATGGATACGGATGACATTGATTTAGTGGTTATTCTTTGTGATTCGTGTTAGTGAGTCGTTAGTAGTGCAGCGTAAGTCACCAACCAGTGAGCCAGTGTCGTGTAGTTGTCATATAAATGGTGCCAGTGATGTGACATTCTATGGAAGTATCAGAGCGTACTCGGAATGTTCACGAAGCACGGCAAGGCCCCTGAGCGGTGCCACCATCTCCACTCGCATAGGAGCTGCAAGAAGAAAAAACCACCTCCACATACACCGTGGAAGTACTTGATGAATTGCCCACTCGTTAGAAAATGTTTTGGTATAGTATTTTTGTTTATTTTTTTCCTTTATATTATTTTAGTTCTTGAGTAGTAAATAAAAGACATTTTTCTTTGTTTTCATTTCTTGAGTGACATTTTTTATTTAATTCCGAACAAAACGTAATTTAAAGAAATTTTATTCTTCTTGAATCGATGTGCAGTGGAGTGAAAAACTCGACGTCTCTCAAGGTATTTGCTTCTGGTCATTCGTAACCAGTGATTTAGAAGCTGTCCTGTTTTCGACAATTTTATTTATTATCTTGCCCTAAATTAACAATATTCCGTAAAGCTAAAAAGTGCTATGAATGGCTTGCGAACCATTTTCACAAATATGTTTACTATCACAACTACAATGACATTTTAGTAGTATTTTTTACAGTTTAATGTATAATATTTACCAAATTATATTTTGAAGTAACGATCTTCGGGTGCTTGGTTATATATCTATTGTATTATCGCTGGGTGAAAAGGAAACAGGTTCGGAAGGACCAATTTAAAACGAACCAGACGGGCTGGAACGTTCGATAAAGAAACAGAAGGGAGGAATCGAGGCTTCTCTCGATCCGGCCTCCTATAACGCCTACGTTGGGTTCGGGAACAACGTATGTGATCTCCGCAACGGAGTAACACACTAGGGCGATAACCTCTTTCTTTTTCAGCAAGTAGGTTCAGACGGGGATTACGGGTCTTCCGAAGTCGTCCCGGTCCCGACGCCTTAATTCTTCGATGTGGACTGTATAACTTTAGGGATAAATTACTTGGGAATAAAACAGCAATTATCTTCAAACCGTTCCGTGAGAGAGTAATCACTTTTCCCTATCACTTCCCTACACTTTTTCTTCTTGACTGCTGGTTTTTCACTTTTCCCGAAGGATTTTCTTATTTTTCCGAACTAATTCCCCGAACTATTTCCCCGAACGAATTGCAATAAAACCCGTTCACTAAGCTACCCCCAGAACTATACGCGAAAGTGAGCCGCGCCATTCGCGTGCCTGCGCAACTTAACAACATGAATTTGTACTATTACTCTCTCACGTTTCACTTAATTTCTTTATTCACATAAATCATACACAAATACAAGTTATCTATTTAGATAGCACAAAACAATATCTACACCATGATATACATTATATTTTCGTATCACAAAAATCCTTTAATTTACAAAACAAAATATGCCTATTTTAATCACAAATTCAAAGTCCAAACTTCTTAAATATTTAACACAGAAAGTTAAAACAATGTTTCCCACTTGAATTTATACATATGTTAACTAATACAATAGTTTAATTTACATTTTCTCTATTTATTTCACTATTTAAAACACTTTTAAATTTCTTATACAAAACTATCATTATTTCACTTATACACAGGAATTTTCACATAAAAATAACACAGAATTCACCTTTTTAGCACGTACAATCAACCTGAAATGTTTTACAAGTCATTTTTACACAAATTGCTGAAAGTACAAACATTTTAAATTTTTACATATTCGGCCTCCTAGGGGCGTGGTCAGCGTGCTTCCGTGAACTCACACTATTTGAACAACTAACTTTGCACGGCTCTCGGCTATAGAAAAAATGAAAGTCTGAAATACACTAATTTTAACAATATTAGGTAAATAAGTGCACTACTACACAATTTTCGAACTGTAGGAAACTATCTCTGATAGGATTCTTATCAGTTATCATGTTTCTTATCAGATAACAATACAAGTGAATGTTTTCATTAATCAATCATAACAAATAGGCATTTGTTTTCGTACAAAACATATCATACTTATACAAGACAATACTTATGCAATTGATTTCCGTTAATTCTGTTTATGCACAGAGTGATCATCTCGACCGGGGAACAAATCCGATCTCTAACTTCACTTTAATATTCCTTTGAATTTACAGCGTTGGAAAGACGATTTCAACCGGGGAACAATTCCGGTAACATAATTTATATCATAAATTCCCTATATGAATTTATTGAAAGATATTACTTAGAAAACAGTAAACTAGTCCGGCCTGGGAGTTGCACCCAAGACCTTCATATCATTAATTCGACATTTCTTTAAGATTTAACTAAGCATTTTCTTATCAGAACATTTCTATTGGACAATTAGTCTTTGAAAAGCTATTCGTCATCGGTTGACTTAATAAACTGAAACATTCTTATAGGCGCGTCGCCAACAATCTCCCCCCCGTGCGTTAGCACCATCATTTGGGAGGCGTCGCGGGTACCAGGACTATTATTCTGGATGTAGGTCTCCTCAAGATACCTGTGCTAGTAATGACGTCAACCACTCTGGTGTGACCGTCTGGTCCCGGTAACGTTCTACTAATTTTGCCTTTCGGCCACGTATTTCGCGGCAACGAATGATCTATTATCAAAACAATATCGCCTTCTTTAGGTTCCATGAACTTTCCGTTATTACCTGTTCGCGGTATTAAGGTAGGCATGTATTCCTTCAGCCACCTTGTCCAAAAATGGTCGGCTAACCTCTGTGCAGCTTTCCAATTGAGTTGACCCGTCAGATGCTGCTCTAGAAATAATCCAGGTGGTCGATCACCACATGAGCGGCCCAGAAGAAAATGATTGGGTGTCAAACCCTCTTCAGGACTATCCATACTGAATGTTACCAGAGGCCTGGAATTTACTGTGTGCTCTGCTTCTAAAAGCAACGTATGTAGAATTTCCTCTCGTGGGCTCCTTTCTCTGAGCGTAGCGGTCAACGCAATTTTAATCGATCTTACTAACCTCTCCCAGGCGCCACCCATGTGCGGTGCTCCCGGAGGTATAAATTTCCATTTAATGTATTTCTTAAATGACTCATTTTTCATGCCCTCATGGCATTCTTCGTATGCTTTCAATAATTCTTTATTCGCAGCTTTGAAATTTGTCCCGTTATCGCTGTATATAACGGCTGGTTTTCCTCTTCTGGCGATAAATCGCCTCAACGCCATTATCATTGACGCTGGTGTCAACGAGGCTGCTAATTCCAGATGTACTGCTCTGGTAGTCAGACACGTGAATAAAACACCCCAACGTTTTTCGTGTCGCCTTCCTATAGTCACACTCATAGGACCGAAATAATCCACAGCTGAGCATGTAAAAGGTGGTTCATGATGAGCTATTCTCTCCAGAGGAATATTTCCTTGTGGCACGTTCTGCGGTTTTGATCTGTATGTCCTGCACCACTGACAATGATGTGACACACTTCGTACTACATTACGTAAGTTCAAGACATAAAATTTCTGGTTCACCTCATTCATCACCGTCTGGTGATTGGCATGTCCAAAATGATGATGAACTTCTCTAATCATCATTTTAACGATTTCGTGTTTACCGTCCAATATGACGGGTTTTCTACTTTCCTCGGTCAAATTAGACTTGAAAGGTAAACGTCCATTTAAACGGAGTAAGTTATCTTCTCCTATTTCCATAGATAATTTACTTAAGCGTGAACTCCTTTCAACACTTTTGCCTGCTTTCAAGCATTTTATTTCCGAATAAAAACACTCGTCTTGAACGAACTTCCAAATTAATAATTCCGCTTGTTTCAAGAGCGCTATGTCCAACGCGCCATCGGGTCCTTTAACCGACTTTGCTAAAACTTTGTTGGAACACATAACCGACTTTTCGGCTGCGTCGTCGGGTCCTTTAACCGACTTTCTTAAACTCTTGAATTTTTCTACCGCTTGTAAGGTGCGTGTAGTTGCCCCAAGGAATTTCTTAAAGCTGCTAAATCGTCCGTAGTCGGGTAGACTTAACGGTTCTTGCTTTCTTAACGCATTTACGCCCTTCGGCGATTTTAACAGGCGACTTTCAACCTGCGCTCTATGCGACGGCATGCACTCATTGTCTGTGCGCCATAACACAGCAGTCTCGTACCTATTATTAGGTATACGACGTACCGTTTTGTTCAAAATACTCAAGGCTCGTTCTTCTGGGTCGTTCGCGGGCTTTCTAGCCGACACTCCCAGAGATTCCAAACTAAAATAATCCTTGATCAATTTATCCATATCTTCCTCCTTCTTGGCGGAAATGTGGTTAACGATCTTGATCGGTTTAATACCACCCGATATGTGACCATGTAAAACCCATCCAAGTTTGGTGAGCGATGCTACAGGTAGGTTCTTACCTCCTGAAATTAATTCACGAGTAACTATGAGATGCCAATTGTCCTGACCAATTAATATGGTAGGTTTGGACCTCTCATACATCAACTCATCCTTAATCGGTGTCAAATGAGAACACCGTTGCAATAATTCTCGGCTTACCGACTGAGGAGAAAGGTTAAGTGACTTAATTGTTTGTACACTTATCTCTTCTAAGTCGCTCGAGTAAATGCCTTTTATTTTAACGTTTAAGCGATACGAACTGTCGTCGTTAATTCGCTTACCTCCCACGGCTTCGATACGTAATCCCTCTTTACGTCCGCGAGGCGCTAATTTCTGAGCCATACACTCCTCTATGAGTGTCATGGTCGATCCCTCATCCAGAAGAGCTGTTGTCTTGACCTTTCCTCTAGGTCCATACAACTCGACCGGTATAATCTTTAAGTATGCACATGCCAGTGCATTCACTGTATTAACAGTTGTGATCTGAGCATCTTTACCCCCCTCGTCCCCTTGTGGCGAGGTTTTTTCATTGGGGTATCGGTGTAGCATTCGATGATGTGACATTCTACATCCCTCTACACCACATTTTTTCGCTTTGCACTCTAACCTCCTATGGTTAGGTGACAAACATTGGAAACATACTTTCGCTTTTTTGACCGCTTCCCATTTCTCGCGAATATTCATGTCCTTAAACTTGTAACAACTCACTATAGAGTGCTCCTTGTTGCATATAACACACTTATGTGTTACCCGACTTACAGGCTTATCCTGGGTTGTCATAACCACTTGTCGGTTGTGCCCTTTACTATTTCGGCGTTCTAGACGCTCGCTCGAATTACTTCGGCGCATATAGCGCTCGCTCACGGCACAGCTGCGTACACCTCCCTTTGCAGTGTGTACAGTTTGCTTCCTGAATTCAGGACGCTTCCTTTTTTCAGGCGCATTTTCATTGTTTAAGGACGTTCCAAATTGTTCACTTAATAAATTTAAAAACTTGGCCATCTTCTGTAACTCTGGCTCCAAAGGATACTGAGCTCGATATTCAAACCATTTAAATTTAATCATAGTTCCGAGTTTCTCCACTATGCGGCTCACTAACTCCGGTGAGTACAAATACTGTGGTTGATTCAACGCTTGTATCGTGGCAACCACGTTCGTAATACGACTTGCAAAAGATCCTATATTCCGGCAATCTTCTGCCAATCTTGGCATACGCTTTACATTCTCGATTTCGGCTAGAATGAGCATCTCAACCCTACCGAATCTTCTTTCGAGAGCGTTCATTATTTCTTCAGGTTCACACAAAGTAAATAACAGCGACTTTACCGCCTCTTTAGCGGTGCCCTTTAACGCCCTCCTAAGGCGTGCAACATTTTGCACCCCTGAAAATTGGCTTCTCGTGTCTTCAAACACCGTTTTGAAAATTATCCATTCACCCGGGTCTCCATCGAACACCGGTAATTCCTGGAGGAAATGAAGCTGGGAAGACTTATCTTTACCCGCTATTTTTATTGCACTCACAATCGCTTCGGTCAATTCTGACACCTCACTCGCGTGTGTTTTCTGTGCATTTCCTTGGTTGCGCTCGATCTCCGCCCCTTTGCGGCGTGATCCTTTACACGCTTCCTTATCAGCAATATCGGGTTGTGCTACACTAACCGGCGCGCTCATTATGGTCTGCTGAACCCAACTCCTTACGAAAGGTTCCACCTGAGTATTCCGCTCTTCATCATCCTCACTCGAGTCGATCTTCTCTTCTCGGTTGAGTCGTGCCAACTCCAATTGAGACTTGGCTAAGGCAGCAGCTGCCTGTGCTCGTTCGAGCTCTGAGCGTTCGAATTTAATCCGCGCCTCTAATTCGGCTTTCAGCCTCGCCGATCGCGATGACCTACTACCTCTCTGTGACCCTTTATCACTAGTGTGCCCGATTACTGTCCTTGACGATGCCGCTTCTTCGGTCCTTTGACCTACTTTTTCGACCACCGTTTCACTCCTGGATATAACAGATTGTTGTGCGGTGCTGGCCTGCGTACCACTGGTGTCCGTCCTGTTGCTTGTCGTTGCCATGGACGTCCCTGAGTCCCACGTGCATGTGGACGTGTCGGTGGTGGCTCCACTTGAAGGAGTTGCTCCATTTGACGCAGTAGCTGTGGTCGCTCCAGATGGTTCCGCTTCTTTAGCTTTTCTTGAGAGCCCTGTCCTTGTCCTGCTCCCTTCGCTTCTCCCTGTCTGGTTTTGTGCCTTCTTCATCTTGCAGGAAGGTGATTGTTGGCCTACGGTCCTAAATGTCCCTACGGTCCCTACAACCCCTTACCTACAACCCTTCTACACCCCAACCTAACACCACTACCCCTCCCCCCCCTTATCTCCCAACCCTACAACCCTACTACCACCCTAACAGCCCTATCAGCCCTATCAATCCTGGACGGGGCCTACCGAGGTGAGCCGTCCAGGGATGGAGTCGTGCAGGAATGGAATGGAGGAAAGGTTTAGGAACTGTCCCGCCAAGGAATATGACGAAACAGTCGAGCGGTAGTGCAAGCGCAGTCTCGCTCGAGAGAACTGCTCCACCCGAAGGTGTTGTGCCAGAGCCCAACCGTTTGGCACCGTTAGGTGGTCGGGATGTATGCTGTGCTCGCCGCCCAGTTGCCGGTGACGCCTCGTCCGAGCGCCCTCCTCCGGCCGCGATGCAGTCAGGTGCTCACGCGCACCCTCGCCTGGCAGCAGCAGCGGTGGATGCTTCTTCTTGCACCCTCTGATGACCTGACAGGAAATGCCGGACACGGTCGTCCGACAGGAAAATGCCAGACACGGTCGTCCGACAGGAAATGCCGAGCACGCTTGCCCGACACGAAAAATGCCAAGCCCTGCTTGGCCACGATGAGTGCCTTCACAAGACACCTGCGCCCGGCTGCGATACGTGCCCCATGCGAGCACACGCCCCAGGCCGCAATCCCGGTTTTCTTTCTTTCGGTAGTTCCAGGTCCAGTCCTTCAGCGCTGACGTCCTGGTCTTCTGGCCTTTGGTCCTATTGCTTCAGCTCAAACCTCCGGCTTCCTTCGGTTGCTGATCTTCACTCGGCTCCGAAGGTCTTCTTTTTCCACAACCAGCAGTCCACAGCTGGTTCCTTGATCCAGCTGGCGGGGTTCGGGTGGTCCTTTTAATCCGGCTCCGAAGGTCCAATTGAAAAGGAAACAGGTTCGGAAGGACCAATTTAAAACGAACCAGACGGGCTGGAACGTTCGATAAAGAAACAGAAGGGAGGAATCGAGACTTCTCTCGATCCGGCCTCCTATAACGCCTACGTTGGGTTCGGGAACAACGTATGTGATCTCCGCAACGGAGTAACACACTAGGGCGATAACCTCTTTCTTTTTCAGCAAGTAGGTTCAGACGGGGATTACGGGTCTTCCGAAGTCGTCCCGGTCCCGACGCCTTAATTCTTCGATGTGGACTGTATAACTTTAGGGATGAATTACTTGGGAATAAAACAGCAATTATCTTCAAACCGTTCCGTGAGAGAGTAATCACTTTTCCCTATCACTTCCCTACACTTTTTCTTCTTGACTGCTGGTTTTTCACTTTTCCCGAAGGATTTTCTTATTTTTCCGAACTAATTCCCCGAACTATTTCCCCGAACGAATTGCAATAAAACCCGTTCACTAAGCTACCCCCAGAACTATACGCGAAAGTGAGCCGCGCCATTCGCGTGCCTGCGCAACTTAACAACATGAATTTGTACTATTACTCTCTCACGTTTCACTTAATTTCTTTATTCACATAAATCATACACAAATACAAGTTATCTATTTAGATAGCACAAAACAATATCTACACCATGATATACATTATATTTTCGTATCACAAAAATCCTTTAATTTACAAAACAAAATATGCCTATTTTAATCACAAATTCAAAGTCCAAACTTCTTAAATATTTAACACAGAAAGTTAAAACAATGTTTCCCACTTGAATTTATACATATGTTAACTAATACAATAGTTTAATTTACATTTTCTCTATTTATTTCACTATTTAAAACACTTTTAAATTTCTTATACAAAACTATCATTATTTCACTTATACACAGGAATTTTCACATAAAAATAACACAGAATTCACCTTTTTAGCACGTACAATCAACCTGAAATGTTTTACAAGTCATTTTTACACAAATTGCTGAAAGTACAAACATTTTAAATTTTTACATATTCGGCCTCCTAGGGGCGTGGTCAGCGTGCTTCCGTGAACTCACACTATTTGAACAACTAACTTTGCACGGCTCTCGGCTATAGAAAAAATGAAAGTCTGAAATACACTAATTTTAACAATATTAGGTAAATAAGTGCACTACTACACAATTTTCGAACTGTAGGAAACTATCTCTGATAGGATTCTTATCAGTTATCATGTTTCTTATCAGATAACAATACAAGTGAATGTTTTCATTAATCAATCATAACAAATAGGCATTTGTTTTCGTACAAAACATATCATACTTATACAAGACAATACTTATGCAATTGATTTCCGTTAATTCTGTTTATGCACAGAGTGATCATCTCGACCGGGGAACAAATCCGATCTCTAACTTCACTTTAATATTCCTTTGAATTTACAGCGTTGGAAAGACGATTTCAACCGGGGAACAATTCCGGTAACATAATTTATATCATAAATTCCCTATATGAATTTATTGAAAGATATTACTTAGAAAACAGTAAACTAGTCCGGCCTGGGAGTTGCACCCAAGACATTCATATCATTAATTCGACATTTCTTTAAGATTTAACTAAGCATTTTCTTATCAGAACATTTCTATTTGACAATGAGTCTTTGAAAAGCTATTCGTCATCGGTTGACTTAATAAACTGAAACATTCTTATAGGCGCGTCGCCAACACTGGGAATTCCCGATGTGATTATTTTAAAATGAAACACCGCAAACATGGTCTTCCTTGATAATCTTATTTTAAAGAAGATAATCGAATGAACGAAATTTACTTTAAAGAGTACATTATCGATCGTGGATGATGGATTTGGTACCGTTACTATTCCATATTTGGAATAATCAAAGACTTATATATTTACTCAATAACTTTGCGATCCAAATTACAAATGCTGATTTCTATGTTTTCATTTTAAGTTCATTTTATTTACTGCTATAATCTTTAGTCATGCCTTTATAAAATCAGAGTGTTTTACAAAATTGCCATGGTCACCAGACTGTGAAAAGGTTGTTCGCTACATTAAACACCAGCTATCACAGTCTGTAATTGTTTCTCTAATGAAAGCTAGGAATGTGATAGTAAGAGGTATATCTTAGAAATCTCGGAAGATCTTCGGCCGATGAACGAACCCGACCTTGCGACGGCATTCCGCGTCGGCTGGACTGATTGCGCGATCTCCTGACAAACAAGTTGCGCCAATGTAATTTACGGACAAGCTTTGCTTTGTAGGGAATTGCTCATTAATCGTTAGGACAGAAAACCTCTTGTTTAACGTCTTGCATAAACGCGATTGTGTAGACACAACCCTGCTTCATCTATACTAGCTATATCGCTAGTAAACCTTAATTGATTAAAGTACTACATTAATTAGTAAGAGCTTACATCATCAATTAGGCATCATTTGATGAGATTCTCGACATGTTGAATGGCTGTCAATGTCATTCACGGAACTATATAAATTGTGACAATTTATTTATTGCGTGAACAAATCAATTTCAGTTACAGTTGTAGTATAGTAGCATTTTAATTGCTTTAATTGAAATATGTATGCCACAGATAAACTAACGATATACAATCCGATGGGCCGGCGATGGAATACGTAGGTGTAATTATGTTTATTATTTCGATATTATGATGGAATTTACCAAAGTTTGAGGAGTATCAACAGTATCTATATTTGTATCACTATGACCCAATCAAACGAGCGTATTTATTATTAAAAGTGGTTGACGACTAGTTAACTAATTGTAATTATGACATTATGCTACGCCTATTAACGCAAACCGTGTGACTTCTTGTATTAAGTTAAAGTGGAGTGCCAACACACACGGGTATCCTGACCAGATGGCAGAAACTTTCTAATAAAAATATAAATTACTTCGCAACCTTCCGCTAACTAAATACAAGATGTGTCTTACCCGGATTGAAGAGCACCTCCCGCCCTCCCTCAATTGCATGCACTAACTCCGTCACCAATAGTCGCAGCACCACTACTCTCAACACCACTATTCCAGGTAAGACACACCATCGACGATAATACGACACGTGTTTCGCCTCTACACGAGGCATCCTCAGGTGATGTAGACTCAACGGCGGCTGACCGCTAACTTTCTTTTAACTTCATTTTGAAACTTTCTGATGTCATATATCGTATCTGTGCTGTGAACGTCGCGCACATGCATTTAGTGTGTTTCACCCAATATACTTAGTGTAAAAGGAAGCGCGTGTTTTAAGGGGATATAGTAAGTCAGCTCAAATTCTAATTTCGCCCCCACTTCCCCGCGCGTCGTATGCTATGTACCGACATGTTTGTAATCACTAATACTGTAAGTAAATAGGTCGATAGATACTTATTTCATTAGGTTTATCATATTTATGCCTGTTTCTTAACGCCAACTAAGTCGCTTCTTATTTTTATAACGGTTATTTTCCATTTTAATTTTACTCGTCCTGTTGCGTAATGTGTATTCTGATCGTAAGCGACACAACTTCTCCCTTCAAAAGCAGGAGCGATACTAACGGGGCGATAGGAATCAAGCTTACGCGCCGATAGTTTAGGTAATTTCTTTTTACAGTGAAAAGAATGGTATTTTAAAAAAAAGTAAATAACATAAGCAATCGGTTCGCTCAGGTCAGCGGTTTTCTGCATGGGCTGAAATTGAATCTGGTGTGCCGCAAGGCGGAATACTTTCTCCTATTATGTTTTCCTTATTTATAAATTCTATCTCCTCAGTTTTAGATTGTTCGTACCATCTGTATGCGGATGATCTCCAGCTCTATGTACAGTCAAGCTTAAACAATCTTAACTTTGTAATACACAAATTAAATGATAACCTGGAAGCCATAAGAGAATGGTCATGCAAATATGGCGTTTCTGTTAATCCTGCCAAATGTAAAGTTGTAATATTCGGAAGTTCGCAATTATTGGCTAAGGTTGATTATGGATATCTCTCTCCTGTATTTTATAATGGAAGTTTGATTCCATATTGTGATTCCATAAAAAATCTTCGCCTGTACATGGATAAAACTATGACCTGGAAATTGCAGATTTCTGAAGTTAGTCGTAAAGTTGTTGCTACCTTGCGTTCCCTTTATCGTCTTAAAAATTTCCTACCCTTCAAAACCAAGCTAACACTGGTTCATTCCCTTATTCTACCTATTATCGACTATGTATGTTACCCAGATCTGTCAGAAAATCTTCTAAACAAGTTGGAGCGCCTTCTTAATAATTCCATAAGGTTTATTTTTGGTTTACGTAAGTATGACCACATATCATCCTATCGTTCAAAGCTTAAATGGCTACCTATACGTCAAAGGCGATGCTCTAGAATCTTACTTGTACTTTATTCAATTTTAAACGATCCAAGGTCGCCTTCTTATTTTAAGGATAATTTTCATTTTTTTCATCCGATCGACGGTCGAACATCCCGACAGTCAAACCGTCTGAGGTTAAGGTTTCCACAGCATAAGTCAATTTTTTTTAGGTCGTCTTACGATACAAGCTATACAACTTTGGAACACCCTCCCCAACGATATTAAGAATGCCACAAATAAAAAAGCTTTCAAAGTTCTTCTCCGAAAACATTACCTGAAGGAACCTACTAATTAACATTATTTTTCTTTAATTTTTGTCTTTCTTTTCTTCTTTTTTACTCCAAATATTTATTTCATTATATATTACTAAAACATTATATATATATATATATATATATATATATATATATATATATAATTCATTTGGATATTTATTTACGAAGTTTATAAGCATGTATATATATATTATATATATGTATGTATGTATTATTGTACGTATATTGATACTATATGTGTGTATATTTAAATGTAATGTGTATGTATGTAATTTGCATATATGTATATTTTAATGTATAAGCACTTATTTACGTATAATGGTCGCACCTGCCAACAATTACCCTTGCCACCCAGGGTTGACCGGCAGAGAATGCCACATGGCATTAAATCCGCGCTATGTACCCTTTAGCTTAAGGTGTTACGTGTAAGTTTATAAATAAATAAATAAATAAGCACTGCTTTATAGTTAGTTCAATTAGTATGCAAAGATTCATGATCTTATTAGAAGTATTTTATGAATAACAGCGGTTTGTTTTTTCTATCGAGAAAATTTTACGGAATCGTGTTTTCGTCTAACATAGTCCTTAACATTAATCCTCAGCTTTAATTTCATTAATGCTGCAATACTTTCGGCATAACGGAGGATCTTGCTAAGCAATTTGGGGTTATATTTCCCCTTAACTGTTCGTTTAACACCATCTGGTTAATCAATATCACCATCAGGTTAATAAGGGTGACAAACGAGCACACAGTCCACCTGATGGTAAACGGTTACTGTGGTTCGTAGACAACTACATCTATTCTCGATTACAAATTAAAATACGTTCTTAAACAGACAATTATGACTATACATTTTAATGGCTCTATATATTACGAGTATGTATATACAGTCAATGATTTCATGAACAGAAATACAGATATGCGGTAAACATGGCCAACACTGCGCATTGTCTCTGGAAATTCTATTGACAATGACATCGTTTGTTGTGGACTGACCATCAAGGAGAAATTTCAAGAACCGTGTCTAAGTATTATTTTTCCCTTATGGTAAAATCAAGCGCAAACTTATTTTCAGAATTTTATTGGAAATATGAGTTTGCTGTTAGTAAGAAACAGCACAAACTCTAATCCTTTCGATACTTTTTTACTAGAACTATCTAGATGGTAGGTAGGTAGCTTTTTTCTTTAGGAGGTCGTCTGGGTAGGTGCCATCCTCTAAAGTATTTCTGCAGCCAAGCAGGAGTACCTGCACTTTTTTGTTCATCTTTGAAGGGTATAAAGAGTCACAGGTTGTGAGGCACTCCATCTTAGCGCTCAGATATGACAACGCATCTGTAGTGACAGAGACCGAAGAAGCTGTAAAAGCACCAACATCATCGAAACCAGAGCATCTGTAGTGTCCCTGGACTACAGTAGCCACTCATCATCAGGTAGGCTGTAAGTTCAAAATTCTTTCTATGGGCGAATTTTTTTTCTGAGTATGGACAAATCGTTAAACGAAAACTCTACAATAATATCATACTTCCGACTAATTTCATCTCAACTTTCATTTATGAAGTACATAACCATTAGGCCGAGCAAATAAAAATAATATGTATATATACATATATAAATAAAAATATAAATTTCGTTTACTCAGTTATTTTACGATGACGATTAGTGAAGTCGAGTCGAGCGGTCGAGCAATTTGTTGAACGATTTCACTTGTTGCACTTTGACAATGACAGCCAACGCGTCATCTTGTGAATTGTCAGTTGTTTCATTACGTTACATTAACCACACAGTCGGCAGTCTGCATTGGTCTGTATGTTTTAACTGTTTATAGATGTGCACTGACGATAACTGTGTACCGCTTTAACGAGATTTTAATGCTTTGACTTGCAAAATTTATTACCTCTGGCGCCAAGAACCTCATGTAATTTACGGGAATTCGCATTTTTAAATTAAGATAATTTACTAAACAACTTAGTTAGATAGGTACTTTGCTGGAATTGGCCCAATTCATTTTTTGCTTACGAGTTCGTGTGGTTATGTTGCCTACTATATACTTTATCTCGGACCTCCCTTAATTATTTATATTGTAGCTTCGGTGGGACCCCTACATATTTACTAGCTAGCAAGTAGTTCTGAAGCATACGCTGTAAAAGATTAGGAGTCATACGCGTAAAAAACGCGTATCATTATATTTCACCTAGGCTAGTGTCAATAATCAACTGGTAAGAAACTTTTGAAATTACCCGAAAAAACGTTTTATAAATACTTAATATATTTTCGTCTCCACCTAAAAGCGTTAGCGACGCGATGGAGCCCCAACAAACGAAAAAGAATAGCCATTAATTCAGTGCCAAATTAAATTAAGTAGAAACTTCACGCTTTCATTTCACGCCAATTCCGATGACCACCAAGTTGGAATCGCTAATATAATTTAAGATATAAAAGCCAAACAATAAATAAACAAAATTGGAGATCCAAGTGGCCAGTTTTTTTTAAATAACAATTTTAATATTCCATCGAGATACTGAGTGCTAACTGGTACTCTACGGAACGAAAGACGAATTTTATTGTAATGTTTGGGATTAATAAATGATTGTTGCCGTCCCTGTCTGCGTAATTGTGCGTTCGACTTTGTCCTTGTCTGTCTCTATTGTCTCTATTTTTTTGTTTCTTTCCTGATGACATTAGTGTGTATATACAAAGAATGCTTAGAACTAGCTTCACATGTGTCTTTAAGGGAATATTTATAATTAATGTTTTCCAACGCAATGAAAGAAGTTTCTTGTAACTTTCTCGCGTATTGTACATAGAATACTATAATACACAATAGAATGGCTGTCAACCTTATTTTGTAGCAGAATTGGCGTCACGGGGAGCACACATACAAGCAATTACGTCGTTTTATCAGTTATCACTACTACAAACACATTTTAGACTTTTGATTAACGTTTTTGACACATAAATATTTCTTTATTTTTGTTTCCAATATTCACACAATATAAACAGTTTCGACTGGTTGTAGAATATGTCTCCTTTATTTAAATTCCATTTCCCGATATTCTTTCGATGCAGCGGCGACGCTTTACACGAAAATTAGAAACAATTGATTGTGTTGACATTTATACGTGTGAATTGACTTGTCAGTGACATGTTATTAATGGCTACACAGGCTCCGCCCACTCCCCCGTTTTATTATGTATGTATTTTAGTATTCTATGTTATTGTACCTGTGTACCGATGTTTGTACAATTATTTAAATCATTATAACTATCGATCACTAATAAAAAACTTTTTATTAGTAATCGATGATTATAACACTCTTAACATAAATACATACCAAAGTACCCACGAAAAAATTCGAATACATATCGGTAAATTTTATAGTAAGTATTGTTATACAGATTTACTATAAATGTAAATAAATGTCCTCCAGACCGAATTTCTGTCATGGTGGCCTCAACATCTCAACAGCGACTAGCCATTTGCGTACGGGATTATAGGGCAGATGTGTGGGTGCAAGTACACCTTAGAGAGACCAGGTGCATGACCAATTATAGTTTTACGTGTTTTACAATGTTGAATCAACACTTTCTGATTCCTGCAATTGAGAATTTCTTGACAGAAAATCCCAATTACTGGCTTTAGACCCAACCAGGATTCAAACCGGGATCACACGATCAGCAGTCATGTTTACGACCACTAGACCGACGAGGCAGTTACACAAATTCGCATAACTTGAGTTTATGCGCACTATGACGAATAAGCCTTTTACACATATTCGTAAAATAACTTGTTAATTAAGATGAATTAAATTATTATAAAATCAATTCACAGATAACTTTCAGGCGTTCGGGGTGCGCAAATTTTATTTTAGCGATGCTGTACAGAAATTCCAAAATAAATATACATGTTTGCTGTCGTCGCTTTATTTATAATAATACATATAAAATTACCTATTTTATAATCCTATACCTTTAAACGAGCAATTCTTGTATATATATAATCGGAATCTTGGAAACGGCTCCAACAATTTTCATAAAATTTTGTGTGCAGGGAGCTTCGGGGGCAATAAATCGATCTAGCTAGGATTTATTTTTAGAAAATGTCTTTTTGTCCGTGTTTTTAGGCAATGAAAAACTGCTACAATATCGTTAGAATAAGAAGGTAAATTTTGATAGCTCATTAATGATTACAAATAGCTTAATTGGTATATTGAGCGGTCACAAAATCGTAATACCACGGTTCGAGCGCAGACCGACCGACCGACTTTTTTAAATTTTTTTTCAAGTTCCTTTCTTTTTTGAGAAAATCTATTTTTTCGAGCCTTTTTTTTAGTATTTTTTAAAAACACGGAAATTTAAATTAAACTAATTGCACTCATGATTTTTTATTCAAATAACCAGTTCAGTTTTTTCTATTATGTCGCTAAGATCAAAAAATATTATACGTATTTCATCAGTATGTAATTTGTATCTAAATATAATTTCCAAAACACACGAATTAAAAAAAAAAAACCGATCTAAAAATACCGAGCAAAGCTCGGTCAACCGGGTACTACTTGTTAAGCTCAATGGTTAAAACAGTAATTAAATATATCCGACTGCGCGAAAAAGTTTACTGAAAAAACCTCCCTGCTCCCTTTTTTGTATTTGTAGATGCAATATATTACTGCGGAACCCAATAATCGGCATATTGTAATATTTTGTTCACAATCGATTCTAGGCGTGTGTCCCAGCGCGTCGACCACGATTTTTCCCGGACGAATACATTAGTGGTACTTAGTATTCGCTGCCACAACTACAGATTGCGTTACCTTGTCGTCTCAAGGGACTCCTTGCATATTGCAACATCCTCGGAAGAGCCCACGTAGATGCTTACAAATGGCAAAGTTGAAAATATAATATTATATCTGATTGACATGAAAGAATTGTGATTACTGGTAAACCTAATATTTAATCGTGATTTAATTTTTCTAAATATTTTGAACACCTTTGCGACGATCAGCCATATAAACTGTCACGTGGCGGCTGCTGAGGTTCGGAGTCGCAACTCAACATGGCTTTCGTTTGAATAAACGCTCAACTCTAGAACGTACTGTAGACAATAGGACGCTAAATGTGGTACTAGAAGCTCCTATGTTGATTTTGTTCCCGCTCTAAGGTCTCTTTACTTTTATATATATATATATATATATATATATATATATATATATATATATATATATATATATATATTGCGTAGAATAGGAGTGACAAACTTGCATACAATTTACGTCATGATAAGTAAATGCAATGGCCCATAGAGACCTAGTGGCGCAGAGAAGAAGAGAGGCGGTTGTCGTAAACTCGTGCTCATGCATTACGCTGTTCCTTGGGAGACGCTGTTTATAATATGCATAATGCGTCGTTACGTCGCACGCCTTGCCTTACACAAAGCATAAGTGACAAGCCTTCGTCGAGGCAAAAAACAACGAGGACACCACAATACAAGAGCGTATGCTCATCATGCATGCGCCTCGTCCCGCTTTACGCTCGCCATTCAATTCCTTCACTTTTTTGCCGTCCCATATTTGTACATAACCGTTATAATCATCATTACAGCCCTTCAGGAGTCCACTGCCACTGCCACTGTGCCACCGTCATCCATCGACTTACCACCAGTCGTCAGTCCTTTTAGTGGGGTCCGTCCAAAACTTCGAGACATATGTACATATTTAATATCATTATCAATACTACCTATTAGTACGCTAATTATTAGAGATGGGCCGAGTATGGATTTCACTGAACGCGAATATTCGGCCGAAAGTTCGGTAAAACTTTTTCCGAACTGAATATTCGGCCGAACATTATTCTGCTGAATCACCTTGGTACCTTACGTCGAAACTTATCGTAAATCGCTCGGGATTAGCGCTGGACCCTGCCCGTCGCCCCCCCGCCACAACTGACATGTTATTGCATCATCTAGTACTGAGCAAATTGCCGGCGCATGCTTATATGTTTTGACAATTTTTGTGAGAAAAGAAGTATTTCCTTGTGAAATTTGATAATTATATAATAAAAATGAGTGGCAGGAGATCTACTATCTGGACTTATTTTAGAGAAACTGACCACCAATGTAAAGTGAAATGTACTCATGTAATGTAATGTTTCTTTGTTTGATTCCAAAAAATTTAATCAGCTTTCTATTTGCTATTATTGGAAATAAATCTACAGTGCCTAAAAAATATAACGCTATACAAGTAGATTTAACTCATAAATAAAATATACATTCAAAAGAAAAATTATCAAAGAAATGGCATTACTCAATTCGTACATTTCAATACAGTGGACACTTTGAGTACCACTTTAACGAATGTTCGGTGATTTTGCCGAATATACGGCCGAATACGAATATTCGGTAAAGCTG
Source organism: Parnassius smintheus behrii (assembly GCA_036936625.1). NCBI lineage: Eukaryota > Metazoa > Arthropoda > Insecta > Lepidoptera > Papilionidae > Parnassius > Parnassius smintheus. The sequence continues at coordinate 19,579,881 of JAUPFT010000020.1, forward strand.
CCGTATATGCCGAATATGAAACGATTATTCGGCCCATCTATACTAATTATCTCAACATGAATTTTAAAAATTCAAATCAAAATTCGAAGTAAATAAATAACTTGAATTGAAAAAATATAATTTTTTCAACTAAAATGTAAACAAGTAAGCATAGATTTTCGATAGCGTTATACTAAATACATGTTTGCAAATTTGAAGATAATAGTTCTTAAAATTTTGCGTTTTTATTTGCTAATGTCAAAAGTGGCCTGTAACACACAAAAAATGGACTTCGATGATAAAGCAACAAACCATTTTATAACGTGTTAAATAATAAAAAATAGAGAAGAAAAAACAGAACAAGGAAATTATTACTAATTGAAGTTTTGCAGTTAGATAAGTACAAACAAACCGCTGCAGTGAAATGTTTTGACTTTTAAACTGATCAACGCAAAAGTCACACTATTGCCATATTGTACAGCTCACATTATAGAGGGTAAATTATACCCAAGTAGTAGTTTCAACAAGGTTTTATCTCGTTAATACAAGTCTCAACGTTGGAACTAAACCCCTTAATTGACCGAATTCTAAACAGCAGAGGCTGTGTAGGACGACGCGGTTACGCCTTTCGTAACATCTGAAACAGTCATTAATAACAATTTGTGGTGCAATCGTTCCTAATAGCGGCTTAGAATTGCCCACGCGCACTGTTGAATGCCGTAGTCGTCCTCAATGCCCCGAACATTAAGTGAAAGTAAATTATTAGCCGTTTTTTTTTCTGAATGAACGGCGTACAGTTAGACGGTTTGGTAGCTTAAAAATAATTGTTTTTATCAGTAGGTAGTTCCTTACTCATTTGTTATCTGGGTTAAAAAGCAAACCTGAGGCAATTATTATGATACCATTTATAAATACTAGAAATGTAAACACGTCTTAATTATATATAGTTATTTATTACTATTATTTATTGCATTTTTTTCTATTTAATCTTATATTAAATCCGTTCAAGATTGAATCAGCAGTCATGCATTTCGCTAAAGAGCTGCTTTCGAATCAGCAAGCTCAAGTGTCATCACATGTCACATGTCACATGACACAGTAATCATATATTAGGTAGTACTGAGTGCATTATGAAACAGTAACAAATATATTAGGAAAATTACGGTACATGAAATGTAATTCACTAAAATATATTTATTTCATTGACGTGATAAAATAAAATAAATTTTGTCTTATGTCATTTTTTTACTTCAAGTTTCAGCCATTTCGAAATGAGGTTCCTCTGACCGCAGAAGAAACGGTGAGAGAAACTTCGCTAGTATTCCTTTTATTTTACAATTTTTAATGATCATATTACATATCATAGTATTTATGAAAAATGATAGGAAACGCATCGGTAACTAAAGTGTGTTCTATGACAAACTAAAAAAGGACGGTTAAGACTTTGTATTTTTCAAGAGGATTCGCCAAGTCTGCACGCTGGTCTGATTATACTACCATTTATTGAAGGTTAGGTGATTTTGAAGAATCGACTCATACGAACACGTAGAGAACATGATTTTGCATTAAAAAAAATATTAGCTTTCATTCAAAAATATATTATTTCATTTCTGAAATTAACTGAATATATTTTTTTTTTCAATTTAAGGTATCAAAATTTCGTTTGAATACATCATTTTTTTAAATTCGTGTATTATTATTTTTTTAAATTTGTGTATCGTGTGTTTTCCGTTATAATCCGGTAGTACCGTTTCTTAATTAGGTACCCCAGACCTAAGAATAAAGAACCTCCTCTTGTGTATTTGAATATATTGGCTGTGGTTATTCTGAAATCAATGACATATATGATTATATATGTCTATAAGTATATAGGTGTAATTCAATATCCCAACAAAGTCGTTGTAGTTTTAAATGTGTTAAGGATTGTGAACACTAATTCGTTCGCTACTAGAGCGATTTTGTCGTATATCTAAGTTCAATTTAATAAGGCTTTAATCCAGCAGCAAATTATTTACACTGTGTACACACAATAACGTTGGTGGTAACCCACTCCTTTGCGTAATTTTATACCTTAAGCTATGAAATTTCACAAATATATATTCGCAAAAGATCATTTTAATATACGGTGCGCGTATATAGTATTCGTTAATGTATGATAATTATGTTAAACAAACGGTGGTTAAATATATAATTAATTTGCTAACTGTAACAAAATTCACGAAAACTAACTCAAAGATACTCACAGTGGCGCGAAAAACGTAACATTTTATAAATATAATACGTGCGATACATTCATTTAATAGTAAACATAATCGTAAACGTAATGGTAATGTCATTCTGTGAGAGTGTGGTCCTTCCTCGATCGAGCCGATCTATTCCTGTTACAACTCTACAAGTTTAGCTGCAGCATGGCTCTACAGCGTGTAAAATTGAGCAACAAATGAGCACAGATACGGTTTTGATCTGGCAATAACAGTGTGCAGTAGCATTTTCCAACAGAAAATAATATAACAAAGGCAATTGCCAGTCTGCCTTCCAAACGTGGCAACTATGACAATAAACAATGGCGGACGCGCTAGTCTGTAATAATCTAAAGAAAACGAAATTAAAAAATCTGCTATCTAAGCCTGGTTACTGATATTTATCGTTATGAGTAAGTCTACGTGATAAAAATACATAGACAGGTGTTTTGCAGTAGAACGAGTTGTAACGTTGATTGATGATGTGATATGATGACGACATGCGTGCGTGTATGAGAGTTAACAAACAAATTTCACTAACGTAATCCATAAATTTCAATTAAGCAGAAGGTTTGTACTCTGAAGGCGACTTAATTATGTTGAGTGTCAAATGTAATCGCGAAAGGTCGATGGGGACTTTCTATTTAGATGCCTTGCATATTTTTACAAACTGGAAAGGCAGGCTTCAGTGTTTTTAAAATGTAAATAAACTTTTTAATGGTCTTGCAGATTATAATGGCTAAAGATATGATATAAAATGACAATACTTTGAAATTTATAATGAGTTGCTTTGAAATTTTATACTATTGAATGTTACATTGTTTATATAAGTTCGGGATAATTACATGCTTTAATATAAATTTATATAATGTCTTAGTAATGAAGCTACTTTCACGTGGTATGGATACAGCAAAAATGGGATAGCTCAACCTGAAAAGGGCCTCGCTAGCAAAACAACAAACAGCGTGTAAAATGGTAGCTCATGCTGCAGAGTTAGCCTAGATTTCTTTTTACAATCGTCGTCGCTATAAAATTAAAGCAAAATAAAAGCAATGACATATTTGAACGTTGAGTCACGTGACTTGATGTTTCCAGTAAAAAGGGTATCCGGGTCTCTACACTCACAATACTAAACACAGCAGCATTAAGCTATTATTTGACGCTAGTATTCTGTGAGAGCGTGGTCCTTCCCCGGTCGAGCCGACCCATTCGTGCTACAACTATACTACTAATATAACTACAGCACGGCTCTACCACGTAAAAAAAACATAATACATAATACTGAGTAATTGCCTGCGGTGCCTTTAATTTCATGCAATTTACCTGATCTTTAATTTATTATTACTTATTATATTAATTCCTTGTGTTTTATGTCATTTTATTGTAACGAATTTACAAGTAAAAATTATGAGGATATTAACTTTGACTAAAAAAATAGTATATTTTTCTTTCATCGTTGTAAAATTTTAGAGGGAGGTCTCGCTAATGTATGCGACGTAAAATTCGAAGAAAATTTTTAAAATCAGTGTTAAGCCGTTTTGAATAAAATTAATCAAGTTTTTTTTTTAGTAAAATATTAATAATCTTATCCTATGTTATCCTATGAATTAACAAAAGTTATTGTAATAGATCTGATGTTGAAAAGTCCCTATTTCATTTGCTGACGCCTCATTTCATAACCAATACTTTTGAAGCAAAGAAAAAATGTGTCGCAGAATAAATCGCGAGGTGACAAGGGACGCCCTAAACAAAATTTGATCGATCAAAGTGCTGATTTATTAAAGATGGGCCATATTAAGAGTACCCTTAAACGATGATCATGTATGCGCAGATGTATGGACGTGAAAGAGGTGAAAGTGTTGTGTCAGGGTCATGGCCAAAGGAAGTCCGTGGTCTCTGCCTACCCCTCCGGATGACAAGCGTAAGTTTTTCGGTAAAATTGCATCTACAGCTTTAAAAAAAGAGAAATCGATATTACAATTCACTGAGAGGATAATTGAAAATTATACTTAGTTTTCTGCATGAATAGCCTAATAAAAAACTATTTAAAATAGTACTTTAAACGGTCTATATTGGTAATTGAAATCCGTCCAAAAGGTGATTGTTCCATTTCAATGTCGTCTACTTATCACTCATGACCGTGTGGTTTAGTGCTGCAGTTGGCAAGTGCGCTAATTACATCATAAGTTGTTATTACTTTTATTTATTTTTAATTATTGGTGAGGAATCCAAAGCCAATTTTCTTGGATTTAAGTAGGATGCTAACTTGGTGTACATAATACTGTTCTGTATACATCGGCTTCAAATCGCATTATTGTAATTGTAATATGGTTAATTATCTTTATTAGCTTCACTCAGCTCATCTCAAGCTCACTTTTGAAAATAACCCTCTCCTAAAGTGCCTGTTTCATCAGATTACCAATCCACTGGTGTCATCTAGCTCTAATTATCGCCCAACGCAGTTGCCCGTTCTATACTGTCACTTGATAACCCCTTTCTCATCGGCTGTCAGTTCTTTGGGCTACACTTCTGGCCAATGCTCCCTTAGATTTTTATCCATAGTTGTCAATTTCCCTTACTTTCGTCAATCGTCGTTACTTTTTCACACATCACGCAGAGCATAGCTATCTCCATAACTTGCCGAGTAACCAAATTTCAACATGGTATAATTATGATTTTTTTTTGCATACCGAACGAAAATAATTCCCGACTGCAATTTAGCCGAATTTTGCAGTTAACCTATAGCGTTTAAGGATCCGGGTCAAACTGCTTACTTAATTCAGTGTGAACGGCAGTTAAGTGAAGTGAAGTGGTCCCGGGACAACGTGAAAGCACTTTAGCTAAGCAAAGCGATCGAGGGGCCCCGGTTGCTTTTTGAACGGAGACCTCTCTAACATGGGGTTTGAAATGCTAGAATCTCAGCGTATATTTTTGTGGCCCTTGTAGCGGAAGGTCTCCATAAGGAAATGAAATCTACGTTAAAAATGGATGAACTTCATAATTGTTGTTTGTTATTTTCACCTACGTAAGAAAAGCGGACGTGATAAATCGATTTAAGATTATAAATATTTCTCAAAAACGATTAAAATATCGCTTTTGTGTATTGACCCCGGAGACAGTTCAATGATTGAAACTTGTTACAGACCGAGAGAGAACTGTGGGGTGGCATAGATCGACAATGATTTACTACTACTACCTCTATTCATGAATGACACTCGAAGTCTACCTATGACCATTAATCAACGCCATTCGTTGTTTTGTATTGCCGCCGTACATTCATTTGTATCGACGTTACTCTCTTCTTTACCCGTAGGTAGTAATTTATCATACGGAGTTGTAAACGTCTGTCTTCATGATGACTCGTGTTTTGTTATTCGGACAGGGACTCTGAATTTATTGTTGTCGAAATTTACTTTAATTATACAGTTGTGCGAAGTTTTCCTTATATTTTAAATTTAATTTAATTGTTCTGCCTTTGTATTTTATCAGTAAAGTTGTATTAAACTTTACTTCAAAGTATTTAGTTACAATATACTGCATAATTGTCACTAGAATTTTACCTATTCCAAACAATTCAAAATTTGTTTTATTACATCATACCCTACTGTCGCATATCTGCTAAAAGACTTGACCATTAAGAGGGTAGAGTAAGTCAGCTCAAATTCTAATTTCGCCCCCACTTCCCCGCGCGTCGTATGCTATGTACCGATATGTTTGTAATCACTAATACTGTAAGTAGAAAGGTCGTTAGACACTTATTTCATTAGTTTTATCATATTTATGCGTGTTTCTTAACGCCAAGCCAGCCGCTTCTTGTTTTTATCACAGTTATTTCCCATTTTAATTTTACGTCGTACTGTTGCGTAATGTATATTCTGATCGTAAGCGACACAACTTCTCCCTTCAAAAGCCTAAGCGATACTAACGGGGCGACAGAATTCAAGCTCAAGACGTAGTTTAGGTAATTTCTTTTTACAGTGAAAATAATGGTATTTTAAAAAAAGTAAATAACATAAGCACTGCTTTATAGTTAGTTCAGTTAGTATGCAAAGTTTCATGATCTTATTTAAAGTATTTTATGAATAACAGCGGTTTATTGTTTATTTTGGAGGTAACTTTGGTTTTTTTTTCTATCGAGAAAATTTTACGAAATCGTGTTTTCGTCTAACATAATCACTAACATTAATCCTCAACTTTACCATATATTTATTTCAAAATTAATGCTGCAATATTTTCGGCATAACGAAGGATCTTGTTAAGCCATTTGACATTATATTTCCCCTTAACGCAAATTCTACGGAGTGACTCATGTTAAGATTATCTCCATTTTGGGAGATAATGACGTATGAAGTAGTATATATATATATATATATATATATATATATATATATATATATATATATATATATATATATATATATATATATATATATATATATATATATATTAATTTTTACTATATGTTTGCTGCACTACCTCCCATATGTTTATCTCTGCTTAACCTGGTGGTAGACTGGGAGAAAATGCCTTAAGAGCCTATACTGCCTCAACTCGCCCCCACTTCCACTTTCATTGTACGTACTAACGGCTACTTAAGCTAACTTCTAGTATAAGTTGAGCCCTAATTTTACGGAAAGCCTATACAATGCGATTTCAGCTTATAGCATAGTCCTCAAACATAGATTCGTCCCGCAACAGATGCCGCAGCATACTGATTGTGATTGAAGTTGAACAAATTGAAACGCTATAGTCTACCGCGTGCAAAACAAGTGACTGAGAGAGAGAGTGTGCTCGCTTATAATAAAATAACGCAAGCGCCAAATCAGATAATTGGTAATTACGGGAAGATCACGTAGTAAATAAAAAAATAAATCATCACGATTTGAGATAGTACTGTTATCTATCTATTACGTTAAAAAACATCATTCAATTCCATAAGGTTTCAGAGATCTAACTCAAAATAAGTGTAAAACGAGGTTTTTTCGTATTTTTTTTAATCGAGAATTTTTTATCGAATCGTGTTTTCGCTTCAACAGATTTGAAGGTTATAAGTCCAAGTCTAATCTGTCCAAATAGCAAACTCTTAGGTATTGTAGATACCGAGATCCAGGACGCTCAATGTCACCAAAACAGCATCATATGGACTCTAAGGCATTATGTGCGCCATATAAAATATTTTTTGTGCATAAAAGTTTGAACAAATAAGTACATGGAAGACGTTTTTTTTTCTAATGCGAATCGCTGTTTATGTTTTTTTATTTTGCGAAATTATTTGGTGTTATAGTGTGGTGTACGCAAGTTATATAGTGAGTAAAGAGGTCTATAAACCTTTTGCTGGAAACATGGCATTCGTATAATAAGCTATTAGGCCTGATAATTCATCGGCATTTTGGACTATAAATCTACAGCGTCTTACCATCAGGTGGATATTACATCAATTTACACCACTTAATATTATTCGCTGTGTCGCGGTGGCGTTGTATTTAGTTTATGTATGTATTTAGTTCACTATCCCATATCATCCCTTGGGGATTGTAAGAGGCGACAGTGGGAAACTGAAACAGTTGGTTAACAGCACCATCTTCTATCTTAATAGGGTGAGGCTCACAGAAAATGTACCATAACACACAAGAACTTGTAACACACGATAACACACTGGAATTGTGTAACACACTGGAAATGTTGTTAAGCTTGATGCACATAAAGCAATAAAAAATTGAATTTCAAATAAACTACGATTATAGATAGAATTATTTATTTAATAAAACAACTTAAAAAACAAAGAGATCAAAATTTGTACTTAGAATGACACAATCGTATTATTTTGGCATTATTTGAATATATATACATATATACAGTTACATTTTACTTTTTGTTGTATATTAAACTTTTTTCTGGTTTAAAAACCCAAAAATAGCCTACTCCCATATAAACAACAAATTTATATGGGACCAGCCTGAAGGCATTCTCTATTCACCAAAAAGAATTTTTGAAATCGGTCTGCAGAATCCGGAGAATCGCGTAACATACATACAATAGAAAATAAAAAATATCAGTTGAATTGAGAACCTCCTCCTTTTTTTGACACAAAACATAAATATTTAGCTTTTTCTATACCTAAGTATTGCAATGTGAACTAAGCTTTATACTTTTCACGTGTGTTACGTCAGACAAATTTGTAACACACGCAACATACGTGAACAAACACTCGTGAAAAACATAACCGAAAATTCAGGTAGCATCTTTACTTGCAAAGCAAATCCGTAATAAACTGCATTATTTAGGAATATTTAATGTCTCTTTCAACTATATATATTACAAAACAACTTTATGTTATTCCTTACCTTGCAAAATTATTTCCAAAAGTCTCTAAAATCCAATGACGAATAATAACACACACCAAGTACGGCCTACTGCCCGTAATCCAAGATGTCTGACAAAACACTGACGTTTCATATTGAAAGTTATAGTGTTGCCATTGTGAAAAAAATAGATGACGTGTTGCTATTGCTTCTACCAAAAAGGCTGCTATGTAAAACAGTTTTTGTAACACACGTGAATCAGATGGAACACATTTGTTTATTCAATCGTTTTTAATTATTTTTTTACTAGTTTTATTACGCTTATTATTAGAACAGTAGTTTTATGCAATTACATTTAGCATAACATTAAGAAATCCACGATACTTTATTCAAACGACGAAGTAATGAAGAAAAAGAAAATGTACTACGCATGGACACATTTTATTTTTGTATGAAATTACATCTCACCAACTTTTTGTACCAGTTTGTTTTTGCTTATATTAAAAAGTATTCACAATTTAAATCGATTAATATTAACAAGCGAATAATGCCCAATACAAAAAATAATCAGATTATTTAAAAAGAACTACCAAAAAATATATTATATATTCTTGAATTTTGGCACGTGAAAAATATAGACGAAGTACATTTTTGTGAGCCTCAACCAATAATAGAAACTCCGGTTGCCAAACCGCTTGCCAGTCGTGGCAACTATGGCAAATATCCGATTTATAAGGCGATCTATAAAGAAGGCCTATGATCAGCTGTGGACTTTTGAAATGCTGCAATAGAATGGAATTGAAAATAATTATTTTACATTGCAATGCTAGGTTTAAACACTCCGTATATTATATATTTTTATGTTTTTATATTACAGTTTACTTAACAATATTCTCGAATCAAAACCCTTTTAAAATCACAATGTTAAATCTTAGATTAAATCGACCAAAACATCTTATAAAGTGGGCACTAGGATTGCTGGTTTGTTACGTATAGATACACATAATCCTCAAGTTGCTTTTAAAAAGATTAAATTCTGCATAACTGATGCCTCTGTTGCTTCCAGAAACTTTTTGTATCTGGAAGCATCGCAGGCATCAGTACAAAATATTTGGGTTGTCAATTTGTTTCTGTTCTTATTTGTCCAGCCTAATTAGTTTTTTATTTTTGATTTTATTTGACTATATTGTAAATTAATGTCATATTATATTTTTGTTTCAAAATAAATGAAAACAATATATAAACGTAATTACACATAGACAGACCCGACTAGGCTGTAACAATTATTTGTAGCTTGTAGGCCCATATCAGTGATAGGAACGTGCGGGTTTCAAATCCTCTACTGCGCTATCGAACTCTAAAATTTAAAAAAGAAATCAAATCTAATTTTAGTTACGAGATTGACTTAAAACTTTAAGAAATAAATTCTCCAAAAATACAAAATACAAATTTTATTTTATTTTATTTCCATATTCTTGTCATATACGTCTGTATATTTTTCAACCGACGAAAAAATGGAGGAGGTACTCAAGCCGACGCGTATATATTTTTTTACATGAACATTTTACAGAGTAGTCCGATTTTGATAATGGTTTTTTATTTGATGTAGTATACCTTGAAACTAGTCCCATATAAATTTGGAAAAAAATTACCTAAGGGTTGGAAAATAGGGGTGATTTATTGTATACTCACAGATTCTAATGCCGAGTTGTGTATTACAATATTACATTATAATTACATTACATTACAAAAAAAACCTTACGATGAATGAGCTTTAGACCTCTCAGTCTACATTTCTGATAAAGCTAGTTCATCGTGAGGTTTGTGTAATACCTCATTTAGTTCCAGATTAGATAAAGCAATGAGGGTATTGTGTTTTTACTCTACTCACTGCCACATATGCCTGCCCTTTGGCAAACAATTTCTTTCCGAGGTCGATTACAGCTTTAAACAAATAATAGTTAAAGTAGGATTATATAACAGTTAATAGCTAAAGTAAGGTAAATAGCTATTTTAAAAGTAATCAAACATTAAGCATGTAGTAATTAGTGGATTATAGTCACAAAAAATATAAAATAAAAACTTTTTAACAAAAAATTAAACCGCTGAAAAAACTGAAAACCAAAAAAGTTACTAATGTAATTTTGAGTCGGCGCCAAGCAATCAATGAACAAATATCAATACAATACGCGAAATCTTCAAAAATAAACATTAATATTTCAAAAAATACGCCTTCCGCACGAACGCTCGCAACGACGTGTGTAAGTTTGGCATAAACTCCGTGAAAGCTCGGCATTTTCCGGCGAAGGGGCGTGTCGTGCTGCGCATCACGCTTAACCTAATTAATGAATTTGATTATTTGGCGCCGACTCAAAATTACTTAGGTATACTTACATTTGTTTAAGAACTTAGTTATTGTGGTTAATTAAAAACTCAAAATAATTACAAAAATATATACTTACGTACATGACATTAGTTTAAAAACTTAATTTTTTTGTTAAAAAGTTTTAAGTTACAAGTATAGACTATTTGAATTGTCTAGATTCTAGATTATTTAAATCTAATTGGCTTGATTAAGGCAAGGAGTATAACCTTGCAGTAACCTCTCAATACCTCCATGCAGTAGTAATGACGCAATCTAGTAGTGTAGTAGTAGTAGTTGTGAATAATAATCCACAATTACTACTACTACAATCACATAATTATTTTATAGGTGGTAGAGCAATGCTGCAGTTATATAAGTAGTATAGTTGTAGCACGAATGGGTCGGCTCGACCGGGAAAGGACCACGCTCTCACAGAATACCAGCGTGAAATAGTAGCTTAATGCTGCTGTGTTTTGTATAGTGAGTGTAGAGAACCGGATATCATTTTTACTGGAAACGAGGCATTCCATCTGAGTCCTCACGGGTGACGTATGCATTTTGATTTGTAATCGAGGATATAGATGTCTATGGGCCGCAGCAACCACTTACCATCAGATGGACTGTGCGCTCGTTTGTCACCCTATCCTGTAAATAAAACTAAAGTGGCAGGATGGTGCGATAGGTACCTATTATCATTAGAAGTTGCGATTGTGTTGCATAGAGTGTTGACTGTCTCGTTGGTCTAGTGGTTGTGTGTTCGAATCGAAATTCTTAGTAGCTGCCCGAAGTCCGGAAGTTGGCGATGTCTCACCTCCGTGCCTCGGAAAGCACGTAAAGCAGTTGATCCTGCGCCTGGTCTCTTTCTGGTCGTGTCGGTTTACCGTCCCGTCAGATTATGATAGTGAGGGAATAGAGAGTGCTATAGAGAGTGTTTGCGGAGTACACTTGGGCACTATAATCCTGTCCTGTGCAGATGGTTAGTCTTCGTTGAGACTGGCCGCCATGACCGAAATTCGGTCTGGAGGACATTAGAGGTTGCGATACCAATATGTGTCTTTATAGAATTTATTGGATCCACCCGGAAATAAGTCAAATGCTGTGGTTTCTTTCTTAGTCGCGCGAATACCATAGTAATCATTTTGTTTGATAAGCAATTGATTTGGTGGTCATTCTCTATATTATTTACTTAGGTCTGGTTTTCACTACAGCGAAGACGCGAAAAGCGAATAATTTTCGTGTTTCTTACAAATGACGACTGGAACTCAGTTTGCTCCAGTTCGCTAAGTCTGTCACTGTCTTACTCAATGTTCGCTTTAGTGGAAGCCCGTCCTTATCCCATTAGGAAAAGTAAAATTACCGGATTGTGTCAGTTCGACGGAATTTCTAATAACTTAAAGATGTAATAAAAGCAGACTATGATAAATGACATTACTTGATATCTTAATGATAGATTTTGGGATTTAGAACAAACGGACGAATAATTATCTTGAGCCAGTTAGAAGTCCAGTTTGGTAACGATTGTCAAACTGTTTGCTAAACGTAGTCATTACCGAAGAATCCAGCTTAAAAATACTTGTAACATTAACCTTTTCCTATAAAACGAATACAAACGCAGAACATACGCAACTTTTATTAATGAATTATTAAACAATAGTTTCATTAATTCGCGTCAAATTACATGAAAACGATTGGATAATCAACAGATAATTACGGATATAGCAAGAACCGACGGTAGTATTAACGTTATTAATTCTATATTAAAACAGCCGACTTCGTACACGAAACTGAGTTTAGTTACTAAAGATGTAAATGTGAAAAGAACCGGTGATATATGAGTGAAGTGTCAATGAAGTGTTCATGAGAAGTATGGAGATGTAAAGGGTTGGTGGCGCCGTGGCGCGAATGGATACTAGAGCGAGGTAGCGCCCGCATGGGGCAAACGGCGAGCATGTGTCGCCTCCACGGATCATGTCTGCACCACAAGAAAAGTACGTATGCCAATATTATTATAAATTTATGTTTTATACTTGTGTATTAATAATACGTTTTATTAAAATAAATTGAATTCAGTCACTTAAATCCATTTAATAAAAAAAAAATGACGGGTTGCACTCAGGGAGTGCCGGCAGAAGTGAAAACTTGAATATTTTGGAATGATTAGGGAATAATTGCTTCAATTATCACACACGAACATTCAGAAACAGCAGGCGCAGGCATACATTTTCGCCGCGCCGTAGAAGGAGAGGGGGATAGTTCCTCTCCTACGCCGCGCCGGCTGTCTCTCTCTCCATCCGTCTTACGAATTTTCGATCAGGGTCACGTATCCTGACGCGAGTTTAACATTTTTCACCCATTACAAAAAAGTGCACAACGCCGTTAAAGAAGTTTTCATTTCAAAAATGTTTTGTATAAATATTTTTATAAAGGGAAATTTCGAGATTCTTAATTAAATAGGTATACTTTTCTTGTGAAAAAATAAGTTGTTTTCAAATATTATTACATTGATTAGATCACAGAATATTTCGTTTTATACGTAATTATATATTATAAAGCTGTAGGAATATGAACTACCCCTTGTCTTCCTGTGAATGTCGTCAGACGCGACAGAAGGAACCAAAGCGGGAGATGACATACAGCGATTTCCTAGTAACAACTAAAAAATTAAAAAAACAATGGTTGTCAACCCGCTTGCCAAGCGTGGCAACAATGCCAAATTTATCAATTTAGAGCAGTCTATGTGGGATGCATAGAAACATAGGCATGTCGTTGAGCAGTAGACTTTTGACAGGTCGTAACGGGATGTGGTTTGGAGATACACATCTAGAATGTGTTGAAATTGTAAACATTTACGGATGATCAGATGATGATCCTCCACCATTGATCCTCATATAGGGAGGCAGGAGTACAATCTGTAACTTTGTCTTGCGTTTTGTGCGGTCTTTGATTCCATTAATTTAGGGCGATGCTACAATCCTTTTAGCGGTGCCAAATTGAATGTCCGTATATCGCTGTATATCTGTTATCTGAGCCGTGGTAGCTCAGATAGTTAGCGCTCGCTGTAAATATAACAGAACGCGAGAAACTCGGGTTCGATCCCCGCCGGCACCAATGAAATTGTTAATTGCAATTTTAAGTGCTGATGAGTCTGAGGAATAAGAAAAAAAATATTTCGAAGACATGTGAAGTTCGCCAATACGCATTGGGGTAGCGCGGCGGACACTTCCTTGCCCTAAAACCCTCTCAGAAATGAGGGGAGGCCTGTGCCCGGCAGTGGGACGTATATAGGCTGTAACTTTACTTTTTACTTTTATATCGCTGTGCTGAAGTGTTAGTACAGTAGAGCTACGATTCAACTGTAGAGAGGTTCTTCACCGCTGAATTTAAATACGTGTTTAAGCTACTGAACGGGAAAGAACCTCCGATTTTCCAACCATATATTCCACCGGTCCTGGCAGAATCGGTGGTGGTCTTAAAATAAACATGGACAAAGCAATGGTCATATGTAGCATCCATGTTACACCTATTCCGGTAGTTGTCGACGAGTATGTTTACCTAAGACAAATACTTGGACTAAGTCCAAGGTCGACCTTGAGTTTATTCGACAGATTCAACTCTGTTCAGTAAGCTGAAGTTGCAATGGGCCGGCCGTATAACCCGAAGAACCGACAACCGATGGGAACGGAAGGTTCTCGAGTAGCAGCCCCGTAACGGTAAGCGAAGTGTATGGCGGACTCCAACTAGATGGAGTAATTACCTGGTAATAGATGCAGGAAGTTGATGGATGCAGGTGGCTCAAGACCGTGTTCTGTTGCATTTTTTGAGGAAGGTATGCCACGCTTTTTTCCTGGCCTATGTTCAGCAGTGGACTTATGAAGGGCTGTAAAGATGATAACGACGAATGAAGATTTATAAAGTTAAGCTACTATGTAAGTGGTCGCGTGGTTCCATTAAATTTAATGATTCATAGGTATCACCTGAGTGTAATCCTATGAAAGGAATCTTCTATTCGGCGATGTTGTTAAAATTATTAACTGGGCACTTAAATTGAATACGCAAACATAGCGATCGTTTCCGACGAGATGATAAGTGAAAGCTAATGTCCATTCTCGGTCTATTTTAGCGTGACTATTTTTAGTGTTATGACGATAGTCTTTTTATAGTCATTTCTATGAAGTGACGACGTCACCGAGATATTTAGTTAGTATATTGGTTTGGTTTATTTCACGAGTAACTGAATGACTCGGAACAACCAACTTACTGATGAATAGTCTTGAATTTATGAATAAAATGTTTCACATGTCTTAGAAAATGTATTTAAATTATTTTTAGTTTAGTACTTTATTCCTGTTATACGCTTAATACAAACATTTTCACAATTCAGAAGACATTCATGATGATATGTAAGTAATTGTGTGTCACTGTGATAAAAATAACGAGCTTGAACGAAATCTCATTTAGTTTCAAAGTTTTGAAACTCTTTACAATATGATGCAACTGCATCAATCAGATGAACTTATAGACAGAAAAGTAGCTACTTTTCTGTCTAGAAGTTCATCTGGGTTGGTACTATCCTCATACCTAAATCTTTCTCCAAGCAGCGGTTTAATCATTGGTTTGTTCAAGTTTGATGGTTAGAGACAAACACATGCAAAATAACGGTGACAATTTATAAAATGGAGATTTCAATATCAATCAAGAATATCAATGTCAGTGTCAATAAGAGTAGCACAAAGTTGGTTCAAGCGTTTTCAGTCCGGAAATTTTGATATCATAGATGCAGTTGCAGCTTGCTCAGGTCGCTCCCATACGGATAAAGTCGGTGCTGTTTTTGAAAGAGTAGAGCAAGGTCAGCTTATTTGTAGTTACGACATAGCCGAGGAATTGAGGATTGACCACAAAACAGTTGGCCCATTTGAAAACGTCTGGCTGTACACAAAAAAGCTCTATATTTGGGTACCACACGACATCACTGAAAGAAACCTAATGAATCGTGTACTCATTTGCGATTCTCTATTTCAAAG
Organism: Parnassius smintheus behrii; assembly: GCA_036936625.1. NCBI lineage: Eukaryota > Metazoa > Arthropoda > Insecta > Lepidoptera > Papilionidae > Parnassius > Parnassius smintheus. The sequence continues at coordinate 19,595,788 of JAUPFT010000020.1, forward strand.
TAATGAAACCGAACCATTTTTGAATAGATTCATAACTGGTGATGAAAAGTGGATAACCTACGACAATAACATGCGAAAAAGATCATGGTAGAAGGTAGTCAAGCTCCACAGACTGTAGTGTCTATGTGTATGGTCGGATTGGAAGGGCACCGTTTATTATGAGCTTTTACGGAGAGGCAAAACCATCGATTTGGATCTCTACTGCCAACAACTAATGAGACTCAAGCGAAGAAATTGAGAAAAACGTTCGGAATTGATTAACAGAAAAGGAGTGGTCCTTTATCATGAAAACGTCAGACCACACACATCTTTGGCCACTCAGCAAAATTGAGAGAACTTGGTTGGGAAGTGTTAATGCATCCAGTATATAGTTCTGATCTTGCACCATCAGATTTTCACCTATTTCGGTCTCTTCAGAATTCTTTGAAAAGTGTAAGGTTAACATCAAGAGAGGACTGTCAAAACTACTTGTCGCATTTTTTTTTAATAAAAAAATCTCAAGATTTTCATAGCAACGGGATTATGTCACTACCTAAAAGATAACAAGATGGCAACAAGTTAATGAACAAAATGCCATTATATTATATATTAAATATTAAAATGTTATTAACTTTGAAAAAAAATATCTTAAATTTGTATAATTATAACTATTATAGTTTATTATATAAAGTCGGGAAAAAGTTTCTTCGTATATTATAATTATACAAATTTAAGATATTTTTTTTCAAAGTTAATAACATTTTAATATTTAATATATAATATAATGGCATTTTGTTCATTAACTTGTTGCCATCTTGTTATCTTTTAGGTAGTGACATAATCCCGTTGCTATGAAAATCTTGAGATTTTTTATTAAAAAAAAAATGCGACAAGTAGTTTTGACAGTCCTCTCTTGATGTTAACCTTACACTTTTCAAAGAATTCTGAAGAGACCGAAATAGGTGAAAATCTGATGGTGCAAGATCAGAACTATATACTGGATGCATTAACACTTCCCAACCAAGTTCTCTCAATTTTGCTGAGTGGCCAAAGATGTGTGTGGTCTGACGTTTTCATGATAAAGGACCACTCCTTTTCTGTTAATCAATTCCGAACGTTTTTCTCAATTTCTTCGCTTGAGTCTCATTAGTTGTTGGCAGTAGAGATCCAAATCGATGGTTTTGCCTCTCCGTAAAAGCTCATAATAAACGGTGCCCTTCCAATCCGACCATACACATAGACACTACAGTCTGTGGAGCTTGACTACCTTCTACCATGATCTTTTTCGCATGTTATTGTCGTAGGTTATCCACTTTTCATCACCAGTTATGAATCTATTCAAAAATGGTTCGGTTTCATTACTTTGAAATAGAGAATCGCAAATGAGTACACGATTCATTAGGTTTCTTTCAGTGATGTCGTGTGGTACCCAAATATAGAGCTTTTTTGTGTACAGCCAGACTTTTTCAAATGGGCCAACTGTTTTGTGGTCAATCCTCAATTCCTCGGCTATGTCGTAACTACAAATAAGCTGACCTTGCTCTACTCTTTCAAAAACAGCACCGACTTTATCCGTATGGGAGCGACCTGAGCAAGCTGCAACTGCATCTATGATATCAAAATTTCCGGACTGAAAACGCTTGAACCAACTTTGTGCTACTCTTATTGACACTGACATTGATATTCTTGATTGATATTGAAATCTCCATTTTATAAATTGTCACCGTTATTTTGCATGTGTTTGTCTTTAACCATCAAACTTGAACAAACCAATGATTAAACCGCTGCTTGGAGAAAGATTTAGGTATGAGGATAGTACCAACCCAGATGAACTTCTAGACAGAAAAGTAGCTACTTTTCTGTCTATAAGTTCATCTGATTGATGCAGTTGCATCATATTGTAAAGAGTTTCAAAACTTTGAAACTAAATGAGATTTCGTTCAAGCTCGTTATTTTTATCACAGTGACACACAATTACTTACATATCATCATGAATGTCATAAATAAATAGCTTATTCTAATCTGAGTTATATTTTTTTTATTCGTCGGCCAATTCTACCAGGAATATAAAGATAACATTGAAATAAAAAGATAAGTAAATTTTTGTACATTTTAGTGTTCTAGACAGGGATACCAGATGTCCGGTTTTCGACCGGTCAATCCGGTTTTCTTTACGCTTGTCCGGTCACAAAATTCTTGGTAAACCGGACAATAGATTATCTGGTAATAAAATAATCGTTCATTATTTCTACCGAACAGCACGAGTGTTTTGTAGGCAAATTTTTAACAACGAAGCAGCGCCCAATTTATTGAAAATCGTACAGTATGTGTGTAGTATTCCCATATCTAATGCTTTTGTGGAACGAATCTTCAGCGTCAAGGAAAATGTATGGACCGATGAAAGAAATCGTCTCGCCGTACAAACTGTAAAAAGTGAATTTTTCGTTTTTTTTTAGTATATATGTTAGTAGCACTGAATTTAAAGGTGACATCTCAGGCAACAAGTATTTATTAAAAGCAGTCAAAGTTCTAAATATATAAAAAAGTAGAATAGCTGTAGTTTAGTAAGTTTCCAGTACACAAAGTACATTACAAAAGTACATTTAAGTTCACTTTTTATTTTTTGTATTAAAGTACGTTTTTTTGTATGAAATGAAAACAAATAAAAACTTGTCCGGTTTTTTCTTTGAACACATCTGGCATCCCTAGTTCTAGATCTTGTGTTCCGAACGCAACCCAATTCATATAGAATTGAAGGAAGATTTGTATATATTATACATATTGTTTTGTTTAACTAAAATCTTTTGTTGAGTGCTTCGAAATTAGGAAATATTATTTTCACCTTCCTGGTTACTCTCACAAAATAAATCGTGTTATAGATTTAGACAAATAGTTAGTGCTGGCACTGCTGTGTTTCAGATTGAAGGTTTGACCTACTTGGTAGTAACAGACTAGTATGAATATATATTTTAGGTGTAAAAGGACAACGAAACAATACCAGTCCGGTAATGTCTCTTAAATTACCGACCACGGAGTAAATCTGTCGCAAATCCGATCACATAAATAATTCTTATTTTCTTCATCAGCCTGTTAAATTCCACTGTTGAAAATTGGCATCCCGTTTAAGAAAGGATTTATCTTAAAACCCCGTTTTATGAAGGATTTGTCTGAATATCCCGTTTTAGGAAGGATTTGTCTTAACATCTCGTTTTATGAAGGATTTGTCTTCACATCGCGTTTAAGGAAGGATTTGTCTAAATATCCCGTTTTAGGAAGCATTTGTCTTAACATCTCGTCTTATGGAGGATTTGTCTTAACATCGCGTTTTAAGAAGGATTTGTCTTAACACCCCGTTTTAGGAAGAATTTGTCTTAACATCGCGTTTTAAGAAGGATTTGTCTTCATAAACCGTTGTAGGAAGAATTTGTTTTAATATCCCGTTTTAGGAAGGATTTGTCTTATTATCCTTTTTTAGGAAGGATTACGTATTAACGATCACATTACTAGGCGAAACGCCCCAGTGATACTGCTACATATCGCCGGTTGGAATATTTTACGTCTGGCGTTAACATCATAGTTATAGCATCATCTATCGGAAGCCTCTTACAATTCTAACACCGACGAAACTAAATGGGGGGGGGGGGAGATTTTCTTATGCTATATGTTATATTAGCTACAGACTTACGTTCGACAAAGTAACTGTTTATCGCCTTAATATATCACCAGGGAAAATAACCTATAATGCTTTTATCTATAATGGTTGATCAATAAATTTTTGGAAACGCAATGAAACTCTAGGATAAGTAGGTATACGTAATTTGGATTTATTTTTCAACGTAATCGTCTTTTAACTTAATACACCTTGAATAACATTTTTCAAGGTGGTTAATTTGCCTTGGAAGAAAAGGTTCGAACCTAGGACTCGAAAGTCATGGTCTTTACACTCTACAGTATAAATCACCTCATCGTCGCCGTCGAATTCCAAATTGCATTAAATTCTCGCCAAAAGTGAATTTTGAAAAAAAAATTGGATATAGATTTGTATTAGTTTTTTCTGACCCGGGCTCCGAACGTATTTAAGATTCGAGAGAAATAGAACGCATTTCTATAACTCATTGATGAGTGTCGTATTCCGAAAACTTATTGATCTGCTTAGTTTTTTTTTATAGTATAAAGGTGACAAACGAGCACACAGTCCACCTGATGATAAGTGGTTGCTGTGGCCCATAAACATCTACAAATATATCCTCGATTACGAATCAAAATGCAGATGCGTTGTCACCCCTGAGGACTAAGTATAAAATATAAATATAGCAATAATATAAAGTTTATTATGATAGTGAACGAAATAAAACTCTGTACTTCACCTTGATAAATAATATTTCTACTATTTACCAATACCAACGCTAAACACTATTAATAAGCTTTAAATGCTTGTGCTAGGAATGGTACACTACAGTACTACTACCCACGTCTTTTTAGTTTCGCAAATCATAATCATTACACCGCTGTCACTTTTAAAATAAATCTACCGGTAATAACTTTCTAAATGACATTTTTAAGAAATATTTACATGAGACATGGACCGGGGGAAGATCATTCTATCACAGAATAACAAAATAGAACTGTGTTTCATGTGGTGAGTGTAGAGAACCGGAGAACCATTTTACTGGAAACAAGGGATTCCATCTTAGTACTCAAAGATGACGTCGCATTCTGTTATTCGTTTCTTAATCAAGGTTAAATGTCATAGAAATATTAAAAACAGGAGAAGTGGCAAAGGGGCGTGTCTGCGTCCGCGCGCTATGATCAAAATTCTCAGCTTCAATACAAATGGCCGTCTCTGCGAATTAGTACGCTTGCGACCGTCATCGTGAAATATTATCAGAATGCCATGTTGTTCAGTGGTTTCTTGCAAAAACCGAAGCCAAAACAAAAACTTTATTAATCATGGAATCACATACCATAACTAGGTACAAATATTTCATTATATTTATCTTTAAAATCATATTAAACAACAAATCATAAAATATTTCCTTCTCTTACTACGTTATTTTTGTTTCCAAATATCACAGCCACTGTAATATTTTTGCAGTAAATACATTGCTCCATAACCACTACCTAAGTATGACGCCAAGTGACTTAATGAGCAATGTAAATATCACAAAACAATATTTTATTTATGCGGATATATTGCGGAGTACGGCCGCTGTATCTTGTGACAAGCTAGTAATGTGCGTGTTCAGATCCACTATCGACAATAATGTGAATTGGCGAATTGCTATTATAGTTTATTCTCCAATTCGTCCATCGTTTCAACCCGATAGGAAGACCGATGTGACATAATATGTTTTACTTATTTTGATTATTTTACAGCAACTACTACGCTGAATGCGTAACCAAAGGTCGTAAACTAAGTTGATTAAATTTTAGGTTCATAATCGATGAAGTGTTCTTAGGTTTGAATTATCGTATATTATGCCTTAACTTCGAAAAATTTTCATAATTTTTATGGTTTTGGGTTTCAATATAATTTATAGTTTTCAAGAGCTTCGAATGTATTATAAATACCTAACCGGCATGGTTAGGCTTATTATTACTATTTTTATTTATACTTAGGCTTAAAATTAATCAATATAATTATTCTTGCTACTTATTTGTTAGACATGAGTGTGTATTTGTTTTCATATATTTAACAATATTATCACCAACCAGGAGTTTTTATAACAAAAGATCGCCAAGTAGAACCTGCTTAGTACATGGTGAGATTAAAAAGTAGCATAGGATATATGAAAATAATAAATAGGTTATTAATCGTACCTTTCGGCTTGCCTAATGATGCTAATTTAAAAAAGGAATGGATTTATGCCACTAAAAGGCCACCTGACTGGTTCCCTACAATAACTAGTAGTGTGTATGAGAATGAAAATTATCATGAAAACAGCTTGTCTCGCCAATGATAAATAAGGAATTAAAACTAAAAATGTCAAACAGGAACTCATGGCAAAGGCTTCGCTAATTTTAATTTTTTTAATGTAAGTTTCACCAATTTGAGCAGTCCCCGGTGAATAATCACATTATATTTCTTATAAAAGCAGTCATGGAAAAATACATTAATTTAAGATTACACTATTTGACAAAAACGTCACTTCAGAAATATAAAAACGTCAAGTGCTGCACAAAAAGCTAACTTTGCAGGTCAGTGAGTAAGCACCATAGCATGGTTCCGAAATACCTACTACTTCAATCCGCTATGATAGCCTAAGCCAACATAACCGGATTTTTTTACTGTTTTTATTTATTTTATATTTAGGGCCCAAAATATTTTAGTACAATTTTGGTATAATTGAAACAATCGATAACTTTCCAATTTAGTCAATCACTAACGCATATGCAAAATAAATGACTTTTTTACAGCACAACGATAGTGCCCGATATTTTTGTGTGAGTAAGTAGCACGGTGAATGGTAAATGGACGTTGTGGTTTTAGAGATATGGTTTATAATTAATTGTGTAGTACGTTATGATTTATTAAATGCGCGTGTATGCGTGATTGCGTATCTATTGCTTTTACTGATATGTTTGTTTAGTAGTTGGCGCGTGGTAGGGGCCAAGTGGAGACACCGGGTTCCGATACATTTTCAACTACTGAGCATATCTCCTTCATTATTATATCTATGTTAAATGTAGATAGATATCTATGCCAAAACCTCCACTTACCATCAGATGAACTGTGTGCTTGTTTGTCACTTTTATTTTATTTTTATTTTTTATAGAATCATCCTTATTCTATTTGATTGATAAGATGAAAGAGAATTCAGTAATTATAATTAGTACAATAAGCGCTAAAGCTCTGGCTAGCATTTGAACGCAAAAACCCACGACTAATGCCCAGTACATCGACCCTGGGGCCCCCGAGCCGAGGGTCCGGTCCATTTTTTTTTATAGAATAAGGGTGACAAACGAGCACACAGCACTTGATGGTAAGTGGATGCTGTGACCCATACACATCTACATTATTCCTCGATTAAGAATCAAAACGCAGATGCGTTGTCACCTCTGAGGACCTGCTGACTCATTAGTGCTACTACAAAAAATGTTGCTGAATGTAGATTGCAGTATAATAACGCAAACCGCATTCTGATTAATCTTTCTAAATACTGCAGTGCGTTGAGCACGTTTGCGGACGCCAGGGTGTCCGAATATTTCGCGGTTATTAAATCTCGGGTTGCAACAAGTGCACTGAGAGTAAGCTATTCTGAATACTGGCGTGTCGTGCATCGTCGACAGTAACTGTACTCGTAAATAGATAACTGGAGCTTAGAGAGCTACGTTCATAACCATATAAACCAGAGTTAAAATAGGGAATCGCTTGATTTACGTATATTTCCATACATAGTCGAGATCAAAGAGATAAACCTCATTCCGTAAATATGAATTCTGGTTAAATCAGAGTTTAACAATAGTTAAAACCAGATTAAACGTTAAACCATCTGATATAATAAAAACAGTTTTATTTTTGGAGTAAAATCTTCTTTAGAATCGTTGCAATTTGAAATTGGAATAAACAAAAAAACGACGCTAAAAAGAGACAAACATATACATCTATAGGATTTAGCAAGCGAGAGAAGGAGATAGAATACAGTACATTTTAGTGTTGATTATAAATTTACTTATATTTTAATTAAATACCCTACAATTATCCCACTCTTGATAATCTGCATCCATCTCATTCTCTCAAAATTTAGTTTTCCGAAGGTTTCACTTGTACCGCGTTTGAATTGCACACATGTTTTTTTTTAAGCTATGGGTATAAGCATAAACATCAAAAGGCAACATCAAACTTTAAGATTATTGTAATATGTATAAATACTATGTACATAAATAGTTCAGAGCTATTGTTATCGCACTGTAGCATCGCAAGTTTCTAAGGGATTAGACACAAAGCTTAACGCTACTACTAACCGTCTTTCTTTGAATGTTAACGTCATTTTGATGATCTATTCAGAGTTGCTAAATCTCTGTGGGATGGTTTCATGCGATAGTAAATATAGTAAACTCCTGACAAATTACCAATTATATTTACACTTCATAGAATTTCTAAGAAGAATATGTGTTTATCTAATACAATAAACGCGACGATATCGACAAAATTTAGATACTCACAACTTTCAAAGCATCAAGAAGAGGACTAAATAATCATGTTACTAGAAAGTGACATAAATATTTTCTAGTTATTGGGAAAATATACCCTTAAAGTCCATTGTTAGACATGAGACCTTCGTTCAATAATAGTACTATTGATCGAAGCATGAGACTCTGTTTTATGAAGGAAGTTCTTTAACCGTTACGCTTGGTAGGCGGGTCGATGCTCGTAGTACCATGTCTTGCACCTTGGACGCTGTTGCCCGTCACCGTTCTGGGTAAAAGAGATAGTTATACCGTCATCTATTGAAAGCGATAAGATTTTTTTGGCACTTCCTACAGCGCTTCCTACGAAAGTCACAAAGTTTCTCTACGCCACCACCTCACCGCAAAAATATATCACAATAATAAAATAAAATGAATGTACTTTAATTTATTTGTCTTTTTTGCCTATTGAATGCCAAATTCGGCACTTATAAATAAACTATTAAAATCAATCAATGGAGGTGGATGAGGAAGCCAAAAGTTGCCCAAAGATCTATGTTACGGGACCGGAGTTTCTTTGCGTCATATGAACCTTAACGATGATCCTGAGTAGAAGATAGACCAACGGATTAGTAAATTGAAGTGGCCATTATATATTATTTTTATAACAAAATGGTTTTGACATTAATTCTATAGTGAATGTTAGAAATAATTAACTAAAATAATATAATTAACTTTTCATGTCAGTATTAGGAACATATGTCAAAGAACTTAAGTATTTTTATTGATCAACCATTATAGATAAAAGCATTATAGGTTATTTTCCCTGGTGATATATTAAGGCGATAAACAGTTACTTTGTCGAACGTAAGTCTGTAGCTAATATAACATATAGCATAAGAAAATCTCCCCCCCCCCATTTAGTTTCGTCGGTGTTAGAATTGTAAGAGGCTTCCGATAGATGATGCTATAACTATGATGTTAACGCCAGACGTAAAATATTCCAACCGGCGATATGTAGCAGTATCACTGGGGCGTTTCGCCTAGTAATGTGATCGTTAATACGTAATCCTTCCTAAAAAAGGATAATAAGACAAATCCTTCCTAAAACGGGATATTAAAACAAATTCTTCCTACAACGGTTTATGAAGACAAATCCTTCTTAAAACGCGATGTTAAGACAAATTCTTCCTAAAACGGGGTATTAAGACAAATCCTTCTTAAAACGCGATGTTAAGACAAATCCTCCATAAGACGAGATGTTAAGACAAATGCTTCCTAAAACGGGATATTTAGACAAATCCTTCCTTAAACGCGATGTGAAGACAAATCCTTCATAAAACGAGATGTTAAGACAAATCCTTCCTAAAACGGGATATTCAGACAAATCCTTCATAAAACGGGGTTTTAAGATAAATCCTTTCTTAAACGGGATGCCAATTTTCAACAGTGGAATTTAACAGGCTGATGAAGAAAATAAGAATTATTTATGTGATCGGATTTGCGACAGATTTACTCCGTGGTCGGTAATTTAAGAGACATTACCGGACTGGTATTGTTTCGTTGTCCTTTTACACCTAAAATATATATTCATACTAGTCTGTTACTACCAAGTAGGTCAAACCTTCAATCTGAAACACAGCAGTGCCAGCACTAACTATTTGTCTAAATCTATAACACGATTTATTTTGTGAGAGTAACCAGGAAGGTGAAAATAATATTTCCTAATTTCGAAGCACTCAACAAAAGATTTTAGTTAAACAAAACAATATGTATAATATATACAAATCTTCCTTCAATTCTATATGAATTGGGTTGCGTTCGGAACACAAGATCTAGAACTAGGGATGCCAGATGTGTTCAAAGAAAAAACCGGACAAGTTTTTATTTGTTTTCATTTCATACAAAAAAACGTACTTTAATACAAAAAATAAAAAGTGAACTTAAATGTACTTTTGTAATGTACTTTGTGTACTGGAAACTTACTAAACTACAGCTATTCTACTTTTTTATATATTTAGAACTTTGACTGCTTTTAATAAATACTTGTTGCCTGAGATGTCACCTTTAAATTCAGTGCTACTAACATATATACTAAAAAAAAACGAAAAATTCACTTTTTACAGTTTGTACGGCGAGACGATTTCTTTCATCGGTCCATACATTTTCCTTGACGCTGAAGATTCGTTCCACAAAAGCATTAGATATGGGAATACTACACACATACTGTACGATTTTCAATAAATTGGGCGCTGCTTCGTTGTTAAAAATTTGCCTACAAAACACTCGTGCTGTTCGGTAGAAATAATGAACGATTATTTTATTACCAGATAATCTATTGTCCGGTTTACCAAGAATTTTGTGACCGGACAAGCGTAAAGAAAACCGGATTGACCGGTCGAAAACCGGACATCTGGTATCCCTGTCTAGAACACTAAAATGTACAAAAATTTACTTATCTTTTTATTTCAATGTTATCTTTATATTCCTGGTAGAATTGGCCGACGAATAAAAAAAATATAACTCAGATTAGAATAAGCTATTTATTTATAAACAATAAAGCACTGAACAGAAAATTATTAACAGAAACAATTATTGATTGCAATATTCTTACGTTATTGGTACTTGGATGTGAATGAAAGATGAATGCAAGATCTTAAAAATCTTTTCTTTTTATATGATTGAAAATGTGTATTTATATATTATTAAGTAATTGACAAAGTTTCATAATTGTAGTCAGAGGCGAATTCGATGTTTGGGTACACATATTTCCAGAATAAGATTATTCGTAAGCAAAAAAAAATAAGAAACATTACACACTTTTTATTCATTAATACTCCAGTACGTCTTTCTTGACTTAATTAAGTCTTTCTGTTTTTTTTATTAAAGTACTACGTGACTGGCGAGCAGAGCTCACAAGCTTAATACACATAATTTGTTCGTGTATATACCTTTATTTATTTACACTTTATTCTACATCTTAATAAAAAGGATTACAGAGGGCGGACTTTGCGTGATTAGTACCACAAATAAAATAAATTATATAAGCATTATAGTAAACCAGAAAAAAACTACTGATATTAAATATATTGATACAATTAAAATAAACTAATATATATATATATATATATATATATATATATATATATATATATATATATATATATATATATATATATATATATATATATATATATATATAAATTACGTGTCACGTTGTTTGTCCGCGATGGACTCCTAAACTACTTAACCGATTTTAATCAAATTTGCACACCGTGTGCAGTTTGGTCTAACTTGAGAGATATGGGGAGGGATAGTTTTTATGGCCGTGAGTGACCCACAATTTATTTTTTGCGAATTTAAGGATTTTTAATAGGACATGACAAAAAGCCGCCGAAAAGGGCAGAACAACGTACTAGTAGCTAGTAACTAGTATATATATATATATATATATATATATATATATATATATATATATATATATATATATATATTACAAATAGACATAGTAGCAAAAACCTATAAATAAAATTTCAACAAAGATAACCAAATTGACCATTCTAACTACCTTAAACGAATTAACGAGCTAACTACCATCTGATATTTTTATAATGTCCTCCAGACCGAGTTTCCGCCACGGCGGCCTGCCTCAACGGAGGCTAGCCATCGGCGCAGGACAGGATTATAGTGTCCAAGTGTAAGCGCAAGCACAGGTGCACTCTCTATTCCCTCACTCTCATAATCCGATGGGACGGTAAACTGACACGACCGCAGAGAGATCAGGCGCAGGACCAACGGCTTTACGTGCTTTCCGAGGCACGGGGTGAGACAACGCCAACTTCCTAACTCCGGGCATCTACTGAGAATTTCTTGACGGAAAAACTCAATAATTGATATCTTTATAAAGTATTCACGTACCAATATTTTAAAGGAAGTCTTATTAGATGCTTATTTTTCTAACGTCTTGGACAAGAAGTACCAGAGCAGTGCAGCCCAAATGGTGAAGCATTTACCAGCAAAATTAGTACAATGTTGTGGGATGCTTATTTAGTTATTTCATAAAAGCTTTTTCTCATTCCGTATATTGGCAAATTCGCGACAATATGATCAAAGACATTACATCTAATATGAATATTACTTTACGATCGCATTATTTTATATAATATAAACAGATAATATAAGACGCCTGTACCGTGCTCATTTATTCCACGTGGCATTAATTAATTCAGTCACGAAATTGGTATTATTGCGAACTATCTCAACTTGAAATTGCCTATCTTAAACCAATTTAACTGTTAATAACGTGCAATAAACGAAGAAGTATGTCATTACGAGCGATTTAATCGAATCGGGAACCCATAATGGCCATAACGGAGATAGCCAAGATGGCTTGATAACTTCAACCTGCTCCAAGGAGGCCCATATTGCTGCGAGACAATTTAAACTTTAGAAATAAGTTGCCAGGGTTTGTTTTGCTAGATTTGTTAATACTGTACCATTATTGTGCTTGTGAGTTTACCATGCCAGGGTAAAGTGGTGCTGAATATACCGTAGACGGTTTGTCAAAACATAATGAGAATTTTATTCTCCTTTAATAATTGCTATCATCAATAATATAGAATTATTGATTCTATTCTCAGAAAGAAACCTTTAGCATATGAGTCGCAATATAAACATCATTGCAAGCAAAATTTTTATTGTTATAACCGGTATTGAATTTAGACGTCCATTTTCGTAGAACAAACTCAAACATAAACGTAACTCGAAACTTGCGCGGTCTTGTTAAATTCGATAGCAGTTCATTATTTATTTGGAACTAGCACTGACTGCAAGCGAATAAAACGTGTGAAACCTTAATTCGTGAATAAGCTACTATTAGACAATTTTTACTATAAAATAAAGTATTTCCAAAGTAAGTTTTTCTGTCATAACATAACCCGTCCTTGCCCCCATTAGCCTACCTTCAGTATGATCCATTCAAACAAATGTTGGTGTTAATTTTATTTATTTTTATTTTAAAAACTTTATTGCGTCCCCTTAGAAAAAAGGGTACAATAGGTATATCCATATTACAAAAAAGAGACCGTTTTATTAAATCTTAAGGCACCTAGTTGATTATTATCATTCATCTAAAATAAATTATCTGCCCCATAGAAGCGGTGTACCCACTGTTATATTATAATTTGGATAGGAAGAGGATTAGTACAGGTTTCGGGCCATTATTATCCTGGGGGAATAAGAAAACATCCTCAAATTTTTTATTTAAGAAGTTCCTGCAGGTGTCCGTAACTTGCATTCGCTAGATTTAATTCAAACATAGGATTCGGTTTTCTAATTAGGATTTCATCTTTCATCCCTTGGATTTGCCCTTTACGCTTGGTCAGCAGTTGGCGACGATGAGGTTGAGCATCAGACACCTAGCAAGATGAAAAACCTGGGTGTATCATTTGTAGTGCTTCGGTCTGTTAGTTTCTCCGTCTACGTTATAACCGAAAGCCTCTTCCAGTATGATCAGCAGATTACAGAGTATTTTTATATACCTGCCAACAGATCATTGTAGCTATTTTTTTATTATTTCAAGGCGCTTTTCCCAAAGTCATCTCTTAGGACATCCACGTGATGATATAGGATATATTCCTACTACACTTACACTCCAGAAAAAAAAAACGGTTTAAATACTAAGTTACAATATTTGTCTATAAAGTCTACTTAGAATGCAATAAGTTCCAGTCGAACAGTCCTCTTTTGTTGTTAAAGCTAGATGTAGGTCAGGATCAGTACGGGAGCACTTCGATAACATAAAAATGCGCATTTTTAAAATACTGAATAAAGACAACACTTATCAATTTCCTCAGTTACTAACCTTCGAAAGATCATTCCGACTAAAGAAAGGATTTAAATTCTCTGAACAAAATTTTATCATCGTTCTTATCTCGGAGGAACCGTTATCAAAACGTTGCTATTCCGTTCAAACAAACTTCATTTTCCAGTGCACTTAAACAAAATTAAATTACTTCACCGAGCTCCAGCAACGTTGAGTTACGACTCTTAAGATTGCGCGCAGTACAACCCGGCACATAAAAACATTTTGAACGGAACCCGATGTATTTTGTTCATATCAAGAAATATTTCCCTGTTACTTTGTACTTGGCATTCTGGCTTGCGTTCAGAGCGATACAAAATGCAACAATTTAAACAATTTTAGTGGTTTTCTCATCCGTGTCTTAGTTTAAAGGTTTATTCTCGCTTTCAACTTGTTATACTCCTTTAACTTACTATGTTGCGTTTGGGTTTACTATAGCAGTTATTGAGCACTAAATCACATTACATCTTTTTGAATTGTTTTTCTTTTTAACATTGTCAGAACATTATAAAGTTCCTTCGTGGGTTCTGGATTCAAATCCTAGACAAGGTTCAAATGTTTTAATTCACCATTATCGTCATCAACAACAACAACAGCGACAATATCAACAGCCTATAAAAGCCCACTACTGGAAATGGGTCTCTCCCGTTTTAAGGAGGTTTTGCTTAAAACGCCACATTTCGCACGCGAAGTGGCATCTGTTGTAAAGATGTGAGATCATTTTCACAATTACTAGGATGATAGATGGCGTTGTATTCAAAATATTAACAAGTTCTTATGGTCCAAAGTGACATAACCGAAATATATACTGGAACAGCTATAAAGGAAAATCACGAAATGTGGATTCGATAGATGGCACTGTGATTGAGTTATTAATACATTTAATTTATGGTGCTTTAAAATTTTCGGAGTGAACTGGAGTGAAATTTACCACGCTAGCTATCGGAAAGGGCAGAACGTCTTCCGGGCTAGCTAGCGTTATTAATCAAGAGATCTTACCAATATTTCCGCAAAAATCAGAAACAATACACAGGAAATCATTTAACTTGAATACAAAGATATAATGAGAACATATTGCATCTCATGATCATCTTTAGTACCGGATACAACTTCCTTTAAAAGAACGAGGAAGTTGAGGCTAAAATTGTCGATTACTCATTCTCAAGTGTTTAAACTCAATTTTCTCTTATACGAGTATATTACGGAGAGCGGTTTGTCGACTAAAACAGGTCGTCTTTTACGACGTCGACGTCGTATATTCGGGCATTTAGGCTTACAGGCGGATAGGCTCTTGTTATAAATCGACAACACTTTTAAAATCGCCTGTGTTCTTATAACGCTGTTGTAAAGTTATGTTTATTTTGGTAGGAATAATTATTTTTAAACACTAAGACTTTCATTATATTTCTACCCAATGGCTGCAGATACTGTTTTTTTATAAAATAACAACTGTGTGTGTGGTGACAATTGAGCACACAGTCCACCCGATGATAAGTGGAAGCTGTGATCCATAGACCTCTACATTTATCCTTTATTAAGAATCAAAATGCAGATGCGTTCTCAACCCTGAGAACTGAGATAAATTCTTCGTTTCCAGTAAAAAATGGGTCTCCGGTTCTCTACACTCACTATACGAAACACAACAGCCTTTAGCTGTTATTTTATGCTGGTATTGTGTGAAAGCGTGGTCCTAGCCCGGTAGAGCCGAACCATTCGTGCTACAACTAACATAGCTGCAGCGTTGCTCTACCACGTGAAAAACGTGTTTAATATATATATATATATATATATATATATATATATATATATATATATATATATATATATATATATATATATATTTATATGTATATGTGTATATTAATTTGTTCCTTTGTGGCGCTATAGATACAAAACACGTGACCCGATTTTGATGATTATTACGTCAACCGATTTGTCTTAATCTTGTTAGTGTCACTAACTCACTAAGGACGTGACAGTAATCAAAATTCAATATACACATGCTACAGTAACACGCATATTGTGAGGAAGAGAAAAATGAAAGTCGACGAACTACGTTAAGTGGGGTATCATTGATTAGGTCTTTAAATATGATAGGATCTATAACGATTTAAAGTTGATTAGTGATTTCTCATTCTCGCTTAAGTTTTCAAAATTTATAATAAAGCTGTGATTAAGTTCTTATATAATCGTATAATGGGTACTATTATTATTTAGTCGGGTTTTAAAAAAGTATTAACTTGTATTTAAAGAAATAATGTGAAACAGTATTTTCATTCTATTTCTTTTTGTTGTATTCAACAGCCCGTAGAAGTTTATTGCTGGACATGAATGAGCCTTTCCCATTGTGGAGAGGAAAATTGCCAAGTTTGGCAAAAGGTTTGACAATAGCAGTATAGGTACGTAATAAGGTATAGGAGTTGGTTACGCCGCGGGATGACAGAATTAGATTATTTTACACCACTGTCACTCGGCTCCATACACTACTTCACATACCTAAATGTCACAACTTTATTTATTAATGAAAATGACAAAATTGCGCATAACATAACGTGATTATGACAATAATATTTTATATTGAGAGATGAGTGATCACTGATTAAGTATCAGGAAATGAAGTTATGCAGGAAAACAGCAATAAATGACATAGGTAAATACTCATATTTCATTATGGAAACATTAATATTTTTATAATGTATTAAAGGAAATAAATGCATAAAATAATGAAAGACTGTATAATTGACCATAAGTAATGCTCATTAAAAAAACTCATAAATCATTAGACATAGACACGGAACTTTGTTGATGTTGCTAAAATCAATTTAAAAATAAAGAATGACTAAAAAGAAAATATACACGACTGACTCAATCGACCTCTTGACTTATTAATGCTTGACTTACGATATGAAATTGCTTTGTCTAAATACATGGTTGTTTAAATCCCATCGCGCTCATAGAAATGATCGCCGATTAAGGTCAACAAGAGATCAAAGCGTTCCATTCTATAAACGGGCAAACTTTCCCCTCTCCCACTTTCATAATATGTCTATAGTTACACTCGAGAGCTATTATTACAATGTTAGTTTACCGAAGCACGCGCAATGTAAACAAATATGAAATCACTTAACCGCCTTATTATTAAACTACATTACGGCTTATTACTTATTATTATATATTTATTTATTACAATCAATATGAGAGTAAATAAGTTGTACGCCTCTTGGTAAGGGCTACACTACATTGGAATTTAATACACTAACACAGTTAGTAATATAGTTGTAGTGCCAGTGGGTCAGCTCGACCGGGTAAGGACTACGCTCTCGCAGAATACCTGCGTAAACTAGCAGTTTAACGCTGCTGTGTTTCGTATGGTGAGTCTAGAGGACGGAGATCCTTTTTTGCTGGAAACGAGGCGCTCTTTCTTAGTGATCACGGGTGTCAACGCATCTGCATTTTGATTCGTATTTGACGATAGATGTAGATGTCTATGGGCCGCAGCAAACACTTACCATCAGGTAGATTGTGTGTTCGTTTGTTAAAAAAATATGAAATAAAGAAGGCTTTAGATGCGTTGTATATTATATACAGCAAACGGGCAATAACTACGTGAAAACCGGTAAGCATTCGTATCCATTATTAACGTTGGGCTGATTATCCGCCGACAAATCGGTGAAGCCAATTTATCGGCCTATTTGAAGTCACCGATTAGTCGGCGATTAATCGGCTAAAAGGGCCTATTAATCGGCTTTTTATTTTATTAATTTCAGCAAAGGTTTTTCATGATTTTCTGCGTGGTAACTGCGGCTACATTGATATGAGTAAAGCTTTAAAGTTAAGAAAAGTATAGTTTCTCTCCAATGCGTCTCACGTCAGATTTATATGTCGGTAAATCAAATGAATAATAAAATAAGTAGGTTCATACATAACTTTTATTGAAAAATCAGTCTCACATGTTTTAATGTTAATTATTCTGGACATAGGAGCTTTGGTAAAAAAAAGAATCTGAGGTAGCAATTTAAAACTAAACAAAAACCTAAGTACTTACTATTTTTTACTTTTTCTAATCGTAATGCAGACTAGTGACACAACAAAATAAAATATTAATAATATCTTAACAAACTTCATTCACTTTCATAATTCTTTACAAACTTTAAAAAAAAAAAACAAATTTTAAGTTTCTCCCTTTGCATAACAAAAAAAAAACTCAATTCTTGAATAAAGTTTGTTAAACTACAGTAACTACACGCACTTAGATTTTTAAAAGACAAATAGAACATACTTGTTTCTGTACTTAAAACTAAATTGTTATTGTTTTTGTACTAAAAATTAAATCAAATTGTGTTTTCTGTACTTAAAATTTTACAATAAATTGTTTTTTTTTTTCCTGTAATGTTATTAAATAAAGAATCTATAATCATCTAATAATTTGTTAAAAAGAAATACTTAATTTGAAAAAGTATTGAAGGCTTTTTAGAAAATATTTAATTTATTTGTTTTTTTTAACCAGTGGCAAATTGTGATGCAAAGAGGCCAAAATCTCAGCCTTTTCTGGTTGAAGTCAATTTCTTTTCTTTTTGTAGATACTAGATATTACCTGCCTCAGAAAAAACTCTCTCACTATACACAGAGCTGGCGTGGCAGCAAAGGAAAACTTTGGCTAAACGGGACATTTCTGGATATCTGGAAGAATTTTTGTTCCACCATTTGAATTTATCAACGGATAGGGATCGGCTGGGCTGATTTATCGGCCATTTCTTAACCGATTAATCGGCTAATCGGCCAATCGGCCAAAGTACTAATCGGCCCCACTCGTAATATCCATCATTGGGTTATTCAAAGCCTAATGATGATGACAGTACCTCAACGAAGTGATATTTGAACATCTATCCGGATGACGTATCATACGTGGATCATTTTATACATGGTAGAGCCATGCTGCAGTTATATTAGGAGTATAGTTGTAGCACGAATGGGTCGGCTCGACCGGGGAAGGACCACGCTCTCACAGAATACCAGCGTGAGATAGTATTTTAATGCTGCTGTGTTTCGTATGGTGAGTGTAGAGAACCGGAGACCCTTTTTACTGGAAACGAGGCATTCCATCTTAGTCCTCACGGTTGACAACGCATCTGCATTTTGATTTGATCGAGGATAGATGTACATCAGGTGGACTGTGTTGTGTGCTCGTTTGTCACCCTATCCTATTAAAAAAACATGGTATTACAGAATTTCGATACCATAAGATGATCATAATATAATTGAAATTGATGACGGTTCCGTGGCGTAGTGGCCTTGCATTGAGTTGCGGCGCTGAGGGTAGCGGATTCGAATACCGCACGGAACAAGTATTTATATGGTCTATAAATAATGGTTCAGGGCTTGATGCTTGCCCTTGTGCAATTTATTTATGTAAACTGCCAGCACGATACAGTAGAAAATCCTGGGGCAACATGTTACATAAATAGAAAAAAAATTAGATTTATTAATTTAATTTTATTCATAAAAAATAAAAATCATTGAAAACTGAATGCTTTTTAAATAAACTCATGTATCCCTAAAGTATAGAGAGAGCTCGTGGAAAAGAAAACAGGGAACAAATATAAAACTTAGGTCAATAAAAATGAAAAGTGCGATCCGATATGCAGTAAAGAGTATGCAAATATCGTAGATGCAATACAGTCCACAACGCAACGCGGTAAAGTACTTTGTTCTCGGTAACAATACATTTTATGTATAAAATATCTACGTTTTTGAATAAGCTTATCTTTAAGTGAACTATGAGACGAAACAAATTCTTAAAGTTTAGAAAAATGGGTACATGAAAGCAAATGGCAGTGTTTCTATAAAGATTATCGATTCGATCTGTATTACCATCTTTGTGTACATAGTATGTGTGGAAATACTTACATCTAGTCAGTGCCGCATTAGCATGTTTAAGCTTTTATGGACGTAATTTTCATCATATCATCTACATTCTCAAAAGCACTTTGACACACATACTACTGTCATATTATATAATATTTAAATGTTGATTTTTTTAGGGCTGTGTACGCAAAGCGTATAAAGGTATACTCTGAAATAAGTATTATGTTATATGAGTATTAATATCACTCTACTGTCTATGTATATTACGGATCCCAGGCAAGTAGTCAGAATTACTTACAGTTCTGACATCTGGATATTAAGTGCAGAATGTTGAACCAAACACCAATATTGAACTAGAAATTTAATTATATTGCAAAACTACTACCAGAAACAAACAAGTTAATTATACCAGTTCTCTACATCAAGGAGTCAGTAATTCCTTGTTGGGGAAATGTATATGTTTTTACAACAAAGTCCCAGAAAACATGCAGATTGCAGACCTTATCTATCAAAAGGTTAATTTTTTTTTAATAAACAACAATTGTTTAGTAAGGGTATAAAGTTAAATGATGTGTCCTACCTAGTTTGAAAAACACCTCCCGCCCTCCCTCAATTGCATGCACTAATTCCGTCACCACTAATCCCAGCGCCAGTACTCCCAACACCACTATTCTAGGAAAGACACGCCATCGACGATAATACGACACGTGTTTTGCCTCTACACGAGTCATCCTCAGGACATGCGGCGGCTGTTATTCGTCGAAGCGGCTGACCGCTAAGCCGCCTATACTGCTAAAGAGTAAATGATTAGTAATAACCCCTGGGAATGAGGTGATCTCTACCATACCGTTTATAAATGTTTTCATACTAATTGTATTTTGTGTTAATTGTGTTTTTTTAAAAAAAAGTCCCGCTGGGTTTCTTTCTGGTTCTTTCCAGGACATAGCTTTTTTCCGAACAAATGGTAAAGCTTAAATGACTCCCAATAAGTATTTTTGTAATGTTCTATATTGAATAAAAATTATTCTATTCTTTTCTATTCAATGATTTAGTCGCCCAAATGAATTGTAAACAAACACTCTCACTTTATTTTTATAGGCTTCAGCTGCACTGTAACCTATTTTAACTGCACTGTAATCTTTATACGCATATTCTACCCATGATTTCCTATAACGCCACGCTTGACTGGTGAATCGATGATCGTCGTTCTAGATCTCTTGTTCATTTGAAACCATACTCCATCTTCGGTCTCAATATTTAACGTAAGGTGTAAACAGAACGGCTTTAGCGCCATATATTGGCAGCAATCAGATCCTGTCATCATTTTCTGTCATCTCTTTTTTACGACACCCACGATACGAAAATATTTTTTTTGTCTAATGCTTTACCACTTCTCCTTAAGACTATCAATGAAGTGTTTAATAAAATAACAAATGTATATTTGATTCTAAAACTTATTTTATTCAAAAATTAAAATGTATTAAAATGTCGATATTCTGCAAAAGACAGAAAATTAAACCAAGTATGCAAATAGCGCACGGGTTTGAGTTTTTCTGCATCAGCAAATCGCGCACAGGTCGCTTTATTCAAGTTATTTTAAATGTTAGCTTTGAAATTTTCCAATGTATTAGTTACACAACAGAAATCTGTCAGTTTCATTGCATGTTATTTCAACTTTTATATTAATTCTTATCCAATTTTGTTACAGTATTTTTGTAGTGATATTTTCGTTTATCGCATTGCATTTGTTGCTATGTATATTTTAACTCTTACCTTGATAGAGTTTCTACCAACGCGGTAGAGTCATGCTGCATCTGTAGGTAATAGTGATTGCAGATAAATGGGTCGTCTTGGCCGATGAAGGAAAACACCCGCACACATGAACACGCCGCATCAAATAGTAACCAAAATGCTGCTGTATTTCTTTTGGTAAGTGACCAGAAACGGAGACCCTCATAATAGCAGAGCATCAGGGGCAGGGGTGATATATCCTCATTCTGAAACCGAATCGAAGGTAGATATAGGTGTCAACTGTCAATAGATAGTATCCAGTTACTTTCTTGTCCCTGTCTAACAAAAGTAATTCGTAGTATTTACTATTTGTAGTTTTTAAAATACGTATTTCTGTTCAATCTAATATATAAAAATTATTATTTTTTTGTTCGTATTTTATGCGCTACTATACCGTTCAACAGATTGCGGTAAAACTTTGTCAACATATTGCTTGCACTTCCGCTAAGTTTGTAGGCATAGTTTGGCCCGGTAGGTGGCGCTATTGTAGAATTCAGATATCACCCGTGCGAACCCGGTGCAGATCGCTAGTAAAAAATAAAAATTACGATTTTTGTAGAATATTACGGGTGTTTGACTTGGGGAATAAGCTGGCGAACGCGTGACGAAATCGTTACGAAAAGTGTAATCGGGCGAGGCGAACGGGAGTTAGGTGGAGGATATAAGAAAGAGAGAGCATTAGGCGCGCACACTTTCTTTCTCTCTTTCTCTAATAGTAGTTATTTTTCGTAATTTTATTTCCTTTTGAACAATTTTATGAATTAATATTTTGTTCAATACATTAAATATTCTACGTTTAAAGTGAATAAAATTATAAATTTATTTTAAAGTTAATGTTTTGTGAATTTTCGAGTGAATAGTAAAAATTATGGAAGGAAGCCGATAATAAATTTAAATATTTATAGAAAATTAATATATGTATATGTATTTTAATCTTGTTTGGTAAATGGAAAGAATAGATGTAAATATCTTTGGGCCGCAGCATCTACTCTTATTTACTATCAGGATCCATATTCTATAAAAAAGAATGATAAACGAGTTCACGTTCAGTTTGATGGTAAGTGGATGCTATCACAAGAGGCAACATTTTACTATTTTGTAGTTTTATTAAACGGTATTATAGGTTTTACCAATTTGGGCTCAGATGGACTCTGTCTTCGTTTCTCATACTTGAAAAGAAATATCTGTGTCCAGAGATTATATAACTACTTACGTTTATACACACGCATACATTAAAACCCAAAAATAAAATAATAAATTTAACAAAAAATAAAGAAGCATACCTAAATTACTTACAGTAAAAGTTCAAAGAAAACTAAAAATGTATCATGGAAAATGTTTTACAATCACCACTATATTAATATCTTTAAAAAATGTGAATACTTTAGACAAATGAAATTTTATATTTGTGTTGATTTATTTTTTCAACACTTTCGTTGTTTCGTGTTTTCATAGTTCTTTATTTGGTTTTCATTATTTCGAGAGCCTTGTAAAAAATCCATTTACAAAATTGATACTGCAACGTTTCAAGTCTTTCGACGGACATTGTCTATTTTCGTTCGTTGACTTAATAAATAAAAAATGAATTTATTGCGAAAGTAAAGCTGTACACGACTGTTCAATTCCAAACGTTCTCTCCAATATGATCAATTTGATTGAATTATCCAACCAAGCGAGTGTTGATACGGCGCCAAATTGAAGAAGATACACCTTATTGAAAGCTAAGACTATTGATGCTAATTAAAAATTTTGACTACAATAGTCTGATGTGTAGGTAGTCCAGTTGGTACAAATTTGGCTGCTATAGCCACACTCAGTTGATGGGGTATAGATTTATCGCTTCGACACGCGATCGCTGGGTGAACTCTGCCAAATCATTCAACGCGAAGTTGGGTTTGTTGGAAGGTTGGAAGAACCGTGTGAGAAAGTAAAATTGTTTCATCTTAAACCTTGTTGACAATTTTATTTATAAGTGTATGTACATTTTTATGCCATCATAATGTGCAAAATCATCTATAGAGTCGGGACTTCGTTGGAGGCCACAACGATATTTTAAGAATATTCGAAAATTACGTTGGTTTTACACACACATAATCCTTTATCATATTATATGGCACGCATACGTACATAAAACGTTTGTCGTTCAAGTTTTAAGCTGTTCGTATAACGCCCTTAGGAGATGAGGGTCACAATTGTTAGCATTTTAGCATTTACATAACACGAGAGACTTGGGAAATCATTACTACAAAACGTTCCGCATGTTACTTGCAATATTAGGGATTCTGCGTGTAGCTTGTTACATATTACGTTGAATCGTCGATTTCGTGAGGAGAATTAGGTACATTTTTGAGATTTTGTGTGTTGTAAATATTTTTATTTTACCAGTAATTGCGATAACTAGCGCGATAATAAGAAAAACTAGATTTTACTTATTGTATTATCACCTTTTGATCGTAAATTTAGAAATATTTAGTGATTTAGGGGTGCTGTGTAAAGCATTCTCTGGACTTAAATCGGACAATTGACACACGGCATAAGTTAAGATGTGTATTTTATTAATATATTAACAGATATGTAGTAAAGGATGACGGAGGAAAACAACCAGAAGATTAGCAAAAGCATACTGATAACAACTCCAAGATATAAATAAACTGCGGTTCCCAATCCGCACACCATGCATGGCAACTATGTCAAACTTCACTCTAACGGGGAGGTTATGTGCAGCAGTTTCTTTTTTTATTGGATAGGGTGACAAACGAGCACACAGTCCACCTGATGGTAAGTGGTTGCTGCGGCCCACAGACATCTATATGTATCCTCGATTACAAAACAAAATTCAGAAGCGTTGTCACTCGTGAGGACTAAGATGGAATGCCTCGTTTCCAGTAACGTTCGCCCGGTCGAGCCGACCTATTCGTGCTACAACTATACTACTTACGTTTATACACACGCATACATTAAAACCTAAAAATAAAATGATAAATTTAACAAAAAATAAAGAAGCATACCTAAATTACTTACTTACCTACTAATATAACTGCAGCATGGCTCTACCACGTGGTTTTGACTGCCTTGTTAGTCTGATGGTCGTAAGTAGACTGGTCATCATAGTGATAGTCCCCGTTTAAAATTCCGGGTCAAGCCAAAAATCAATTATTGGGTCTGGGTATTTTCTGTCGTGAAAATTTTCGGTAGCAGGCCGGTGTCAGAAATTTAGCGGCGGGTCTCCCAGTTCCTCGGAAAGCACACAAAGTAGTGGCGTCTGGTCTACAGAACAGAGAGTGCCACCGTGCTTGCACGCATCATACCCGTGTACTACAATCCTTACCTGCGCTGATGGCTAGTCTCCGTTGAAACCGCTCGCCGGAACCAAATTTCGATCTGAAGGACATTTTATTTTTATATAAACGTACCGTGGTGATCCTTAACCGAAGATAAATGTAAATGTCTATAGGCCACAGCACCCACTTACCATCAGGTGGACGTGCTCGTTTGTCACCCTTATTCTATATAAAAAAAATTGGTTGACCCTGCGGGCCATCCCTGGAACTTCCCATTAATTTCAAATACAAAGCGCTCCAAATTTCACCAAATTATGTTATGTTAAAAAAAACGTTTTTGTCAAAGATATCTCACGAACGAATGAACTGATTTTTGTTTTACAAACGGCATTCGACGTCATTTTTTGAGGTTAAGTGCTGATTAGTTTCTAAAATCGATCGGTATAGCCGTTTGAAAATTATTCCATAAAATCAGTTTTTCTGGTTTAGACACTTACACACACACACACATACATATATACATCCGTACGGACGTCCACGTGAAATTAGTCAGAATAGCTTCCTGGGATCTCAAAACCTCAAAAAGATCTGATGAAAACTCGATTGTCGAAAATTGGGGTGAAACCAATAACTTCCCTATTTTTGATTCTTAGCGGGAAGTTAAAAAAGGCTGCAGCACGAAAAGGTTGTCTCGACCAGGAAATCGGCATTTAATATGTTATAATATAGAATATAAAAAAGAAGGCGTCTTGTTCTTTTAAGGCAATAAAATAAATATTATAATAATGTCATATCACAAACTCTCCGTCCGGTCACCCGGTGGGTTAAGCAGAGACTAGGGACTTCCATTTCGCATCATCTTCACACACCTACATTTCTTTCACATCCATATCTACGCATACGTGCTTATCGATTAGGGGCTCATATTCATTAATTATACTAGCTTGCCAGGCAGACGTTGTTCTGCCCTTTTCGACGACCCTTTGTCATGTCCTATTAAAAATCCCTAAATTCGCAAAAAAAAAATCTGTGGGTCACTCATGGACAAAAAAAACTATCCTATCTTTTAAGTTGGACAAAACTGCATACGGTGTGCAAATTTGATTAAAATCGGTTAAGTAAGAATGTTTGAAAGTAATTTATATATATTAAGTAAGAATGTTTGCATTTCTAGATACATTTAGGACCAAATTATAGTGATTAATTTGTACGTTAGTTTAGTATCCGATATTGTATCCGTTCAAGAGACGGACATAAATGGTAGGTAATCGTTGAGTTCAAACGATGAAAATGACCATCATAAATATGAATGTTGCTGTAAATTGCGACAGTTATGCTACTATATGTATCAAACTACCGATAACTTTTTAATATACGTTTTATATATTATGATATGTGCAAAATAAACAGTAACATTGAATGCTCTTATCTGCGGTAATAAATATAAAATACTGGAAGACGTAATAATGATATAATTCGAGGTTTTATTCACTCCATAAAATTTATATACATTTATATAATCTACTCATAAAAATCCCCGTTAACTTACGAAATGATTAAAATCTCTCTCTCTCTCTCTCTCTCTCTGTCTCTCTCTCTCCCATCACTAATTATCTACACTAATATTATAAAGAGGAAAGATTTGTTTGTTTGCTTGTTTGTTTGTTTGAATTGAATAGGCTCTGAAACTACTGAACCGATTTGAAAAATTCTTTCACCATTAGAATCCTACATTATTCCAGATGAACATAGGCGATGGAACGTTTTCAAAAAATTTAGGGATCCGTATGAAAACTTCGTTAATGTAACCCAAGGTATGAAAAAAATACCAAAAAAAAACCTTATATCGCGTACGCTGCGGAAACTATTGACAATAGAGCAAAGTGATGTGCTACAGTTTTATGGAGGACATCAATATCTACATAAAAGTCTGGAATACCATATGTCTAACTATTATAGTTATCTCACAATAACTACTTTTCCATGTTAAAATATTCAATAGTAACGTCGAAAAATCATCACCATGCGATTCGGGTGTCACTGGGGCTGGGGTGTGGGAGGGGAGTCTATGTCAAAAACTAAATTGCGGTCGG
This sequence comes from Parnassius smintheus behrii, assembly GCA_036936625.1. Lineage (NCBI taxonomy): Eukaryota > Metazoa > Arthropoda > Insecta > Lepidoptera > Papilionidae > Parnassius > Parnassius smintheus. Next base: position 19,622,790 of record JAUPFT010000020.1, read on the forward strand.
CCCCCTACGCAGCGGTTGTGTGCGGAATCCAATAAATTTAATATTTTGAATTCGCTTTAAATTCATTTAGTAGGTGTTGATTAAAATTAAACCCAACTAAACACTGAGGACATTTACAACGAAGGTTTGATACAAACAGAAAATAAACTGTTGCAATTAAATGATAAAAGCCTAAGTCATTTTGGATTACCTTCTTCAGTTCGTACAGAAAACAATGCTACAGATACAATGGCACATCTCTATAATAGAAATGATTTGACCACTTTTGTCAATGAAAACCTGCCAAAATTAATCCCAGATCAAAGACATGCTTTTGAGACTATAGTCGATGTGGATAAAATTTAAATTTTCTGTATAACGTGTATATGCCGATAGATAAAAGTACTCCATTAATTTTGCTAATTTTTAGCTAAAGTGATTGAACTAAATGAGCGAGGTGTCAAATCATCATATCGTGCGGCAGAGACGCGTGATATACGCGGGTGAAACCGCGGGGTACAGCTAGTGTGATATATTAATACTTAAATAACGATTCGAGACGAGACGATAGTAAACGATTATAAACGCCTCAAATAAGTAAGGCCGAATATTATGAATATCGTTAGCAGTTTTATATTTAATCCCAACAATGTAGGACAAAAATACGACATTAGCTTTGCATATTATGTTAATTGTCTCAATTCGGTGACATGTTGAAAATTTTCGGTTAAAATATTAAAAACCATGTTAATTACACAAGACATGTACCTAACCCAGTACCGTAAAAAGCCTCTAAGCTCAAACAACACCGATGCATTCAATACATTACACCTAGAATACGGGCACTTTCACGCTATTTGATTGATAAGATAAAATCATAGAATCCAGGAGATATTATACTTATTAATAAGCGCTAAATTAGATGGCCAAAATGTGCCCCAAGCTGTACAAAAATAAGACTATAGCTATTAATTTAAATAAAATTTAAAAAAATTGAATAACTATTAACATTTCATAGCAGCTGTTGAAAAATAATCAAGTTTAAAAGTATTTAAAGTGATTTCTTCTCTTTCAAGTCACTCTATAGCACCTTTAATGTGACCATATAATAATTAAAAGGATCTGAATAGGGAAAAACAATAGCTAAACTCATAAAAATTATTTATGATATGTTATGTATAAAAGCAAGCCTTCAATTAATGAATTAATTAGATTAGATTTTAGTTACATCAAAATACACTAAAGGATAGGATTTTATTTATTTGTTTAATACAGTAACAGCTTGAACATGTAGCGTTACATTATAGGATAGAGTTATTTTACTTTAGTTCTAGCAACACTGAATCCGTACGTCAAGCATCAACACAGTCAAAGTTTCAATGTCAGACTTGAACTGATTTACGTTTACCGACTTACGCGCCGTTTGTCGTTATATGATATATGTATGCTTTTTCCTCGTATTAGTGTTTTATCGTATTTTACTTTTATTTAATAAGTGCCGTAGCCCTACGCGCGTGCTCCACTAATTGTAAACGGTGTAATACGTAAGTTTAATTATTTTCTGTCTAATATACTCCGATCCATAAAAGTTATGTTACAAAAACTAGTTACAAATAATAATTTCAAAGACTGAAAAAAACTGCTGTCATTGTTTTTTTTTAGCTAAACCAGTAAGGATACATCCTAATCATCATGCATATACATTAACCTACATAACACTCATTATTTGGAACTTTATTAATATTAAAATTGTGTAATAATGATAAAAACCGACTGCCAAAATCAACTTTCTTAAATCTTCATAAATTTTGTCCACTACTGCGGAGCTGCATGCACTTTTCTAATTCTTTATAAAGAAGATCTGTACTTTCAAATGACATAGATTTCATCTCTGTACAGTCTGGGGCGCAGGTTCATACAATTTTTGGCCATCTCCTTTCTGGCTAGCGTTTAAACGCAAAAACCCACCACTAATACCCAGGTACATTGACCCTGGGGCCCCCAAGCTGAGGGTCACTCCGGTCCATTCTTTTGTAGAATAAGGGTGACAATGACAAACGAGCACACAGTCCACCTTATGGTAAGTGGATGCTGTGGCCCATATATGCCACTATGTAAGCTTATGCGATCAACTCAAAAGAAAAAAATTCAGACGAAAAGTAACTTTATTAATGATTTGAATTTACTCCTTTTTCTTCTTCTTCAACCTGTGAAAGTCAACTGTTGGCCACGGACCTCCGCCGTTGTAGAGAGGTAAAGTAACGCTTAGAATGCTGATTGACGACTGCAGCATCAGACGCAACTTTGATGGTGTTCCCTGTCGCCGGTCTGTGTATATTAGGTTTGGCGTAAAGGAGATGGTTATACCGCCATCTATTGGAAGATAAAGGATTTTTCTGTCATTTCCCGTAGTCCGTCTGGCGGTTCCCAATCTTCTGCAAAAATCTGGACCAAATGGTATGGATAGTCTCACGCCGCCACAACACGGCCATCAAAGAAAGTTGTTGTGATAATTGTAACGAAAATACTTTTACTTGTTAATTATTTTAATCAACATTATAAGAACAACAAGAACGACATTCTGTGTGATAAACTTAGAAATGAGGATATTCGCAGTAGAACCACAGTGACCGACATAGCACAGCGGAGTAGTAAGCTGAAGTGGCAATGGGTCGGCCATATAGCTCGAAGAACCGACAACCGATGGGGAAAAAAGGTTCTGGAGTGGCAGTCTCGTACCGGTAGGCGTAGTGTACGGCGACCCCCCACTAGATGGAGTGACGACCTGGTAAGACATGCAGGAAGTCGATGGATGCAGGAGGCTTAGGACCGTGCTTTGTGGCATCCTTGGGGGACGCCTATGTTCAGCAGTGGACTTGTGAACGGCTGTCATGACGATGATGATGATGATGATATAATAACAATAACAAGGAGTTTTTAATTATTAACATTCTTCTTCATGTCTCTAAACCATTTTTCCGTTTTTTTTTTTTTCATTTAAGCATCATAAATCAAAGCCAGATAAAAAATGAAATGTATATGACCATATACAATAGTTGCCAGCATCTTTCTTGGACTAACATTAATCAATATAAATCTACATCTACTCACCACTTGGTAAGCAGGTAAACAATAAATGCGATATCCAATCAAATAAGCGAATGTACGAAATAACATGAACCAAAGAATTGTAATCTGAATTAAAGTGATAGTTCTATTTTATTTTCCTCATATTTATGATATATTATGTCAACAGTCAATGCCTTATGATCTATCATGTATAAAGCAAAACTTGTGGAAATATTTATTTATTAAGTATATCTATTAAAATCCACCAACGTACATCCTATACGAAAAATGAAAATTAAATAATTAAAAGCACTTTTTCAAACTGTTATCTATAGCTCTCTTAACTACTATTCCTCCTGAAAGTATGATGTGGTGATGTAGCCGAAGGTGTTACAGCGCACTGACTTAGCTTAATAAAAAAAAAACTCCTTACTCCTTATAGGGCCCGGATTAATATGTATATATAATATCAAAATATGTACATTTAATATGGACTTAAAATCCTAAAATATGGAAAAAATATGTGTAATAAAAGATAACGACATTGTACATTAAAACGATTTCCTATTAAGAAAAAACAAAAAAAATACGATTTTACTTAGCTTAGGTTCATTATTATTTAAATTACAGTATATAATTACGTGTTTCCTTAAATTTTCTGTTTGGACGAAATAATGCTTTATTCTAGCTGAATGATTTTTCATCATAGGATGTGATTGGAGCTTATTTAAATTTGCATAATTCTGCAAGTGAGTAGGGCACATCTATGGTGCCTTCTAATGTTCCACACAGCATGCTGTTGATTTTCTTTAGGATCCTTTCCTAAAGAAAATCAACAGCATGCTGTGTGGAAATCCTTTGTTTTTTTTTCAGTACATAGAGTAATTTTTGCCTCGCTACTTCAGCAACGGGACCTTCTGATTCTAAAAATATTTTCGATAGTCATCAAATTATCATTTAGAGAAGTGGAAGAATTTTCGAGTGCCTTTATATGGTATGATAAAAAGCAATAATTAGTGTTTATGTACATAAAGCAAATAGTTACGTAGGGTAATCTTGGAGAAGTTCTTTTGAGATTGAAATATCAGCAGCTTTATTCTCCAATTCAAAGATAATCATTTTGATTTCAGTGTAATACTGGGCATAGTATTCATTTGCTCTCAGCTAAGTTCCCCAGCGGTTCAGCACTGGCTCTAGCGGTAAAGAAATGTCGGGATACCAACTCTTTAAATTTTAAGATCCTGCTTGCTGCTTTCAAAAACTTTTTCTTTACGTTTCATACTAAACTGTCAGCCTTTTTAAACTGAGACCTTATTCATTCAGCAAATCTATTCATACCATGAGCCAAGCACTTCATATGAATAATTTTTGGATACAAAACTTGTAGGGAATCTACAGCTTTTACCATACAAGGAGCAGCATCACTAAGTAGCAAGACAACTTGGTCATGTTTAACTCCATAAGGCCACAAAACTCTCATTGCATCATTAAAAAGCTTTACTGACGTTTGGTGGTTGCATTAAAGAAGTTCTTCACACGCCAATAAAAAGGATTTGCTGGCATTTTCGTCATCTAAAACTAATTTTTAGTCATTTCACATACCTTCTCATCAACCTAACATAAAATAATGATGATATGGATAAATTTATTTAATTTCTTGTGGAATATGGATTTATACTTGAAATATGGAAAAATATGGAAAATAGAAATTGCATTTTCTTGATCAAAATATCATAATATATGTAGAAAACATATTCAAGAACAAAAACCATTTCAATTAAAAATATGGATTTACATATTAATCCGGGCCCTACTCCTTACTATTACTTCAAATTCATAATATTTTATGACCAATAAAAGTTACAAAAACTGTCAGTATCTTAAATGAGCGCGATATATACAATATTTTACTGATTGGTCAATATATCAGTGTGTTACAGAAGTAATTTTATTCGTTGCCTTTATCCGCTGTTCTCGAGAAAAACTCTGGCGTTAAAGAATGACATATCTGATCACGTATCATGTATTATTAACGAGCTTGATCTTCTCGCCTGGCTTGGCAGTAATATTATTCCACTACTTTGTAAAGACAGCATTGTTTCAGTTAACCAACGTCTCCGTTGACCATGATTCATACAAATTGTCTCAACATAAATTGAGTGTAAACTATTCGCTTTAAGTATTACTTACGAACTTCATTATGAATTAAATATATTGTAATAACATATACGAGTACGTCAATTCCTTTTTGAACGCAAAATGGCAAAGTTAAAAATATTATCACATAATATAGAACATATTCGAAGTTCTTGGTTTTGTTGTAAATCGTAACATGTTATAACATTAGTTACCTAGTAATGGGGGCGTTAGGGAATTCACTATCTATGTATGGCCATATCAACTCGAAGATTACCTAAGGGACGACGGAGGGAAGCTTAGGGTGATACCTCGCAAAATTTGGTGGTTTTCTGTTTACCATATTTTTTTAAGTTTTATAGATTACAAACTAAAATTTTGGTACATGATTTTTGACTATATAATCTTAGATTGCATAAAAGGAAAACACGATATCGTGTAATTTTCTCGATAGAAAAAATTCAAATTAGGCGCTAATTATTTACATTTCTCGATGACACCACAATATTCTTACGAATAATTTCATGGAATATTTTTAAGGCATAGTAAATAATCATATCTAAGTTCTCATAAACAAATTTTTTAATCCATAAAGAAGTTTTGTTAAAATAAATAAAAATGTTGTTCGGCGCTTACTTAGTTTTTTCCGAGCGCTTACTCGGTATGGCTATCTCATTTTGCGTACTATGAAGTCATTGCATCATTTTCATTTTGACACTCCCTCAGTAGTGCGTTAGCTTCACGGACAAAGGAATAAGCCACGCCCCCAAAACTTCGATTCATTTTCAAGGTATCCTGGACACAGTCACCTGTACAAGAGATGAGTAGCAACTTCTTCCGTTAAAAAGATGAAAAAGATTGGATAAATCAAACGAAGCAACTATCCCTAAAAAGCAAATATCCACCATGAGATAATCTATGGGGTAGACCTAGGTTTTAGAGTGTATTTTGATAAGCTGTAACGGAAATGAAATCAACGTCATTGGTTTTATCCATCAGATGTAAAAACAACTGAGTATTCATTGATTTGTGATACTATCAGTACTCTTTTGGTGACTTGTGTTGTGTAGCGTTGCGTGATGGTTATTTATTTATTATAATTTATTATTTATTATTATTTTATTTTATTTATTATTTTTACTCACGCAAAGATAAATAAATTATAAGTTAATATTTCTTGAAAGATTTGATCGTACTCCTTGGTAGCTTAGAGACTAAGCGCTTGTAAACTTTACGCGAGCAACTTGGATTCGAACATGTCAGCCAATGTGAAATTACAAGTTGCAATTTTAAGTGCTGTTTTACCACGTGCTTGGCGGTGAAGCAAATATTATGAGCAGACCTGAGAGAGTTTTAGAGCAAGGAAATGTCCGCCGCGCTGTCACAATCGTATTCCAAATATACAATTTGACAGCGAGAGCTACCACGGCTGTTTGTATGTTTAAGAAATGAAATATGTCGGAGACTTCCTGTGAAGTTAAAGCATCGCGGCGGTCTATTGGCTCAATAACCCTCTTAGAAATCGGAAATGCATGTGCACAGCGGTGGATGTACAAATACATTGTAACTTTACTTTGCTAGTACTTACCACGTTGGACAAACGACATTCGCATTAGCATTCTCATCTGATTCTCATCAAATTGCCTTGTTCCTGTATCAGAAGGACATAGCGTGTATAGGATTTTGGCCTTTAGAAAATTAACAGAGTGTATAGACGTATATTTCCTTTCCCCTTTCACACCAAAATAAAAAGAAATATGGAAGAGAACTCAACAAAAGTAATTCCTAAAAGTCTACCAGAGATCGAGAACCTATTGAGTTTTTTCCTTATTACGTTTTAATTAAACTTCTAATTCCATACTTGTGGTTACTTTCAATTATGTTCATAATTTACATGCCGAATCGAATTAATTCCAATTAGGAGTAAGTAAATGTTTATCTCTGTGTGTTCAATTAACGCGTGGCGTGATCGCAGTGTACGATCTCAAGATAGACATCGAAACATATCAATTGCAATTAAGATAGGGGTCTACACTATGTAAATAAAATGGCATGTTTATTAAATCATAAGGCATTATAACGTCACATTATACAGTCTATCTTGACATGAATATTTAAAAAACGAAATACTTATGTGAAAATGGTCATTTTACAGTGAATAAATCGAAATATATGTAAAACAAGTATATATAATGCATAATGTATCAATCATTTATTTAGATAAAAAAACAAAGTGTGACATTTATGAGTTTCTTGAACATTGATTTAGTTATTTTATTACAAAACTGAAAACTTGATTGAATTAAAGTTTTTCGAACAGTTAATAATTGATATTAGGATATTATCGCGTTTAATTTTAATCTTTTTAATTCCTGACGGTTCGAGTGCTTTATTACATCACCTACCTGTTAATATTCCTTTCCTACAACAGGGGCGGTGCGAATAGATAAATTAATTCTATCATATGCAGATACATCAGCATTATAAACAACATAATTTAATTTGTACCTTTTAAAAATATTACAACACGTCTAGCAGTTTTATTTAATACACGAAAGATAACTATAATTAAACATTCATCTGACGAATTGTTTTCAAGCAGAAATTAATACAATTAGTATTTAAAATTAATATTCGTTATATTACATACTCATGTCTAAAAGGTCGTTAAGTTAAGGGCTCTCCCGCGGGTTTGGCGAAACTGTTCTCAAAATATTTTGAAGTTCTCTGATATTTTTTTATGTTCGACTGAAATGACAGACGAATTTACAGTCCACCTGAATCTGCAATCTTTGGACACCTTTTTTACTTTACGTGGGAAAATGCCTACTGATACTTACCTCGCACGGGCGAGGACGGGTTTTGTCAGATTCGCACCGACTAAAACCCCATGGTGTTCCACCCTTACCGCATATTGCATTTTCTTTTCTGTCGCTTATTCAGTGAATTGGCAGTGAGTGGCTGAATTAAAATAATTTAATTTACAGGGACTACTAGAAGCCTTATTTTATACTGTTCACGTCCTTATTAAATTGGTATTCCTTTTAAGCTCAGGGAAATAAATTTAACCTTAAGGGAAGCATGAAACGGAAGTAGATAGTAGTTATTTTGTGTCATTGACATTTTCAAGACCGGATCGTTACATTGTATTATGAATCATTCTTACGAGGTATTTTCACAACTCTTTCTATATCTTTTTATGTGTATGTATTTCTCGTTAAATTCCAAAACTTTTGTAGATTTTGGCCCATTTTCGTAGATAGATGGATTTTATTAGCACTAAAATAAAATAATTCAACACAGCGCTTCTTAATGTTTGATGAAAGAGCTCTTTATTTCCATTATCCATCCATTACAGCCCATATATAGTGTAAACATAGGTCACCCCCGTAAGTGACCACATAGAGGGGTCATGCCATAGTTGCCATGTCTGGCAGGTGGATTAACTACCACAGTTTTTATAATTTTTAATTGTTATCAGGTAGGATATCCTGTTTCCACGGAACGATACGTAGTGGATTATCATACACCACCTCTACATGCTCTTTATTTAGAATAAGTATTTTATTTTATTTTAGTTATTACAATTGGATGCGCAGTAAGCGTGCAGTTATACTCGTAGATATACATTTACTAGTGTTTGCAGAACAGAACAGCTTATCATTTATGCTGATTGTAGAATGACTCATCATGATAGCATTTGTGCTAATAGTTATGAAACGGTGGATTTACGGCACTATCTGACTTTATACAAACTATACAGTTTATAAGGATCTTTATCATTACAGCTCTGTCCTAAGCCACTTGTAACCATCGAATTCTTAACCTTGTTTTAAAAGTTCTAAAAATGATAACTTTAATTTTAAGTGTTAAATAAATAGATGTGGCCAGTGTTTGATTTAATCAAATATTCGACACTGGTCACAACCTACAAAAAAGATTATACATTACATTATGGAAAATGACGTCAGTGTCAAGGTGAATTGTTTTAACATTTGCTGTATTTATGAATTATTTTCGTTTAAAATATAGATTGTGAATGGTTACAACGTGGTAAACAATTCACAATAGATAATAATAATACTTATCGTTCAACTGGCTTACGATGCTCGGCTGCTGTGGCTGGTGGGACAAAACTGTACCAGGCATGTTAATCTGTATATATAAAAGAGGATATTTGTAAATATTGCTATACATGCATATATATATATATATATATATATATATATATATATATATATATATATATATATATATATATATATATATATGTATATATATATATATATATATATATATATATGTGTGTGTGTGTGTGTGTGTGTGTTTGTGTGTATTTAGTTTAGTTTTCAATGGAGAAGGTTAATATTTATAAACTAAAAATATGCAGAGAAAATTCAGAATGAGTAGTATAGGCGAATAGTCAAGAAAGATTAATCAAAAGAAATCTCAAACATTCCGACTTTTTTATTTTTTAAATTCAAAATGCGTGGTAATGCATTATTTTAACTGATTTTACTGCGTACGTACTCATTCGTCCTTACGAATACTAAATGCTATGCTAATGCGAAATGCGAATGCTAAAACGTTGTTACCCATAAATCACATTCAATTTGGGATAATTTTAAATAAAAGTAGAAACCTTATTTACTCGTATTTTCAAAAACTGCAAAAACAGTATATCATTATTTATATATTTGAACTGAAGTTTAAAACTTGGCTACTCTTTGAAAAATAACCCGGTATAGAATCAGATTAAAGAAATTTGGCAATGATGAGTCTGTGTCCTGAAATGACGTTACTCTTCATCATTATCATCATAACAGACTATCAAAGTCACCTTGGCCTCAAACATGGGGCTCCCCCATAGATTACCCTACAGGGTGATATTCGCATTAGTTAATTAAAGAAAGCTGTTTAGAGGCAAGATAGGAGAATCCATCACCCCTTTTTGACGGAACAGAGAAATGTCATGGCTTTCGTTGGCTGGTGATAAAACCATCTCCTTTACGCCAAATGTCCTGACAGAGAGGAGGGAGGGTAGCGTAGCGTCAACGTTGTAAGACACGGCGATAACAGCAAATAGATCGCATAACGGGAGAATCTCGTGTCCATATCAAACTCTAAACTAAATAAGTTATTTTTAATTCCCGACGTTTCAGGTGCTTCACAGCACCCATGGTCACTCTAGGGACTGAGATGTTTGACGTCCCAATGTCATAGTTACCGGCTACCTTCAGTTTTTGAATATAATCTATTATGTATCTATTGATCTACGTAGAACGAGCTTGACATTGGGACATCCAATATCTCAGTCAACTGCTTATTTATCTCAGTAAACTAGCTTGCCAGGCAGACGTTGTTCTGCCCTTTTCGATGGCTGTTATAAAAATCCATAAATTCACAAAAAAATGTGGTTACGCATGGGTAAAAAAAACTATCCTATCTCTCAAGTTGGACCAAACTGCACACGGTGTGCAAATTCAATTAAAATCGGTTAAGTAGCTTAGGAGTCCATCGCGGACAAACAACGTGACACGTAATTATATATATATATATATATATATATATATATATATATATATATATATTAAGATGTTATTTAAAACGACTTCTCTGTTGTCGTAGGCCTACAGTTGCGGAGCATAGAGGAGCCGTCGGTGGGCGCGGGCGGTGGCATGCCCGCGCCGGCCTGCTACGACGCCGAGTGTGCCCGCACTGAAGCCTGGCTAGATGAGAATCAAGATTTCGTGCACGACTACTTTTTAAGGTTCGTATAGATATCATCGGTTTAGAGTACTCCACGTATTATAATACCACGTGCTCGGCGGTGAAGGAAAACATGGTGAGGAAACCTGCATGTCTGAGGAATAAGAAAAAAATATTTCGAAGACATGTGAAGTTCGCCAACACGCATTGGGGCAGCGCGGCAGACACTTCCTTGCTCTAAAACCCTCAGCATTGAGGGGAGGCCTGTGCCCAGCAGTGGGACGTATATAGGCTGTAACTTAACTTTTTTACTTTTACGTATCATAATCAAAGTTGAGAAAACTTTAAACATAAAAAGTAGAGACCGCCCCGTACTCAGCTTACCAGTACAAGGCTGCCACTCGATAAGTTATCGGTTTTTGAGGCTTATTGGCCGGTCCACTGGATCTTCAGTTTACCAATTCGATTCCGTGTTTTATTGATGGGAACTTTTAACCCGGAAGTGAAAATTTAAACTATGAGGGCGATTTAAGGCAAATATTCTGCTAATAAATCATGTACAATTCTTGGGATAATAATTTGCACATTGTCGACTTATTTACGACTTACAATAAAGTTTAACTCGAGTTATAAAATACTGATGAGAATATTGATGAGGCAATTTATAGTGAAGGCTGTTATGCAGTAGACTGATAGGCTGTAATGAATGATTTTTTTAATCAGTGCCCTGGTAGCTCTTTTTTAGCTTAGGGGCTAAATGTTCTCCTAATTTTATACAGTACTCGAAGAACCTGAGTTTGACTTCCGCCGCTACCACTGATGTTATTCATTACAATTTCAAGTGATAATTTACGGATCTTGGCGGTGAAGGCAAACATTGTAAAGAAATATGCAAATCGGAGTAATAAAATATTTTGAGTGCGTGTAGACTACACAGCCAGCACGCATTGAAGCAGAGCGGCGAAGTAGTCGCACTCTCAAAAATGAGGGGACACAAGAGATCAATACCCAACTATTGGACGTAAGTTTATACTTAAGGATAGACGGAATAAGAATTTATTTGACGGAACAACAGTAGTCTTACTCAAAGGCAAAGGAAATGTTCCTGTTTTCTATTTAGGAGTACATCTAAAAAAAAAGACGTGTGGCACTCGGGGACTGCCGCGGTAAAGCTATTGCATAGCATTTTTTATCAACTTATGCAATTATAATTATTTATTTATTTTATTTATGCAGTATTTCTTTTTCTTTGATATTAATTCAAGTTACACTTTTTGAGCGTGGTGACCGATAAGAAAACAATTTTTTTTCTTTTATTAAATAAATAAATAATAAATGCACTTTGTTCATTCATATTCAAAACACTTTATACACAAATTTTACAAGTACAGTTATTCACTGTTGTACATAAATACCTATACACCTATATACTTTCTCATAAACAGCTGCTTATGTATTCGTCCGATTTCGGAGCAGCTCGTCTCGATTCGTGCGAGCTTCGTAGAGTCGTACAATACGTCTAGTTGCACGCACACAAACACCGTGTCGAAGACTGCCGAAAAGAAACGACGTTAGACAATGCACGGCCTTCAAGCGCCGCGCAAGTGATTCTCGTCCCACCTGTCCGCGCAGTAACCTTTTTTTACGACCGCGTGAGACTGTCGCAACAAACCTAACATTCAACCTAACATTCAAATAAAAATATTCTCAAAAAGCTCAATGAATTCAGAATTTAATTTTATTAAAAGAAAATTGGTCAAATAAAAAATAAAGGATGAAAATAAAGCATATGGGAATATAAAAATAAATCGTATTTATTTTATTATTATAATAGTACATGATATTCCCTTTAAAATGAGACCAATACGAATAATATCTTATATCTATATCTACAAATAAATAAAATTGAAGTGTCTGTTTGTAATGTTAAAACAACAGCTTTTTATTAAATGCATATGAAAGTACTAGTAACAAAAACACAATTTTTAAAATTTTTATCTGTCTGTCGGTCTGTCTGTCTGTCTGTCTGTTTGTTCCAGCTAATCTCCGAAACAGCTGGATCTATTTTGACGGGACTTTCACTGGCAGATACCTGATGATATAAGGAATAACTTGAACTACTTTTGTTTTAGAAAAAGAATAAGGGTTCCGGGCAAAAAAATTAAAACCCATGAAATTCATATTCCACGCGGACGAGATCGCGGGGAACAACTAGTACTCAATATAGATAAATGTATACTTATTTTTATTTATTTATTATTTTAATAAATAAATAAAAATAAGTATTAATAATTTCTAGACACATCTCAACAGATATTTCGTTAATAAATTGCTATCAATACTGAAGCATTCTTTTATATTTAGCATCCATTTAACACAAAAAACTGATAAGAATACTTTTTAAACAACACATAATCAATAAACGATAATCGCGTATAGTGAATTTCGAGGTAAATTATTATATGTAAAAGGTTTTGAATCGTCGTAACGATACATATTTCCTAAAGAAAATATCTTCACAATTAATTTGATGTAAAATAACATTAGAAATAACGTATAAAAACGGAGAAATTATCAAATTTTGATCGAGTTCCTAACCAGTACACAAACAAAAATGGCGAATAGTCATTTTCACATTTTTTTAGAAATAACGTATAAAAACAGAAAAATTATCAAATTTTTGATCGAGTTCCTAACCAGTACACAAACAAAAATGGCGAAATGTCATTATCACATTTTTTTTCTATATAGTTATTTGTTACAGAGTACACAGATAAAATTCACTCTCATAGATGACAAATTTCACTTCGGTTCATTTTCGCACGCTTTCTCGAGAGCGACGCGTCGTGACTTGTTTACGCATTTACTTCAAATACCCCGCCCGCACACCGCAGGAAACATATACCTACGAAAAAAAACGTAACAAACTTCTGCCAGATAAGGCTTGATAAGATCTTTGGTGTTTTTGCACTATAACCTGACTCTGGTAAATTTTAAATATGACTAGATAGATAAGAACAGTTGGTTTAATATGATTGTTGAAAACAGATACCCTTTAATTGTAATGAAAAATACTTGAGGTTAATGAATGTTGAATCAAAAACATTAATTTTTTATTTAATTTACGGACTCCTATCCAGATGTTTACTAGGAGAATACAAAGTTTATTTCATTTTTGTAATATGGCTAATTATTAATTAGGCAGGGATTTCTAAGATTAATAACTAATTAACTAAGATTAAGGTTAAGAACTAAGATTAAGATTAATGATAAGATAGGAACTGATTTAATATAAGGTTTACATTTACAATGTTCCGAAATAAATAAATAAATAAATAATTGACCATAAGTGAGTAAAAATAATATCTTTTATTTTACAGTATCTAATGTTGTTATATAAGGTGCTTCTAAAATATATGCCACGGTTGTTTGTATGGAGACTTGGCCAATCAGCTGACTGATTTCCATACAAAGTGCAATTTTTTTGAGAATTGACTATGGGTTCCTTGGGGAAAGTGGTACAGTATCATGAGTAGAACCACCAGTTGCAGACATGGCATATTGTAGTTTAGAAGCACCTTATATTTCAGTTAAAATAAGTGCCAGTAGGTATTATTTTTCTTGTACCGAATTTCGGCCCATCTCTAATATATATATATACATATACATATATATTATATTGAGAATCTAAATTGAGAATTTAAACTATACGCGTGTGTGTGTTTGTGTGTATATAAAGAGGGCTACTTTTAATATCGCTCATTTTAATATCAAAAATTTAGGTTATCTTTATAGCAGTATTATATTTTCAATTCAAAATTAGTACTGCATTTGTGATAATAATAAAATGTATGTATATAGAGTACTCACTCATTTTCTTTCACTATTATTTCGTGACTTTCTTCATTAATAATAAATGCACTTTGTTTATTCATATTCAAAACACTTTATACACAAACACCGTGTTGAAGACCGAAAAGAAACGACGTTAGACAATGCACGGCCTTCAAGCCACACCTCCGTGCCCGTCGGAGTGGGGAGCGTGAGGTTTTTTCGTTACGGCGGAATAAATTTCTGGATTCGGTCCCCGCGCTCAAGGCCCGCGATAGAAGCTATGCAATAGCTTAATAAATCCCACCTACCACCTATATATATACATATATATATATATATATATATATATATATATATATATATATATATACATATATAACACGTAACATAATTAACGCACTTTGAGAAAGTAGTTTAGAATCGTTTACTGAATCGATTCCTATCATTTTTAATATAGGTAATTTTTTATTCCAAAAATAATTAAAAGTACGTAAATTACAGTCACACTAAATCTGTACAGTCAAAACAAACTGGAATGGACCGTAACTTAAGGCAATAAGACTTTTAAGAGTGCAGTTTTATTTGTATTATTACTAATTCTGTCTTTCAATAAAAATAAAGAAAAATGAACTTTATTTCAAGCACGCTAAAGTCTTTGCGTTCGTGGAATTGTACTGTGACCACAACATTCTTCCGGAATTAGTATAATTTGATAAATAATCAGTGCATAAAATGTATAACTAAAAATTCAGTGCATGTATTATGATTATAACATAATATACTAATTGGGGTGTCTGAGGGTGTGCGTTGATTACGTTACATATTATATATATATATATATATATATATATATATATATATATATATATATATATATATATATATATATAATGAGTCATAAATTTATTTACTTTCTATGACGTTGGGTGGTGACAATCTAACTCGTCTAATCAATCTTATTCAAATAGGATTATGTCCAATGTTGTATAGGTTGATGTTGATTTGATGATTTAATTAATAAAGAACTGTATAGAGTGATACAAAACAGGCAAGTAGTCAATGAATGCAGATGGTTTAGTATCGTGATTCGCGGTAATCTATAGGGGAGGCCTATGGTCAGCAGTGAACTAATGATGCGTTACAGTGATTGAAAATGTGTTGTTGCACTGCAACTAGTTGAAATACTTTCGAACAATAACTTTTACTGGTAACCTTGTCAATATGATGTTGATTGTTATTGGTACTTGATGGTTATTGGGACTTGATATTAAAATATTGTAAACTTGTGTATCGTAGAAAGCAATTTGAAATATTTATTATCCGTTATATATTTTAAATATATAACGGATATTACAAATTAAGTAAGGTTAGATAACAATATAGAATTCCTTATCAGTCCTCTGCTTTAGCAGGGACTCTGATACTAGGATAATTTTTACCATTATCTCCAGGTTCAGCTGACGGATGAGTCATTGTATTACCAGACGTCTCTCACTTTTGGCGCTGCTCCCCGTTTGAGTATTTTACGACGAATTTAAGGCGATATGGTTATACTGCCATCTGACGAAAGCCATAATATTTTCATCAGAAAAATATCCCAATATTTACAATCGATAAATAAGTCGTATAATCTTAGCATCAATACTCGTACAAGTAATAAATTACTAAAACAGAATGAACGAGAACAGTCTAGCTCTGCCAAATTTTTCTGCTCATGAATTTACGAAAACATAGTTGTTGTAAGATTGTAAACATAAATCTTCTCAAATTACAATCTCAGCAAAGAATTGATTGATTTATTTTGTGCGTGTTTTTTTTTTGCTTCATTTGTAGTTATTAGGGGAACTATTTCGCAAAGATTCTGAAGGCTAAGGTAATTGAATCGTTAGTTGTGTGTTGGAATTCCAGCCAAAGTAAATATTTGTCTACGATATCATTTTTTAATATTATCAAAAGAAATAACAACCAAAAAATAAAACTTAAAAATCAAACCAAAAAATAATAGACACTGTAATCCTACGTCATTATTAGATCATGAACGGTCAGTAAAAATTAATATAGACCTTTTGCTTCTTCGATACATTGACGTTACCGCCTATCACTTGCCTTGATTTGTCCGTCTAGCTTAAACAAGATGCTATACAGCTATCCGTCGAAAGCCATAAGAATTTTCTTGAGTTTCTTATAGCCACCCCTTACGAACCCACAGGATATAATGGGATTATAGGTTTTCTTACGTCGCTTTCTTACGAAGCTGTAAAAGCCAACTGGCTAACAGCACCAACATCACAGAAAATAGAGGAAGACACTATACCCCTTAATATTTCCTCGATTAAGAATCAAATTGCAGTTACGTTGACGTGTTTGAGGACGGAATGTTGAATGGAATTCCTCGTTACTGATAAAAAGGATCTTTGTTACTCGTCTTTCGTTGTACAAAACACAGTATCAAGCGGATATTTCGCTCTGGTATTCTATGTGAGCGTGGTCCTTCCCCATTCGATCTGTTGCTGATCCTGTACTGTTGTTGTAATACACTGCACGTACAAACATATATTTACACTTTTACATAAATTTATAGTTGTAATTACTTGAACTGTATTGTAAGTAATTGTTTATACAACGTGGAATATTCTCGTGACGTATTCACGAGTCAAAAGTTTTAGATGAAGTTAGATTAACGGGAACAAGCGAACAACTCGTGGTCGTGGTTCGTGTCGAGAATAAGTGGGTTGGACCGCGGTGTAAGCATTTACGTCAATCCAAAGGAATTTCACGTCCTAAATTCGAACGCTGTTCCTAAAACAAGTAGTTTATTTCTTCAGTTTAGTTTTTTAGCTCTTGGCTTAGTAAGATACTTGTTTTTAATGTAGCCATCATTTAAGTTAATCATGTAATGGCGATGTAAGCATGTCCACTACCCCATATCGTTCCTAGGAGCGACAGGACACCGAAACAAGAGATGCACAGCAAACAGCATTTTCCTGATAATAGTTTAAATGCATAAAAAATAAATTTTATGTTACTCCGTTTACCCATCTTAAAACATGCATCCTAGGGTGGATAGCAGTCAGAAACGCATATTCATCCCCCAGATGAGGTGGATAATCGGAATTCATCCATTATTTTTCTTTCTATTTTCTGCCGCGGCGGTCTACAGTCATTTATAGAAACATGATAAAAACTGGATCAAGATACTTAGTAGACATTAGCATACCTATAAAAATATATACATAAAATTTTCTTAGTGTGTATTTTTAGGGTGGATAAATCGAATAACCCGATAAATGAACTCGTGTTTCCGAATATCTACCGTAGGATGGATTTTTTACGTTGGATAAACCAAATGAACAAAATTATACGAAGTTATTCAATGCTGGAGACGTATGTTTAGTAAATAACTTTTATAGACTTTAACAGATGAATGGTTAATTTTAGTGTTATGTTCTTAAATAGATCTAAAATCAATCTATTAAGTCATGGATTGTAATGGAGTCGTAATAAATGTTCAATAATAAATCATACGATGCGAAACTGTACGGTGGCTGTGTAGTGACAGGATGAAATGATTTCTTCGTACTAGGTGCAGTGTCATCATCACTGAAATAACGACTTTATTTCAGAGTTGACAAAACTATTATAGAATTTAACAGCGTACCATTTTGAACAACATATTTATAATCTTATTAACCTAGAATTAAAATATCGATTATATAAGAAGATAAGATATGTCATATTAGATTAAATAGAGTTCATTTGGAGTTTCTGTTTAGTTTTATCTTTGACTAGACGCAACATAATCAAGTTTAGGACGGCCAGATGTTTTTAACTTTTCCAAAACATAATAAAACACAGAGTAATTTTGTATGCTTGTGTTTATTTAGCATGTTTTCCTCTGGTTTAAAACAGTGTTACTAGGTTAATATTTTTCTGCCCGAGGAAAACAAACCTAATAGGCATGGTTATAAAAAGGCGAAGTGAAAGAATGAAATGGAAAAAATTTAAATTGAATTGTGAATAAAATCATAATTTATATAAAACACACATAATGATATTAAAAAGTCATGACAGCTGGTAGGACTCCATTTCGATTGTTACTTGAGTTTTATAAAAATTAAAAAAAATGGAACCACTCGACGTAAAATACATATAATCATCATCATCATCATTCATCATTACAGCCCTTCACAAGTCCACTGCTGAACATAGACCTCCCCCAAGTAATGCCACAAAGCACGATCCTGAGCCACCTGCATCCATCGACTTCCTGCATGTGTTACCAGGTCGTCACTCCATCTAGTGGGGGGTCGCCCTACACTACGCCTACCGGTACGTGGCTGCCACTCGAGAACATTTCTTCCCCGTCGGTTATCGGTTCTTCGAGCTATATGGCCGGCCCATTGCCACTTCAGCTTACTAATCCGTTGGGCTATGTCGGTCACTCTGGTTTTACTGCGGATATCCTCATTTCTGAGTCTATCACGCAGAGAAACTCCGAGCATAGCCCTCTCCATAGCTCGCTGAGCGACCTTGAGCGTCCTCATACATAGCAGTGAAGGACCACGTCTCTGATCCGTAAGTTATCACTGGCAGCACGCACTGGTTGTACACTTTAGTTTTCAGAGATTGAGGTATACCTGACGAGAAGATGTGTCGTAATTTCCCGAACGCTGCCCAGCCGAGTTGAATCCGTCGATTGACCTCTCGGTCGAAGTTGGACTTACCTACTCGGACTATTTGTCCCAGGTAAACGTACTCGTCAACAACTTCGAGCACAGTGCTCCCAACAACTACCGGCATAGGTGAGACATGGACATTAAATATGATCTTTGTTTTGTCCATGTTCATCTTAAG
Organism: Parnassius smintheus behrii; assembly: GCA_036936625.1. Lineage (NCBI taxonomy): Eukaryota > Metazoa > Arthropoda > Insecta > Lepidoptera > Papilionidae > Parnassius > Parnassius smintheus. The sequence continues at coordinate 19,642,371 of JAUPFT010000020.1, forward strand.
ACCTATCCGTTGGGCGGCACTATTGAGGTCATTGAGCATAGTGCTAAGGTCCTCCAGCGATTCTGCCATAAGGACTATTGGTTGCGCGGAAAAAACCATTGGATTATTATATTTGACGGTAGAGGTGCCTAGCCGCTTGTTCCTTTCCGACAAAACGATATCATTCATACCCTCCTCGATCCTCCATCGACACATCGGGGTGTTGGGTTGGGAGGGGCAAGAAGATGATTCTAGAATGTCACGTAATCATCGGGGCCGAGGACATATAAGGCACGCGCGACCGTTGCGCGGCCTCTTTCCTACCGCGCCAGTCATTGGAACAACAGCTCTTTCCTACCGCGCCAGTCATTGGAACAACAGCTCTTTCCTACCGCGCCAGTCATTGGAACAACAGCTCTTTCCGCTGCAGTCGTCGTTGAAACCACACCGCTAGTAGAAACCGCTTTAGCCTGGAAGCAGTCGAGCTCCAGGAGAACCGCCTCACCTCGTGTGAGATATGGTCGCGCACCGCCTCTCTCCGGAGTGTTCCAGAAGAAGTTCCAGAAGTTGCAGCTATAGTGCTCAACAGGATAGAAGAAACCCCGGTGAGTCAACATTCCTTAATTTAGCTCCTGCCTTACATAGTTTAACCCGCTCCAATTTTGTTGTTCTCCTAATAAGGCAGGATTCCTTTTCAGCGATTTGGCACAATAATAGTTTAGTTTTAGGGAAGAGCGAGTGCATTATACCGCATGCTATAGTAGTCGCTTTTACGTAAGCGTAGAAGCAATCGCATATACAGTCCACTTTAGTTAATATCTCGCGTAATAGGTTTAAGGTTCGACCGGGGAACTAGACTTCGGCAGCCTTAAACACGTGGCCCCACCATTTTATGGTCCTTCGAGCCGGATTTTGGTCGAATTGTTGAATTAATTAATTAGATAATGCACTCCAATTTATAGAATAGACTTAAATAGTGTCGTTTAAATTTAAATTTTGATTAGGTACTCGCAAACAGAATTATTCGTTTTATAGCGCTCGTATTTGATTAAATTTAAAGCCTATTAAATAATTGAAACAGTGTAATAGGAGCCGTTTGATACGCTTACCCACAATCTTGATAAAATTATTGAGTGCAAATGACGCGTCACCTCGACTCGCTGCGCAGGTGTTCGATTTAATTACGTAATACGGCATACCGAGTGTCCATCCTTTATTGTTTGTGCGTTGTGAGATTAATTGTGATTGATATAGCTTTGTTATAATAGTTTAAAATGGCAGTTAGTGGAAGTGAAATCAAAATTAAAACGCTTTATGCTAAGAGGGACATACTCTTTTCGCGTATGCAGAATATAAGTGATTATATAAAGAACATTCATATAGAAGCAGTGCGGGAAACTTTTTTGACCGAAATCGAAACGATAGATTCTTTACGAATAGATTACGAAAAAATATTAGACCAAATTAATCATTTGGAATTACAAATCGACCCGAAATACATAGTGAACTACCAACCGCTGCTGGCATTCGAAGATATGTTGTGTCGCGTGAAAAGAATTGCGAGATCCCTATCTCAAAACGAAGCAAAGCCGGAAAAACAGGTACGTCCAAGCGACTCGATTAGGTTGCCGCCAATAGATATTCCGGTATTTAATGGTGATATTAAGACGTGGCCCTTCTTCTTCAGTAGTTTTCAAAACAATATACACAATAACCCATCGTTATCGGACGCCGAAAAATTATATTACTTAATCAGTAAACTTAGTGGCAGGGCACAGTCGATCTGCTCTGGTTTTACACCTACAGCAAACAATTACTTATTGTACGCGCATTAAAGTATCACGTCATTGGGAGAGGCTGTGATTGGTCGACGTCATCGCGAGCCGGCGCAGTGGCATCACGTCATCTTTCGTCCCCTCTCTCTAATGTCATATATAGCTCACGCAGAGTTCGTCTTGTCAACACGCATGTAAAACTCTTAATTTGTTAATGAACAAAATAAAGTCACATTTATCTAAAAGAAATAAAATATTCATTTCTGCGCATACATAAGTTTTGGACCTTCATCGCCGATATTGGAAACCAGCAGTTGGAAGAAACATAAAGCGGATTAATAGAGATAACGCAACCGGCAATCGCCTTCGGTCGCAGCACATTGATTTTGGTGAGACGTACCTGCCTGGTTATTTGGGAGGAGCATTTAGATATTGTGTATTATCCGTGGTTACTTTTTAAATTTCAGTGTCCCAGTTATCAAGTCTTATCTGCCAAAATAAGAATACCTATCACGCGTAGCAGATTGCAGTAGCAAAGGCCTCGTCATCATTATTGACCTAACGCCGGAAGTTTGAGAACAGCAACTGTAAGTACTCCTGTTTTTTATAAATTGCCAAAATGCCTAACGGAGACCCAAAGTCAGGTTTATCAAAATCTAGTTCTTTAAGTAGTGATCAAATTAAAGAATTAATCAAAAAAAGGGGAACAGTTAAGGGTAGGTTAACGAATTTTCGAAAATATATTTCCTCTTTTATAGATAAAACATTAACTAATGAACAGCGCGCGGAGTTAAAATTGCGTATGCAAGGTGCATTAAGTCTTTATAAAGATTTTAATGAAATTCAGAATTATTTAGAAATATCTCTTTCGGAAAGTGATTTAGTAAAACAGTTAGAAGAGCGTGAATGTTTTGAAAGTCTTTATTATGGCGTCCTCGCTCAAACGCAATGTATGATAAATAAAGATAATGAGATGAATATTCCTAAATCGGCAAACAATAGCATATTTCAATCGGTTAAATTACCTACAATTTCTTTACCTACCTTCGATGGATCATATGAGCACTGGTTAGAATTCCGCGACACATTTCAATCGTTAGTTCACAATTATAATGAAATTACTAAAATTCAAAAACTGCATTATTTGAAATCTTCATTAAAAAGCAGCGCCGCATTAGTTATAGACTCACTAGAATTTTCCGAAAGTAATTATACAGTTGCATGGGAACTTCTCTTTAACAGATATAACAATAACAGATTGCTGGTACACAATCACGTAAAATCCTTATTTTCATTACCGCTTGTTACAAGGGAATCACCTGGGTTACTAAGAAAACTTATTGATACAGTGTTAAAAAATATACGCGCATTGAAAATACTCGGTGAGCCCACAGACTCCTGGGATACTCTAATTATTTACATGATTGTATCAAGGTTAGATCTTGCCTCCGAACGAGAGTGGGAAAAGGTGAAGTGTACATTTTATAAATCGACAGATGAATCTCAGAATTGTGTTATAACGTTAAATAATTTAATAAAGTTTTTACGAGATAGGGCTGACATGTTAGAAACGCTTTGTGTCACACACGCCAAGTCTGGCATACATTATGAAAATAAAAGACAACACCCTAGTTCCAGCGCTCATAACCACATGCATAAGGTACACTGCAATTTTAGTACAGACAAACCAAAAAATTACACAAAAGATTTATGCATTATGTGCAAAGCTAAACATAAATTGTATTCATGCCAAACATTTCTTGAATATGATTTACAAGATAAAATAAAATTTATACACCAAAAGGGGTTATGTGAGAACTGTTTACGTCCGGGACATGTGGCTAATGAGTGTAGGAACGGGCCTTGTCGAAAGTGTGATAAAAAACATAACACATTAATTCATACTGACAAAACCAGCGAACGACAATCACAAATTCCCACGTCGAAAAATAAGGTTATATCTCCTAACCTTTTAAATAGTTCGGTTGCATCAAACAACAGCGATAATAGTAATAAAATCATACACAACTCTGCACAGGTGAGCAATTCTCACATAGACGTACTAAGCGCGCAGACGTCTGCATCGCTGCCTATACTACTGTCTACAGCGGTCGTTAAGATAGCCGATAGCTTAGGTAACTATCATAAGGCACGCGCGGTGCTCGATAGTGGCAGCGAACGTTGTTTCATAACACAATCGCTTTGTGACAAACTTAACTTACAATTAATACAGTCCACTCATAAAATAAGAGGTATCGGCGGTAACACAATAACACAATGTTCAAAAACATGCGATATCGAATTAAAGTCTGTTAGCGAGCCTTATATTACGCACGTAAATAAATGTCTTGTTTTACCGCAAATTACGTCTTCCCTACCGGCCGTGAATGTGAATATTGGTCAGTTTCGTATACCAACCGATATACAGTTAGCCGACTCAGAATTTTATCAAACTCGTTCGATTGATTTACTGATTGGTGCAGACATTTTTTGGGATCTATTATGTGAGGGTAGAATTCGCTTATCAAACGGACCTTATTTACAAAATACTAGACTAGGTTGCATAATATCCGGGCCTATTTATTCACAGAAATTAAGAAATAAAAATTATATTCATTGTAATTTCATACAATCATTAGACGCGCAAAATATAAGTATACAGTCTATAGACAAACAGTTACGTATGTTCTGGGAGATTGAAGACTTATCGGTAGGAAAGAGAGGGAGTGATGGATTGAGTGAAGAGGAGCGTTTATGCGAGAAACATTTTAAACAGACGACCACGCGAGACGTTGATGGGAGGTTCTGTGTACGCATCCCTTTCAAATTATCACCAGACTTTATCGGTGAATCTTTTAATCAAGCTAAGCGACGTTTTTTGGCATTAGAAAACCGCTTAAAACACAATCCTAATTTAAATAAAATGTATAAAGCTTTCATACACGAGTATATGAATTTAGGACATATGACTAAAGTGCACACATACGGTAATCCCCATTACTTTATGCCACATCACGGTGTTCTTCGCGAAAATGCAATTTCTACGCGATTGAGAGTTGTATTCGACGCAAGCGCAGCGTCGACTAGCGGTAAATCGTTAAATGATTTACAACTCGTAGGGCCGCCTATACAAGGTGATTTAATTGCTATATTGTTACGCTTCAGAGAAAATAAATATGTTGCATGTGCGGATGTGGAGAAAATGTATAGGCAGGTACATATTGACAAATCCCAGCGTGATTTACAACTTATTATTTGGCGTGACAGTCCTAGTGACCCATTACAAATATACCAGTTAAATACGGTTACGTATGGAACTGCGTCCGCTCCATTTTTAAGCTGCCGATGCTTAAAACAGCTGGCGCAAGATTGTGATAACCCAATAGTGGCTAGGACAATTAGTGAAGACTTCTACGTTGACGATGGCATTATTTTAGCTAATACTAAATCTGAATTATTAGAACTATGTCGAGAGACATCTAAAGTTTTAAAGTCTGGGTGTTTTCATTTGCGTAAGTGGATTTATAACTTTGAGCAGGAGGGTTCCGCATATATAAATGAGGAATCTAAAGAATTCTTATTAAATAATTCGACACTAAATAAAACATTAGGTCTTGGTTGGTACAATAAAAGTGATGAATTACATTTTGCATCTAAGATCATCAACAACCCTAAAAATATCACAAAACGAATAATACTGTCTCAGTCCTCTCAAATATTCGATCCACTCGGCCTGTTGGGACCTATGATTATAACAGCTAAGATTTTGTTACAGAAGCTGTGGTTGCTAAAAGTTGAGTGGGATGAACATTTACAAGATGATATAGCACAGATCTGGAAAAACTTTGTTGATAACTTGTCAATCCTTAAATCATTACGCGTTCCACGTTATGTAATGGGTTCGAACCCCGAGCGCATAGAATTACATATATTTACGGATGCCTCACAAACCGCGTACGGTGCGTGCGCTTATATACGCACTGTCGATGTTAATTCATGTGTTGTCGTTAAGTTGTTATGCTCGAAAGTTAAAGTAGCTCCGCTGAAGCCTATAAGTATACCTAGGTTAGAACTATGCGAGATATGACTTAATATCACGGGGTCAAAGTTTAGACTTATTGTGTGTCAACAGTTTATGGTTTCAAGGGCCGCAGTTCTTATATGATTTAAATTTGTGTGATACAAATAATACAATACATTTGAATGATATGCAATTACCTGAGATAAAATCGAATCTAATATGTAGCTCGTTATCTAATAGAATTAATAAAGAATCTGTATTCTCGTTTGAAAGGTTTTCTCAGTTTAATCGTATGCAGCGTTCGTGCGCTTATGTTTTAAGATTTATTTACAATGCGCGTTATAAGAACAACAAGCGCACCGGGCCGCTTACCGTTGATGAATTGAATGAATCTTTGTTACTATTGGCGAAATATTCGCAGCATGAGTCATTTCTAGATGTAAACAAATTGCTTTTAAACAGAAAACCGATTAAAGATAACGGACTATTAAAATTAAATCTCTTTCTAGATAGAAAAAATATTATCAGGGTTGGTGGACGTATTTTACAATCATTTAATTTTGATTTTAATAAGAAACATCCTATTTTATTGTCTTCTAAACATCACTTTACACATTTATTATTTAAGTATGAACACAAGCGGTTAATGCATGCCGGGCCGCAGTTATTACTATATACTGTTAGGGAAATGTGGTGGCCAGTAGGCGGAAGAAATCTTTCGAAAAAGGTAGTACATAGTTGTGTAAAGTGTACGCGTATGCGAGGTCAAACCGTTAAGCCTATTATGGGAAATTTACCTCAGGCTCGGTTAGATCCTGGTTTTCCTTTCTTACGATGTGGCGTAGACTATGCTGGTCCAGTGCTCATACTGAACCGTAAGGGTAGGGGGGCAAAGACTATAAAATCTTTTATATGTTTATTTATATGCTTCACAACGCGCGCTGTTCATTTGGAGCTTGTGAGTGATCTCTCGTCAGATGCTTATTTGTTAGCACTTAAGCGGTTTATTTCACGCAGAGGTAAACCAATAGAAATATATAGTGATAATGGAAGGAATTTTGTTGGTTTAATGCATGATTTTGCTAAATTATTATCTCAAATATCTAAAGACTTAGAAGAATACGCGACATCTCAAAGTATAAAATTTAAAATGGGTCCTCCTTATGCTAGTCATTTTGGTGGTTTATGGGAAGCTGGAATCAAGAGTTGTAAGCAACACTTGCGGCGTGTGATAGGTAACGCGCATTTAACTTTCGAGGAGCTGTGCACAGTCCTGGTTGAGATTGAGGCTGTGCTCAACTCCCGTCCTCTCACACCTATGTCCACGGATCCGCACGATTATCACCCACTGAGCCCCTCTCATTTCTTGGTAGGCCGTCCATTAACTTCACCTGTGTCTGTTGACCTGAATACTGTTCCAGAGCATCGTCTTACACGTTATCAAAGAGTCGAGCAGATACGCCAGCACTTCTGGAGCAGATGGTCTAAGGAGTATATATCTGAGCTGCAAGTGAGGACCAAGTGGACTGAGCATAAAGGCGATCTACAGGAGAACACTCTCGTACTTGTAAAGGATGACAATCAACCACCTTTAAAATGGAGAATGGGAAGAATTATCAAAACGTTCCCTGGAAACGATGGTGTCTCCAGAGTTGCAGACATTAGGACAGTGAATGGTACTGTACGACGGGCATTTCCAAAAATCTGCCCGTTGTTTTCAGAAGAGATGTAATGACTGTTTGTTGAAAACACATGGTGCTTTCAAGGCCGGGAGCATGTACGCGCATTAAAGTATCACGTCATTGGGAGAGGCTGTGATTGGTCGACGTCATCGCGAGCCGGCGCAGTGGCATCACGTCATCTTTCGTCCCCTCTCTCTAATGTCATATATAGCTCACGCAGAGTTCGTCTTGTCAACACGCATGTAAAACTCTTAATTTGTTAATGAACAAAATAAAGTCACATTTATCTAAAAGAAATAAAATATTCATTTCTGCGCATACACTTATTAATATTCGAAACGCTTAAAACTAAATATGAAGATAGGAGAATGTTAGCTTCCGAATATTTGAACCAGATATTCGATCTTAAACCTATATCATCCGCGAACATCAACGGCTTAGAGCAGTTTCTAGATAAATTTGTGGCATCGGTGGCTGCACTTAAGAATTTGAAATTTAATGATCTTATGGACGTGGTGTTTCTCCATATTGCACTGAAGAAGTTGGACCCCGACACCGTGCGTGCGTTTGAAATGGAGCATCGTAGCTCGGAGATGCCTTCCTTTCATTCATTAGCATCGTTCGTGCGAGATCAAATAAAGGTGATGCAGCGCTCTCCGAACGTTAAACAGGAGATTAAAAGGTGCGTCGACCGTAGACAGACTCAACCATCTAAAATAGCAGGGTCGTTAACTTACGTAACCGCTACGCCAACATCACTCCAGCATACTTGTTTAGTATGTAAAGATAGACACGGTAATTTATATAATTGTGCGACTTTTCGTAAATATTCACCAAGCGAGCGTTATAAATTAGTAAAGACAAACAACCTATGTTTGAACTGCTTAAGCGATAAGCATTTAGTTGCAAAATGCAATTCGAGTTCCGTATGTAGCAAGTGCGCCAGGAAACATCACACGCTATTACATTTTGAAAATAGCAACATAGCGGCGTCAAGTAAAGCGGATAAGGAATTCGCCCCTACTAAGGTCAACGATTCTAGCGGTCGACCTGGTGATGTCGCTCTGTGCTCATTGGCAAATATGGGAGCACAACCTCCTTCAACCGTGTTACTGGGTACGGCACGTATTTTGGTTAGGGATTCGCGTGGAAACGAACAAAGCGTCCGTGCACTGCTGGACAGCGGAGCCCAAAATAGCTTTATAACGCGACAATGTTGTCAGCGCTTAGGCTTAGTAATAAATAGGTCACTTTCATGTCCTGTAATTAAAGGCATCGGAGGCACTAGTAAATCGACACAGGGATATATAAATTTAAAAATTTATTCTCGGATAGATCGTAATGTTAACTTTGATATAAATGCACTAGTAGTAGATAGGGTCACTGAATGGTTGCCAACCGTTTCGGTTGACACCTCGGCAATGATTGAATTTAAGAATTTGACTCTGGCGGACGCCGTTCCTGGAAACATAGACATGCTCATTGGAGCATCGCTTTTCCCTTATCTTTTGTTAAACAATAAGGTCAGGGGCAACTCTTCGCATACCGCGCCTTACGCACTGGAAACCGTATTGGGATATGTTATCCTTGGCTCCGCCCCCATCATAGATAGCATTTCGGCAACATCCTGTTGTTGCACCGTCGCTGTCGAACCTCCCGAATTATTGACTCGCAATTTTCGGGAAATAGGGGAGGGGAACATCCCGCGCTCGGGTAATAAATTATGCGAAGGGTCGAGAAGCAAGACGTTAGAGTCTGTTGTTAGTAAACCTGTTGTAGTTTCGTCGCAGCCGAAGGGAACGCCGAGTAGGGATAGCCCTGGAGCTAGGTTTACCGACACCGCGAACAAGGCCCATATTAGCAAGATTAGATCGCCCCGCAACCCGTCAGGTGACATATTCAGTGCTCGAATCGATCTAGTTAGCGGAGGCGCGCGCGGCGCGGATCGAGGTCACGGTCGCGGCGCATGGAGACACCGAGCCGCTGCGACAGAAAGCGTGCCTCACTGGAGGCTACGGAATAGACCTGCTGAGACCAATCTTGATTGGCGGGAGGAAGTGAGACTTCGCGAGCAACAAGCCATATGCAGTGTTGTTCCGAAGCGTTCATCGCATAGTTTCACCGCTTATTAATAATTATAGCTTAGTCGCTTAGAAATTGCATACTTGTGATTGGATAGTTTTATTATTTAAATATTAGTTTGTCGTTGATAGAATTATATATTGTTATTTCCTTAGTGTTTGTTTAGCTTGTTGGTGTTCCGTAAAATTAAAAATAAAATAGTATAGTTAGCCGCGCCACAGCAATACGCTGTGTTATATTTAAATCATTTTGTCGTTACAGTGTAGCCTTTGTAGTTTAAAGTCGATAAGTAGTGTTTGTTCGTATATCGTTACGTCCGATTACAACTATGCCGAGTCGCTAGTATTGCGTGAACTTCAACGTGCGCTTTTCTCTGAAGAAATTAGAAGATTACAATCGAATAGAGCTTGTAGTCGCGCCTTTCAACGCCTTAAGCCATTTTTACAGGATGGGATTGTAAGGGTAAGTGGACGCTTGTCCAACTCGCAATTGAGTTTCGACCAACGGCACCCTATTGTTTTACCGCGTAAAGACCATATCATGAACTTATTAGTCGACTACCATCATAAATTGAACTCGCACGCTGGCCCCGACTTGTTGATGTCGATTTTGCGTCAGAATTATTGGATTCTTTCTGCACGTAGTTTAATACGCAATCGGGTGCACAGATGTATAGCTTGCTTTCGGGCACGCCCCAAGCCGTCATTTCCGGAAATGGCGGAACTTAGATCTTGTAGAGTAATACAATCAGTAAAGCCCTTCACGCACACCGGGTCTGATTTCGCTGGTCCGTTTAAGGTCACGCTCACTCGCGGGCGTGGTATAAGATCCACAAAGGCTTACGTCTGCATTTTCGTATGTCTAACTACTCGAGCGGTGCATATAGAACTCGTTGGTGATCTAAGCACAGCAGGCTTTATGGGTGCATTTAAAAGATTTCTTTCCCGCCGTGGCCCTGTAAGTAGATTGTATTCGGATAACGGTACGAACTACGTCGGTGCAAAACGTATTTTATCGGAACTACATGAGCTCTTAGCTAGCAAATATTATAATTCGGAGTTCGCTCACATTCTAGCCGAGAACCGCATTGAGTGGTCTCTGAACGTCCCAGCCGCGAGCCATTTTGGGGGCAATTGGGAGACTAATATCAAGAGTCTAAAGAGTCATTTATACCGAGTAATAGGAGATCAAATTTTGTCCTTCGAAGAGCTAAGTACGGTGCTCGCTCAAATTGAATGCGTAATGAATAGTCGCCCACTTTGTCGTACGTTGTCTAGTGACCCCTTGGAACCGCTGGCTCTAACTCCAGCACATTTTTTGAATTTAACGCCTTTAAAGTATTTGCCAGCCGCAGGTATGGATGAGAACAGACTTAGCATTTCCGCACGCCACAAATTATTAGATCGGTTAGTGCAATCGTTTTGGAAACGATGGAGGATGGAATACTTGCATACTTTGCAGTCTCGGCAAAAATGGAACACAGCAACTGAGCCTTTAGCTGTAGGAACTGTAGTTGTGCTCACCAAAGAGAATACGCCGCCTCTCCACTGGCCGTTAGGAATTGTCGAAGAGGTCTTTCCCGGTTCCGACGGAGTAGTTAGGATAGCTCGCGTTAAGACCACGGTTGGGTCTTACTTGCGTCCGGTTGTCCGTTTGTGCCCCCTGCCTCTTCCATAATTTAAATTAGCTTTCTAGATTAAATTGTAGTTGAATTTAAGTAATCTTAGCGTTAGTTAGTTATTTTGTTAGTTGATCTTAGCTCTAGTTGTATTAGTTAATTTTGAAGGAAATCCTTCAAGGGCGGGGGAGATGGTTGCGCGGAAAAAACCATTGGATTATTATATTTGACGGTAGAGGTGCCATGCCGCTTGTTCCTTTCCGACAAAACGATATCATTCATACCCTCCTCGATCCTCCATCGACACATCGGGGTGGTGGGGTGGGAGGGGCAAGAAGATGATTCTAGAATGTCACGTAATCATCGGGGCCGAGGACATATAAGGCACGCGCGACCGTTGCGCGGCCTCTTTCCTACCGCGCCAGTCATTGGAACAACAGCTCTTTCCTACCGCGCCAGTCATTGGAACAACAGCTCTTTCCTACCGCGCCAGTCATTGGAACAACAGCTCTTTCCTACCGCGCCAGTCATTGGAACAACAGCTCTTTCCGCTGCAGTCGTCGTTGAAACCACACCGCTAGTAGAAACCGCTTTAGCCTGGAAGCAGTCGAGCTCCAGGAGAACCGCCTCACCTCGTGTGAGATATAGTCGCGCACCGCCTCTCTCCGGAGTGTTCCAGAAGAAGTTCCAGAAGTTGACGCTATAGTGCTCAACAGGATAGAAGAAACCCCGGTGAGTCAACATTCGGATTCGGCGGTAGGTGAAGAAAAAGTTAACACATACGTAAAATTTTAATTTGTATTTTAAATTAACTTATACAATATTCTACATAACTTGTTACATATTTGAGTGCTAATTAACACCATTTTCTTGGTAATCGCATTTGTACAACTGTGTATATGTGAATTCATTCCATCTAAATACACCACCTGCCAGCATATTACACACACTTGGATTTCATATATATCTTTGCACAACACAATGTCTCAACTTGATGAGATTAGAACTGCACAGAACAGTTTGGAGGAATGCTTTTCAAAAAGGATGGCCGAACCGGAAGCACAGTTACACACGGGGGGATCCGCCAAGGACACGGTTGCAAAGGTGGCTGAGGAGTTTCGAACCTTCTGTGAACTCATGTTCTCCATGCTCGGTATGCTCCGTAAACAAATTAATGAGTGCTCCCATATGGTTGACGCTATTGAGACCAGGTATCGACGAAAGGCTCTCCTTTTCTTGGGTGTTGCTGAAGAGGAGAAGGAGGACTGCAAGGCTACAGTGCTAAGTATAATCCACAAAATGGAGTTGAAGGACATCACAGCATCTTGCATTAGTGTCTGCCACAGGATTGGAGTAGCCACCAAAAATCGTCTCAGGCCAATCCTAGTTCGATTTCTTAGCGTTGACTTCAGGTCATCAGTATGGAGGGCGAAGTCTAGACTGAAAGGTTGTCCAGTTTCAGTAAAGGAGTTCTTGACAAAGTCTCGGCAAACTGTTTTTGGCAAAGCCCGTCAGCATTTCGGCATGCGTGCATGCTGGACCCAAGATGGAGTAATTGTGGTGAAAGTTGCAGATGGATCCCGGCATAAAGTCACTACCTTAGATGAGCTGACTACTCTTACGCAAAAACACCCTAAGGCGACTGCTGAATCCTCATCTGGAGGCGAGCGCATTGCAGGAAGCAATTTTAAACCACGTAAATAACTACGCAGTATTGCGTTTTATTGTCTTAATTCTCCTTTTTCCTTTTACTACAACTTAAAATTTATTCAATATTGCAGAATTACTTAGTATAATTTATTATTACTTTTTATCCACAGTATTAAACCTTGTTTTGCTTTTATGTAACCTTAAGCTTCTTTCTTTCTCATTTTTTTTAATTAGTTAATTTCTAATTTTAATATTGTTTCTCGTTTTACATCATTTATTAAAACTTGTATATTTATTACATTTTAGGTTAAGTTCTACTTTGTTTTGGTATTAAGTTGTTTTGCTTTTGGTTATATTTTGTCCATAGATTAATAGATTCGTAACAAGTGCATAGTGCAATTTAACTTTCGGTCGCTGGGAAGTTTTTTTTTTATTAATACATGATCATGGATACAAAGTCCTTTGGACATAGTATATGTCGTCTATGAGACACTTCTCTATGATCCTTTTTATTTGTTCTAAGTTCTGCTATTTATTATTAGTAATCTTAACGTAGTTTAGTTGTAGTTGTCTTGCAAATCATTTTTATTTTTATTGTTTTGTGCATTATATTTGTCTTTTAATTTTTGAGTGTGTTAGCTGGCGGGTGGTGCACGGATGGCAGGTTAGCAATCGAAATTATTACTATTTTTTACGTTATATAATTTTAATTATACTAATTTATTTATTCTTATAGTTGTAGGTCTATATTATTTATTTATTTTTATATATTCTATTACATATAGATGAGTTCCGATGATGATTCTTTTCTTTCTGCCAACGAGTTTTCTTCATCAAATGACAGTTATTGCTCTATTACTGAAACGTTAGGGGATTTTGTGCGACATAAATTCGATGAACCCCGCTCTTTGTTTAATGTTTGCCACATTAATGCACAGAGCGTACCTAGTCATTACAGTGATCTGATTGAGGCTTTCTCTGACGCAGATGTTCATGCCGTCTTGATTTCGGAGACTTGGCTTAAGCCCCATCTTCCTTCTACTTCTTACCCTCTCTCTGGCTTCAGTTTGATACGCAACGATCGAATTGATAGAAGAGGGGGTGGGGTCGCTATATATCTTCGTTCTGACTTTTCTTATAAAATTCTTGCTTCTTCTTCCTCCTATTATACTGCATCTGCAGAATTTCTTTTCCTTGAAGTTTGCGTAAAAGGAGCCAAATTAGTACTTGGCGTTGTCTACTGTCCTCCTTCTGTCGATTTCTTCTCCAGTCTTGAAACAATTCTGGAATCCTTGGGGTCGGAATACTCACATCACGTCATCATGGGCGATTTTAATACAGATCTCCTCACTCCGCACTTAACCCGTTCCTCCAAGCTCCTTCAAATTGTCGAGTCGGTTGGCCTCCACATTTTACCTTTACAAGCCACTCACCACAATATTGATGTGGAGGATACCTGGCTTGACTTAATCCTTACCTCTGCTCCTTCTCTTGTCTTCTGCCACGGTCAACACTTTGCACCTGCTTTCTCCTATCATGACCTCATTTTCCTTTCTTACGTCCTCAAACCTCCTAAACCTCCAGCAAAAACTCTACACATGCGTTGTTTTGGTCGCTTGGATATTGAAAAGCTCTGTATGGATGCATCCAAAATAAACTGGAACAGCGTGGTTTCTGCACCCACTGTGGATGAAAAAGTTGGGGCTTTGAATGAAGCTATCCTTAAATTATATGACGTACATGCTCCCATCAAAAAAGTGAAGCTCAAGCGTCCACCTGCGCCTTGGATGACGATTGGGGTTCGGATTGCGATGAGACGTAGGGATCGCGCTTTCGGCAAATTTAGAAGAGATCGATGTGATCAAAACTGGACGCTTTATAAAGTTGCAAGGAATCGGTGCAATCAGATGATACGCAACGCCAAACGCCGATTTATTCTTAGTAACATCTCATCTTCTTCCCCTGCTAATATCTGGAAGTTCCTTGGAACCATAGGTATCGGTAAACGACACCGTTGTGAGTTTCAAAGGACGATTGGTCTGGATGATATCAATTTTCATTTTGTCTCCAACAGTCCTCTTGATCACCAGACCAAGCGTCTTACTGTTGAACACTTAATGGGTTTACCTCGTCCTGATATTAATCTGTTTCAATTTTCTCCAGTAGCTGTAGATGAGATCAAGAAGATAATCCTTTCCATTAAATCTAATGCTGTAGATTACGACAACATCAGCCGATGGATGATTATCTATATACTAGACCATATCCTTCCAGTCATCTCGCACATCATTAACTTCTCCTTGGATTCTGGTAATTTTCCCTCACTGTGGCGTAAGGCTTACGTTATTCCCTTACAAAAGATCCCAAATCCCACTTTACCCAATCATTTCCGACCTATATCCATCCTTCCCTTCTTATCCAAGGTCCTTGAGGCCTGTGTCCACAAGCAACTTTCGCAGTTTATCTCTCGTAATAACTTATTAAGTCCCTTGCAGTCTGGCTTTAGGCCCGGTCATAGTACCGTTTCCGCACTCCTGAAAGTAACTGGTGATATTAGGGCAGGCATTGAGGACACTAAAGTCACTGTGTTGGTTTTGGTTGACTTCTCGAATGCCTTTAATACCATTAGTTATGACATTCTAATTTCCATCCTCTCCCTTTCTATGATCTCACCCGAAGCACTGGATTGGTTTTCATCATATCTTCGAGGGCGCCAGCAGTCGGTTCGCATCGATGAGCTATCATCTAGCTGGCTTGACATACATGCTGGTGTCCCTCAAGGCGGCATATTATCTCCTTTATTGTTTTCTATATTTATTAATCTCATTACTCAAAACCTTCAGTCTGCGTATCATCTGTATGCTGATGACTTGCAATTGTACACACAAGCGAGTATTGACGATATTTCTACAGCGGTGGACACACTTAACAGGGACCTTGAGTACATTAAGAACTGGTCTGACAGGTTTGGCCTAATGGTCAACCCTTCGAAGTGTCAGGCCATAATAATTGGTAGCCGTCCGATGATCCAGAGATTGAAAACAGTAGCTGTACCTCCTATCTTTTTTAATAGTACTGAGATTCAATTGTGTTCCACTGTGAAGGATCTAGGTTTATTAATTGATTCAACTCTGAGTTGGAAATCCCAAACAACGACCGTTAGCCAGAAAGTCACTGGTACCCTGCGTTCTCTCTATCGCCTAAAAAATTTTCTACCATCTGAAATTAAGACAATGCTTGTGCAGAGTTTAATTTTTCCCCTAATCGACTATGGTGATGTGTGTTATTTCGACCTGAATGCAGACCTTCTCAACAAATATGACCGTCTTCTGAATAACTGCATTCGATTCATTTTCAATCTTCGAAAGTATGACCATGTATCCACGTATCGATCACAATTAAAATGGTTACCTATTCGTCAACGCCGTAGTTTGCGTGCACTCACCACCCTTTATTCTATCCTGATGTCTCCAACTTCCCCTACCTACTTATCTCCTCACTTTCAGTTGCTTAGTGCTAGTCATGAGAGAAACCTCCGCTCTACGAACAACCTTCTTCTCCTATGTCCATCCCACAGCTCTGGACTTGTTCATTCTTCTTTCCACATTCAATCTATTCTCCTTTGGAACGCACTCCCTCTCGAAATCAGGACGGCTAGCAATCGGTACGCGTTCAAGATGAAGGTTCGGGAACACTTACTTAATAAATTGGCAGAATCATCATCCTCATCATTGGCAGAACCAGTGTCCTCATACGGCCAGCAGTGAAGGACCACGTCTCTGATCCATAAGACATCACTGGCAACACGCACTAGTTGTACATGTGTATATGTATGTATATGTGTATATATGTATGTATGTGTGTGTATGTATGTATATGTATATATATGTCTGTATGTATGTTTATATGTATATATATATATATATATTCTTATTGTTCTTATTGTAATTATGTATATTATATATTTTATATACATATATGTGTATGAATATTAATATAATTTTATCTATTTTTTGCGATGTACCATTTATATCTTATGTATTTTATTTCCATGTATTACATTTTTTTGTTATTTTATTTTAGTATTCGCATATTAACTTTTTATTACACCTACTTCATTCTATCTCTGCATCATCCCAAGGTAGACTGGGAGAGAATGCCTTAGGCATTAAGTCCGCCTATATACCACTTGTGTATATGAAGTTTTAAATAAATAAATAAATAAACATTCCTTAATTTAGCTCCTGCCTTACATAGTTTAACCCGCTCCAATTTTGTTGTTCTCCTAATAAGGCAGGATTCCTTTTCAGCGATTTGGCACAATAATAGTTTAGTTTTAGGGAAGAGCGAGTGCATTATACCGCATGCTATAGTAGTCGCTTTTACGTAAGCGTAGAAGCAATCGCATATACAGTCCACTTTAGTTAATATCTCGCGTAATAGGTTTAAGGTTCGACCGGGGAACTAGACTTCGGCAGCCTTAAACACGTGGCCCCACCAACTATATCGTCGGCAAATCGAAGGTGAGTGATGTACTCGCCATTGATGTTAATACCGTATCCTTTCCAGTCCAGTAGCTTGAAAACATTTTCCAATGCAGCGGTGAAGAGTTTCGGGGATATCACGTCACCCTGTCTTACACCTCTCTGCAGTTGGATAGGTTTCGAGCTCTGATTCTGTACTCGGATAGCCATCGTAGCCCTACTGTACAAACACTTCAGCACTTCGATATATCGACAGTGAACTTGGCACCGCTGAAGGGACTGTAGCACCGCCCAAATTTCGACGGAATCAAAGGCTTTCTCATAGTCCACATACGCCAGGCAAAGTGGCAGATTGTACTCTTCGGTCTTCTGTACAATCTGCCGCAGGGTATATATGTGGTCTATGGTACTGAAGCCTTTTTGGAAACCGGCTTGTTCGGGAGTTTGGAAATCGTCGAGTCTGCGTGCGAGACGATTCGTAATGACTCTCGAAAACAGCACAGACGGAATTGAAGAGCTTCTGAAGGACTTCAAGTACCGGTGTTCCACTCGCTTTCAGAAGCTCCGCTGTAATTCCATCCTCGCCTGGGGCCCTGCCGTTTTTAAGGTGCTGGAGAGCCATTCTAATCTCGCTCAGACTGACGTCCGGGATATCATCGGAATAGTGTCGGGTAAGACTTGCTCTTGGATCGTTACTCACACTTACGTGTGACTCCAACGATGATGTGTACAGCTGCCCATAGAACCTCTCAATCTCACTCTAAATCTCAGGTGTCTCGGAAACGATGCTGCCACACTCAGTCTTCAGCTTTGACAGTTGGCTCTTTCTGGCAGACAGATCTCTGGCAAAGACTTTGTAGCCCTGGTTCCGCTCGATCGCTTCTTTAATACGAGCAGTATTAAAGTTGCGTAAGTCTCGCCGCATGCATTTGGAGATCTGTCTGTTCAGTTGCCTGTATGCTGTCAAATCTGTTGACGGTTGCAGCCTCATCTCCCGTCTAACAGCCATGAGATTGAGAGTGTGATCGGAGAGTTTTTGTGTTCTTCTGCGGCGGGTCTTACAGAACTTTGCTCCGACTGCATGGACAGTTTCCACGAGCTTGTCATTCATATCGTCCACTGCATTGCAATCTTCTAGGCACTGAAAGCGGTTACGTAACTCGAGCTGAAAAGTCTCGGGATTCTGGATTAGAGCACGAGGGGGACGGAGCGTTGAGTTCATTAGACGAGACCTCTCCAACTTAACGTTTAGGTTCAGTGTGTCTCTAACCATTTGGTGATCGCTGCCGGTTTTCACCCTAGTGATCACTGAGACATCACTGAACAGTTGGCGTCTGGTCGTCATAATGAAGTCAATCTCATTTTTTGTCGAACCGTCGGGGCTCGACCAGGTCCACTTTCTGTGAGTACGCTTCCGGAAGAAAGAGTTCATCATAAAGAGTCCCTCTTTCTCCATAAAGTCGGCCAGCTGCTAGCCCCTTCGGTTCGGTTGTTCAACTACAAATTTCCCTAACTTCAGCTCACCGCTTTCTCTTGTGCCTAGTTTTGCGTTGAAGTCTCCCAACAACACCGTGTAGTAGGTTTTGGAGAAATGCATGGCTCTAGAAATATCCTCATACATTTCCTCCACCTCCTCATCGGGATGTGCCGAGGTTGGTGCGTAGACCTGTATGACCTTCAGCGAATACCGTTTGGTGATTCTGAGTATCAGGTACGTGACCCTCGTCGACACACTCCCAATCTTTACAAAGTTGTTGACGAGAGACTTGTGGACGATAAATCCGACACCTCCTTGGGACAGATGGTCGCCCTCCCGGTGATAGAACAAGTTGCCGGACTCGAGGATTACCGTGTCCTCCCCCTTTCATCGGACCTCAGATAATCCAATAATATGCCAGCGCAACTTGTCTACCTCTTCTTCCAGCTCCAGTATCTTCTCGTCAGTCCTCAGGGTGCGTGCGTTATACGTTGCCAGGTCGAGTCGTCGTAGGTGGCAACCGAACCTCCACCGGAGATTCTTAGCACCCCCTGCCCCGCCGTTACCATGGTCGCCACCATAGCCAGGAATAGCGGGGCTGCCCGGGACTGGGGGCCGTTTATTTGCGTCGTTGCTCATGGGGGGATATTTGCCATAGTTGCCACGCTTGGCAAGCGGGTTGGCAACCGCAGTTTTTATTATATTATTGTTGTTATTAGGAAAATGCTGCTGCCCATCTCCTGCATGTGTCCCTCTGTCGCCTCTTACGACACCCACGGGAAGATATGGGGTAGTGGATATTCTCAACCGCCAATACACGGCAAAATACATATAATATGCGAGCAAATTATTAATAATTTCAATTGTGGTACCAACATATGCTCGGCGGTGACGGAAATTACGTAGGATGTTTTAAGAACCAGTGGTCAAAGTGAAAAATAACTTCTAATTAGAATTAAATGTAATCTATATTGAAATAAAAATTGTATACTATTCTGTTCTATCGTGCCAAAACCTGTCATGTGAAATTTGCCAACACATTGGGTCAGCGCGGTGGAATCTTCCACGAAAATGAGACAGTCATAGTAATGTTAAATTAAAAAAAATGAAATGAAAACCCTTTTACTTTACCATTTTTTAGTATAAGGGTGAAAAACGAGCACACAGGTAAGTGGATGCTCTGGGAAAAATATATCTACATTTCTCCTCAATTAAGAATAAAACTGCAGATGCGTTATCATACCTGAGAACTACAATGGAATTCCTTGTTCCTAGTAAAAAGGGTTTCCATTTCCCTACGCTCGTCATATAAAATACAGCAGCATTAAGCATCTTAGCTAATATTCTGTGAAAGCATGGTCCTACCCCGGCTGAGTCGACAGACACGCTACAATACAACCATAATATAGCTGCAGCCTGGCCCTACCACGTGGGTTCCTATTCTGGAAGATATTACGACAAACTTCTACCATTGCATTATTGATAGTTATACTATAATTTGAAAATTTTCCATTTGCGCCACATAGTAGTTTCACGTCCCGCATCTTTGGAGCTAAGCTCTGCAAGCGACGCTTCTGATGTATTGAGTTAGGAACTTTGGACCAGTTAGCATTGAAAGCTTAGTCAACTTGATTTGAGACTTTTGCTTAACTTTTCGCTTTTACTGGCTGGAAGATTACATCTTCTATATTTACATACTAGATTAACTTTCAGATAGTGTGTGGTAATTTCGAGATTCAAAACCGCGTACATTTGCATATTTTTTATAGTGTCGCCCCAATTAAAGGCTGATGATGACGTAAAGAAAACCGGTCGGTTTTTAGAATTAAAAGTAATGCATGTTGATCCAAATCACAAAAAAAAAATCAATGAAAAGCCTTGACTTCTTTTGGCGTTTAACTTTAAGTTAGTTGTTTTAAATTGATATTATGCTACTGCTTATCTATTAGATATTTATCTTTTGATAACATTCTATACGTAATGTTATTTATTATCCTAATTAATTATTTAATATTTCCTGTTTTAATAATCATGTGATGTGACGCAAATCTTCCATATTATCATTTAATGTGTACTTTATGTATATTAATATGTCAAGACTAAGCTCTGCAAGTGGTAGAGCGCTGCTGCTGTATTATAGCTATATCATTAATGGCTCGGCTCGACCGGGGCAGGACCACGCAGAGCACCACACTCACAGAATACCAGCGTAATCCTGCTGTGTTTCGTGTGGTGAGTGTAGAGAATCGGAGAACCCTTTTACTGGAATCGAGGCATTGCATTTTACTCCTTATGGGTACCAACGCATTTGCATTAATGTGGATGTCTATGGGCCACAGTATCCACTTACCATCAGATTGGCTATATGGTCATCTTCCCATGCTATGAAAAGGTAAGTCTTATAATATCGATTACTTAATATTACAGTAGTGTGCCATTTTATTTGTTCTTGCCTTTATTGCGTATTTTATACTATAAAAGCTTACAAATTCCGTTGTAATCATTTAATCTGCGTAGATGTCATTCGCTTCCTACATAAACATGAAGACTTGGACAATAAGGAAGCTTCATCGCAACGGAAATTTAACAGGGATCGTAACTAGGCAATCTCATAAACTCTTTAATAAACTTATTCGCGCGGTAAAAACTACTTATTCGTGAAATAGTGCGTTCATGTGATTCTGTCTTTTTTTCCACTGCGGTAATAAAATATTTGCGACGACGTTTTACGAGGCAAAAAGTAGTTTACACATGTAATATATACTTTTCAGTCAAGACAGTATTCCGTTTATTTCATTTATTTTCATTATAATTCAACAAATAAAGGGACTAGGGGAAAAACATGGACATGGCTGAATAATTTTTTTAACTTTTTTATTATTAAGGAACACTTTCAATACAGCTTGATCTCTTTTCTTTTTCAACTGTTAAAATATAAACAGTTCGCAGTAGCAGCATCATTAATTCATGTTCTACAATTGTTTGCATACAAGATGCGAAAGCCACTAGAATCTCGAAGGAGCACAGTGTCGCTGCATGAAAAGCAGCACAGTGTCGCCACATGAATTGCCAGGATCTACGTATTGAAGACACAATGTACAACGAAGTTGAGAAATATGAACATATTAATTTCACTAAAAACAAAGAGGAAGAAATGAAGGCATTTAAAATGCTGACGTTTCGGGTGCCTTACAGCACACGTGGTCACGGGGGGGGGGGGGACTGAGATGTTTGACGTCCCAATATCATAGTTAGTCCGGCTACCTTCAGTTTTTGAATATTAATTTTTGGTCCGATTTACGCAAAGTGAGCTTATAGTATCATGAAGTCTTGCAGTGGTATGCTTGGGTTGGGGTTTAATTTTGTAAATTATAGGATCCCAAGCAGCTGGCAGCACCCATCCATCTTCTCTATTGAAATTTGGATGTTTTTTAATTTCAATAGCCTCGCGTATCATCCTTGGTAGGAATCGGTGTTCTTTTGCGAGGAATCGTGGTTTATCAAATCTAATGTAATGGTGGGGACGGTCTTGAACATGTTCGCAGACTGCAGACTTCTTGGAGTGTCGGTGCTTCACGTCAGCTATATGTTCCTTCACGCGGGTTTTAATAGATCTTTTTGTTTGACCTATGTAAGAGAGACTACATTCACAATCTAGCTTGTACACACCTGCATCTTGTAGAGGAATATTGCATTTGATGGATGGTAAAAATTGACTAATCTTCTTCGGCGGCTTGTAGTATGTTTTAATGGACGCTCGCTTCAAGATGTAGCCAATCTCGTCTGTGACTCCTCTAACATACGGTAGTACAGCAGGCGCGCGCTCGACTGTGGCCGGCTTCACTCGTTCACTGTGACGTAGGCGCGGGACCTGAAGCTTGTTGTCTTGCAATACTTGCTTGACATGCTGAAGCTCGGCGGCCAGATGTTTTCTGTCACAGATCCCTCGTGCTCTCTGAAACAAAGATTTTCCCACGGTAGCTAATTGTGAAGGATGATCGTGAGATTCACAATTTAGATATCGGTTGGTATGGGTCTTTTTTCTATACATAGTGTTATCAGGATTTCGGATGACTAAAACATCTAGGAAGGCTAAAGAATTGTTTGCCTCTAACTCCATTGTGAATTGTATTTTAGAGTTTATGGAGTTAAGGTGGTCTAAAAATGCAGTTACTTTGTCAGATGGTAAAATTGTGAAAGTGTCGTCTACGTACCGCTTGTAGAACCTTGGATTTACAGGAGCAGTAAGAAGGGCTTTCTCCTCAAAGTCCTCCATGAATATGTCGGCGACTATGGGCGACACAGGTGAGCCCATCGCCACACCATCTACTTGCTTGTAGAACTCCTCCTTCCACAATAGATAGCCAGATGTGAGGCAGTGTTCAAGTAATATTGCATATTCCTGAGGCATGTTATTTTCTTCTAGCTTCCTAGTTACAATTGAGATGCAGTCAACAATAGGTAGGCATGTAAATAGTGACTGAACATCAAAACTGACCATAGTTTCATTGTCAGCGAGGTGTAGGTCTTTTATCTCACTCACAGAATGGTTTGAATCCTTTGTGTGTGCTCTGGTATGTCCTCTCAGTGGTGATAGTATTTTTGCTAAGTATTATGCCAGCTTATAAGTTGGTGAATCGATCTGGCTCACTATGGGACGTAGTGGAGCGTTTGGTTTGTGTATCTTCGGTAACCCATACAACCTCGGCGGTTTGGTACATGGTGGTATTAGCGAATTCACGTCGAGATTTAATTTTTTGGAGTATTTCTTTATTAGATCGCTAGTTGTTTTAAGCGTGCTAATTGTGGGATCTGTTTTGTTGTTCTTTTTATATGTACTTTCGTCCGATAAAAGTTGTTGTATTTTAAAATTATATTCAATATGTAGTGTTCGCGTAAATTTAAGAAATCATTATGCCATAAGGTGTAATGTTGGCCTGCTCAGTTTTGTTTATTCTTCGTAGTAGAAAAACAATATTCCTCATCTATACGAAACAATAATAAGACCCAGTTAAATTAAAAAAGGAAGAGTACGACTTGACGAGAGGAAGTTCTTCAGATTTTGGCCAGTCAAGAGGGACGATTGCAATCGGAAGGACTAAAACAACTCCAAATTGGATGAACCAAACCAAAACCAAAGGACCAAGCCAAATATTTTTTGGAGAATTAAAGACATGTCGCCTTTGGTGACTAGGTGAGGATTAGAGTGTAAAGATATAAATCATATGGTTCAAACAATTGACTTACTTTAAAGGATCGATCCAAATATCGCTGTAGCAACAGCTGAACTGCACTTTCTTCAAGTTGGCAACAACTGACAAACAACCGCGCGGGATAAGTGACAAATTTCTTGTTGTAATAATCGGTGATTTTAAAAGTTTTATCAAATACCTCATGGACACATAAACATGAGTTCTAAGCCTTATAATGTTATTCACTACTAGGCATTGTACGACACTTCTATTACAGCAGTCAATGCAGGTCGAACTAGCTCGTATAGTTAACTAGTAAATAATGAAATAGCGTTTACCTTACGCCCTGCTCTCAACCAAGGTACGCAGAAGCGATAAATATTTGCAATAAAATTTACTGTGCGGTCGCATGTTGCATACGTATAGCATTTTATGAAACTTATGACGTTCATCTTAGGATGTAATAGGCATTTATTATGATCTTAAGCTGGTGAATAATGGAATTGTAGTTGAATATAGTAAAAGTAATTTTATACAGCAAACTTTTTTTAAATTATTCATATTTGTAATGTAATTATTGAGTAGGTATAGGATGTTTAAAAAATCTTGGTGCTCTTAAAACTTATCTCAAAATAATATATGCTTATGATCTAATGATGTAGCTAAAATTCAAAATTTTGATAAGGTCAAGTAAAAGCATTTGAGTGAGCGACTTATACAAGAAAGTTGCGGTTCATTATTAGAGGTTTGTATCACTAAAACTTAACTATAAGTATATACATCAACTAAAGTGGTCAATTACTAATCATGATCCAAAAAGGGGCACATATCAGTAAATAACAGCCTACACTGATGTATTTTGTACGACAATTTAGAAGAACGAGAGACTTTAAGTTTGTAGTATTAAGGGATTTAGTTAAGGCTGAGCACACTGTTCACCTGAAGATATGTAGATGTTGTGACTGTAGAAGTCTTCATTAACCATCGCTTTGGGATCAAAGTGCAGTTGCGTTGTTACCCCTGAGGACTAAGAAGGAATGCGTCATTATCAGTATAAAGTACTTCCGGTTCCCGTTACTCGCCATACGAAACACATCAGTATTATGCTGCTATTTTAAGTTAGTATTAGCATAGTCTTTCCTTGGCCGAGCCGAAGCCTTCCGCTACAGGTATTATATGCTTCAGGGTGACTCTACCACGTAAAAATCTTATTGGGAATGATCGCATAAGAGTACTACAGTGCAGTGGCGGTGTAGGAATATTCACTACCCCATCTCTTCCCGTGGATTTTGTAAGAAGTAAAAGGGATAAACAAACCAGGAGATGGCAGCAGCACCTACTTAGTAACAACTTACTTCCTAGTAACAACTTAAAAATTAAAAAAATCTGATGTTAACTCGCGTGGCAACTATCGCAATTATACCCTTTTTAATAGGCAGGAGGCCCATGTTTGGAAGTAGATTTTGGTAGGCTCTGATGAATGAAGTATTTATGGAGCGTAATAATCGCTTAACATCAGGTGGTAGACGATAGACTTGTTTTCATTTTATGTCATTAACCGAAAAGACAATGTTCAAAATAACATCACATTTTATATGTGAAATAAAAAGATGTTTTACAGTATAAAATATTGCGACATACGTAAAACATAAACACTTACTCTTGTCATCCGAAGAAGTAGCCAGAGACTACGGACTTTCATTTGGAATGATCCTGACACACCTTTTTCATCTCCTTTATATCCATATACCTACGAATACATGCTCGTCGATTAAGGGTACTCTTAATCTGGACCATATCACTATATCGCCAATTTCGTCTAGGGCATCCGTTCCCAACTCTGTCGTCAACTTCTTCAACATAGATTTGTTTTGTCAGGTTTTCCTCGTTCATTCTTCCTACATGACCAAACCATTGAAGCGTTCCTTTCTTAATCCTGATCACATCATCTTGTAAACCACTTTTCACTTGTCGTAGAATTTCTCACCCTATCATTCAGATTCAGACCTAACATACTCCTTAATGACCGCATTTCTACAGTATTTATTCTAGGTAAGGTAGGGACTAACTGCATTGTGAATTGATATACGTGCCTTTTTCGATACATTCTGACTTTCCACAATAGTGTAGAGCCCCAATTTTTCTATCATATCTACGATCCCTGCTAAATACACATCCCAAATACACAAACTCATCTACTTGCTTTTTACTTTCTTATCTTTCAAAAACCATAACTTTCGTTCACTTTCATTCCCCTTTCTTTTGATGACATGTTAATTAATGTAACCACCGTTTACAGTTCGGTTAGCGACGACATAAATATGACTTGATTATCGCCGTACAAAAGGTGTTTGACGAATTCACCCCTTCTTAACCCACATTATTCAACTTTCAAAGTTTCCAAACAACTGTTCATGAACAGCCGTGGCTGGAAGCCACACAACCCTCTCTGACACCTTAATGGATGCCAAACCAATCTGAGTAGATCCCGTGGATCCTGACACAAGCACTAGAGTTCCTATAAAGAAACTTTAATGCTTGTATCAACCCAGCCCTCAAACCAATTGTGTTCAGTGTTTGCCATAACACATCGCTGTCAACTCTGTCATAAGCCTTTTTCAAGTTCTTGAATGCACAAAAAACTTTTTGGTTTTTGGCAAAAGCTTCTCCGCGATTAAGCGCATTGAAAATACATACTTAATCTGTACACCAAATTCCCTTTCTAAATCCAGCATGCACATCCCAAAATTTTCCATTAGTTTCTTTCATAACTCTTTTAATTAATACTTAACTAATTAGACTTAACATGCAGTTTTTTCACAATGCTAAGAAGGCTGTTAGTTTTTACAGTCCAGTTGTGACCTCTGTCCTTTATATATTGAGAATATCACGGCTTTGCACCAGTCCTCTGGTACCTGCTTTAGTTCCAATAACATAAATAAGGTGTACAGCAGGCCTATCACTACTCGGTCTCCAGCACTAAGCATTTCGAGTGATATTCTATCATACCATATACTTTCTTTCATGCTTTTTATTGCTTTCATTATTTCATCTTTACCTCCCTACCTCTTTCCTCTTCTTTCGTAATTTCTATTTAATTTCGATCAATAGTCTCCTTTCTCATAAACACGCTTTTAAAGTATCCCTTCCATTGGAACGTTGTCATTCAGAATACAGACATTCTCGTCTCGTATAACAGTAATTCTGGGCTTTTTTGAATTACCCCTGGCAGTTCTTACGAGTTAGCAGAACATTTTGGTATTTACCTGGAAGTTATCAGATATTCTTTTATCAATCTTATCGGTTATTACTTGTTTTTTCCTTACATCTACTTCTTTTACTCTCTTACGAGTTAGCAGAACATTTTGGTATTTACCTGGAAGTTATCAGATATTCTTTTATCAATCTTATCGGTTATTACTTGTTTTTTCCTTACATCTACTTCTTTTACTCTCTTACGAGTTAGCAGAACATTTTGGTAATTACCTGGAAGTTATCAGATATTCTTTTATCAATCTTATCGGTTATTACTTGTTTTTTCCTTACATCTACTTCTTTTACTCTCTTACGAGTTAGCAGAACATTTTGGTATTTACCTGGAAGTTATCAGATATTCTTTTATCAATCTTATCGGTTATTACTTGTTTTTTCCTTACATCTACTTCTTTTACTCTCTTACGAGTTAGCAGAACATTTTGGTATTTACCTGGAAGTTATCAGATATTCTTATATCAATCTTATCGGTTATTACTTGTTTTTTCCTTACATCTACTTCTTTTACTCTCTTACGAGTTAGCAGAACATTTTGGTATTTACCTGGAAGTTATCAGATATTCTTTTATCAATCTTATCGGTTATTATTTGTTTTTTCCTTACATCTACTTCTTTTACTCTCTTACGAGTTAGCAGAACATTTTGGTATTTACCTGGAAGTTATCAGATATTCTTTTATCAATCTTATCGGTTATTACTTGTTTTTTCCTTACATCTACTTCTTTTACTCTCTTACGAGTTAGCAGAACATTTTGGTATTTACCTGGAAGTTATCAGATATTCTTTTATCAATCTTATCGGTTATTACTTGTTTTTTCCTTACATCTACTTCTTTTACTCTCTTACGAGTTAGCAGAACATTTTGGTATTTACCTGGAAGTTATCAGATATTCTTTTCTCAATCTTATCGGTTATTACTTGTTTTTTCCTTACATCTACTTCTTTTACTCTCTTACGAGTTAGCAGAACATTTTGGTATTTACCTGGAAGTTATCAGATATTCTTTTATCAATCTTATCGGTTATTACTTGTTTTTTCCTTACATCTACTTCTTTTACTCTCTTACGAGTTAGCAGAACATTTTGGTATTTACCTGGAAGTTATCAGATATTCTTTTATCAATCTTATCGGTTATTACTTGTTTTTTCCTTACATCTACTTCTTTTACTCTCTTACGAGTTAGCAGAACATTTTGGTATTTACCTGGAAGTTATCAGATATTCTTTTACCAATCTTATCGGTTATTACTTGTTTTTTCCTTACATCTACTTCTTTTACTCTCTTACGAGTTAGCAGAACATTTTGGTATTTACCTGGAAGTTATCAGATATTCTTTTATCAATCTTATCGGTTATTACTTGTTTTTTTCTTACATCTACTTCTTTTACTCTCTTACGAGTTAGCAGAACATTTTGGTATTTACCTGGAAGTTATCAGATATTCTTTTATCAATCTTATCGGTTATTACTTGTTTTTTCCTTACATCTACTTCTTTTACTCTCTTACGAGTTAGCAGAACATTTTGGTATTTACCTGGAAGTTATCAGATATTCTTTTATCAATCTTATCGGTTATTACTTGTTTTTTCCTTACATCTACTTCTTTTACTCTCTTACGAGTTAGCAGAACATTTTGGTATTTACCTGGAAGTTATCAGATATTCTTTTATCAATCTTATCGGTTATTACTTGTTTTTTCCTTACATCTACTTCTTTTACTCTCTTACGAGTTAGCAGAACATTTTGGTATTTACCTGGAAGTTATCAGATATTCTTTTATCAATCTTATCGGTTATTACTTTTTTTTTTACATCTACTTCTTTTACTCTCTTACGAGTTAGCAGAACATTTTGGTATTTACCTGGAAATTATCGGATATTCTTTTATCAATCTTATCGGTTATTACTTGTTTTTTCCTTACATCTACTTCTTTTACTCTCTTACGAGTTAGCAGAACATTTTGGTATTTACCTGGAAGTAATCAGATATTCTTTTATCAATCTTATCGGTAATTACTTGTTTTTTCTTTACATCTACTTCTTTTACTCTCTTACGAGTTAGCAAAACATTTTGGTATTTACCTGGAAGTTATCAGATATTCTTTTATCAATCTTATCGGTTATTACTTGTTTTTTCTTTACATCTACTTCTTTTACTCTCTTATTTGGCTGTCTTTTTTTATTTCAATTTCATCATTCATACCGCCATAATTACGAGCCTTGATTGCTAGTAAATCTCTATTGGTCTTTATATATTTTTGCAGGAGTAAATATTTCTGCGAGTTCCATATTGTGTTAGTTATTTTAATAACGAATTTTTTATCTTTTTTACTAAGTGACATAATCAATTTCAAGAATCTTCAAAGAATTATTATTGTGATGTCAACATCAAAAGAAAAGGGCGAAATTTTTCTTTTTCAGAAAGAAAGAATCATGAATTTTCTTTTGACTGAGATAAATTAAATTCTTAAGGTTGTTTATTGTACGAAAATTGGCGAAAATTTAATAACTTTCTTTAAATGATTGATCAATCTATTATGACCAAGAAAATTTCAGTGGAGACCAGTTTTATTAATTAAATTTTCGTTTGTTTAACAAGTTTTTGCCTACGGTACCTATCGCAAACGTATGGTAAAGTAAAAACAAGTGATGGCATCGGTTTGCTTGCGGCACTATGATGTCGTCCTCGTAGTTAAGCGCTTTCAGTGTATATATCCAGGACATTGAATTTCTGGCTTAACCCTTTCCCTGTCCCGTGACCCCAATATGGGTCAATACTATTGTCTTACTATTGTGTCTGCAATTTTACGCCGTTGATTTCTCATAACATATACTTCTTTTTTAACGTGATACTTCAGCTTGAGTTTAAATTATATGTCCTTGTTGCGGCGCTGTCATCGCGCCACAAGTGAAACACATAGAAGCCTTAAATCACGCTATCAAAGTTCCGAAGTATATATAGATAGTATATATAAAATAGCTCCGAACAACCACTCGGAACATCGACCGCTCCCGGGCCGAACACCATGCCCGGCGGGAGATCTCCCCCTTTCCTTCCACCGCCAAACTATGATAAATGACGTGAAAACTTAATCGGTAACGCGTTATTTCATCTTAGTCCTCAGGGATGACAAATTTTAATTCTTAATAGAGGACAGATTTAGGTATAGTATAATATGGGTCAGAGAATCTACTACTTTCCATAAAGTGGAATGCGAGCATACGGTTCATTTAATAGACAGCAGTTAATGCAAGTGTAGGACTACTACTCCAATAAAAAGTCCATTATATGCCTCTGTTAATTTATTGCAAAAATATTTAAAAAAAAAGGGAACACGTTGTTTTAAATTTGATTAATCAGACTACCCTTAGCAACTCCACAAATTTCAACATTTGCTACGTATTTTATATTTATTAAATTATGTACCTATTTAATAAAAATATCGAATGATTTAGTTAATTTTCAATAAATTACATAAGAAAGTAATAAAACATTTACAATAAATGTACTCGTAAACTTCGAATATGCTATTTAAGGCAATTATTAAATAAAACGTTGCACCGAATGGCCCCAATTCAACTTATGTAGAACGCTTCTAAACTCAAATGTATAATAACAATGGACGCCAATATAAATGCGCTTCCAATTAGTCGGAGCTGTAAAGGTAATGGCGTCTTAGTTGAATCCTTCAAGTCGTTACACAACTCGGTGAGCACGAGTCTTTAAAACAAAACTTAAGAACATGTTGTATTGATTTTAGACTTCTTTACTGGACAATATATTAAGACTGTGAGGGATATTGTGTATGTTACGGGTAATGCCCGCAAAATTAGTAAACCTGGGCTTAGTTGGCTTTTGGGTACAGTGCCAATGACTTATTAATTACCGCCGCTTACTTTTTTCTTTTTTTTTAAACGTTACCCCTACGCTAAGATTTTCTCCTGTATCGTGGGGGCTGTTTACAAACATAAATTGCACAAGGATAAACATCCAGACCCGGAAAAACTATTTGTAGGCCATACAAATACTTGTTTCGTGCGGGATTCGAACCCGCGACCCCCTAGCGCAGCCACTCATTGCTAAGCCACTGCGCCACGAGGTCGGCAATACTACTAAATATCTCTCGCTGATATTACTTGATATGTCCATCGGATGCTGTTTGAATGCTGTAGCCAATGAATTCTTATATTTATCCTCAATTAAGAATAAAAAAACCGACACTTCTGTAGACTAAGATGGAATGCCTCATTATCACTCAAAATATAATTATTACGCTGGTATTCTGTGACATTTTCGTCCTTTCACAAGTATGCTTAACCATTCGTGTTGGTTGCAACGTGAGTTTGCCACAAACATTTAAGCAGATCGTCGCTTTATCAAGTCCGAAGTGTTCAGTATTACGTTCGCCCAAGTAAAGTTTTCAGTCCACGAAAAACCTATAAATTATAAGTTACTTCTAAAAATGCACTGGTTGCCCAGGATTTTTCAAGCATTTCTTGACCAATATCACGACGTAAAGCAGGCGGGGTGGTTAGTGCATAACCGATACCATGGCATTGATTACCAATGCCATGGTACTGTTCCTTAAATCTCAAATCTATCAAAATTGGTTTGCAGTTGATACAGCTTAGAAATGTCTATATTATCAAGTGGATATAGAGAATTGGATTGGATGGATTGAAAGAGAAGCTTATAATAAAAAAAAACGAACTACTTTTTAACAAGAATAATAATTAGCAATATTTTATTGTCAAACAGGAAAGCAACGCGTCAGGTAGTGGACGCGTGGCTGGTTTCCCACGCAACGCCGCCCAGTGCTGAGCTAGCTTCGCCGTCCCGCGCCGGGTCCGGCTCGGGGGCTACCACACCCGTCAGGTAACTAATTATAATACATAAAGTTTAACATCCCAATGCTATGGTTTTGTAACAAAGTCCGTCACAAATTGTGATAATATGGAAACTGTGATTTCCAAAATGACTGCGTGTGATGGTCAACCATTCAACGTTTTTTGCAAATGAGAATCTATACGTATGTTTTTTTTAAAAAGTGGATACGAAGCTTTGCCGAAATCTCCGAACACAATTAAGAAGATTGTTATAGAAAAAAGTGACCAGTTAAAACAAGAACTGAGAAAAGAATTGTCGGTTTTAAAAGCAAAAGGACAGAAATTTTCCGTCTCTCTTGATGAGTGGACATCAGCTAGTAACCGGCGTTATGTGAATATTAACATTCACTGCCCTAATTTCAATGAAACTTGGGATTGGCAAGAATTACAGGTAGAGGAACATCGGAAAGATGTAATCATATTTTGCGGGTTAAATTAGGGTCCTACGATCTATTTTTAGAAGATGACGTAGTAGGTGTAGTGACAGACGGTGCTAGCGTTATGACTGCCATGGGTCGTCAAATACCTTTATTTCACCAATTATGCCTCGCACATGGAATTCAGTGTGCAGTGGTGGATGTCATATATAAGAACTTATATAGTCACTTCAGAGTGTAGAAACTGTCGAAAATTCAGAAGAAATAGACACAGAGGAGACATTATCTACAATAGTAGATTCAGAGGCAGAAGAATCAGAAGATGAAGAAACAGATGAAAATGACGATGGATAAGGTTTTGTAGTTAGTGATGCAGAAACCAGAAGTAAATCCAGGCTTAATGTCGATTATAAGGATTTGATTGTTAAAGTACGAAAGGCAGTGAAATTTTTCAAGAAGTCTCCAACTAGGACAGAAGTTTTAAATAAACATGTCCTTGAAGATAACAAAAGAGCGGGCCTGGTTTTAGATTACAAAACGCGGTAGAGCAGCATGGCGGACATGGTTTCAAAATTTTTGCTTTTAAAGGATGCAATATTAAAGGCACTGATTGACTTGAAAGAAAAAACTATGTTCAGTACCTACGAGCTTGATCTTTTGCAGGATTTATCTACGACTCTCACTATCGTAAAAAGCACTGTAGAAGCTATTTACCAAGAAAAGGCGAATTTATAAACTGCGGATACAGCCCTGCAATTCATGGTCATTAAACTACAAGAGAACAATGGGGTTATCAGTAGTAGACTCCTTCAGGCTTTAACATTAAGAATCGCTCAACGCCGACAAACAGATCTGGTATGTACACTTAAGTATTTACACTATATGACGAAGATGACATGTTTCTAGCAGATCTACAGCATTGTCAAAATGAAGAAGCGTCTAGAATCACAAATATGTCAATAAAAGAACAGCTGCAGAAAAAAATAGATGATGAAATGTGTGCAAGGCCTTCTACGTCCACAGCAACTTGCGAAGATGATCTAGAATCATCAATAAAAATGCAGATGGCTTTATATGATGCAGGAGCGCCAAGACAAATACACCTAACTCAGGCTTATGATGTGTTAATGTGCATTCCACCAACTAGTGCAGAGTGCGAAAGGGTATTTCCTTCTACGAAGTATATCTGCAATCATCTCAGATGTAAATTAAGCGATGATTCCTTAGACGCCTTAAGTTTCCTCAGGTCTCAATTTCAAAGAATACGTAAAAACAATAATTATTATGAACTGTGTTGATTTTATATTATAATAGGTAAATCTGACTTAATTCTGAGTTATTATTGATGAATCTGATTTATAAGTGTAATATTGCATATGAAAATGATACTGCAATGCCTTTACGACACCTTTATATTTGTGATACTTTTTATTTTTATTATTAACGAGTTTAAGACTTTTTGAATTGTTTGAGAATTTTATAATTGTTTTGATTAACATGTTCATGTATAATCTTGAGATTTATAAGAACATAAGGTTCCTACTATGTTTAAGAATTTGATAATACTTTTTATTTTACTAAACACCGAGTTTATATTAATTAAAGATAAATGATGATTCTATTCGTGTTAGTATGTTAGATTATTTGCAATGTTAATTATTGTGTTTTGATTAACATGTTCATGTATAATCGTGAGATTTATAAGAACATATTTCCTACTATGTTTAAGAATTTGATAATAGTTTTTATTTCACTAAACACTGAGTTTATATTGTTTAAAGATAAATGATGATTCTATTCGTGTTGGTATGTTAGATTATTTGCATTGTTGATTATTGTTCTGTTCCTAAAGCAATAAAAGCTGATATTTGAGGTGTTTTTTTAATATATTCGAATATTCGAATAGTATTCGAACAGCACTGAAAAAATATTCGAATATTCGATAATCAAAACTATCGAATATTTGCAACCTCTAGTCACAATGCTTTAATAATGTATGTTGGCGGATTTCGTCATGTTTTTAAAAAATGTTTTATTTTTTGTTTTTGGAGATGTAAGTTTCCGCCCGATGGATTTCTTCACCGATTAGTATTTATTACCGTATTCTCCACCATAAAGACTTTTTACCTCTAGTGGCTTCAGGTGTCAGAATCTCATGCGACGCCGCTGAAGTAATACCTTTTATAAGACGCTGCTGGACACAGAGTTCCTCCCATCCCATTTCTGTAAGGAATTTCGTACAAGAAATAATCAGACGAGCGTGTTTAATGCGTTGCATTGCTTTACATGCCCTTGCAATGTTGTACATGCTTGCCATTTAAAATTTTTAATACATAATTACAACTTACAGTTGTGATAATTATTATTTGTATAATCTTTAATCTATCTAACTTCGTCGTAATACTTCAGTGAATACGGTTGTCAAATCGGGAAACTCATACGATATTCATTACCTACTGGTACAGCTCTGGTTCAGCACACAATAGACAAAAGAGCTATTATACCTTTACTTTAATATGACGATAACTATACGTATTCGTGTAACGTTCTTGTTAAAGTATATAAGTATATTAAATTTAAATACCTTTACTATTTTAAGACAAAACCAAGAATGTATTTATTTATTTTTCTATTT